>JASEVX010000001.1:85429289-86072791 GCA_031761405.1 Serripes groenlandicus
TTGAGTGTCCTATTGCTTTATACACAAGTGAATAATTCGAGTGTATATTTATATTTTGAAATGGTAATTTAGAACATACGAGCCCGTGTATGGAGAAGAGTTACAGCCTTATCAAGATCTATCATTTTTTACATACGGACTGCGCAGGCTGATCTGGGTCGATACATTACGCAGATACCATAATGTTGGTTTTCTCGTGGAACTGCTCATATTACTTACATAAGCTTGCAAAAGAATCTGTCAACTTGTCTAGATTCTGATGTGACTTAGAAATAGGACAGGATGATCTGAGTATACACTGAGTATACACAGTTTATGAAATGCCAAATTATTTTCCCCATGGACGGGCTCATATTTCAATGTGTTTGTGTTGCTAAATTAATGTAAATAACGATTCAATGACTGTAGTGTGAACATTTAATACCCTGATCATAATGCGCTGAGTCTTCCTTCACCAAACAATCTTGAAGGTGCGTCCAAATGGTGGTAAACAATCTGACAAATCCAAACGCGAGGTAAAAATGTCACTAAAAATAGAAGCACTCTATTCAGATGACCACATTAAGTTCGCGATTCAAATATATAGCCTATTTCTGTGATAAACACACCCATGAATGATTGACCTTATTGTAAAAAATCATGTTGTACGGAACACACGAACTTGGTGCATTAATATGTTTACACTTTCCATATGACAAGGGATGGTCGGATTCAATCTGCATATGGAAAAAGACATACGAGTGCTTTTCTGAACAGTGTTGAATCAGATAACTTTTTCTACCTGCTCAGAACATACACTTGTTGATATTATCTTCTACAAAATTATGTTATTAATGTGTTTTGAGCATTTTGAGCAATTTTCCCTTTTGTATTTCTTTTTTAAATGCGTCTGTTGTGGAGGCCGTAAAATGATTCTGCAGGTGGGAAATGACTTGACTCTAATTTTAAGACCGATTGAACAGTAACAATGCTGATTATAATAATAATAATAACTAGAGATTTGTAACTGTAGCAACAGTTACGAACGATTCCCTTGCCATTTTATTTAACAATGGGAGATAACAGAAATGAGTATTCGGTCATGCGCTAATACAAATGCGAAAGTAGTACCACTTGATAAGGAACACATGTACTAAGTTTCAAGTCTCTATCATTTGTCGTTTTTGAGCTATACAATTCCGAAAAATCGACCAATCAGAAACGAGTATTCGGTCATGCTCTAATACACTTGAGAAAGTAGTACCACTTGATTAGAAATACATGTACTAAGTTTCAAGTCTCTATCACTTGTCGTTTTTGAGTTATACAAGTCAGAAAAATCGACCAATCAGAAACCAGTATTCGGTCATGCGCTAATACACTTGAGAAAGTAGTACTACTTGATTAGAATCACATGTACTAAGTTTCAAGTCTCTATCACTAGTCATTTTTTAATTATACAAGTCAGAAAAATCGACCAATCAGAAACGAGTATTCGGTCATGCGCTAATACGCTTGAGAAAGTAGTACTACTTGATTAGAAACACATATACTAAGTTTCAAGTCTCTATCACTTGTCGTTTTTGAGTTATACAAGTCCGAAAAATCGACCAATCAGAAGCGAGTATTCGGTCATGCTCAAATACACATGAGAAAGTAGGTCACTTAATTGGGAACACTTGTACTGAGTTTCAAGTCTCTATCACTTTTCGTTATCGAGTTATACAAGCTTTAATCACCAAATTATTAAAATAATGAAAAAGGGGAGATAACTTTGCAAAAAAGTGGCTTAGAGTTATCATTCTTCAATCTTGCACATCTTAACATTGCCATCTATCTATGATCCAAGTTTCAATATTATCTGACCATTCGTTCACAAGATATCGCTCGGACAAAACTTGATTTAAATATTGAAAAAGGGGAGATAACTTTGCAAAAAAGGGGCTCAGAGTTATCATTTTTGCCTTTTGCACAACTTCACATTGCCATCTATTTATGTTCCAAGTTTCAATAATATCTGACCATTAGTTCATGAGATATCGCTCGGACAAAAATTTGGATAGGAGAAAAAGAACAAAGAAAGAAAGAAAGAATAATAAAAAACAGTAGAAAAACAAAACGATTCCCAACTTTGTTGGGGAATCGTAATAATAAAGACTTTATGTATAGAGTCTGCACAGTTGGGCATGCCCAATCTTCCCCGTGGACATCTGATTCAAGGTATGCAATAAATAGGTTTGAAGAACCCCAAAAGCTCTCTGATTGCATTTTCACGCATTGAGCTGATCGATTGATTGATTTGTGTTTGACATCATTGTCGTCAATTATTCACTCATATCACGGCGACCAGTGCGCATACCCATGTATATTACGGCTTTGTCGTACCAGTACTTCACATGCCATTTATGTAATCGTTTTTCAAAATGAATTCTTATACGGCATTTTGGGAACTGGAGAGATCATATTGGCTTCAATCAGAATTATCTACACTTTATCATAATTTATCTTTTAATGTCCTAGTTTCAAAGACTGTTAATTGAGCATTTTGCTGACCAAGATAAGCTCCAATGACGATGACATTCTAACCATTCAATGTTTATTACTAGTAAAACTTTCCTTGAAAATATCATAAAACCGGTATCTTTGGGAAAGTAGCTTCGAAATGTAATGAAACGTTGTTATATTAAAACCACGAGACAGAAACTTCCCAAACCATAAACACGAATCACAATATATATATATATATATTATATATTTACTAAGGTTAACTAAAAGATCGAATAACATTTTGAGAAATACGTATTCGGTTGTGACCCGGAGGTGGTCTGTATAAATAACCCACTCTACTTCAAGTGATCAATGACATTCGTGACATATTACATAACTTAGTTCTGTGACAAACACACGCGATGTAGAAGGACCTTAATAAATACCTAGATGTCACGTGAAAGGGAGTCGTACCACTGATGTAAAGGATTCTAAGCCGTTTTCGTTAGTAGTTACGTTGTATTACTACGACTGTATACTTATACATGATCCCCGGACGTCTTCCCAATATAAGACTTCCAAAATACACCTGTCAAAACATACATCAACTATGTCCGCTGCCAGCAGGGACCGAACCGCGGACGGTCGGTATCATCGACCTTGGAGTTTTGGTACGAATAAATGACCCTAATTGCAACGTTTGCATTGTGGGAGTTATTCTGCGTTTTCTTAGCAGTGACGAGAACTTTATGAAAGCTTCAAAATTTTGGTTAAAACTTTGGTGACACCATTCAAGCAAACATTCGATGCTAAGTGTTAATTGCATAGCGCAGAAGTTCTTTTGTTCTTTAAGTAGTCTGATTTTGAAACAGAAACGGTTGTTTGCTGATAGCATCATGTCAAAATGCGAAGGCCGGAAGTTAAGGTCTATATATAAATGTGTCCAATTTCTATTTCAAATAACCTAATTATAGCCGAGATGTATCGTCTGGCTTTCTTTTGTTGAAAACGCACGCGATTTAGAACACGGCGTTCACCCTTTCCCAGACATGGACGAGGTTGGGAACATTGTGAGGAAAAGGATAAAGTGCTGGCAGTGTTTCTAAATGTTCAGGTCTTAACACTCTCCCTCAAATAGACGCTTTATGACGCCTTTGCAGCAGACGGCTTTTTGAAAACATAGTGACAAAAGAAGAAATTGAACAAAACGTGCTATTTCTCCTTTTGACACAATGTTTTCCACTTTTAGTCATAGGTTATCCATTCAATTATAGAGATTTTCCATTTTTTGACAAAATATGTTCAAAGTCGTCTGCTGCAGAATTGTCGTATGGGGGAAAGGGTTAATATTGTTATCTCGGTTGTTTTCAAAGTAGATCCCTATTAAGAAAAAACATACTTATGTGGTAAATATACTCTATCATTTAGTATAATTAAGCCGAATTACGAGAAAACCAACATTGCGCGCGGCATGCCTAGACTGATCTGGATCGATACATTACTATCGGGTTTCTCTTGGAACGGCTCACACGTACTTTAGAACCGTACATTGTTCTTCCTGATATACGGATACCTTTTGTCAGTATCGTTACTGCGCTCTTACCTAAGAATGAAGGGACTGTAGTCCAGTATCACATCTCCCACCCTAGTACATGGTCCAATTTCACCATCTTTACTTAGCGCTAAGTATTACTTAAAGACTAAAAAGCATATTTCCCTAATATTTTGTAAATTATGAATCATGGACATTATTTAAGTAAATAACTAAGTTGACCCAAATAGTTACCTTTCTGATTAACAATACCTGTTTAGAAATAAAATATTTTGGCATTTTTTTTTGGAAAACAAAAATGATGAAAGACCCGGCCGGGTAGCTCAATTGGTAGCGTATCTGACTCGTGATCTGGAGGTCACGGGTTCGATACCCGGTTGCGGCGACATTCTTTCGGGCGATGTTTTCCATTGCCTCTCACCTCTGACCTATGTGAGAAAGTAGTCAGTGGCTTCGAAAGAATGTTGTGTAAGTACTGGTGTGGGAAAGCCAGGAAAACATGGGTAGGTGCACTGACCGCCGTGATATGACCAAAGCTGTTGAAAGCGGCGTTAAACTCCAAACAAACAAAACTCTTAAGTTTTTAAAAATTACTTAGCGCTAAGTACCGTTGGGGCCCGGTTAGTAAGTCTGGCATCATGACGATGTGTTCTATCACTAGATAAAATAAATTCCCAATAAACAAACAACATAAATTCAAGATTTATAAGATACCTCTGTTGGATTTTGTACTTTTCTCGTAACGTTTTTCAACTTAATACTAGTAGCCATGTGCTCGCATTCCTTAGAATAAAGGAACATATAAACTGACGTCTCTAACAGGCTGACACAGCAGCAGTGTGCGGTTCGAAAGGCTACGTTGTATCATTTCATTGCGTTGCAGTCAGTCTATCATAATATTATTTTTATTACTACTATTAGTGTTTAACCCTTTCAGCGCCGAATTGTTTAAAGAAGACTCTTCCATGTTCAAACTCGGACGACTCTATTATCATGTTATAGGATTTTTTGAATATTTTTATAACTCACAATCAAACAATGCAGATTTCAGGTGAGACAGCTCGTTACGAGCTGCCTCACCTGAATCTGTATTGTTTGCAAAAAGCTCAATATTGCCTTTGGCGCGGAAAGAGTTAACTGTTTATCAATAAAATATATTGTTTTTAGTTCACAACGAGTTTGCTGTCTCATTTTTCACGTTACATATGGAAACGTTTTGGGCACTCGTAGTAACGTGCACACCCTTATACACTTCCTGAGTTGAATTGTCATGACAATATTATCAGTTAAACATGTTCAGTGAATGCGAACCATTCAATTATTTCAATTGTTTCTATAAACTGCAAGTTTGGTTTTACACCCTAAGATTTGTTTGTTATTCAACATATTTTAGACATTTTGGTTAACAACTTAAAGTCAAACAATGGCTACTTGAGAATTTGATGCTTAAACAGTATTGATATCCATGTTATAAAGAGATTTACACATGATTGTAAACGAACTTGTTATTCTTTAAACGGCGATGCCATAGAACGTGTATTTGTCAACCTATTATTTAAATATTTCTCGTATATAGAACTTAGATTTTTGATAAATTCGGATAGTTTTTCTATTAAATACCTATAAGTGCTCGATCATCCCTCGTATATGACTCACAAGAGCTCATCTGAGTCATCACCATATATGGATGCAACAAGACTTACTTTGGCCTGATCCATTGTTCCAGGAAAGTGTCTCTAAATGACCCGAACACATTACATGCCTTCACAGTCTCTCGAAAATGTCTGTCCTTTGGAGATTAGAGGGATCACTTGTTGACAGTATGACAGAAGCGAAGATTGAAACTAGAGGCTTTTCCATCCAATGTCATATAGCACAAGGACACTCGGGATGTCTTGTACTTAGCGGTGCTACGGGAAAACTACACTTAGCGTAACTATCACACGTGTGGTATAATCCATGCCGTTCGTGTTAAGGATCGAAATGGAGTCTGCTCTACATAGTGTTATTGACAATTCTATGAATAATTGGCCAACAGTACAGAACCAGAAGACTGGATGCACTGGCTGATTGCCGCTTATTTTTTTATTTTCGATAGAGGAATCCGAAATGTTCGAGTTTTTAGCACGCAGCATTTAAGACATGCAGTCCTAAGTTTGAATCCCCTCTTTCTTTGGTAGTCAGTACATACATGAATGTACTGTCACCGTTATATAATGTAACATTTATGGGAGACAGTAGTTTAGTGGAAGAGCAATGGCCTCGTTATCCAAAGATCTCGAGTTTGGGACCCGTGGGAGCGGGTTTAAATTCCCACACACAATCGTCGAGAATACTGGTTAAGTGTCAAGGAAATCTAGAAATGAAAAGTGATAAATATAAGTTGTTACAAATTAAATTCTGTTGAAAACTGCTAAAACACAAAAAGTATATGTGTTTTGAATACGCACAGAATTGTTAAAAAGACCTTGATGTAATAATACAAGATTCAGATGATAAATTACCTCATTTGATTACTTTTTTTTGATTGGAATTTCCAATCTTTTGTTTATTTCTATCTCTCTTTCCCCACTCTGCTTTCTAATAATATGTGATAGACGTACTTTATAAACACGTAAACATACAGTTCGTGGGCAATGTACAATGAGATATGTAGCAAATTATAATTGCAGTTTTTTTTTTGCGATCAAATGAACTATCACAGCTAATGAAGTGTTATACTGCTCTTTTTGTGTATGATGGCGTGGAAATATACGGCCAGTGCAGCCATAAAATACGCCCATTAAATGACAATCGATACGCGGGATGGAGAAATGTGCCTTTTGTCTTCCGACATATAACCCTTTCCCACAAACAGCCAATCTGCAGCAGACGACTTTCAAAATGTCTACTCAAAACTATGAAAGGTGTAATTACTGAAAAAAGTTTAAAACATTGTGGCAAAAGAAGAAATTGCTCGTTTTGAAAAATGCGTCTATAGGTGGGAAATGGTTAAGAAGACGTTGCTACATTAGGTCTGTATATAATATCATCTGCCATACACCATGCTATGCAAAAGTGGTTACTCATGTAATCTTTGTGTCTTTCGTAATTAAACACAATTTGCCACCTTTTCTTACATAATACAACATATCCATTGCCAACATTACAGGACATTCGAGCAATACGTATGGTTGTTCACGTTCTTAAATACATATCTGATTTCGCCACCCTTTGTGGTGAGAACTCAACATAAGGGCGAACATGAGACGATTTTATTTGTGTGCAACAGTATATACTTTTAAAACCGGAGTAATGCTATAGATGCAACCGGGTAAATGCAGGCGAAAGTCTGCATGAATCAAACTTAACGTGATTATTGCCCATGTGGAAACAAGATCTGCCTGTGCATCCACGCAGTGCAACACACATGGTCAATGTTTACCGGAAGTATCCTGATTCCACCCGCGACTTATAAACGAATAGTGAAGACACGGATCAATCCGCGCAGAAGCCCTAACCAACGTTTCTTTTTTTGAGTGCCGCTCCTTATTACTCGTCCCTATCTGGACCGATGCGACATTCTCCTCTGTTATATGACAATTAATCCCAAACCCGATACATTGTCCAGGGAGAAACATAAATCTTGTAATTGAAAAATCGAATCCTATAAATGGTCAATAAATACACGTGAGGATACATTTGAGCAACGTATAGCACGTTTTGGTCTTAACTCTATCAGCACAGAATTCCATTAAGTAGCCTATAATATGTTCAAAATTGCGAGATTTTATTTAATAAGAGTTTCGGAATATGTTGATAACTTAAAGGTAAACAATGCTAATTTCAGGTGAGACAGTTCGCTACGAACTGACTCGCCTGAATCTGTGTTGTTTATAAAAACATCAATATTGCCATTGGCGCTTACAGAGTTAATGTCTTTACTCTTTGACATGATTTAAATACTTATTGCCACACAGCTCCTGAGACTACCCTTCTGGAGTATGTGAGCTGTCCCGTGAGAAATCCAACAGTGTGGTCTCTGCGTAATGTATCGACCGAGGTCAGCCTGCGCGGTCCCCGTATACTGATCCGGACCGACACATTCCGTCTCAGGGGATCGAGGTATAGAGTAATGATTCCTGAAACAGAAAATCAACAGGAGGAGAAAAGTGTCTATCCGGGTAAGCCTGTGCGGCAACTTAGGCTGATCCGGGTCAATACTTTACGCAGAGTACACAATGTTGGTTTTCTCGCTAGACGGCTTATTATATGTATGGGCAGACATTGAAGACAGTGTGGGGTCTTATTGATTCTCCGTAAAGGGATCGTATAAAGATATATTGCTATACACGTTACAGATTTACTGTTCTCGTCCTCTGACAAAACGTGCATCCAGGACTGACTGAACACAGTGTAGACGGACTGTGAAGGATCTGGTGATACTGCGATGATGCACAGGCTCGCCTGAGTCTTCACTTTACGCAGATGCATAAAACCCCATCATCGCTAGATGTTGCTATTTTGTAATATCTAAATCTTCTGTGAAAAAGAAGCTGCAACTTAGTTTGACTTAATGTATCCGTGTTTTTATAATTGTTTTTCCACTTTCCTTGAAAATATACGTTTTTCTGATTGGTCCAGATATAATCCATATACTTCAATTTAGCTTCTAAATAAATACCATGGCCAATACATCATATTAATGTTTCAATAGTTTTACCGTTCTATCCTGGCATTTCCTGTTTAAATTGCCAGTAACGGATTTACGTATTCGTTTCCATTGTTATCGATTTCTTAATGAAGTTATTTGTATAATTGCTCTTTTTGGTAAATGGTGGTAAATTAGTTCATCTCTTGAGTTTCAGCTTTGATACCGTTATATTAATTCGAGGCTTCGATTATTAAAATATAAATGTTAATCTTTCCCTGAATCTAACATACAACCTCTTTTCTTCTGTGAAATATAACTCTTTTGAAATAATGAATATACGGTTAATAAATATAAATTGTCTCTGAGTTTCATATGAACACATAGCAAAATCAAACGAGTCATCAGGTTACAACAGCGTTTGGCACGAGGTAATGAACCGTTTCCCAATACTGACACGGACTTTCTAGGCATTTGCCGCGTGATGAGAAATCGAAGGCTTGGCGTAAAACGGTTGTAACTCAAATTGGTATTTTTTTAACAAGGTTAATCACCTCGCCATAAAGTCTTTATGAGCGTTAAATCATTTTTCTTGGTAAACAATGGAAATTTAGGTGCCATTGCTCGTTCTGAGCAATGGCACCTAAATTTGCATTGTTTACAAAGGGGTCAAAATTGCCCCTAAACCAGGGTTTTCTAAAATAGGTTTTTAGTTACAACCATTTCACGCCAAGCCCTCGAAATGTGCTCTTATTGCATACCTGTTTTCGCCTTATTCCACCGGGTACGGGCGTCGAACCAGTGATGCTACATACAATGTTTTACATTAGTTGTTTGGTCGATGGCTTTTTGTAGATGTTGGTATACAGCGAAGGCTCTGGTTAAACTTTGCGTATGTCTTCATTGTTCACAGTTGCAATTCGTCCACTTTTGGTTCGTATGCTTACAATAAAACACGTCCATCAAATGGCAATTAATCTCACAACTCCATATGCTGTCAATAAAGAGACACAAATCTTGTAAATGGGGAATCGAATCCAGTTAAAGGATCATTAACTAAGAACGGAATTTTTTCATCTCTGTAGTATCTGTAGAATTTAGGTCCATGATACAAATGGAAATTTAAATATCCGCATAGGCTTCTATTCCCGTGGATACCCACAACATATGATTACATGTTATACCACAACATATGATTAGATGTTATACCACAAAATATGATTCCATGTTAGCCATGTTAGCCATGTTAGCCATATACACTTGGTCTGAGTACTGTTTGCACACGACATTAAAAGTTAATTATTTATTAAATTTAAATTAATTGTAATGTCAGTCTTCACAATTATAAAAATATAGATACGTTAAAAGTAAGCTAACTAATGTATCTCGGGGACGACACCATGCCATTTTAATGACGTACTTCAATACATGACTGACGTACTTCAATACATGACTGACGTAATTCAATCAGTGACGTATTTCCGCTTTGATTCCACACTGTTTCAGATGTCATCTGACGTCAATAAGGATTACTTTAACCCTATCCTACATACAGACGCTTTCTGGCGCATCTGCAGCAGATGACTTTTAAAAACAAAAGACAAAAATTGCTCAAACCCCGCAATTTCTTTTTTTGCCACATTGATTTTAATTTTATGCCCCAAGTGCAGCTGCGGCGATAGACATCTGCGTAATGTATCGACCAGATCAGCCTGCGCTGTCCGCGCATACTGATCCGGCCGACACATTCCGTCTTAGGGGGATAGATGTATAGAGAAGTGATTCCTGAAACAGAAAAGCCACAGAAGGCGAAAAGTGTCTGTCTATCCGGGTAGGCCTGTGTGGCATGCTTAGGTTCATCCGGGTCGATACTTTACGCAGAGTCCACAATGTTGAATTTCTCACGAGACGGCCTACACATTGATTATTGCAAAGCTACGCCCCTGGGGATGATAAATGCTCGCATGGTCCCAAAGTTCGCCTTTTCTATGACGTTAAATAGATATTGAGACATAATATGGCATAATTTACACGACCTCCCCACACACTTGGTCTGAGTACTGTTTGCACACGACATTAAAAGTGAATGAGTTATTGAATTAAAATTAATTGTAATGTCAGTCTTCAAAATTATAAAAAGATAGGTACGTTAAAAGTAAGCTAACTTATGTATCTCGGGGACGACACCATGCCATTTTAATGACGTACTTCAATACATGACTGACGTAATTCAAACTATCAGTGACGTATTTCCGCTTTGATTCCACACTGTTTCAGATATCATCCGACGCCAATAAAGGATTACTTTAACCCTATCCTACATACAGACGCTTTCTGGCGCATCTGCAGCAGATGACTGTTTAAAAACAAAAGAAAAAATTGCTCAAACTCCGCAATTTTATTCTTTCACTTTTAGAGAGTTTCCATATGTTTCACAAACTGTTTTTTAAAGTTGTTTGCTGTATGTGGGAAAGGGTTAAAACCGCTTCATCCAACCTGAAATCGATTCCCTACAAATACTTCCGGTCACATCGAGGATGTAAATGAGCCGTGCCGCGAGAAAACAATATTATGGTATCTGCGTAATGTATCGACCCAGATCAGCCTGCGCAGTCCGCGCAGACTGATCCGGGCCGACACATTCCGTCTCAGGGGGATAGAGGTATAGAGCAATGATACCTGAAACAGAAAATCTACAGGAGGCGAAAAGTGTATATCCGGGTAAGCCTGCTTTTCTCGCGGGACGGCCCAAATGAACCAAGTCAATGGGTCAAGGAGCGCGTTGGCATTTCCGTGTAGGTCCAAATCGGCCTACGTATCTACGTCGGCTTATCAGAATCTACACAAGTTGACAACACATTGTTCTCAATTCAAAGTAACAGCATAAATGATAATGATTCAATCATAATGGATTTTGGAATATGAATGTATTCATCGTATTTATAATCATTTTGAGAACGCCGGCTCTGGTGTACCATCTTTAGAATAAACAGTTCCCGTACACTATTGAATCTACCTAACTTGGCCATAATGTTGGTTTTCTCGCGGGATGGCTCAAAAGAACCAAGTCAATGGGACAAGGAGCGAGTTGGCATTTCTGTGTAGGTCCAAACCGGCCTACAAATCTACGTCGGCTTATCAGAATCTACACAAGTTGACACATTGTTTTCAAGTTAAAGTAACACAATTTCTGATTGGTTAAATAATTCAATACATAATGGATTTTAAAATAAGAATGTATTCATTGTATTTATAATCATTTTAAGAACGCCGGCTCTAGTGTACCATCTTTAGAATAAACAGTTCTCGATTTCATAATGTTTTCACTTTCCCACTTGTAGACGCGTTCTGATACATCTGTAGCAGACGATATTGGAAAACATTGCAGCCAAAGGAGGAATTGCTCATCATGAGCAATTTCAAGATTTGCCAAAATGTTTCCAAATTTATTTAAGGATTAAACTCCCATTTATCGAGATTATTCGAAGCTTTGCATGAATGTTTTTTCAAATTCGTCTGCTGCAGATTTGTTATTTGTGTCAAAGGGTTAAACACACATTTGGCTAACACTTCAATGACGTATGTCTGAAAAAGCGAGATCATGATCAAAATGGGCAAAGGCGAATGCTGATCGGGATCATAAATGATCGCATGGTCCCAAAGTTCGCCTTTCGTATGACGTTAAATAGATATTGAGACATATAATATGGCATTAAATTTGGAAGTAAGCATCAGGGCTGTCTGGAATAATGAAATACACTTTTAAAGTGGTATGTGGGAATTAATAACGGGTTTCAAAAGTAAGCACTCCCAAAATTCTGAATTTAAATTGAATACGTCTAAGGGGGATAGAAAGATTAGTGATTCCTGAAATAGAAAATCGACAGGAGGCGAAAAGTGTTTATCCGGGTAGGCCTGTGTGGCATGCTTAGACTGATCCGTGTCAATACTTTACGCAGAGTTCACAATGTTGATTTTCTCACGAGATTGCCTACACATTGATTATGACCAAGCTACGCCCCTGTCTTAACAGTCTGATATGACACGCCAAACCCTAGAGTAATGTGAGAGTGTACTGGTGCTTATATATATAATTACCTCGCATATATTGTTAGTATGGATTGTCTTTTCATTGTATAGGCTTATATGCAGATACCAACATTATTCTAGTTATATCGAGGCAACAATATCCCTGTACCAGGTTAGGCGCTTAGGACATTTACCTTGCGAAATGGCACATCACTTTGACCATCGATGGCGGAGTTCGTTTGTGTGACAGAAAGTATTAATCCATTGCAATACGTATGAGACATTTTATGCCGTTTATAAAACAGAGTATCAATAGATTGGACTACATAAAGGGTTTACTACAATTTATAACTCCTTTATTTAATTATTTTATGCCGAATTTCACAAAGTCGACTCTTCCATGTTGAAAATTGGACCACTCTAGTTTTTTGTACATCAGGAGATTTAATAAAATTTAACGACTAAGTGGCAAACGTTCTACGTGAAAACCAACATTATGGACTCTGCGTAATGTATCGACCCAGATCTGCCTGCGCAGTCCGCGCAGGCTAATCCGGACCGACACATCTGTCTCAGGGGGATCGAGGTATAAAATAATGACTCCTGAAACAGTAAATCCAAAGGAGGCGAAAAGTGTCTTGCCGTGTTAGCCTGCATGGCATGCTTAGGTTGATCAGGGTAGATACTTTACGCATAGTCCACAATGTTGGTTTTCTCGTTGGACGGCTCATATAATTATATCCAGAGGGAAACATTAATCAAGTAACCCTCGCAATATTTTAATTGAGTGCTGCTATGCAAAATGCATCCTTGACGTATTTATTACACGTATTGCAATATACCTGCCTGTTCTTCGATAATCGAAACATATATGGTAAGGAAGGTTTCTTGAAATCTTCTATGCTTACATGACAAACAGTGCAGATCCAGATTAGACTTGTTTATGGTTCATAAATATGAGAGAAAACCCCCATGAAAAAAATCCAAGCATTTTTATTATGAATGAGAGATGTCGACGCATCGAAGTTTACGGCACATTGTTTATCCATATTTCTTACAACATTCTTTCAAAACTAGTTCCGAACGATAAAGATCCAGATCAAACTGTGCGGATGCGCTGGTTTTCTTGATCTGCACTGATCAGAAATGCAATAATGCTATGTTTAACACAGCACCGCCCGGATAATCTAGATTGCAGATGTGCGAAATTAATCCCATCTTAACCATTTTTAAGCGAAAGTTATTGACTTACGGAATCATCTTATAAAACTGATTTAATTGTATAATTTTGAAATTAAGTCCCCGGATGTGACATCACATTCGAATTATATTTCGTATTGTTATATCATAATGTAATGTGCATTGTATGCATTTCATGCTAGATTAAAACATGAGTAAAAGCGCTCAAAATAAGAACGTAGACATTTCAAACATGCCGCGAAATCCAACCCTAGAACATCTATCGTTAGTGTTGAACCAGACCAAGCTGCGCTTCATTTGCAGCTTAATCTGACGCTGCACTGTTCGCCAACAATTCAAATAATGTTGTTAGATATAATTGAAACAGATTATGCTTTAAAAGTGGATATCATGAATTCTTCGACATGTCGTTATCAGTACTCATCATACATATGTTTGGTTGGTTTTCCTGGAGAGTCTCTTATGAACGAACTTTTATATATTGTGTAATTAATGCTTTCTGGTGCATGCGTCCGCTCCTTTTACGTCTAGTAGTATTGTCATCATTAATGTTTCCATCTTGGATGCTTTTGCATCAAATTAACTAGACGTTTGTTAATCATAGTCTAAAACTGATTATTACCTTTGTACTTCAAAACTTCACATTTAACTGCAAATATATATATGACTTTATGAGTGCACCAAACAGACGACATATAGCTATTTTCCTAGTTTAGCGTTAATGGTCAAAACACGCTACTGTAACATCGCATATCAGTCGAGCGGTAAATATATCGTTGATATTACTGATGGAAAAAATACATTTTACCTCATTTTGCAGAAGCATAACTTAATCGAAACTGCTCTCATCTTCGCAAACCAAGGGTTATTTGTCAATTACATTATCATACTTATGGGAATGCTAATGTACGAAGTGGCCTTGGCTAGCCAAGATGAACTGATCTAGGCAATAACATGAGTCTGACAGCATTTCTAACACTTTCCGAACGATTTAAACAAATTATGTCAATGAACTGCGTCAACACAAACAGGTATAATTGCAAACTTAAAAACTTCCGACTCCTGCAAGCCCTACATACGTACAGTCTCACCAGAGACTCTACCATCTGGAATAACACCTAGATAGCTTCTGACAAATAAAGAAAACCTATAGCGCCAAATCTTTCGTACCAATTTACAATTATGTGATACCGAAATGGCTATGCAACTAGACACTTGTTCCCGCATGCGGCTACATTGCGCTTTCTGTCTCTTCCGTGTGATGTTTTTCAGATTAACGCCGTCTTTGTAATATATCATTTTTTCGAAAACTGAGACGCTTCTGGTGAAAGGGTGACATTTTCCCATTTAATTTAATTATAATAGATATACATACAGACAGTAGATTTTCTGGTGAGACTATGCGAATTAATGGGCTTGATCTGGTGTTTATAGCTGGCATGGGGCAATAGTGGTTCCTTTTTGCTGACGGTACATTTAAGTTAAACTCGCACATCGCTGAGTTAATACCCGCTTCCTATGTAAAAGAAAAAAAGACAGGCGTCTCTACCCATGGGACAATGTCTGCCACTCCATGCTTTTTTCCTTTCTCAAAATTAAAATGAATCTACAGCAGTTAACTTTGAGCACATATAGTAATAAAGTAAAGAAAATAACGTTAAAGGAGGATTTTAAAAGAGTCGAAAACATTGTGGCAAATAAGTACATTGCTTATTACGGAAAATCTCTCCGTTTATTACAATTGTGTTAAACGGCGCTTGCTGCAGATGCGGCTGCATGTTGGAAAGGGCTAATTGAAACGGTATACTTTTAAAGGATAACACGACATTTACAAACAAGTCTTTATCATTGTCCTAACCAAGCTCTATAGGTAGCCGTTTAGCTGAGATGACATTTGAGCCGTCCCTCGAGAAAACCAACATTGTCGACTCTGCGTAAAGTATCGTCCCAGATCAACATAAGCATGTCGCACAGGCTTACCCGGATAGACATATTTCGCCTCCTGTTGATTTTCTGTTTCAGGAATCATTATTCCATACCTCTTTTCCCCTGAGACGGAATGTATCGGCCCGGATCAGTCTGGCAGATGTCATTATATTGGTTTTCTCACGGGACGGCTCATTTCACAACCGTCTGCTTAGGCATGTCTGACTAAAAAGATCACCCTGGATACAGAGTTCGAAACGTTGTTGGAAAAGGAAATCTCTCGGGTCTTTTAGCGATATCATCGTTTTCCCAATCACTTACGAAAGTGAATTACTGTGAAGTGTCGTCGGTAAACACACACCCTTCTAGTGAACAAATGTTCTTCATTAGTCATTGTGTTAAACAGCTTACGTAACAATTGAAATTGCGTACGCCAACACTCGGAAATCAACCAATTAATTAGTCGCCGGGCAGAAGCCCGCGACTTCTATTTTTAATAGGTTTTCGGAAATTACATGGGAGGGGGGATCATTATTAGAAAGAAACACATTTAGATGTCTCGAACATATTACAATTGTGTTTGTTTAAAAACACTAAGTAATGACACATCTAAAATGAAATAAATATTCCGATGTTTTAGGTATTTTCAGTTTCTTTATTTTGACTCGCATTTATGTTTTTTTGTTTTATTTACGAAGACAAAAGTCCCTATTAGCTAGACTGGTATACTTTATTTTACACTATATACTACATGTATTCAAAAGGCGATAACTACACACCTTTACGTCGCACAGTCTAATTTGTTAACATACGCGCACCTGCTTAAGCAGACTGTTTGTTATGTGTAAATATCGAGATGAAAATGACGTCTTTTAATCGCAATTTTAACTTACTGAATGTTATTTTCATGTTCAAATAGATGTCTTGTTAACAGCTATTTTAACGCTTTTCCCACATGCAGACACAATTCGAGAACATGTATAGTTAAAACTGTAGAAATATGAAATTTTATTCAATAAATAAACTTTCTTTTATAAAAATGTGTCATTTTTTTTATTGGATGTTAACAAAGTCGTCTGTTGCAGATTGTTTGTTTGTGAGCAAAGGTAAATTACCTGTCACTTGATCGGCCGATTCTCACCCGTAAGCTTACGTAACTGTCACCTTAACGCACCTATACTGTTCAAACGTGATTATAATGTGTTCATTGCTATTTACACGTCGACCTCAATTAATGCTGTCAAAGTTTGTTCATGTCATGGAGACGATTAATCACGTGGTCTAGACGCAATTTCCGGTATTACCCACACAGAAATTAGTTACGGAACCCGACATTCAAACAACGAGATCGTTTATCTATTTACCTGATATCCTATTTTAAGAGTTGTCTGCATTGTATACTACTGACCCATTTTTGGAACTAATGTGGTTGAAGAAAACGTTACGCAATATGAGAACTTTCTCTTTTTCCCATAATGTTTTAAAATGTCGTCTGCTGTAAATTTATGTTTCAGGGAAGGAGCTAAACGAACTAAATTTCAGGAGGCAATATGTGACTTAATTCCAAATAGGCCTAGCTTTATTTTAATACGATTTTTCGAAAGGAAGAATAGGCAATTGGTTGGGAGATGTCTAAATTACGTTCCCTGGTTCCGATAAATTGAAATAAATGGCCGGCGGAAGTTTCGGTTGATCTTGTTTTCATTCACGACGTTTGCCTAGGGTTCCTCTTATTATTTCGTTATCGAATGGTTTACAAAGTATGCCCTTTAAGATTGAAATTGAGTCTCACTATCTGGTACTTTATGGATCGTATTCCTTGGCTCTCATCGTTGAATATGTTCTACCACTACTGGTACTGCGACATCGACAGGTTGATCATATCGGAAATATACGAATCTTGTCTGCCTATGCATACGCACAGTGTCACCAAAAACCCTGTCATCTTGCATGCACTAGAGAACGATTCTGAAGTCTCATGTTTCATAACGCGGTCATGTTTCTTTCTCAAAACGGACACAACATAGTTTAAAACATCATTTGTACATCCCAAGGATCGGTGGTGTAGTGGTAGAGCGTCCGCCTCTGGTGCGGCAGGTCGCGGGTTCGATCCCCGGTCGGATCATACAAAATACTTTAAAAGTGGTAAAATCGGCTGCCTCTAGGACGCTCATGGTTGCGAGTATTAGCATTATGACTGACTGGCTGGTGTCAGGATAAATAGTACTGGTAACTTGGTCAGGAAACGCCGTGGTATAACTGAAAAATTGTTGAAACCGGCGTAAAATACCAAACAACCGATCAACCAAAATGTGTACATCCCTAAGAAGGTCTAGTACCGAAAATTGAATCAAAGAGTGCTCTTTATCATTGTATTAACCAGGTTTTCCGAAGGAGAAATCTGGTTATTAGTTTGGCGAAGTCGGCGGGCGGGCGGGCGGGCGGGCGGGCGGTTTTATGTCAACTTTCCTTGTCCGGACCATAACTTTGCCATGCATAGAGATATTTTCAAATAATTTGGCACAAACATGCACCATAGCAAGACAATATGCCAAATGCAAAATTCTGTAGATTCAAGGTCAAGGTCACAGTGATAACTTTTCTTGTCCGGACCATACCTTTGTCATGCATAGAGATATTTTCAAATAACTTGGCACAAACATGCACCATATCAAGACGATGTGTCACATGCAAAACTTTTGTCTGTAGCTTCAAGGTCAAGGTCACAGTGATAACAAATAGACATCAGTTGAACTGATTCCTATTACTTGAATTACTAGCTTTCATTAACTATTAACAGAAATATTTGACATATCTGTTAATTCTTAATCAAACACCTTCCATTATAAAAAACCTGGTTTTATGGAATTTCCATGTCTTGTTTATGAATTGTGTGTGTACACAATAAAGCGATTTCATATCGTCCTGAGACCACACTGAAGATATTGTGTCAATTGACCTCGATTAATGCATATCTACACGAGGCTAAAATAGTTATTGTCCTGAGACCACACTGACGACATTTTGTCACTTGTCCTCGATTGTATGCATATCTACACGAGGCTCAAATAGTTATCGTCCTGAGACCACACTGAAGACATTGTGTCACTTGACCTCGATTGTATGCATATCTACACGAGGTTCAAATAGTTATCGTCCTGAGACCACACTGAAGACATGTTGTCACTTGACCTCGATTGTATGCATATCTACACGAGGTTCAAATAGTTATCGTCCTGAGACCACACTGTAGACATTGTGTCACTTGACCTCGATTGTATGCATATCTACACGAGGTTCAAATAGTTATCGTCCTGAGACCACACTGAAGACATTGTGTCACTTGACCTCGATTGTATGCATATCTACACGAGGTTCAAATAGTTATCGTCCTGAGACCACACTGAATACATTTTGTCACTTGTCCTCGATTGTATGCATATCTACACGAGGCTCAAATAGTTATCGTCCTGAGACCACACTGAAGACATTTTGTCACTATGCATATCTACACGAGGTTCAAATAGTTATTAAACCCATAACCATTCAATGTATAGTCTGCAAATCATCCGTAAATAACATGATTACTGATACGTATGGTATGTGGTGTGCTTTAAGCAATCAGCCAAAAGACTGCCTCAATTTGGACTAAGAGGTCTCGTGGTATTTCAAACCGTGCGCATACAGATTGGCTGTGGTCTTTTCAAAGACAAATACCTACTTGTTGACGGTCTATGCTTTGTATCAACATAACTAATTATATAAATGAAGTCATACGAACCGAATTACGAGAAAACCAACATTGTGGACTCTGCGTACAGTATCGACCCGGATCAGCCTTACTATACTGCGCAGGCTTACCCGGACAGACACTATTCGCCTCCTGTGGATTTTCCGTTTCAGGAATCATTACTCTATACTTATATGTCCCTGAGCCGGAATTGAATAAAGAAATTTGTTTGTTAAATAAAGCTTCTTCTATGAAAAGTGATTGGTTACAATGACAACTCCGAATAGTCTGGTTGTTATAATCATAATATAAGATGAATTACTGACAGATAAAGTTCCAAACAAGATTATATCCCCAAAGATTAATGCGATGAAAGTGAGTTGCATGATGAAACTAAAAAAGTATCCATGCTGTTAAATGAATGATGCATTTGCGTGCTAATTGTGGTGTTGTGAGCATGACATTACATGCATATGTCATCAGGCAGCGACATGTTGTGAAAGTGCATGTTGTCACCTCATTAAACACTCTGTCGAAATGCTATCAGGTGTTAACTGTTTGTAGTTCGGGCTTTGAGATATTTGAGGGCAACAATTAGAAATAATACCATCTTCTTCATGAAAGGATTATACTAAAGAAGACACCGGCTAATGCAGATGCTTTAATACAAGAGCTGTACAACTGGCAAACCAACCTCAGCATTTAAATGGAAGAAAAAACCATGCGTGTATCTATTCTTTCTGATTCAAAACGACAATGTCTGTCTGAAATTTCAAGAAACATTCTTTAATTTCTTTATACACCGTGCAGAGCCAGATCAATATATACGGATGCAAAGTTTCATCTTGATCTTTACTGATTGCAATTGCGTTAGGTTTGGTTCCGATCTTGAAACTCACAATTGCTTACACTTTCGTTAAATATTTAATGTGTCAATCATAATGTGTATTCTTAAGCATTTTATTCGTCTTCCACCAATGGGCTTAAAGTGTATGTAGAAAAGCAGCCATTTGCTTGGAAAGAATATTGTATGGAGTTCTGGTGTAAGAAAGCCATGAAATATACGAGTAGCTGAACTGGTCGCCGTGATATAACTGAAATGTTTTGAAAATGGCGTTAAACCCTAATCAATCAAAATCAATAAACCTATGCATTGTATGACAATTCTACTAACAGAAATAACTTGACTCTTTGGACAGAATTGCTGTAAGAAACCGAAGATATAAAGTTGTATGACAATTCTACTAACAGAAAGAACTTGACTCTTTGGGCAGAATTGCTGTAAGAAACCAAGATACGCGCGGCTTGCGTCGGGGATTTGGAACCGGGCTCCCGGGTTCGGTTAAGGAGGAGTGCCGTTGAGCAAGGCACATTTTCTAGCCCTAGTACTGGTTTGTATACATTGGATCATGAATAAGTGAACTGTCGCTGAGATATAACTTAAATCATGTTGAATATGACGTACAACCTTAATGAATAAAAAAACAAGGACATTTATATTTGGGTGGTGAACTGGATGAGCTACGAAACTCTGAACGGACTGTGAAGCACAAGCTGATTAACTGTTCTGTATTCACATTGGGTGAATCAAAAAGCATTACAATACCAAAGAAAGATAGGTGAAGGCAATATCATTTCATTCAGCACACTTCCTAGATACAGACTACGTTTAGAGATTCTGAAGCATACAACTGTTGCCACCATTTTGAAAGCAATGTAAGAAAGCGACGAATCGCTCAATTTTTAGCAATTTCTCTTGTTTTGTCACATTGTTTTAAATATTGTGTTTTGTATTAGAATCCTAACTTTCCAGATGCGATGATTTTTTCACACAGATACTTGTAGAGCAAATAAATATTAAAATATCATATTATGCAAACGGTCTAAACAAAAGAGGCGTATCTGCACATTGTAGCACGATGTAGATACGCTCGTTTTGATCGATTCCTACATCGTGCTACAATGTGCAGATACGCCTCTTTTGTCTTAGACCGTTTGCATAATATGATATTTTAATATTTATTTGCTCTACAAGTATCTGTGTGAAAACGTTATTGTCTTTTGTCAGACGATTATCTCACAATATTCGTTGGGGTAGTCTTATCTTAAACGCGTAGATATAACAAGCTCAGTCAGCACTGGATAAATGTCGCTGATACAGCAGCCAGTTTATGTCTTAAGCTGCTTAACATTTTTCTTCACACCTTTTTTATGATGGTCCGAATCTTTCTTCAATTTCTGAAAGTATGCTTAGCATTTCGGTTTTTTAAAGATTTAATTCAAGCTTGGAAAGGGCAAGACGCACCATACACTAATTGATTTATACGTCAATATCCGTACTTCGCAAGCGCACCCATGTCACTAATGAGCTTTAACATGGCTTTACAACAGCTTTATTCAGTCTGATCACTGTGTATACAACTGTCCGGGCTTTTTGAACGTGGGAGAACATGTTTAGCCTTTGAAACCAACCACCGTTATACATCTACGACCAGTGTAGATCCAGTTCAACAACGCAGTTCGAGTAGAGTCATTGAAGGTTTCATGAAACTTATGTTAACCAGTATTCATTTGAGCCATTCCACGAGAAAACCAACATACTGGCCTCTGCGTAATGTATCGATCCAGATCAGCCTGCGCAGTCCTCGCAGAATAATCCAGGCCGACACATTCTGTCTCAGGGGGATAGAGGTATAGAGTAATGATTTCTGAAACAGAAAATCCACAGGAGGCGAAACGTGTCTGTCCGGGTTAGCCTGTGCGGCATGCCTAGGTCGAAACTTGCAGCAGAGTCTACATTGTTGGTTTTCTCGCAGAACAGCTCATTTGGATATTTTAAAATGGATGCGCATACATAGTGTTAAATCACTCTATCGCTGCCAAACGCAATTAAAGGCTTTTTGCCAAAATGATGCAGGTTCACGTCAGACAGATCATGACGAGCTGTCTCTCCTGAAATCTTCAAAGTTTGCCACTTAACCCTTTCAGCGCCGAATTGTTTAAAGTAGACTCTTCCATGTTCAAAATCGGGCGTCTTCATTTCTCATGTAATAAAAGTTTTGGACTATTTTGATAACGAAAAGGCAAACAATGCTGATTTCAGGTGAGACAGCTCGTTACGAGCTGACTCACCTGAATCAGCATTGTTTGCAAAAACATCAATATTGCCTTTGGCGCTGAAAGAGTTAAACATTAAATTTTACAAAATTTCCTATTGGACAAAACATAGAGTCGTCCAATTTTCAACATGGAAGCGTTAACGTTTGAAAGGGTTTAAGCGTGTTATAGTTTTCGAGCAACTTGATTAATATTTCGTCATATGTTATCGCCAAATGAGATCGCATTATTTCATCGAAGTAGAAAATCCTATTTCAAGTAAAAGGTTTGCCTTTACGAGTATCATAATAAACACAATGCACAAACGAGTATCTATTTTCATCATGCTTGAATTATATTGCACCGCACATTACTTTTCTATTGTGCAAGCGATGACGAATGGCATTGCCATGTGACAGTTCGTCTATGTGTAATGGGATTACGTCTAACAAAGATAGAACATGTAGAATGTAGCTGTCATAATATGTCGCCCTGGGGAACTGAGTACACTTACTGATAACCATTGTTAATATGTTTAATAAATTAGTGTAATAACACTCTCAGCGTTAAAGGCAATATTGAGGTTTTTGCAAACAATACTGATATAGGCGAGTCAGCTCGTAACGAGCTGTCTCACCTGAAATCAGCATTGTTTGTTTTTTACTCATCAAAATAGTCCAACACTTTTATTATATGAGAAATGGAGACGCTCGATTTTGAACATTGAAGAGGCTACTTTAAACAATTCGGCGCTGAAAGAGTTAAATGTATAATGTAATCAGTTTGAGAAAACAGCGTTTTACCTTGTAGGAAATAGTTCCTTCGAACATATGAAACGTTGCAATAGAGGATATTTCTTGTTACGTTTTAAAGTGCAATTAGTAACCTTATTACAATTGAGCGGTCCTCCGGGGAAACCAACCTTAACATCATTTTTACAGGAGTGGAAAAACATGCCTGCACATCAATGCGTAGGATCCAAACAACGTTAACTCGATTTACAGTCACGTAAAGCCCATTTCATTACGACACGTGTATCTCGATTTACAGACACGTAACGCCCATTCCATTACGACACGTGTATCTCGATTTACAGTCACCTAAAGCCCATTCCATTACGACACGTGTATCTCGATTTACAGACACGTAAAGCCCATTTCATTACGACACGTGTATCTCGATTTACAGTCACCTAAAGCCCATTCCATTACGACACGTGTATCTCGATTTACAGTCACCTAAAGCCCATTCCATTACGACACGTGTATCTCGATTTACAGAAACGTACATATCAATATATTTTTTGCTCGTGGATCTCGGATTTACAGACACGCGAATATCATTCCCTTATTGCAGATTTGCATACATATAACCCCCCTCCTTCCTAATCGTTATTCTTTCATTGCGCTTAACTTTAAACATGACCAATCATTAAATTCAATATTTTAAATTAAGATTTCATAGTCAGGTTGTGTTAATCAATTTTCGAATAAGGAATTATTTGGATAAGAAAAAACGGATTAATAGCGCCATGTAACAGGTACTTGTAACTGGCTGTGTGGATTAAATCGTCTTTAAATTGCAAAACTATTCATTTAAGATTGCTACAAAATTTCGTTACATTTGCAAGCTACACATGCGCTGTGCGATGATTAGAATCGAGTTTAATAAAAAAGGATCTTAATCCCTTCCCACCTGTAGACGCATTAGTAAAATAACTTGAGCCGTTCCGCGAGAAAACCTGAACCGGACCAACATATTCCGATTCAGGGGATAGAGGTATAGAGTAATGATTCCTGAAACAGCAAATCCACAGGAGGCGAAAAGTGTCTATCGGGATAAGCCTACGCTGCGAACTTAGCTGATCCGGGTCGATACGTTACGAGTCCACACTGTTGGTTTGATCGCGGGACGGCTTATTCCTAGATGTTTTTAACTCTATTGCGCATTTTCTTTTGTATACAGACGGTATTTGAAAACCTATTTAAAAAACTATCGTGCGTATCCGCGCAGTTAGACCGGATTTTCACGATTCATCGGGTCTCGGTAGAGACGCGGGCTGTTAATCCAGAGGTAGTAAGTTCGGACCCCAGCTCGGCCAACATTCTTTCCGATGTTTGATAAAAGTCAATGCGACAAGCGTCATTCGTCTTCCACCAATGGGCTAACAGTATATGTTGAAAAAGCAGCCAGTTGCTTGGAAATACTGTTGTGTGGTTAACTAGTGTATTCAAACCAGGATACTGCCCTTAACCCCAGTCAATCGATCCCGATCAACCGTCAGGTCATACGGGAAAAGAGTGATCCTCATCCAAATTGGTGATTGATGGAGTCATTTTACCCGATTCACTGTTGAATGAAACCGCCTGATCATCATGTAGTGATAATTTATAAGATAAGATAATATCTTTATGCAACATGGTTTACACTATGAAATTAACGTTGTCGTACCTACTTGGGTGTAGTCGTGTCAATTTGCATTGGGATGCGCCGTTAAATGAAATTCGTGGCGTAATTTCATAGTGTTCATAATATTGTCAGGACTTAATGTTGGGTCAATTTTCAATAACAGTACGTGAACAATATGATGCATGCAGTCTGTTTCGCAATTTTACAGTGAGAAAGCGTCCACGTGCTTGTCCAGCTAACCTCGTTGTACTGCATGTTATGCGATCATTACAACTAAGTTGCTCAGTATTTGCACATTGAGACTCAAGGTTCTCGCCAATTTACGAACTGTAATTTATGCGTCGCAAATGGCACCAAATGTCGTTAATAATGTGTCACAAGGACACGATTAAATGCGGGTCAGTGCGAAACCAAAACTTTGAACACGTACTTTATCATGGAATGGCTAAATAGCTCAAAGGCGGTATGTTTTCAAATGTCGTTTATTTTAGACGTCTGAATGATAGCTGTATCACGGCTTCATTTTACCTCTCATTTGTTATTCGTCATATTCTCTCATATTAATCCTAACAGGTGACGATTTAATCAATTACCTGGTATTTATTTTTTCATTATTCTGCTTATAAACCCTGGGGGAATATGTATAACATCAGGCAATATTAAAGTATCGTTTTAGTACAGGTTGAGCTCCTAGTGTGGAAAGTTTTTTTTTTAAATAATGGTTAACGCCGCTTTTAACAGTATTTTAGTTATTTCACTGCGTTCCTAGTTTGATTTCCAGTTATACAAGTATTCTTAATTATAACACCGATACATCAGTCGTACACACGAACGCCATGGAGCGAACTAATCACTACAATGTTTAAAGTCTTTCGGAAGAATCGACTGGGAATCACACCATAATCTCCGGGTGGACGCTCCAACCACAGCACCACATGAACGGTACGTGGACAGGATCTCAAAAAACGATATTTTTCTTTAATTCTTTTGTTGTCAAGGTACCACAGTAACGATGGTAACGATTCATCCTTCATTTGCAATGTGTTCTATTCTATCTGTTCTATTTGTGATGTTTAAGATTTTTACGATCTGCCCTAGATGTTGTGTTGTGGAGTTTGCTATGTTAGCACTACAGGTAAACTATGTAACAACTATATATATCAAACTATTGTTTAAAACCTTTCCCACATATAGTCGAATTTTGGCACATCTGCAGTAGACAACTTTGCAACAAAGTTACAACTCTTCTGAATAATTATACTTTAAAGTATAGATATCTTAAAAGTCGGTGCTGTAGATTTGTTAGGAAAGGGTTAATGCAGAGTTGAAATCACATTGATGAAAAGATAAATGAGCCGTTCCGTGAGAAAACCAACATTGTGGCCTCTGCGTAATGTATCGATTCAGATCAGCCTGCGCAGTCCGTGTAGTCTAATCCGGGCCGACACATTCCGTCTCAGGGGGATATAGGTATAGAGTAATGATTCCTGAAACAGAACATCTTCAGGAGACGAAAAGTGTCTGTCCGGGTTAGCCTGCACGGCATGCATAGGCTGATCCGGATCGATACTTTACTCAGAGACCACAATGCAGCTGCGGCGATAGACATCTGCGTAATGTATCGACCAGATCAGCCTGCGCTGTCCGCGCAGACTGATCCGGCCGATACATTCCGTCTTAGGGGGGTAAATGTATAGAGTAGTTATTCCTGAAACAGAACATCTTCAGGAGACGAAAAGTGTCTGTCCGGGTTAGCCTGCACGGCATGCCTAGACTGATCCGGATCGATACTTTACGCAGAGTCCACAATGTTGGTTTTCTCGCGGGACGGCTCAATTAGCTTAACAATGATCTTCTCGATCAGCTACGTTTCTTACGAGTTTTCAAACATGTATTACGACTCTTTTTTTTGTGAGACATGTGTGTACGAGCAACTCTCTTATACTTCGAGTAAAGGGATAATTAAATTGGTGTCATCTTTTATCTTCTATAAATGTTCTCCCTATCATCATTAAATGTCTGATGTGGTCGTTGAAGCTGAAATTCATTCATTAAGTGAGGTCAAATCATAGCATTTCATCGTAAAGTGTAATTAGATTGAAGATAGAAGCTCTAAAATGTAACGATAACAGGTGAAACTTACAGACCTGGTGAGGTTTAGCGTGTTAACCTCATCGTACATACCGCACTTTTGACGTCTTTGTCAGCGTTTATAGAAAAAATATGGAAGTAAAATTAAAGCATAAATATTCAGATATTTGAAAACACTATGGCCCTAATTTTTGTTCTGTAACAACGTTGTTAAAATCAGTCTATTAACCATGTGTCAAATTGTGTGTACATGTGGGAAAGGGTTAAAGTTAGTATAATCACAATAATGATAAAATAACACCTTGTTGATGAATTGGTTACAACACGCCCACCTTCACAGTGGGAGACCATGGGTGCACCCGGATTTACCTAACCTAAAGCGACGCGGGCTATCAATCCAGGGGCTTACATTATTTCCAACGTTTGAAAAAATGCGTTGCGACAAACGGCTTTCGGCGTCCACCAATTGGAAACAATGTTCTTTGGAGTACTGGTGTGAGTAAACTCATGGGCTGATGAACTTGCCTTCGTGGTACTACTGCAAATTGTTGAACAAAGCGTTAAACTCCAACCACTACGATTTACCTAAAATTAAGAAGAAATAAATTTACTTTCTGACGAAAACCCGGTCATTTACCATCTGGTTCCACTCCCATTATGCAGTGTATATTTTGACGATATGGCGTTTTTGTCATCATCTGAATAACATACCCAAGTTCATGTCACGTGACGCATTATTAGATTGAACGATATAAATCAAACACACGAAATATAGGTTCTGTTGGAATGAGAAATATTTAGTAACATTTTCTCGCTTTCTATTTCATCGGGAAGCTTAATTTGTGCCGTTTTAATACTAAGCCTGTAACTGATCAGAAAAGATATAAAATAACAAGTTTATACCGCTATATGTATGCTGTAATGCGTGTAAGGAAGGCACAGATACACACAACTATGTCACTATTTATGTAACATTGAGAACATTCCCGAATTCTTTTAGAATATATGCATGTGGCTCCTGATAATTAACTGGCAACTGAACGTGAGGTAGTGAAGGAAACTGAGGAAAATCAAAATGAACATGAAATTGAAATTGAGCATGTAAAAACAAAAATGCTATTATCATAATTAAATCATTGACGCCGCGCAGAAGTGAATACGTTTCAAGTTTGTACCATGGGGTTACGTAATCGAAAACGGAGCAACCAAGATTATTATTGTAAAGAACAACTCCGTAATATTTTTGAAAAAAAACCCAACCTTTATGAATCAATAAATTGTATTAGCTGATTTAAGAAACAACAAGATACGTATACGTATGTAAAGTTACAAAACTTTAGATACATTTAATTTGTATTTAATAACTTTTCCAATTTTCCTAGGCTACGCCTTTTAATAGGTTGGTTTACGGCACTGACGACACGATTCATCAAAGCTCAGAAAAGAAGATCAGTTTTCCCCCAAAATTCATCAAAGCTCAGAAAAAAAGTGTTTGGGGATGTTTAAACCTTTTTATAAAATTCTGTTGTATTTCTAAACTTAAAACGTTCCTCCCCATACAGATTGTTCATTCAGACAAAGGTATTCTTACCATATGTTACATGTGCATTTTTCTTTTAATTTCATAAGTGCTCAATTTTGATAATAAATATCTTTAAACTTGTTAAACATACTTTGTTCATTTTGTTTATATACATGAACTCCCGTTTTTTTTTATCATACTTCTGCTAAACTGGAAGGAGAATATACTTCCCCCCTCTCCTTCCAAAGCTTGTGTCACACTGAACTTATAACTAGAGGCATTAAACCTTAGGTTATTATCTGTTAATATTTTAGCACCGATGTGGTTTTTGTGGCGATTGGTTTGACAATCTCCACAATGCTTACAGAAACCACAACAACGAAAACATATCCCCCTCTCCTTCCAACGCTTGTGTCACACTGAACTTATAACTAGAGGCATTAAACCTTAGGTTATTATCTGTTAATATTTTAGCACCGATGTGGTTTTTGTGGCGATTGGTTTGACAATCTCCACAATGCTTACAGAAACCACAACAACGAAAACATATCCCCCTCTCCTTCCAACGCTTGTGTCACACTGAACTTATAACTAGAGGCATTAAACCTTAGGTTATTATCTGTTAATATTTTAGCACCGATGTGGTTTTTGTGGCGATTGGTTTGACAATCTCCACAATGCTTACAGAAACCACAACAACGAAAACATTTACATTGTCAATTGGACAGCCCGTTGACTTTTTATTCACTACTGAAAACCAATTAACCTACATCCGTTAAACCGCGAAATATATAGTTCCATCATATATGCAGAGACACGATTAATAATAATCATGTCAGTGCTACTTTGGTACCGGATTGATACTAAGAATTGAGATTTATCGAGATAATATCTACATAGAGTTAAATTATGTAAATATTATTTTTCTTCATGTTTGGGCAGATAATAAATATCATTGCGCGTTATATCGGCCTTGCAAAGAACCCTCATGATACTCAAAACACCTCAATGACGCAGTAGGAGGCGTCTGGAAATTCCAAAAGGTTCTATAAATAGCTCTAGCGTCTAGATGATAAGACTGGTTTACAAAGGTTTAAAGCACACGATGTCAGTGTAGTCATACACGTTCGAGCGAACGTACGTTTTAGAGTCAATTAGCAATCAATGCTGAAAGTGAAGCCTAATTTAGTTGGAGATCGGGCACTATCATATATGCCTATATTTGTATCATTTGAACATTTTTGGCAAATAGAGAAATTGTGCTTAATGAGCATTTTTTGTGTTTGTTTTTGCTCTCAATTTTTTCAAAGCAGTATTGCTTTTCTAGTAAGAAAACACTCCAAGTGAAGGAACTAAATTGACCTGTTCAATATCGGACATCATTGAAACAAACACAAAACATTTCTAAAGTGTACAACATATTTTATCTTAATATGGCCTAGCGACTTCGTGATGAACATGTGATAACCCAAATAATTTAGATTACAAATAATCAAGACAAACATTATAATGAGCTAAAACGGTAGTCTATCGAGTACCAACTTGTTTTTTTGTTATCTAATAGATCTAGTTAGAGCATATTTAAAACCGTTTATTGGTAAAAATTAAGAAACTTCAGCTTGTATGACACATGATGGCTGCAGTCAATGTTAAGCAAACTGTAAACCAAATGGTTTGAAGACTAAACTTGTCATTTCACGACTAAACTTCACATTCTGAGCATAGCTCGTAGCATATAACACGTCTAATCCCTAAGTCAAAATTGACTGTCTGCTCTTGATAACCTTTTATTATAGACTATGGTAGCCGGTTGAGCAATATAGGCACATCTTGGCTTTCTTGGTTAAAATAAAGGGACATTTGGCCTTCTTGTTCAACATAATTACATCCTGTCTGCACAGGTTATTTAAATGTACTGAACTGCATCTGCTTCCTTTAAGTCATGCTTAAAAATCAGGCGCGGCGTCTTTGATGCTTTGCATCAAAATTCGTCTTGTTTATGTATACGCTTGAACATTTTCTAGCTATATGGTAGCTAGTAATGTCGTAAAAATGACATTCGTTGTATTTCCTCAACAAGGTCGTAAAAATGACATTCGTTGTATTTCTCAACATAACTTGATCACTTTTTTTCTATTTTCAGCTGGAATCCGTAAGGCCGAAAAGGCAGATGACAAAAGAAGCCTCGTTATGGGTTCAATTAAAAAGAAGGAAGAGCAGACGAAATTCGTAGTGCCTCAAATATTTGTGGATTACGGAAGCAGGCGACAGTCGTACGCATCCGATTATCTGCGGCGTTGCAGTGCCGAAAGTCTAAGTAGCAGACGTACATCATTCGCATCATACGAAGCTGATAGAAGAGGTTCCGGGAGTAGTTTAAGCAGCCGGAGGACGTCATTGGCGTCCAATGACAGACGCGGTTCCGGAAGCAGCGTCTGTAGCAGAAGGACGTCACTTCTATCAGATTGTACGTCACGTAGAAGTTCGGGTAGCAGCAGAAGTAGCCGGAAAGGATCTAACGCAAGTTCTGGTCGTTTTGACGATACAGACGAACTATTAGCAGGTATGTCACATTCTGTAATTGTTATTTCTCATTCACATATTAAAATCAGTGTACATCATCCATCGTATTGCATGTTTAGCCAATACAGACACGCAACTTGATAATGCATTTAGATTGTTTCCAACGAATCAGTCCATGCCAATTACCTCAATTGCAAACCGATTTTCTTTTGTTGGTACTGTGCTTAACGCCACTTTTAGCAGTTGTTCAGTGTGTGTGTGTGTGTATGTGTGTTTGTGTGTGCACGCGTGTGTGCGTACGTGTGTACGTGCGTGCGTGTGAATGTGTGGGTGCGTGAGTGTGCCCGTATGTATGTGTGGATGAATACATTAGTGTGTAGTTCAAATATTAATTAATCAACTGATCGATTAATAAATCGAATGAATAAACACTTTTTAACAATATTCGTTTTTTACTTTTTATTTCTTAGATTTTTCCGATTCCGAGACGATGGAAATAGAAGAGATGTACACCGTCGAAGAAGAAATTATGCCAGAAGCTCGCCGATCAAGTCTTGAGGATCAGGACAAAGACCGTGAAAAATCACGGAAAAAGCCGAAGTTATATCGCCGAAGCCATTCATTAGCCGAAATACGTCGACCTACAGCAATATTTATTCCCGAGGGTAAGTCGATTCTTCCTTGACCCCTGTTTACGTCATTCGAGACTCGACAGCCAAATTTATATCATCTATGAAGAATAATAGGAAAATAATACAAATTAAATTAGCAGCTTTTCTTTAAGAATCTTTTTAGATGAATAACGATAGTTTTCGAGTTATTACATGTATATTAATATGTTTAGCGGACTAATTTCTTTGATTGTACATGTATGTATGTTGCTGTATGTCTTTGCAATATTTCCTTTTAAGATGTTTGTAAATGGCATACGGTATGTTTTTATGCCGATTGCTAATAAACTTGGGTTGAGTTGAGATGAATTAGTATCAAAGGAAATACAGTGGACTTTCGATAATTCTCGAAAAGACGAACGGAACTGATAAATTACTTCCGAGTTATCGGCGAGTTCGAGAGATGGCTAAATCATACTTCATCAATTAGAAATCACAAGTGCCAGTCACGTTTAAAATCTAAAAATAGCATTTCACTATATATATCTTAAAATGCTATTTTTAGATTATAAACGAGACTAGCACCTGTGTTAAAAATGGCACATAGTTGAGCTATCGTGAGCCCAAGTTAGTCATAATTCAAATCAGTTATAAAAGTACGAGTAGACAATATCCCAAGTGTTGTAACATCTCACATGAGGTACTCTTTCCAACATACAGGTTGTCAAGAGATAAGTTGACGTTTTTCTGGTTGTTTCGCAGGTGACAATGTCTTAACTGAGACTGTGTACATGTTTCGCAGGTGACAATGTCTTAACTGAGACTGTGTACATGTTTCGCAGGTGACAATGTCTTAACTGAGACTGTGTACAATGTGAACGGTATGTAGAATGTTCCTCGTCTCAAACAACCTTGGGTATGTGGTTGCGTCTGTCTGGAACGGTATTGAACCTATCCGTTCAGCGTCTGTTTGGAAACGTGTCTTCCGAACCAACTCAAGCTCTGAGCTGGTGTTGAACCTATCCGTTCAACGTCTGTTTGGAAACTTCTTTTCCGAACCAACTAAAACTCTGAGACGGTGTTGAACCTATCCGTTCAACGTCTGTTTGAAAACTTCTCTTCCGAACCAACTCAAACTCTGAGCACCCTGTGTGAAATGTCCTAATTCTGAACCGATACCGAACCACGTATATGTAGGTTCGAACTGCTCAATCGATGTAGGATGTTTCAGCTGATACTCCTCTGGTAGAATGGTCTATATATGTATAATTGACGTTTAAAGCATTGGTGGAGAAATCGCAGAATTTCGTGTAAAACGATAGCGTAGCGGACCTCCTCTAGTTTCGAAAGATGCACTAATTATACCAGAGACATATAAACACACGTGTTTATATGTCTCTCATTATACTAGTCTTATAAAACGTTATATAAGGGCTATGACTGAAACTAATTTAAAACTCATTTAAAGATAAAAATCGAATGAAACCACTTTCCACACTTTCATATATGCCGTTTTACATGTGTAAATGTTTTAACAAATAGTTGAAAAATATAGTGTTGAACGGAAAAGTCGTCTGCCGCATGTCTGCATGTGTGAAAGGTATAATACACAGTTGAACAAGATGGTGACAAACGGAACAAAAACTGTGATCTGGCTGAAAACAGCCTATGCTGAGCTTGAACTTTACTGTCTGCAACATGTATTAGATCGTTTATTCTGTTACATAGTTTATTTATAAGCATGCCCCTGTTATGCTATTCAGCTATCTACAACGTTGCGCATGCCCGTGGTATAATGTTACTAGTATTACACACCACAGTAAGCTAGCTTTGAATCATAGATTTACCACAATTATGATGTTTCATCTTTAACCCTTTCCCAAATACAGAAAATCTGCAGCAGACCACATTGAAAACATCTAAGCAACAACATGGAAAATCTCTATAAATGAATGTATAATTACTGAAAAACATTGTGGCAAAGGGAGAAAAAAATATCTGCTCAGAGGCGTCAGAAAGCATCTATATGTAGAAACGGGTTAATATTAGTTGCCTTTATAATGTCTACGTCCAGTTAATTGAGAAGCATATTGAAATAGAAGTGTAAGTTTGTAATTTGTCCCTCGCAGAATGATTACAGTTTGAATTGTTCTGATACTCATGTTTCATTTGAAGATATCCATAATAATGTAGAGTGGGTAACCTAATAGCTTTATTGATATTCAACGCAGCCGTTACGTGCTTTATACCGGATTGCAAACACCTTTAACATTTTCCAACATTCAATAAATCGGCAGTAGACGACATTAAAAACAAAAACATAACGAAAACCTATACATTTCTATAAATGAACGAGTTGAAAACATCATTATGATCCATTTCTCCTTATGCTACAAGGTTGTCAAAAGTCGCCTGCTGCTTGAAGCTTGGAAAGTGTTAAAGTAACTTATTAAATGATATCGCTTTTAAGCATCTTCCTCTTATAATATTCAGGCAAATTCATCAGTTGGGAGATATAAATCATCAGATAGATCCAGTTAAAACATTGCGTGGAAAGATGATCTTCCTCGTTCTGCGCATACTTTGCTTTTCCCACGGTGTTGTCAGCAATTGTTGGCTAGAACGTTGTCAAAGGTTTTCTATTTCACAAAAAGGATTCAATAACTTGATTTAACCATTTATTTCCAAACTAACAACAAATCTGCAGCAGACGACTTCGAAAATATCCATGAAATAATTTGGAAAATCTCTAGAATTGAAAATATGATTGCTAAATAGAGTTGAAGATAGTGTGCCAAAGGGGAAAATGCCGCAATATGTGCATACTTTTCAAGTGCAGAGGCTGCAGAAAACGTCTGAATATGGACACGGGTTAAGTACGTCTTTAACCATATTGGACTGTAATACTTTCACGTAATGATTCAACATTTGTGAGACACACATTTTACGTGCCTAATTTTCGCGTTTCACGATCAATATATTTGATTGGGTCTCAAAGGTAATGACGTAATGTCTGGTTTATAACAGAAAATAACCGGAAGAGTTTTAAACCAGCTATTAGTCTGGTAACGAAAAGAGCGAACTTTAACGTATTATTAAGTCTCAGAGTAGTAAAAATAAAATAAATACTTCAAACTATTTCAGCGCCGAATTGTTTAAAGTAGACTCTTCCATATTAAAAATCGGGCGTCTCCATTTCTCATGAAATAAAAGTTTTGGACTATTTTGATAACTAAAAAGCAAACAATGCTGATTTCAGTTGAGACAGCTCGTCACGAGCTGACTCACCTGAATCTGTATTGTTTTCAAAAATCACAATATTGCCTTAGGCACTGAAAGAGTTAAAAGACCTATTCGATTTGATTTGTTTTAGTGGGATTTTACGCCGCTTTCAATTCAACATTAATTCCTTTATATCCCCGGTTCCAAATTTCCGAGGCTAAGCACTTGGCCACGGCGGATAGATGGATTCGACTAGAGATCACATAATTGTATTGCATTGTATTGAAGAAAAATATAACTTACTTTGGAAAACATGGTGGCAACAAAAGGAGGAATTGCTAATTTTGAGCTCTTGCATTTGTTGCATTAATGTTTCAAATCCATTTTCAATCCGCTCTTAAAGCGTTCAGTCGTTCAAATCATTGTTATTGCTTTTTCGTTCCGATTTTTTTACGCTCACCGGTAACACTTCGTAAAATAATTATCAAATAAATTGTATTTTTTCATTCATTATGATTGTTTCGTTCAGAGCGCAACATTATGTTCCGCTTTAAAAGCGTTCCAACTACGTTCCAATCACGCTCACAATCCAATCACGTTCCACTCAGATTATCAATTTCACGATGAAATTGACAAATTTACAGTTCATGCTCCGCTCCGTTCCGGTCATTTCCGCTCCGGTCACGTGCCAATCCGCTCTTAAAGCGTTCAGTCGTTCAAATTGCTTTTTTACGCTCACGATCCAATCACGTTCCGCTCAGATTGTCAATTTTATGATGTTCTTAACTATTAAAAAAATAAAATACGGCGAAAGTACACTTTTCCATGATCCCTAGCTGACGTACCAATTCCAGCCAAAACTGGACACTTTCATCGCGATCGTTGCGAATTCAAACAACCTGTACGTTTCCAGTAATGCATGACATCAAACCTCATTGGCGCAACATGCATTTACAAATCGGATTGTACGTATATAACATCTGATCTAGTTATACAGTATTTACTTAATCTGTATCTATAAGAATTTAAACTAAGAAGCAGCTATTATGCTTTAAGGTAGATCACCCCTAATGGGATCGGCGTATGAAGTCGGTGTTCGTTAACAGAAAAAATATTCGGCGATTTACGTCTAAAGTCGTTGTTTATTAACAGATAACATATTCGGCGATTTCCATCCGAAGTCGGGTTAAAAGATTCTGGGATTTCCGTATGCAGTCGGTGTTTGTTAACAGAATCAAGAATCGGCGATTTCCGTCCGAAGTCGCAAGAGAACGGTTTTGTTCGTTTGCTTGTCTATCATTTCTGGTGAAAATAACAAACAAGTCCACGAACAATTTCCATCTCTAACGACCTCTTACTGAAATCGTCGAGCCAATTCGGAGTTTCGTATCCTGACTGGATCAACATTGTTCTTAATTCTAAAACCACTATGTTAAAACCGAAATTATTCAAATGGATTTTGAGGGAGAAGGTTATAATGTAGCACTTAAAAGCTTTTCTTATAAATGGGTTCTCCGAATGTAATTTAACGTAGTTACAACTGTTAAATTGTTCATAAGTACGAATTTTACTATCATGTAAATTTATTTTAAAAAAGCAAAAACATAAGTTAAAGTTAAACAGACAATGAGTACTCGTACCTTAGAATTGGTAGTTACATTATAATACTAACTACGTTCTAGTCGTATAAGTATGCATGTTTATTATCATTAAATAAGCTACAAATAGAACATTACAAATATACCGAGGTAAAAATTCATGTCATTGTCCGTGATTCGAAGGTTGTCTGCAATACCCGCTTAAAGCAAAAATACTACACTTGACCGTGAAACCTTACATTCAGAAAATTAGTCGAATCAAGCTGGATCGTGAACATACCGGTCGGTTACTTCTATGGTCATAACATTGGTGTTTGATGTCGTTTTTTGAGACACGGGAAACTAGTTCAGCTGTTCAATTTGTCTCAAAATAGATACGTGATTCCACTTTCCTGGATAAAGGTTAATGTTTGTCCATTTAGTAAAAGTGGATATCCTTCGCTTGCCTCTAATTATTGACTCATCTCACTTTTGAATACTATGGAAAATGTCTGTGTAAGAGTTATCTAACATGTGCTTGTTCATCCTGAAGATACGAATTTGCTCACGCCATTTTAGTTAGGATGTTTGCCAGATGATTCAACCACAAACCAATTAACTTTCTTGTATAATGAAATATGTAAGGCTCTTGATGACGGACTTGATATACGTGCGGTATTATTGGATATAAGTAAGGCATTCGATAGTGTCAGTCTGGAATACAGGTCTTATCTTGAAATTACAATTTGCTAGAATTGATGGTAGCCTTTTAACTTGATTTTCTGGTGTTGTCAAATAGAAGTCGGAAAGTGTTTTCTCCGGTGGATCCTCCGATTTATGTTATATAAAGGCAGGTTTTCCCCAAGGATATATTCTGTGCCTTTTGATTTTTCTTGTATATATCAACGATATTGTCACAAATATCGAATCCAACATTGATCTGTTTGCGGATGATACTAGTTTATCCATGATTGTGGGCAATCCAAATGAAACTGGGGCTCAATTACAATTTGATATTGATAGATTAAATGATTGAGCGGATATATTGCTAGTCAAATCAAACCCTTCCAAATCAGAATCTTCCTCATTTCTCGTAACAGAATTAAGCCTCTGTATCCCATTTTATGTTAGTCAAATATTGAAATTCCAGAGGTTCTTACTCATAACCATTTGGACATTTACATCTCGAATGATGGTTTTTGGAAACATTATATTAATATAGATATAAATAAGGCATGTAAAAGGATAGGGATTATGCGCAGACAGAAAAAATTCAAATAGACCGATTATCTCTCCAAGTAATTTATTTTGCTTTTCTTAGGCCGAATATAGAGTATAGGGATATAATTTGGGAAAATCTTCCTATGTATCTAAAAGTTGATCTTGATAAGCTTCAGCATGAAGCGGCGCATATCGTAACGGGTTGCAGTAAACTTGTAGCTATTGCAGATCTATACTAGGTATCCGGTTGTAAAACGCTGGCAGAAAGTACAAAAAAGCATACACTTATTCTGTTTTTAGAATGGTAAATGGTCATGCTCCTAACTACCTGTGTTATATTGTCCATTCTTATGTTGGCAATACAACTTCATACACTCTTAGTCAGTTCAATAATCTTAGAAATGTTGTTTTTTAAACTGATCCTTATAGAATTTATTTCTACCATCTGATATAAGTGCGTGGAATGCACTTACATAACATGTCAAGAGTGCGCGCACAATATCTCAGTTCAAATCGTATATAAATAGGGACAATCCCAATCTGAATAAGCTATACTTGTATGGGAAGCGAATATTACAAGCAATGTTGATCATTAATTGCGGAGCACTCAGCCAACATCTGCTTTGGAAAAACGTAGTTAATGCACCCCTCTGTAGGTGTGGCTCAGGTGAATATTTATTTCCTCCGATCACCGAAGATAGTACAAAGTACAAAGAAACAAAACAAAGTTGATAGAGAACGTTAACACAAACATTGAATCAAAAAGTGACAAACATTGAATAGTTAACACATTTACACAAACAGCATTCATTTCGTAAGGTCGATTGAAAAAGCACGTATACATCAATAATAAACACGAATACATACAATGAATACAATAGCCTTCATTCACGTTGCAAGCACAACAACATCAGAGTTAGTTTATGTGAAAACTCTGGATATTCTGCTCGAATGAGTAGAACCACCAGAGTCTTCATTGTTCGCAAGATATATTCTTAGATACCCCTGAGGAGCACCTCATCGAAACAAAATATGAATTGCTCTGAAGGGTAATTATTATAGTAAATGTAAAAATGAGAAGACATAACAGAATCATTGACAGACAGTTGAGAGAAGGGATAGAATATGTTTGTCTCTAGTTAGAGAGAATGAGATATCAATACAGATGAAAGACAGAAGGTGAAGAAGAAAGTATATATATACATATACATTAACACACATGAATATACATACATACACACGTCTACATACATATATACATGTACACATACATACACATGAGTACACACACACACACACATACAAACACAAACACACGCATACACATACATCTGCATATACATACACGTGTACATCATAAGCCCATCTGTTGGGTATATTTACAGCTAAACAGAACTGTTTCTCAATACATTACGTATGTATCGCATACACAATTGGACATAACAGGTTCGATTGTATTCGTGTAGACTAAATACTGTTGGCAAATCAGTGTCAAGAAGATATCTGATAAATTGCTCTTTCTTGGAAGTAAATCTTCTCAGAAAGAGCAACATGTCATTAGTACAGTAGAAACTGATGTTTTCTAAAAGTAAATTCCGTTAATTTGAGAAATGAACACATTCGGATATGAAGTGTCCCTGGATATCTGTGATCATATTTTGGCAGTATACACACTGACTGACAGTTTCTTTTAAGTGTTTGCTACTTACTTATACTTGTATAGCACTTGATGCAAAATCGTATATAAATAGGGACAATCCCAATCCGAATAAGCTATACTTGTATGGGAAGTGAATATTACAATCAATTTTGATAATTAATTGCAGAGCACTCAACCAACATCTGCTTTGGAAAAACGTAGTTAATTCACCCCTCTGTAGGTGTGGCTCAGGTGAATCAAACCAGCACTACTTTGTTTTTAATGTAGATACTATGGTACGATTGGAAATCATTTGTTTCTTGCGGATCTTAATTGACAGCGAATAGATTAACCATATAAGCGCTTGGTGACGAAAGTAGACAATGAAAATATATTTGGATTGGTTCATATATACAGTACGCGAAAGAAAACTATTCTATTCATAAAAATGCCCAAACCCACCGTATTCCATACTTATAACTGTTAATATAATTGAGACTTAGCCTCGTTGTTTGTATTAAATCGTTCTTTACTTGGGACATTCTTAATTTAATGTATGAAACATAACAGTACGATGTTAACAGTTTCACAAAAGTATCATATGCTTCAGCTTTTATTTCCCTTGGTGTTTCAAACATTCCACATGATCATCATGATCATCATATCTTATTAAATGTTTTATATCAATATGTTTACTTAATAATGCAATTCATTTATATATTTTTCTGTTTGACCATATTGTTCAAAAACTAAGCATGTATTATATAAACACCCGGTGATTACACCCTCCAGTAGGAGATAAAATTTCGTTCTAATCCTTTTCCTTTTGAAATGTTTTTTTTTATACTACGTAATGTTTAGCTCGACTAATTGAATAATAATGAGAGATTTACTACTCGCCCTGGCGACGGCGTCTGCGTCTCCGTCGGCGTCCAGTTAAAATTTAGGACAAGTTAGTAGTTTCATTCAAAAGTACTTGTGCTAGGGCTTTCATATTTGGAACATAGATATCTCTAATACCTTTCTTCACATTGAATGCTGAGTGTGATCTCTTTATGTAGTTAAAGTTTTAGGGCAAGTTGGCATTTTCATTTTTTCTGTACTTGTGTTAGGGCTTTCATATTTGGAATATAATTACATCTACTACCTTTCTTCATATGGTATGCTGAAGATGCTGAATGTGGCCTTCTTTTTGGGGTGAACAACCTGGTTTTGGGTGGTTAAGGTTTAAGGGTAAGTTTGCATTTTCATTTTGTTTTACTTTTCTCAATAAGTATTTGGGCTAGGGCTTTTATATTTGAAATATAATTACATCTAATACCCTTCTTCACATTGTATGCTGTGGTCTTCTTTCTGGGGTAAAACACGTGATTTTTGGTGGATTGAGAATTTGAATAAATTAGTAATTTGTTGCTACATTCATTTCTCATTTTGATCACTCATTTATTATTTATATAGTTCTTCAAACGGATCTTTGGGTCAAACATTTAGGATTTTTTTAACTCAGTTAGTTTTAACATTTGCGTTTAGCTCAACGTTAAAGTTTCGTTTTTTGCTTGACTATTCAAAGACTAATGAGGGCTTAACTACTAGCCCCCGGCTTCTGCGTTGGCGTCCTATTAACGTTTTAGAGCAAAGTGGCATTTTCATTTATAACTCCAATACCCTGCATTCAAATCACACGTTTGAACACAATTAGGTGAGATAATTCCATATTATCCTAAAGAGTTATGACACTTAATTGACTAAGGAAATTTGTTGTGATCTTTACTTACATCTGAATAATGTATGTTCTTTTCACTTGGTGCTTTGTACAGTTATCTAAAATGTGTGTGCATTTATATCTTTCGATCATTTTTATAACTTTAGGAGGTGAGCATTGATGTCAATGTTCATACAATTTTATACAATTATGTTTTTAAATCATATATTTTTAAATGTATGTATTTATTCATTTGCTTTTAAATATAGAGTATATATGATTTAATAGTTCTTAATTGCAATATAATGATATAGTGCTTAAGCGAATAAGCAGCGTATAGTCGAGCGCGCTGTCCTCCGACAGCTCTTGTTATTGAATAAAATATGTTTAAACTAATCCAGCCTAGAATAAACGCTGTTTTTCGAAAGTTTTGTACCGTTTGATGTAAACCATAGGAGCCTGGTACGCTAACAAAAGGAAGAGAAAAATGAAAATGAAATTCTATTATAGCCTATATAGTCAAGGGCTCCAACCTTTGTTTGCAATTTAGTCCGATACAATATTTAAAAGAAAACGATGATTGCATAGCGCTATATGTCAGCATGGAGCCATAAATAATCAAAATGCGCTAATGAAGTAAAATCACACATAAGTTTTATATTTATGTGTTTATCGTGGAAATGCGGTGTCAGTATTGAATAGGTTTACATTTTGTACCATGGGGTGACGTTATCGAATAGGGAGCAACCAACATTATTATTGTAAATAAAAACTCTGTAATACGTTTGGAAAAAAAAAACCTTTATGAATCAATACATTGTATTAACTGATTTAAGAAACAACTCGACACAAAATACGTATGTCTTCTACCGTTATTACAAAATTTAGACACATTTAATTTGTATTAAATAACTTTTCACCAACTTCCGAGGCTACGCTTTTTTTTAATAGTTGGGTTTATGGTCCTGATCCGATTCATCCAAGGATAAAAAAGTTCACATTTCCCCCAATTTTCTAGGCTACGGACTTATAAAGTTTCGGGGGATGTTTTGCCTATTCATAAAATTCAGTTGTATTTCTAAACTTAAAACGTTCCCCCCATACAGTTTGTTCATTCAGACCATTGTATCCTTGCTATATGTTGACTATACATGTGAGCTTTTTCTTTTAATTTCATAAATGCTCAATTTTGATAATAAATATCTTTAAACTTGTTAAAATTACTTTGTAATTTTTGTTTATATACTCCCGTTTTTGTTATGATACTTCTGCTAAACTGGAAGGAAAATAGACTCTCCCCCTCTCCTTCCAAAGCTTATTAGAACATATTTAAAACCGTTTATTGGTAAAAATTAAGAAACTTCAGCTTGTATGACACATTATAGTTGCAGTCAATGTTAAGCAAACTGTTAACCAAATTGTTTCAGGACTAAACTTGTCATTTCACGTCTAAACTTCGCATGCTGAATATCATATAGATCGTAGCATATAAAACGTCTAATCCCTACGTCAATATTGACCCTTCCTGCTCTTGATAACTTTTTATTATAAACTATGGTAGCCAGGTGAGCACTGTAGGCACATCTTGGTCTTCATGTTTTAAATAAAGGGACATTTGGCCTTCTTGTTCAAAATATTTACATCCTGTCTGTTTACACATGTTATTTAAATGTACTGAACTGCGTCTGCTTTCTTTAAGTCATGCTATAAAATCATGCACGGCGTCTTTGATGCTTTGCATCAAAATTCGTCTTTTTATTATATGTCATAGGAAATTCATGCTGCAACCAGTTGTATCAAAGGGTTATAACCATTTATAAGCAAAGATGAGCTCGAAGTAAGATAGCAGACCTGTGTCAGACATGTCAAATTTCACCGATAGTGTTGTGATTTTAGGTCTGGTGTTTGTTTAACCAATCGATTGCGGATACAATCATTGTGACCAGTATTTAGTGTAACCATTTAGCTACATGCAGGCACATAAAGCTTTATTCGATCATCGTTTGTTATTTTGTATCGACCAAAATGCAAGTTAGGGTCAAATCAGGCTGACGAGGAAGTTACATCCCTTGTCTATATATAATAGAGTAAACATATAGATTGACAGGCCCCTACTTTTTAAAGCAGATAGTACCATAATTAGGTTACTGACTAGGCGACATGATTCTAAAAATAGATATATGCACGATGAATTTCCGCTTAATCATCACGATACAGGTCACAGCATTTCGGAAATGTTGTTTTCTAAATGCTAGTGATTTAGGTGATTTAAAAAGTAAGGATACATATTTAACATTTAATGGTTTACAGTAGGCTAGTACCGGTATAAGTACGTCATGTTTCTGTTTTCAATTATATACTTGATATGCTGTTCTTGTAATGTGCTCATCAAAAGTGATCCTACAGGTTTCTAAGGTCAACTCTTTCAACGTCTGTACTGTAGGTGAATAACGTGCATATGTGCCTATTGTAGGATCCAGAACATAATTGAAGCTCGGTTCCTGAACTTCCATGACGCAATTAGTAAAGTGATTATGAAAACTGCCTGGGGATCTGAAGTCATTATTAACACCATAGAGCATTTTGTATAGAAGTGTCTGCTCGGTATTCAATATAACGGGTGTCGATGGAGGTTTATAAATATACAACTTTCAGTCACATATTCACTTTTTCTGATAGAAATGACTTGAAATGCATCTACTGTTCTCGAAATTTAAAAATATTGTTGTAACATAAGACATTGTTCTAAACAAGCGAGAACGTCTTATTACACCCTCGTGTGTACAGCAAATAACATATATATCAGATTGAAACCAATGGTGACCTGATTTCGGTTTTACGACAGATGTTACATTTATGGCTATTCTAAATATAAATGAACAGTAGTGGGAAGTTCTGACGATACTTTTCCTGTGTTAAGTACAGTTGAAATTAAATCACGATGATCCCACGATACCGACTCGGTGGTAGAGCGCCCGCCCCTGGTACGGGGGGTTGCGGGTTCGATTCCCAGTCGGTCGGGTCATTCCAAGATTTCAAAAATGGTAGAAATGGCTGCCTTCCCTGGCGCTCTGCGTTGCGGGGTGAGCATTACGACTGACTGGTGAAAGGAAAATGGAATAATCGTACTGGAAACTTACCCAGGAAATGTCATAATATAATTGAAAAGAATGTTGAAAGAGGCGTAAAACTCCAAAGAATCAATATATCAATGATCACATGCAACGGATCTGTCCCATAGTATTGTAAACAGTAATAACAGTTGTAATAATAGTAAGTGGTAGACGTAGTATTAATACTATCGTATTCGATAAAATATCATTCCGCCGCACGATGAATACAAAGCATTGACAGTTTCACACTACTTGCATATGAATTGCGTCTTGCGATTTTTGGGTTTCATGCATCTGCGTACAGTGAAGACTAGGGCTGATCTGTGCACCGCAAGGTCTCACAAGAGCTGTAGTTGTCCGTAAACATAACATTAAGTCACATACGAATCTTCCGATACCATCAACTATAAGTGAAGCGCCAGTAGTACCATGTCGACTTTTCCTAATATAACCCATTACGGGGAGCTAATAAAACCCTAAATCGAAAGACGGGGGGGGGGGGGGGGGATCTTATCGTTATATGGTCATAACTTGTGCCATATAAATGCTTCCTAAATCCCCCATGACGAAACGAATAAACGACGGATATATGATCGGAAAGTCTTCCGGCGGTCCATACATGGTTTGCCTCAACGCTTATTAAGTTCAAAATTGAATAAAACAATTGCTGTCGTTATGAAAATAATGAAATCAGGAGGGTGTTCATGGCGCCTGCCTAGCCAGGTTGAGACATAAGGATCATAATTCCGTTGTCTATCCGTCGTCCATTCACTTACTGACCTTCCGGCAAGCGACACATTGATTGCATCGAATACGCTTGGGTTTTCAACATATATAGAACACATGTCTGCGATCGCAATTTGTATATTTATTATGGTCTTTTTTTTAAATACGGGGCCCATTTTCCCTTTTTAACAGACCACAATTTTCGCCAAGTGAGTTTTACATGTTTTCTCTTAGAACGTATGTACAATGAAAGCACAAAGAACAACTCTGAAATAAATATCAAAAATATGACTCTAATTGGACGTATTTTCCTAACTACCGAAGACATAATTAGCGATCTTACTTCCGATTTGCAAGAGGAGCATACCACGTTCAATAACGAAACTCTTATTCCGTTCTACGAAACTTTAAACACCATTTACGGGCGTCGTAGTGTGAGAATTAAACTGCTAGTGCGAATAATTTACACCAAGATCCGCATGTACATTCTTGCAGTCTCATATTAGTGAACAGTGTTCTCTACTTGTGTATACGTATGTTATTTGAAGCAAAGCCAATCCAATTTCTATGTAAACTTTCTTAAATCCAATTGCAGGTATTAAGAGGGGCAAGGGTATATTTAAGATAAGCGTAACTACGCTAGTTCATAGGAGATAGCACAACGTTTGAACCTTGATAGTGTAATAATCCTTTCCAGCATTCAGTTGCTTTCTGACACCTCTGCAGCGGACGACGAAAAACATTGTTACAAATGGAGAAATTGCTCAACATGGTTTCACCTCTGTTCAATCAATGATTACACCTTATATTACAGTCGTTGGAGTAGATTTGCAAAGCCGTCTCCAACTGATTTGTTATATGTGGTGCAAACGGGTTAAATAACTATATAGAATATTTAGCAATCTGTTTGAACCTCTCAATACATGCATCTGTCACCTCGGGCTTGAACCTTGGCACGTCATATCAAATTGTAGTTTTATAGTTGTTCTAGGGTCATATCCTTTCTCCAGAAGTGTTCACGATATAAAGACGTTCCAGCTGCGTGAATACACAGGCTGATCGTGATCTTCATTTACGCAAAGTTCCCAGCGGTCGGATTTACGTTTATCGTCTTCCATGTCTTACCGTCTAGATAATGGAGTTTAAGAATATGCTATAAGGGACGGAAAGTGTTCCCCATACGCAAAGCTGAGTGTGTCATTGTTGTACAATATTAAACAAACATATCTCAGGGGCGTAGATCCCTTTAGCCACTGTAGGCACGTGCCTACACACTTTTTTTCTAAAAATGCCCCAAAATGCATCTGCGGCGATACACATCTGCGTAATGTATCGACCAGATCAGCCTGCGGGATATATAGGGTAGTGATTTCTGAAACAGAAAATCAACAGGAGGCGAAAAGTGTATACGCCTGTGTGGCATGCTTAGGCTGATCTGGGTCGATACTTTACGCAGAGTCCACAATGTTGATTTTCTCACAAGACGGCCTACACTTTGATTATTGCCAAGCTACGCCCCTGTATCGTGTGAAATGGATTAATTGCTCATGTATTTGTTTTTATTAGAGAGAGAGTACAGTCCCAGAAAAACAAAGAAGATAAACTATGGCGAGTTAAAGAGTTGCCGTAAACAAATATTACGCCGAGATATTGGTAATTGCCATTCCTACCTTTGTTTCGGAATGTCTCGATTGTATTTACTTTATTATAGATAAAGCTGATGATATGATATAGAGAATAATAGGTTGATGCCGTGGATTGAAAAAGTTTATCCGGCAAGGCGGAGTAATTTATCGGATGAGCCGAAGGCGAATCAGATCAATTACGGTGCCGAGCCAGATAAACTTTCTCAATCCACGGCACCAACCTACTTTTCTATTTATCCTGTCGCATTTATTTTTTATTTTTATAGCAGCTTTAAATTATTTAAACAACTGAAATCGCTGTCAATTCATCGACGATATTTGCTGTTTTTATCGATTGAAGTTTGATTTACGGCAACGCTTGCTAAACAAGTAGTCCCGGCTAGCAGGTGCCTGCCAGCTTATCACGTGACCACCTGACGTAGGTCAAAAGGAGTATACGGTATCGGGTCGAAATTGCTAGACGTAGCACGATAAATGATGATTATAATAATTGTGACGAAGATGAAAGAAGATAATAACAACAATGATAAAAATTGTAAACAGCATAAACCCCCAATAAAATAAGTCTAAGACATTGGAAGGTCCGATTCGTTTTAAATTAACAAAACATAATGCGTATTTTGCAACTCCGTGCATAGGTTTGCTTTCACACTATTGTCGTGAAAATATTATGAATAAGAACTTAAAATAACTTCTTTAAACCGAACGAATTATGAGACTAGAGAGCTTATTTCCCCGATATCATACTAGAATGTACTTTGGAACGATTTTAGTCAAACGAGCAATTTCTCTTTTTGCCACAATGCTTTCCACTTTTAGTCATAGGTTATCCATTCAATTATAGAGATGTTCTATTTTTTTGACAAAATATGTTCAAAGTCGTCTGCTGAAGAAAGGTCGTATGAGAGAAAGGGTTAATCTGTCTTGTTTGCCAAAACACTCAATATTGCCACTGGCGCTGAAAGAGTAAAATGACTGCTGTAGACTCATCAACACAGCACACAGTACATGTGTTCGTCATTCATGTGTGGTAATGAATTAGGTTTGACATCGATGTCGACTAGACAATCATGACAGCGAAAACAGAACAATCACGTGACTCTTATCCCGTTGAACTTGTGACTATTAGTAACATTACGTTTGGTTAAACAAAAAACAAGTTCGTTCCACGGCCGGGTCATATCATAAACTTTTAAAATGGTAGTAATGGTTTTCTCCTCTTGACGTTCAGGGTTGTTTGGTTAGCATTACGACTGACTCGCTGATGTCAGGATATATAGACCGGCATTGCTGACAAATTACCCAGGAAACGCCGTGATATAAATGAACAAATTGTTGTAAGTGGCGACAAACACGACACGAATTATCACATGTTCTTCGCATTCTTTGAGAATCGAAATTGTAAACCAAGCTTTCACTATACGAATATGTTGCGTAATCTTGTAAACTTCCAGGCATAAGAATATGGACACTGTCGTAAAATGAAGATATACTTATTGAATACACTTTTCAAGAGCCGTTTCTTCAGATGTACTAAAATGCATGTAGGAGTGGGAAAGGGCTAAATTGATTTAAAATTGATTTTAACAGAATTTAAATTGTATGTTAACTAAGTGGTTTGAAAACGAACTGTCTAAACGTGTATCTTGATATACACTACAATTAACTTACTGGAAGGCTGTAGACCCAAGGTAATCTGATATTTAAAGTCACCGTGACCGTCACGTTTATACATTCACGTACTTACAGGTATTGATTGATTGCTTGATTTGAGTTTTACACTGTTTTCAATGGTTTTCCATCTATATGACGGCGGTGGGTTCACATAGCGTGCTTTCCCTAACAGTTTCACACCAGTTCTCAACACAACATTCTTCACAGGCAACTGGCTACCTTCACATATCGTCCGTTTAGCCATTGGCGGAAAACGAATAACGATTGTCACATTTTTTTGGACAAATGCCGTAAAACTTTAATGGCCAAAGCAGCGATTCCTTGATTGAAATTCGTTGTCCTTATCAACTGAGCTATCGTTAAGTATTATTTAGAACTCATGTCACTTAATTCAGGCGAAGTTTAAGCCGTTCCTCATTGCAAGCGCATTTAACGCATATTCAGCAGACGACTGTTGCCAAAAAATGTTTTCAATTTATTCATGTTCATATATTTCCTTCATTTTCGCCTTGATGATTTCAATGTCGTCTGCTGCATTTTTCCTTGAAAATGGGAAAGTGTTAACAACATGATAGCTTCTGTTGGGTTAACAACGTGCTAGCTTCTGTTCGGTTAACAACGTGATAGCTTCATTTGGGTTAACATTGTGATAGCTTCTGTTGGGTTAACAACATGCTAGCTTCTGTTTGGTAAACAACGTGATAGTTTATGTTGGGTTAACAACGTGATAACTTCAGTTGGTTTAACAACGTGATAGCTTCTGTTGGGTTAACAACGTGATAGCTTCAGTTGGGTTAACAACGTGATAGCTTCAGTTTGGTTAACAACGTGATAGCTTCAGTTGGGTTAACAACGTAATAGCTTCAGTTTGGTTAACAACGTGATAACTTCAGTTGGGTTAACAACCTGATGGCTTCTGTTGAGTTAACAACGTGATAGTTTAAGTTGGGTTAACAACGTGATAGCTTCTGTTGGGTTAACAACGTGATAGCTTTAGTTGGGTTAACAACCTGATAGCTTCTGTTGGGTTAACAACGTGATAGCTTAAGTTGGGTTAACAACGTGATAGCTTCAGTTGGTTTAACAACGTGATAGCTTCTGTTGGGTTAACAACGTGATAGCTTCAGTTGGGTTAACAACGTGATAGCTTCAGTTTGGTTAACAACGTGATAACTTCAGTTGGGTTAACAACCTGATGGCTTCTGTTGAGTTAACAACGTGATAGCTTAAGTTGGGTTAACAACGTGATAGCTTCTGTTGGGTTAACAACGTGATAGCTTTAGTTGGGTTAACAACCTGATAGCTTCTGTTGGGTTAACAACGTGATAGCTTAAGTTGGGTTAACAACGTGATAGCTTCAGTTGGGTTAACAACGTGATAGTTTCAGTTACGATGCCTCCTAAGAAAGAGATCCTACTTTTGAGTTTATAATTTTCGAATTTCCCCAGAAACTTTAAATTTGAAAAAAGTCATAAAACGTCACTTCGGACAATAGTTGAAACATTTTCCGTTATACCTTTTTTTTCTTTTCTCAGAAGATTGTTTCGTATCACATATTAGAGAAAAATGTCTCTTCTCTTAATTAAGTTTTTTATCTAAATTGCCATAATGACAAAAGAACAAAGGTGGATAGAGGTTATTGTTGGGTGGATGAGATGAGATGTAAGACTAATTTGTCAGTAAATTCTTATTTTAGATGTGACACTTCGCATCACCATCGTCAACCTTGATTTGTTTCCCCGATATTAAGCACTGACTCTAGACGTTCTAGCACCATAGAAAACGCTCTTGTTCACTACTTAAGTGTGGTAATGGTCTTGGGTGTCACATTTATGTCAATTATGTGACGGTAAATTGCGTCATTGATGTAGTGAGAGAAACACCCTTTAATTGATTGTACGTGTTGTGTACCAACGAGTCATGACATTGGCTTCATTCAATTTCATTGTCACGTACGTGTAGTATATTTCTTGCACTATATCGTTTTCATTGTCACGTACATGTAGTAAATGTCTTGCACTATATCGTTTTCATTGTCATACGCATACACCATATTTTCTTCAGTGTATATTTGCAGAGGTACAACAAATCGTCTATTTGAAGAAGTAACGATTGCAATGACGTTAGCCCTGGAGTTGTATTTCTAAACGTGACATTTAACGCCGAATTCCCTGAGGTAGAGTCTTCCGTGATCAAACTTGGGCGATTCCATGTTCCAGTGTTACGTTACATAAATACTACCCATGAGACGTAACGCTATCCAATATATACTCACACGAAAAAGAAAGTGTGCACTTTTAAATTGGGCATAACTTTTTGGTTACAAAGTTTAGATATACGGATTTATCATCATGAGTGAAGAAAATAACGATCTAGAATACTTGCGTTGATCCGTAGACGAGGAGGCCAGAACATATACTGATAAATTGTCACGTAACTTGACAAATATCCGAAGACAAAAACGCAGTTACAAAACATTACAAATATGCAACTTTTACTTTTCATCCCTACGTTATTCACACGTAAAACAATGTTCTGATAATTATCAAATTTCAATTAAAAGTAAAACATCGTATAGCCAATACATTTTTGCACATTTTGATACCAAATTGACGATTAAACAAATTGTGAAAAAGGATAAAGTGATCATATATTATCCTTTTGCGACTGTGTTTTCTTTCATCTCTTATGAATTATGATACTTTCAACTTTAGGGCTTTTTTCCAAATTATCAGAGGTGGACTCTGCATATACTGCACCGATAGCCTAATTGTGCGCTTCTCTTGAAGTATTGTGACACAACAATCACGAACTCATATTTAACCCTATCCTTGATGCTAACGAACTTTTATAATATATACGCATGACACTCATTCCACGAGAAAACCAACATTATGGTCTATGCGTAATGTATCGACCATAATCCACAAGATGCGAAAAGTGTCCGTCCGGATTAGACTGCGCGGCATCATTGCCAACGTTCGGGAAATCCGGTGTCTCGAAAGCTCCTATGGAGTTATATAGGGAAAACATAGTTAACTTGCTCCTACAAATTAGTTAATGAATGGATCATTTCATTTCAAACGAATATGTTAGGAAAACATTTGGTCTTTAATATGAAATGTTGAATATGATTCTATGATTTTAACATTTTAGGCCTTTTTTAGGTTTTAGTTGGTCACCCAAAGTTACGTTGAAATAAGAAGTAGCTAAACTTTATTATTCTGCTTTATTATCTCAGTAGGGTATGAATACGCCCCGCTCCCCCTCATCTATCAGCTTATCCAACCATTTATGACCTGATAACGGAAGTTGACTGACCATATTAATTTTTGTGCAATTTTACGAATATAGATATAAAAATAATCTTTAATCACTGCAAAACATTTGTTATCTTTGTATACGCGCATTGGAAGTATAGAAAAAATACAGCAGTACTCATTTTCGTCAAAGTCTTAAAAGTTTTCACTCTTCTAGAATAAATCGAGACTGGGAATATAATAAAAAAAAAATTATGACCCCCATAATATAATCTAGCTTATCAAGGCAAGCGGACAGCGACAGATCCTGGTAAACTAACTTATGTAAACGCCAGTATTACTCGGAGATAGAGATCGTTCGATAGCCTGATAAGCCCCAAAGTTGGCAATGGCTTATGCTGATCCGGGTCGATACTTTACGCAGAGTCCACAGTGTTGGTTTTCTCGCGGAACGGCTCATATGTAGTAGACGATGGTTGGTGTCTCTACAGCAGACGTCTGTGTAATATTTTATCGGAAATGCTGGAAATTTCATATGACAGCAAGGTACTGAAAAATAATTTGGCATACCTTTTTATAGAAGGGATTATAGAATTTAGTTACTAAACCAGAGCACTTGTTATTATATTTGGTATTTGCGAGTCTGTATGATCGGCTATAAATGCCAGTAAAGACAATCAGGCTTGCCATCGGGGGTCAACTTGTCGCTAAGTGATATATACGAAAATAGCTATCTTAATACGCAATCCAATTGACTTATATAGATCTGTTTGTCGAAGATGTTTAGTCTTTGTAGCTCATGTCTTTTGTTTTGTAACACTGACAAAACGAAATAAGTGTTTAACTACCAGTATCAGGGTTAGTCATGGATATTCTGTTAACTCCTCGGAGGTACATGAGATTTACTTACATATATGGTAGTCCTTCAAATGAGCCGTCTCGCTAGAAAACCAACAGTGAGGACTCTGCGTAAAGTATCCACCTGGATTAGCATAAGCGTGTCGCGCAGGCTGACCCGGGCGAAGCTTTTCGCATCCTGTGGATTTTCTGTTTCAAGAATCATTACTCTATACCTCTACCCCCCTGATACGTATTATGTCGGCCCGGATTAGCATGCGCGGACTGCGCAGGCTGATCTGGGTCGTTACATAACGCAGGGTCAATACTGAAAACGGGGTAAACACTTTTCAAACAAATAAACAAACCTACGTCTTCCTGTACACTGTACATATTGCACCATTATTCATGGATGATGCCAAACACTTTGGAAATGGCTGTCTTTATCTCCTGCAATACTTCGATGCTCATCTTTATCCATCTTCTATACCCATTCACATGTTGTTTTGTTTCTTCATTTGTGTGTCCGCTATTTCTATGAATGTATAGTTGATTGTTATAATTGTATTAATGTAATTTTTCCAGAATCCCATATGAAAGAAAGACTGGGTAAACCCAAATGTGCTGCTTCTATAAATAAAGTCTTTACTATTATTATTATTATTATTATAATTATTATTATTGTAAGCATTACGATTGACTCAGGTGTAAGCAAAACTGGACCAGCAGTTCTGGTTGGTAACTGACCCAGGACACGCCGTGATATAACTGAACGAATGTTGAAAGCGACGTAAATCACCATACAAACTATTGTAATGATGTTGTGCCGACGTGGGGTGGGCTAAATGAGAAAGGGTAGCAAAGTTTCAAAGTTTATTTGTTACTCTCGATATATTTTAACAATGTAATCTGAGATAATAATAACAACATATATACCTATCGTAGTATAGGAAAACACCAGGCTATGAGGTATTAAATCAAAATAGTATAAGAAATTCAAGAAGAAAAAAGAAAAGAAAAACATGACAAACATAAAGAAAAGAAAAACGACATAAAAAAATGCAAACAATACAAAGATGCGTCAAATGCTGAAGTTAGTACTTAGATATAATAAGCCAGATGGCAAGTCTTTGCTAGTTTTGTTCTGGTTATTTTCAGTCATTATGCTTTTATAGGTAATCGCATTCGGGTTGTTTTTTTATTTAAGAAACTCAAGAATTTATTTCTCTCTGCTAAAATAGAAAATGAAATTCATCTGCAATTTCCTGTAGGTTACATTTATTACAGAGTCTATCGTTACGGTCATATCTCTAATCCAATATATACCAATACTATTGATTAGGTCGTCTATCGTTAATCCGTCTCCCATAGAAATGGAATGCATCGCGGGAGGAACATTAATCTGTAACACTATGTTTGATTTTCTTTTAACATCGACCTGTTCACATTTGTGTGTGTTTCATGGCCTTCTGGTCCTTTTGTGAAAGAAGATTAACCCGTTCTCTCAATTAAACGCTGCAAACTACTTGTTTGAAAACATAGTGGCAAAAGAAGAAATTGTTCAAAACGAGCAGTTTTTTCTTTTGCCACACTCTTTTCCACTTTTAGTCGTAGGTTATCCATTCAATTATAGAGATTTTCTAATTTTCGACAAAATATGTTCAGAATTGTGGTATGAGGGAAAGGATTAACACCGGTCACAACGAGTTAAAAAACAATATGGTGGAAAGCATACCGAGTATATTGCCGGTCCAGGGTTCGAACTTGCGACCAAAGGATCTATATTCCTCGTTGTAACTGATTGAACTGTCTCGACTGGACTGATTTTGTGCGTCGAGCAAGACCAATGTTCATCATCCATTTGTATTTTTGTTTAACCCTCACCTACACACAACCAGGGTGAGTGCAGGGTAAGTGTACTTAATACACTCACCCTGATACAACAAATATGCAGCGGAAGACTTTGAGAGCATCTAGATAAATAAATGGAAATTATTTGAAATTAGTTGAAAAAAATTGAGCAAAAGAAGAAATTGTTCATTATAAAAATATTCCATTTTTGGCACACTGTATTCAAAAGGCGTCAGACAGACACCGGTCGTCTTTATATTGGAAAGAGTGAATTTATGATATGCAAGTTCACATAAATTGGCAACACACATGCCTGTTAATATATAAAGAAATAACGCCCCTTTTCTCGGAGAAAAGTTCCGATTTTCTTTTTTAATATACCACAGTATATTGTACTTAAAATAGCACCAACTGAACTTCCAAACCAAGATTATCGGTCACTCTACATCAGTTTGTCATATTGATTGTTGAGGAGACTTTTTAGTGTTTTGAATTCAGTCGAATACAATTTGCTGGTCATTTCATGTCATTGTAAGCGTGTATATTTATAAATAAATACAAAATAAGTTTTCTTACCGAAACACAATAAACATAGCACCAGTATATGAATGAAAGTAACTACAATAAGCCTATTGTAATGCAGGAAGGTATTTATCAGGAACTTGTATGTATCGATTTTGTCCCTAAAGCCGAGCTTTTGTCATTAATAAGGGGGTTAAGCTGACAGTGCAAGCTGCTTTATGGACTTAAAGTCCTCCGTATGTTGTCATCAACTTTGTCATGAAATGAATTAAACAGTGTGTCCCTGGGCATTAGTGTTTCCTAAAACTTCAGTTAGAAATACAGCCCTATTTCAAAAAGGATTTATTTCCTATGGTATTTAATTATTCAAACTATGTTTTTAGATGATTAATGATGGTGTTGGAACAATTTCAAATTATATTTTAATTTTCATTCGAATACAGAAAACGCTCACTTCGCAAGTATCCGACTCTTGAACACACTGTTGGAAAAGGCTTGTTAGCTCAGATCAAGCAACTTATTATATGCCCTCAATGTTCTAAACTCAAAAGTATACTTATTGTCTAAGCACCATAGCTTTATAAAACGTAGTCCGTTATACGAGCTTATTATTAACTTATAGTCAATACATTTACCGTATAGCTGTTTTAGAACGGCTATACAAAGCGTCTGCTGCAAAAAGGTAAATATTTAAAAAAAGAAAGTGTTTTGCAAATGACATTCTTTAAGTCATTAAAATTCCGAAGTAAAAACGATTGAGCTGGTATGTATTCATATTGATTTTGAAATTGTAACTATATAAGTGGAAACATCGGTTGAAAAATGTTATGCTTTTCAACTTGCAGACGCGTCTAAAGCAGACGACTTTTAAAAACATTGAGGATAGATTACTTAATTTCCGCCTTTGTCATATTGTTTTACTTTATTCATTAACTATATACTTTCCTTATACATATACAGATTTTCCTGATTCATTTTTTAGATGTTTACAAAGTGGTCTTCTACAAATTTGTTTCATGTTGGAAAGGCTTAAATGGTTTTTTAATGTTATTTCAACGTAACGTATATCGTACATTGGGAGCAGGAGTAAGGTACCACAGCATTACGACAATGCCTTAACATGTTTCAACTATTAAACATATTTTCAAATTGGGATTATACAACTTTTCGAGGACATTTATCGAAATGGAATGCATTTTAATTGTTTTGTTATTGTTATTAATAGTTATTCATGTATTTAACGTGTAAACCTTGATCGGTGCGGTTACTGATAAACGTACATGGCAGTAACGGCGAGCTTAATAAAAATAATCTTGAACGAGTTCAATAAAACTTTATCACATGACGAAACACCAAAAGAAAATGATATGTTTATGAACGATAATGGTACCTTTACCTCGTCCATCTATCGTGACGTTTGTGTTTACCGGATACACGTTCTCAGACATTTGTAAACATTCGCGGAAGGATGCTAAAATAGTGATTCGGTCATGTAATATTACACATGTTACATATAAAGAAATACGTAATGGGTATATTAGATCGGATACAAGCATTATCATGTGATAAATACAGAAATGTTGGTTTCTCCGTGCTCTTTCGTGTAGACCATGGCTACATGGTCGTCTATACGGTAATTTCCTTAAACTGCGTCTAGTAAATCAGTTTGTCTCGTAATGGCTGTGTTTTGTAGTTTTATGGCTCTATGTTTGACTGGAAATTACTTCAGTTAATTGCAAGGTGTCACAACTTCATTAAATATCCAAAGTTTATAGGATATAGAACGCTCTCACCATAGAACCTTTCATTTAAACAGCTGTATTTCAAAAGTTGTCTAATTACACTATATCGTAGTGTACTGGATATATATATATATATATATATAAATATATACACTGACTTGTGCGTCTTTTATATTTTAGGGCGTGCCCGCCAGGATCCCAGACGTTTAACACTGTCCTCATTGGTTGTGAGCTCCCTTAATGCCTTAGATCACACTGTCAATCCCGTTGCTCCGCCCCATCAAAGGAAGAAACCCAAACTGGTAAGCGTCTTTTCTTTTAACCATTTTAATTAAATATTCATCTATGGCACATTTTTCCGTTAATGTTATTTACTGCAATTTAAACCCTCCCTCGTTTGGTACCCGTCGTATTATAGTAAATAAGTACGTCAACGGCGACTAGATTGGCCACTTCCCCTTATAAATCGCTAATTTATATGAATACACACCCGGTGGAATACATGTATAGCAAATTAGTATATATAACATTTTATTTTCGTAAAGCGGACCAATACATCTTGTTGTTTGGAATCTATACAATAATAATGAAGCAAACTGCTTTAAGAGTTTGAAAGGTTAAGTCGGCATTATAGTGTAATGGTACAGTAGGGGCAGGTTATTCCTGATCCTCGGGCAAGTCATACCAAAGACTGTAGAAATGATATTCGTTACTTCCTTCTTTGACGCTCATGGTTTAGGGGATAGCATATAGGCTGACACCCTGGTGAAAAGATGAGCTAACCAACAGTATTTGAGCCGTCCCGCGAGAAAACTCACATAATGATATCTGCGTAATGTATCGACCCCGATCAGCCTGCGCTGTCCGCGCAGACTGATCCGGGCCGACACATTCCGTATATATGTATAGAGTAATGATTCCTGAAACAGGAAATCTACAAGAGGTGAAACGTGTCTATCCGGGTAAGCCTGCGCGGCATGCTTAGGCTGATCTGGGTCGATACTTTACGCAAAGTCCACAATGTTGGTTTTCTCGCGGAACGGTTGATTTGTTATATATCAAGGAAACTCCCAATCTGACTAAAGTACATGATCTGACCAAAAGTAATATCCTATGCGCACCGTTAATAGGAGATGATTTTAATGAGATTGGGAAACTCCGTGATATGACGGAAATACTGTTTAAAGTGTCGCAAAATCACAAAGAAAATATTAATTGAAATTCCCTTTTTGACTCCTATAATTGCATTGAACCGTAAATGTTCTTCAGGAATATTGTGATACAACGATAAAGCGCCTGAAGGTTTTGTATGTCTGGCTCGTTATCTCGTGATTGAAGCATAAGTTTTCAGAGGAATAAAAATGAGCTACGTCAGTCAAAAGGGTGTCTCCATGTAGTCCATATCTAATGTCGCATAGAGGGCTTTAGGAGTAAAACCAATTGAGCTACACGTTAATTTGTCAGACATATGAAGCCGAGTTATCGAGTGGTTAGTAGTTTTAGGGGCTCGGGACAGGGAGCCCCGTATTCGATCCTCACTCGATAATGGTCCGGTGCCTTTATGAATCCTATAAATGTAGATGGCCAGTGAAGATTCTTATGACTGTTCCTCAAACAGGGCGTGCTGAATTGATTATCACCTGGGCTGTCTTTTTCCCTGGTTCACATAAACCGTTGTAGTTGTTTCCTTGGAGGAAAAGTGTCTGGTACCTTTGATAATAGTTCCTTTCTAAATACAGACACATTAAGACATATACATTGTCCATTTATAACGTTATGTCCTAGATAAACTTCCAAATCCTTGAATGATACCTTGTATGCTAGAACTATTTAACTATCTATATATATTTGTCTGTGATGTTTGACAATATCATTTGCCTGAGATGTTTGACAATATCATTTGCCTGCGATGTTTGACAATATCATTTGCCTGTGATGTTTTACAATATCATGTGCTTGCGATGTTTGACAATATCATTTGCCTGTGATGTTTTACAATATCATTTGCCTGTGATGTTTGACAATATCATTTGCCTGTGATGTTTTACAATATCATTTGCCTGTGATGTTTTACAATATCATTTGCCTGTGATGTTTTACAATATCATTTGCCTGTGATGTTTGTATTTGCCTGTGATGTTTTACAATATCATTTGCCTGTGATGTTTTACAATATCATTTGCCTGTGATGTTTGACAACATCATGTGCTCACGGTTCGGCATTTGATTAACGAGAAACTATATCTTGTAAACAAATAGTTTGCTTCTTTAAAAGTCTTTCGTGTATTTATTAGATATTGAATTAGCTCCCGGTTCAAAGGATGTTCATATCATTTAATGCATAATCCTTTGATCCATCCATTATATAAATGAATCAGCAACATTAAATGTCCATACTGTACCTAACATAATCCCGAAACACACACTATTTGAGGATCTGAATATCAGTGTGTCTAATTATTTGGATTCACCAGAGACTTTACCGTCCGTTAACATATAACTTAGTCCTAGATGTATCGGTTGACTCAACGCTACAGCTGTAACCCCGTTAGTTTTACATCAATTTACCTTTATATAATCCCGTTACGGAGCAGCGGCAATAAGGCAGCAAATCGCTAGACCTGCTCATATCTATGTACATATAAACCCCGGCTAAGTTAAATTGTTGCGAAGCAAGGTTATGGAACATTTATACAAAACAGACATTCTCACTTTTAGCAGGGTCGTATTGTCGTAAGAAAAATATATTTTTTATTTAACTCTTTCAGCGCCAAAGGCAATATTGAGGTTTTGCAAACAATACTGATTCAGGTGAGTCAGCTCGTAACGAGCTGTCTCACCTGAAATCAGCATTGTTTGCCTTTTAGTTATCAAAATTGTCTAAACTTTGATTACATGAGTAATGGAGACGTCCGATTTTGAATATGGAAGAGTCTACTTTAAACAATTCGGCGCCGAAAGAGTTAATATAAAGAGTATAACACTTTGTTTCGAAAATCCGGAATTAAAAACAGAATGTAAATCAATAATCGATTAGCCGAATATAATTTCCGGTGTAGTTTCCAGAAATGTCTCAACACAATTCAATAGGATCACAATATATTATAGTATAATATTCGGGGCTATGTTTCCTTGACATTAGAAAACATTTCTACATCAAGCAGGAAACTAGTAAATGAAATAATACGCCCATTCCTTTCCAGGTTCAGTGAGTCGTCGTTAACGTTAAGCTTCAAATAACTTCTCCTCTTAAACGACTAGGCCTATTTTAATCAAACTTTACAGGCGTGTCTCTTTGGTGGTCCGCTTTCCAAAGTATTCGAAGGTGTCAATTCAAATTAGAACTGTTGATTCGGCGGTATTAGAAAGAGGGATACTGACAAAATGTCCTCTCCGCTTAATCTGCTTGTCGATTTCAAGATTATTTGGCAAAAATGTACCATATATGACGAAAACTGTCAAAACATTATTGATTGGTTCAAAAACATGACCAAAGGGCGGCATACGGAAAGGGGTAAAATGATGCATTTTTGAAATTCTTCTCCTCTCAAAGTGCTTGTCTGGTATAGGTATATTTTGGCTTGAGTGTTCATAACATTAGAATGCCTTATTGCAAAATAAATGTCGTTTAATGAATATGTGTTGTCTCTTTCACAACCTTGGTAAAATATTCCCCGACATTAATAGTTACACTTTTTCTATCATGGACTCAGGTGCACCCCCATTTTGGTTCTTTTGCTTATTTGCTACATATATTTTATGGGCAACCAAACACGAAGTATTTTCAAAGTCTTCAGCTGCATGTATTTCTTCTGAATTGAACGAGTTATAGTATCGTCATAATAAGCTGTCCTGCTAGAAAACCAAAAGTGTGAACTCGGCGTAATGTATCGAACCGGTTCAGCCTACGCATGCCGCGCAGGCTAACCCTGACAGATACTGTTCGCCTCCTGTGGATTTTTTGTTTCAGGAGTCAATACTCTATACTTCTATGACCCTGAGACGGAATGTGTCGGCCCTGATTAGCCTGCGCGGACTGCGCAGGCTGATCAAGGTCGATACATTACGCAGAGGCCATAATGTTGGTTTTCTTGCGGACGGCTCATATATCATATGCTTAAAACCGATTTTTTTTTTTTACATGTGTGTGGTTCATTCAAACCTGCACTAAAGACCACCTTTGTTAAGCAATTCACTGTCTATAGCAACCACACTTTTTATTTCCCAATTACTCATTTTCTGCACAAATGACCCTGTAAACTAAGTCCACCTGTGAAAATAAACCAGATTGTTCTCTGTTCCCAGGGGTGGTCTTTAAACACAGGTTGGACTGTACATGTATTTATATGTCTGTGGTTCATTTTAATAAAATGTTTACATATATTGATTCGACTCCTTAAATCATCGTTGTATATAATATTTCCTTATTCTAGTATGTAGTATTTTGAATATTGTGTACACATGCCTAAAGTATAACCTAAATGAACTAATTACAGAAACCTCCAGGCATTGGTTTGCCGGATACGCCTGTCATGATGCACGATTTGAATCTGGAGGAGATGATCGCCCCGCAATACGCTGCCCCAATACAGTCCACGGGCCGAATTAAAGTGCAAATGCAAATTGCAAATAACTCTCTCAATATTATCATAATAGAGGTAGGTTTTAGTAATTAACTTATAACATTTTAATTTTCCATTTTGAACTTTTGAACTTTTTCAGTGTCGAATTTCCTATAATCTACTCATCTATGTTCAAAATCGGGCGACACAATTGTTCATGTAATGATGTTGATAACTTTAAGGGAAACAATGCTAATTTAAATCTGTATTGTTTGCAAAGATTTCAAGATTGCCATTTGCGCCGAAAGAGTTAAGTCAGCGGTGTTGTTATGACTACTTTAGAGCCGACATTTCCCAGATATAATATATATGAACGGTGCACTACCGATCGTAGTTATTACACGGTTAGAAAAAGAATTGCATGCTGATCCATCCTTAGCATACACACATACATACCGCTTTATAGAAGAGTCTTGAAACCTGTAAGGTCGAATTGGCCGACAGAACAGAACCAGATTAGATTGCACGGATGCGCGAGCTGATCTGGATCTACGGTGGTCGTGAAAACCATGTTAGGATAACATATGCAGTGAGGATGATTCTATAGGAATACGATTCTAGGCTAAACAAGTAACATAACGTATAAGCAATCACTGTACACAAACAATGTGGCCTTAATCTGTATTTGAAGGCAACATGCAATGCGTCTAGTGTATGCAGTATGTGCTTAGTTTGTAGCTCCATAACACTAAATACTGACTATTTCATATATGTCTTCTGATGTATAATTCAATTAAGAATTGAAATACTGTTCCCTAGTCTCAGCTATTGTATTAAATGGATAAAAGATATATTTTGATATCTGAACAAATTCTCTCACAAATCTTCATTTTGCATTCTGTAAATTGATTTAGAGAATATTCTTGAAACCTTCTAGACTAATTGGTGAACAGAACAAAACCAAAAAAAAAAAAAGACTGCGCGAATGCGCTGGCTAATCTGGATCTACATTGGTCGTAAGAACATTTCGGTTAGGTTTTCACAAAGCACTGATCAATCAAAAACCCTTAATTAAATACATCAACGGGAAACACAAGGATAATACACTTGAAATCACATAGTTAAATTCACATGAGAGATGGTTATGTGATTTTGATATTCAGTGATTGTAAGATTTATTTTTATCACACTAGTGAACAACTTGAACTCTTTGCTATCATGCGAAAGTAGGGTAATAATCCGCTTTGTGCAATGTACTATATCCAGTCATATCAAGCATGACTGCATAGGGTATGCGTTATGAAACAATTTATTTTTCGGATGAAATATACCGGTCAACATCAGTTTTGGGGATATTCTTTTTTTGTATATACCGATAATCCATTAACACTGAAATGGAAACATTGGGTAAATATGTTATTGTCCACGACCAATCACGTCATATATGACATTTTCATTTTCTTTTCCTAAAGGCTAGCGATCTCAGAATAGCAGGGTTACCTAGCAACACGGAAGTTAATCCCTATGTGAAAGCCTTCTTGGTGCCTGGCAGAACATTCAAATACCGTACGAAAACAATCAATAAATCACGGGTAAGCCTAATACGATTTTATTGTCATTCATTTGTTAAACCCTTCACTCGACAATCTTGATTCAAATGTAGGCATTTTTACAAAACGAAACGAACTATTTTTTATTGAAGGTCAATAGCATCGAAAGCAAATATAAACTTTTGCAATTTCAAGGCAAAAGTTTAAGCGCCATTCCGATATGAATCTAAAAAACAACAGCCACAACAACGTAATGCATTCAAAGCGCACGCGTTGATGAGTCATGTATTATAGTATATCACAAGGAACCGACAACAAAGGATTAATATATATGAATCACGAGAAAACCAACATTATGTATTGTAATGTATTGTAATGTATTGTAATGTATCGTGGAACGGCTCATATTCATTCAGCTCAGACCCCTTGCACGGAGTCTAAAAATGGTTTCTTTGTTTATCCTCAGTCGGATACTCTTTGAAGTACTCTAACTATTCTCGTTAACCCTCTCCCTCATACGACAATTCTGCAGCAGACGACTTTGAACGTATTTTGTCAAAACATAGAAAATCTCTGTAATTGAATGGATAACCTATGACAAAAAGTGGAAAACATTGTGGCAAAAGGAGAAATTGCACGTTTTGTGCAAATTCTTCTTTTGTCACTATGTTTTCAAAGAGCCGTCTGCTGCAGAGGCGTCAGAAAGCGTCTATATGAGGGAAAGGGTTAAAAGATGTACGCGCACTTTAAGAAAATTCAGTCTGTATTTACTTCTTTTGTAAAGTTTTTGCTGTTGTCCTTGTATGTAGATGTATATAGAATCGATTACATTACCTCTTTCAGCGCCATCGACAATGTTATGATTTTTGAAAAACAATTACAATTCAGATGAGTCAGCTCGTAACAAGCTCTCTCAACTGAAGTAAGCGCTGTTGGCCTTTTAGTTATCACAATATTCAAAAAGTCTATTACAAGAAACATGAAATCACTCGCTTTTGAATATAGGATATTCTACTTTAGGAAATTGGGTGTTGAAAGAGTAGGACATTTTATATTACAATGTACTTGTCACTTACAGAGACGTTGATCTACTTCTTCATACCGTAGTCGATACTTGCTTAGACGAATGTTGAAACTTCTACTTACAATTTATCTTATATATACTTCACTACAGTACATGTATCTGAGTAAAAGCATTGAGTATATCTTTAAAATGAAAGTAATATATTTGAATAATGAATTTTTTTTCACAATGTTTTCAAATATCGTCTGCTACAAATGCGTTAGATCACGTCTGTATCTGGGAAAGGGTTAAACATCTACATGGGTTGTACCTGACTTATCAGGAAGAAACTGATGTACAGGTATGATAAAGTCAGGAAGTGTATAGATAGGTGCCTCGGATGAAAACGGAGTTAACCCTTCCCCACATACTACAAATCTGCAGCAGACGACTTTGAAAACATACCCGAAAAATAATTGGAAACTGCCTTTAAGTGATAGTACAGTAATTGAATAGATTTAAAAACATTGTGACAAAAAGAGAAATTGCTAGTGATTAGCAATTTCTCCTTTTTTTTAATATGTTTTCAAAAAAAGAAGGCGTCAGAAATTGTCTTTATGAGGGAAAGGGTTAATCTGAAATCAAATAACCAACAAGATATAGTTACGTGTTTAATAGTGTTTAATTAATGTAGATCACATTAATTGATCCCGCCCATGGAATATGTACAAGTTGGCATTCGCGAACAGTGTAGGTCTAGATTAACCTTGCTCAGTCTTATCATAATCTTCACTAGTTGGTCTAACATAGTACTCTAACAAGCACATGTAAGTTTTATGTGAGCAGTGGTGGTTTTGAACAGTTAAACACTGTTCATAAATGTGAACTTGTACCTTTTTGCGTGGAATGGCTCAATTGGACAGATTTAGAAATTGACTTACTAAATAATAGAAACAAATTCTCCCCTTTTTCAGACACCAGTCTTTCTAGAAAAGTTTTCAATACAAGATATAATGAGAGACGGACTTACGGAAGATTCATGCATGGAATTTCAGGTAATTGTTTAACCATTTGTTTGATATATAAATGAAATTGCAACCTTGACAACAGGCGGCATTTTAAAAGTATTGTGTTAAAGGAGTAATTGCTCAACAATTTTGTCATTTTTGTTTCGAAATTAGGACCGGGAATATAATTTTGTAGATTAAGTGTTATGCTATTAGCGCACAAACTGTCATAACATTCTAAATGCTTTCAGGAAGCGACGAGACTGTAGCGATCGTCTTAAAAGCTCTTAACGCATATTGCGACCAAACAAAGGAGAAATTGCCACAATAATTTCAACTGTATTCTAAAACTTAGCTTCTACAATAAAAGGTTTCCATAATTCCTCGACCAGATAAAGAGTATGCTGAAGAATTGTTGAATATGAGAAAGCTTTATTCCATTTGAAACCTAAAAATCAAATCATTTGGAGGATACTGTAATATCAATACGTGTTTGCGTATTTATGATAGGAAAATCGGTAAAATGAAATCAAATTCAAATTGATTAAGGAAAGAAAAAAATTATATAAAATAAATAGTTAATTTCATTCGTCATGATATATATTTTTACTCTGTGCAAATAATATGTCGACACTTGAATGAACTGTTCTATTTTTATAACATATCTAATTTGCAACATTTAGAGATCTTGCACTACATACAGAATGCGTCTTTTGTAATGTAAAACATGTATTTATACTTTTTTCATTAATCAAGAGTAAAATTGCGCGCTATACAAAGTTTTTTTTATATTGAAACATGAATAATCTGTTCCAGTTTCAGGTGTTCTATTTGCATCACAATATATTACGACTTCTTGCGCTAGGCAACACATATGTCGTAATGAGCCCTGTTCCAGGAAAGTCAACAGTATTTATTTATGTAACATAACGAGTGTAGATGTCCACGATCTGTAGATAAGGAACACCTTTTCATGTACTTACAGTCGAGCCCCGAGGGCTGTCAATCCAGGGGCTCGGCCAACATTCTTTCCGACGTTTGACACAAATCATTGCAACTAAAGTCATTCGTCTTCCACCAATGAGCTAACAGTCTATGTGAAAAAGCTGCCAGTTAAATTAAAAGTATGTTGTTTGGAGTACTTGTGTGAGATAGCCAGGTGACATATGTGTAGGTGAACTGGCCGCCGTGATATGACTGAAAACATGTTGAAAACGACGTAAAATCACACTCAATCAATCAATTCATGTACTTACAACAATTATGTTGTGGGAGCACAAAAGATTCGTCTTAGTGAGATGTTTCTTTTGAGTGCCCAGAACATAGGGTCAATGAGTAATAAGATATATATTGCGGGGAAAGTACACATTTACTCCACGCTATCTAGTCCTATGAGTCTGATGAAGACCAAACTGCGAATTCATTGCTATCTGGTCTAAAAGTACACTGTTTGCCGGAGTTGTGTTCACATAGTCTTTTAATCAATTAAGTGCATATTTGCGGGTAGATCGGAATCTACATCGAGCGCAAATACGCTAAGGTTGATTTTTCCTTGAGCGGCGCTCAAATATAAATGTTTATATTTCAGGTATATTCTTCGCATCACATCACACGGCGTCATCTTGTTGGTATGGCAACCGTTTTTTTAAAAGACTTAGACAAATACGAAAATGGGCAGGCGGATCTCGTGATATTTCCACATACTGTTTATAGGGTGAGGAATAGTTCTATTTTAGCACCCGTTTAACTGAAACAACTTGATATAAGATACAGTTGTTAATTAGAAACAACTCGTGTTACTCCTCTGTGTTATTCCCTTCCTCGTGAAAAAAATTATCTTTTTTCTTTCTTTTTTTAACTTTATTAGCCACGTACATTGGTTGAAGTGAGGTCGTTGACATCCCCCACCCCCCTTTCAACCTTCCAATATATATTTTTTTTATCGTATTCAATGTGTTTCATTATGGCGAAATAGACGCAATTTGTGTTGCCTAAACTTAAATTGACCACACAACAGCTTTACATAAAATAAAATGAAAAATAGTCATGCGTACATCAATATAACAACAGATTGTAAGGTATGGTGACACATACGGACGACTTCTTCGACGTTTGTTGGCAATTGTCACTACCCAATATACATACATCTGTCTATGACACTTGCTCGGTAATCTGAAGAAGCCTAGCCAATTTGAAAACATTGATAGATATGTTTGCTGATAAGTTCATAGCAATCTATTCGGTATACCATGGTGGTGTAATTGTATTAAATCTTTCATCGGTTATTGCTATATTGAGGTTTTGCAATAAATACAGATACAGGTGAGTCAGCTCGTAACGAACTGTCTCACCTGAAATCAGCATTCTTTGCCTATAAGTTGTCAAATCGTTTTAAAACTCTTATTACATTAAAAGAGCAGTCGCCCAATTTGAACATGGTTCAAAGAGTTATACTTTAGACAATTATGCGCTGAAAGAGTTTATGTTCTAATCATGTTTATATTTCAATAACCCGCAGCTCCACCAAGGCGATGTACATATAAGTGGTTGTTATCAACCTGTGGCAGGTAAAATCGTTTTCAACGTATTAGAGGCCAGAAACCTACCACGCGTATCCCTTCTTGGTGCAGTTAGTAAGTATCTAGTGGGATTTTGAATGCAATGCTCTCTCATGAAACATACCATCATATGTATCATACAATAATTTTTTTTTTACACATCATACATTTATTTCTATTTGGGTAGGCAAAATAACAGCACCGGTAAAAGCATAACATGCACCTTAGCATGTTGAAATAATCCTTGCTCCAAAAAAGCTAAGAACTACAATGTATGTTAAACGTATTCGTGAAAAGTGTGAATACAGATTTGCCCATATAATATTATATAAAAATATATCTGAAAATAAAAGTACACTATCTATTAGACGTATCATGATATATATCTTTTGTCTAGTTATTTTACAATGCAGAGATGGTCGCAAAGGTTCTATGGTTGATTTTCGCAGTTCACTACTCAAAATAAAAATGCGATGTGCCCTGTGAAAACCAACGATTAGGCACTTTTGATCGGTTTAGAACCAGATCAGACAGCGAATCAACGCTGTCTATCGGGCTCCAAATCGGTAGCTAATTAGTCATTAAAGAATGTTGTGTCCACATGTGTAATACATACGTTATGGTTTGTTATCACGAATCACCACTCAAATTATATTCTAGATCCGTATGTGAAAGTCGAAATGTACGTGAACGGGATGAGAGAAGCGAAGCATAAAACCAAAGTCCGACAGAACACTCAAGATCCCGTATGGAACCAGCCATGTGTATTTGACATCAATCGGGAAAACCCCAAACTTCTCGGCCATGTGTTTGTTTTCCACGTCATCCATAAAGACATGATGATGGGGGTGCAGAAAATTGGACAAGTATGGAATACAATATATACTTCGTGTTTGTTTATTTGTGAATAGTCCTACATACATTAATAGCATACATGTATAACTACACGACTTTGTTAAAACTCCACAAAAAACAATATATACGATTCATGTTCCATTACCTTAAATCTGATACTTTATAAATGGATAACCTCATTGGCATTCGCGCATTGTAAGGATGACAAGATTGCATATGTAACGGTGTCAAGATTAACATATCAATAGTACTTGTTAATTATTCATAAAGCACCGCGATATTTCTTAAGTCCTGTAAACATAATGTTCCGTACCATATATTTAATATATATATCATGCTAACCAATTCAATCCGTATTTTAATTACATTATAATGCTGTTTAGAATGTGTCATAAAAGCAGCCGATGCTGTGCGTGTGCTTGTTTGCAAAGCAGAAACAACTAGAGCTCTTGGCCTTACGACTATATGTTCGTAAATACCCCTGCACTGCTAAGCTCTTTCGGATACATGGTGAACGTCGTTGCGCGTAGCGTCGTGCAATTGATTCATGCTTACATAAAAAGGTTGTTACTTGTCATGAATATATTGTTCTTAGATACGTAAGGATATATATAAATTATATAAACAAGTGGGTGAACTAGACACATGACATACACTACTGAGATAGTGTTATCCGATAGCCGGCAGGAAGCGACTTCTTACATTTGTGTGGCATCTGGCGATTTAGCGTCGTATTGTTTCAGCTTACATTGCAGACTCAAGCGATGCCATTCATCCAAACATTCTCAGCAGATCTACCATGGTCCATTTACATGTAACCTTGTACTAAATGCATATTTGGATAAAAACAACTACAACCATAGCCCCATTTATGACAATGTACGAATACCTTTACTTGATTCCGTAAAATATAGAAACATACCTCCAAATCTCTAGTTGTGGATCATTTGCTTATGCAAACGGCTATTTATTCAACATGTTTGAACAGTTAAGATTGAACACAGCATGCGTATTAATAAATTCTAAGATAATACTACGTCGTGAACGTGCAAACACTGTAATACAAAGAAGAACGATTATGCCAGTTGTACAACTAGGCAAGAAATGGGATCAAAATGGATTTAAAATCAATCAGTAAATCAGTTTATGGTTTGTTTTTGCAGGTGGAACTTGGTTGGTACAGTCACGGGGAACAACTCGATCATTGGTATGACATTATGGATCATCCTCATCGACCGGGCGACTTCTGGCACCCTATTATAAAAACGAGCAAAATTGCTACGTAACTGAAATGAATGGTAAACGAATGTAGCAATTTAAACATCGTCGGACATACATGACTGTTGATAGCGTGACACTTCGTATAGCACGTGCTGTATGAAAAAAACACCGCAATCATCATTAAAAGATACCCGGCAGTAGAATACGTGTTGCATTTAACTGAAGATAATTTCAGCTTTGTGAGTTATTTATAAATAGTGAAACATAAAGGTGACTCTTGTGAACAATCGTCGTACATATAGTTAAGCCACATTACGTATTGTGAATAGACCAGGAAAGATCACAAACTGAGCTCTGAGGATCCTTGGCTAAGCCAAATTTATTTGCATCTGGAGTATAATCATGTACAACCTATATCATGTGTACCGTTTACAATTCATTACATATAGTCAGATAGATTCATACCAACTTTGAATTCATCACAACGCTTGTATTAATACTATTGTTTTATGAGAATCTAAAGCCTCGCTTACAAGATATCTAATAAAAGAATGCTTGAGTCCCGATTGTCAAACAATCACTTAGCTGTACGTTAACAGTGTGACTACACAAAAAGGCACGGGAGACTACTTACCCCTGAATAATATGGAATTATTTATATTATTTCACATGGCTCTTTGGAAAGCAGAATAAGGATGTTTATAAATATTCTTTGGGAATACAGTTCAGTATAATGTTTTGCAATTACCGATAATTGCTTTTCATCAGGAGATCTAGCAATACTTTAATGTAACTCAAAAGAGGGTCCTATCTATGGCTCGATTATAATTTTGAAGAAAGTCACTTGGATCTACTGCCACATGTCTTGTGTTCAAGTTGCGTCAATTTTGCCAAATCTCTTTATGTGGATTCCGCTATTGGTAATACTCATATTGGCGTCGATAGTCTGTTGAGGTAACCGCGTGAATGAATCCCGGTCAAGTAGCTTATAGAACTTCGTGTTGGTTTTCTCGTCTCTGAAACGAACTTCCTGCACACGTTTCGGATTTTGATTGATTGTTTTTTTTATAACAAATTTTTTCGGGACAATGAAACGCCTAAGTATTAATAACGAATTTGACAAAGAGCAAAGATTCTTATAGCAACACCCGAAATTAACCAGGATAGCGTTGTGAATGTATTTCTGTCAGTAGAAAGATAATTCGCTTTCAATCCGTTATAAATGCAAATGTTATTATTTATTTCATGTCTAAAGTATGTCGAGTAGTCAACCTGACAATACATCCTCAAATAAGGTTTTCTCTAATAATATCTTGGCATTCACCCCTTGGCATGTAACACGCGTGGTTGATATTGTTCACCAGGAAGTAAGTTTTGCAATAATATGATGAATTATTATACTCATTTACACTGTGTACTTACACGTATGTATATATATGTTTGTTTCCGCTGTATATGTGTTATTCATATTGATTGTGTATACATGTGTTGTTATACGTGGTGGAATTAAGAGATAAAAGATCAGAGTCAATTAAAAGGGATCGTGCTGCCTATTCGTTCAGTAAACTCGATATTATCGACTACACCTGACAATACGCGATTCTCGTATATATTTTAGTCGCATCTCGAGATTTGGGGTATTGATGCATCTGCGTACAGTCTCACCGGAGTCTTAAATGTTCGCCTATGAAGACCTTTATGTATTTTTCGAAAAAAATAGAAGTGTAGTTTCACTTAGTTGACGTTAATGTACCTATAAATGAACCCGTTACGATTAATCCGCCGTGACCGAGTTTAGCGCAGGTCCCAGGTTCGATAAACATTCGGTAACGGTTTGCTACCTCGTGAACGAATGCTTCCATATACATATATATAGCTAGTTGCCTGTTTATGTGCATATGGATGGATTGTATGATCGCTTTATGTGCATGTATATTTATTTGAGCCATCCCGCGAGAAGACCAACATTGTTGACTCTGCGTAAAGTATCGACCAGGATCAGCTTAAGCATGCCGAGTATGCTAAACCGGAGAGACACTTTTTGTCTCTTGTGGATTTTCTGTTTCAGGAATCATTACTCTTTACCTCTTTCCCCTTGAGACGGAATGTGTCGACCCGGATTAGCATGCATGGTCTGCGCAGGCTGATCTGGGTCGATACATTACGCAGGGACCACAACATTGGTTTTCTTGCGAGACGGCTCAGATTTATATGAAGGACAATGTATGCCAAAACAAACGGGGCAACAACTGGCTACCTTTCACCTATGACGTCACAAACACAATTACTTTTATTAATCATGAGAAATAAAAAAAAAATGGCCGCAACGGTTTCAAACGGACAATGTTCGATAGAAGTTGTTAGAAAGCAGTAGTGAATATTATTCTGTGCGGAAACGCAAGACAACTCAAAAGTCAAGTCAGACAAAAACTCATAGAAGTTGCACGTTGACATATTTATATTAAATGCAGAGGTGGAGATGAAACAAAACTTACTTCGGATAAAACGCGGTTTGTTTCACAATTTGGACTTCTTGTTAGCCCAAACTGTTGCGCAAACCGGGTAATTACCACCCCCTGCATATTGTAAAGCAACGAATGAAATAGAAATGTGGGTTTTCTCTCCAGTACAATGTTTTTGTATTCTTCTTATGTAATTTCGGTTCATTTATGAATTACTATTTCCAAACAAGCTACAGACATGTAAATGCAAAGCATATTTCTTCCACTTTCAATCGAATGATTGGCAACGTCAATTTCAAACTCATCGAAATAAGGCCAAGTACTTCGTTGTGTGTATGTTATATCAGAAAACACCGCATAAAAGGTCGTTAAAAATTGACCCTATACATTTAAATATTCATTAGCAGGTTTTAACTTAGATGTGATGGCTGATGCATACTTCAATCTGAGACGACATGTAATATGCAACCATCACATCTATACAAGCGTTTGTTTATGTTAGCGACGTTTAGGCCTGGTTTTACTGAGATTGCGTCAATATTGGACAGATCCAAACCTTCGTCTATAATACTTATCTCCCTTGTCGACCATTTTGATAGGCAAATATGATGAGCATCAACATTAGATTTAATAATAAATGTGATAATTAGGAAATCACCAAGAAATAAGAGTTTGACAACATTTTTTTGTGATCTGATTATATCGCTTTCTTGATTTAATGATTTTCTTTACATGCAAATTGTTTAATTTAATTATATTTGATATTTCTCTATTCAACATATAGTAAATTTGCCTTTCAATATGGCTGCCAGGGGAGGAAAATATTGTAGTTCTTGGAACTATGTATTTAATACATAAGGAGCTCCGTGTTATATGTATACTGAACTTGTTATGTATTAATCATGCGACAACAGATCATTCTATACGGACAGCACTGAAAGGGATATGAGTGTCTCGTGTAGTCGTTGGTTTTTGATGAAATATTACTCAAGTGTTGTTATGATATGTGATAAGATATTGTACTATGTGTATAGGAGTAGTCCCCGGTGCTAAACAAACGTATATCCCTGTATCCTTCTCATGTCCTTTATCTTAGGAACTGTTTGTTAGAATGAATTGACTTCAACCATGAGTGCGTGAATACACCATTATGAGCACTGTTATCGTAAATATGTTGCGACGGTACCTTTTTGAGTGTTCGATGGTTCGTTTCTATAGAAAGACTTGTTCCATTGCAGTGGTCAGAATGACGTCTTCATGAGTCATTTACAAAATAAATTCAAACAAAATGGAATATAATAGTTCTTAAATGTGGAAAAAATTCCACGCGGATGCGCATGCTAATATGGATCTTTACTTGCTGCAACATCTTGATGGTTGGTTTTTCGTATATATCGTCGCTCATATCATAAGTTTCATCATCTATAAATCGGAACATGAACAATAAACATAATGTAACTAACATTCCTTTCATTTAGCCATATCGTGTATTTCGACCTGAAGTAAAGTCCGGTGAATACGTATACTAGACAATGCAAACACCGGATTGTCTTCGTCTTAACTGGTCTCAAATCTCTGGTGTTGTTTTCTTGTTCTTAACATATAACATAAATTGTCCTTTTCTAAAAGTATATGTACGAGTCTGGTCCAGACGTAATAGGACATTTGTCAAAATTTCGACACAAATCAAACTTGTTGAAAACTGGCTCTCTTGCAATTGACATTAATTTCCCAGTGATTTCTCTACTCCAACCATTAATACAATTGTATATATACATCGTTAGTGGCTGACTGACTCACTGGTGAACTCCACTGAATATTATTTACTAAAACTAAAACAAATATTACTAGCAAGTTCTATGACATTTGGATCACCCCTTGTATATGTGACCAATAACAATATGACTTATATCTACACAGGTGTGATTAAACTTTTGAACCCTTAGAACCAAGCCATATGATAAGTCCACATTGGCATTGATTGAATTTAATACTACTAGTACATACGTGGATTGTCGCCATATATGTTCTCTGTGAATAAGCCTGATGTTTGTGCGACTAAATGGCTCACAGGTAATACCCTGATCAGACGGCTTGGAGACGCTTGCTGATCTTGATCATATCTGGTCGCATGTTCTGTTGAGCAGTTTTCTTTGGCTTGATCCATACTTACTAAGTCTTTATTGTGGACATACCATATACATAACGCTTAAGTAGGGCTAGCTATTAGGTGCCGTCTTTTTAATTTATATGAGCCACCGCGTGGAAAATGTACAAGTTTACATTTCTGAATACTGTATGTCCAGATCAATGTGTCCACCTGCACAGTCTTATCAGAATAAACACATATTCTTCTAAAAAACATGTATAAGTAATATGTGTACAGTGTTTATAGTGTTGAGACTGTGCGTATTTACAGGCTTATCTGGATCTATACTGCCAAAACCCCCAACTTATACCTTTTCTCTTGCACTTGCTCATATGTAATTGGGTTTTAAAAAGTATTGCCTCATCGAGACGGTTGCTTTTAGGTTCAACAGTAAAGGCTGCGGTATAGTGAGTATATATGAGAGGTTACACGAGAAAACCAACATTATGGACTTTGCGTAATGTATCGACCCAGATAAGCCTGCGCAGTCCGCGCAGGCTAATCCAGGCCGCCATATTCCGTCTAAAGGGGATACAGGTATAGAGTTATGATTCCTGAAACAGAACATCCACAGCAGGCGAAAATAGTCTATCCTGGTTAGCCTGCACCGCATGCGTAGGCTGATCCGGGTCGATTCTTCAAGCAGAGTCCACACTGTTGGTTTTCTTGTGGAATGGCTCATATATAAATGTGCGGTGCACCAGAAAAACCAAGCTAAACGTTATTAAAACACATATGGGACAACACATACTAACTTGATTGTGTGTCCAATGGTAAAGGATACAAACAACTCTTAAGATGTGTATTTAATCCTTCTATCATTAATTGGCAAACGGTGCAGAGTCATATCAGACTAATCTGGATCCCTCTGAGCCATCCCGCGAGAAAACCAACATAATGGCCTCTGCGTAATGTATCGACCCAAATATGCCTGCGCAGTCCGCGCAGACTGATCCGGTCCGACACATTCCGTCTCTTGGGAATACAGGTATAGAGCAATGATTCCTGAAACAGAAAATCCATAGGAGGCGAAAAGTGTATACCTGGTAAGCCTGCGCGGCATACTTACGCTGATCCGGGTCGATACTCTACGCAGAATCCAAAACGTTGGTTTTATCGCGGGACGGCTCATATTGCCCTCCGATATTACGGTTGGTTGTCATAGAGCGCCTCTCAATTATGTTTCAAACTCGAATGTAACCCCCCTTATTTAATTATCTTGTTGACTTAATGTATGTCAAACAGGAACGACCATGGTCAGACTGTGAGAAGGCAGGTCACAGGGGCCATAAAGGTCTTTATTTCCATAGCGTGTCTAATATATGTTATTTCACCTGTGTTGTTTAAAGCTTAAACATTATAAATGTGAGACCATTGGTGTATTCAGATTACTTTAGCACATAATGCTTCAGAATTCGTTGATTCGGATAGCATATTCCCAAGCATTTCCGTGTCGTAGGATACTATGAATACACCCTTAATGTTGTTAAGAAAATATACAGAAATACATGTTTATAAATATTATATATATTATGTTTGTAAGAGATTGTAACATGAATAAAGTTTACTTACTTATAAGGTAAAAGTTTTATTTCATACATTGTCCTCATCGATTGATTTTACATGGTTCGGTTTGATATTGTCATCTGCGAGTATTTTGGGAAACATGTAAGACATTCTTATCATAATCGCTAATAATTACCTATTCACATTTTACTACTAACTCAACTTGCACGACTGATCTTAAACTTCGACAGAGTGTAGAGGAAGTTCCATCAATATGTCATGTTTGCGCTTTGACTCGATGTCGGACCGCCTCGATGATGGAATGGTAGACGCCGCAGGTTCGATCCCCGGCCGGATCATACCAAATACTAGTATTGGTGGCTTTCCCATCTATGCACTCGGGACTTTAGGGTAATCATTACAACCGACTCGTTGGTAACTTACCCAGAAATTACCGTGATATAACAGAATATTGTTGAAAGCGTTGTTAAACAACATTATAACAAGCAAACACATTCAATAGATGCCGAGTATTCGCTTCAGCTCGTCATCTGTGTCCATTTGCGATTAATCCTATGTTTTAAATGTGAATTAATGCTGGTATTTAATACATTATCTAAAAGGAGATCAGAAACCTATAGTAAGTCGTTCGAACAACAAAATAGGTATTTATATATAGGATCTTACATGAGTTGTCGTTTCATATAAAGTTTTATTAAACGAGTTCAAGAAATCTTTTATTGAGCGAGCCTCTGGAGAACAAACTTCTTGCACGAGTTTAATACAACTTTATGAAATGACAACGAATGTCAGATTCTTTTTATCACATGACGATAATGGTCCCTTTATCTCGTCCATCTATTGTGACGTTTGTGTTTACTGGATACACGTTCTCAGCCATTTTGTAAACATTTGCGGATGAATACAACAATAGTATATGGTATATTACACGTGTGACATATAACGAAATACGTAATGGGCATATTAGATACAAGCTTTGTCATGTGATAAATGATATATATGTAATAGGTTAACGATCAGTTTCAAAACATGTTGTTACTTGATAAAACTGGTTTCATACTAGTGTACAACTTGGTGTGCACAGGTCGTTAGTAAGGCAATGCAGTGAAAACAATGAATTTCCATATGTTTGCAAATACGTTTTCAGAGTCGACTGATGCAGATATGTCCTATGTGGAAATGGATAATCGGTGAAGTTGAAATGAATCGCAATTCATTTAATTGTATTGCATTATTGTATTGTATGTGCATAGTTATGGCCGTCCGACAGATGCTTCCATAATGCCGTAAATTGAGATTATAAAATGATCTTCATCAGGCTGACGGAGGCACCGATTGATTTGAACTGGTTTTTCAAATTCATTCATTCTTTGTTTTTATTTACCTTCGCCGTGGATTGTTTTTATTTAGCGATCATTTTCCCCCATTGTACATATTTTAAATAGTTTGGCAACGGATAGATGCTGATCTTTCGATGGTTTGGATTGGACTAGCTGTTAGTCAATCAAATTTTACGTTACTGGTGCAGTGGCACGTTATTTCAATCATGGCGTTCCTGTTTCAGTGGCACGTTATTTCAATCATGTAGTTCCTGTTTCAGGGGCGCTTTACTTGAAAAGACACTCGGGGTATAACACACATCTAGTCTGGTACCCGGCGTTATATAGTAAGTTAGAACTTCTGGCATGAACCAAAAATGACCTACTGTTATATATATTCTATCACATGCATAGTAAATTTGTAAATATATCACTGATATTTCGGAAAGCCTGCACTGGACCATTACAACTTGGTTTCTTTTGGAATAAAAAAATGTTGAGCCGTCGCGTGAGAAAACCAACATTATGGTCTCTGCGTAATGTATCGACCCAGATCAGCCTAAGCATGCCGCGCAGGCTTACCCGGATAGACACTTTTCGCCCCTTGTGGATTTTCTGTTTCAGGAATAATTACTCTATACCTCTATCCCCCTGAAACGGAATGTGTCGGCCCGGATCAGTCTGCGCGTTAAGGCTTCCTGGTAGCACAACATAGTCCTCCAATGTATACACATGAATACACACAAATGAGACAGAAATGCTGAGACTGAAATCAGATCAAACAATGATACCTCTCTGACTTCTCATCTCAATGAAGCAGTGCAGGAGAAGTGCCGCTTCAAAATAAACTAATTTAGGGTACTACGACCGCAAACTAATTCCATTGTGGTGTAAGTGTTACATCTATATATGCGATAGCGTTATTTAAGGGGAAGTTGTTTTTCATCTTCGCTTTTCATCAAGTTAAGATGGTGAAATGCTGTCGGAAAATACTGGCGCTTGATGTATAGAAGTTACATAATTTGAGCCCGCACATACACTATCACATGCCATTAACATCAGCTCGCTTGGAGATTGAGACAACTTGTGTAAATTTCATAAGACTGAGCAGATAGACATTGTAATCTTAACCTACGATAGTCAGACATGTCAAATTATATCTATCTCATGGATTGGCTCATATATGATTGACATTATATGAACCGTTCCAAGAGAAAACCAACATAGTGAACTCTGCGTAAAGCATCGACCCGGATCAGCCTAAGCTTGCCGCGCAGGCTAACCAATACAGACACGTTTCGCCTCCTGTGGATTTTCTGTTTCAGGACTCGTTACTCTATACCCCTGAGACGGAATGTGTCGACCCGAATAAGCCTGCACGGACATTAGTCATAAAGCTATCCTCCCAATCGAAATCACACTATGAAGATGAAATTTAGGAACAACAAACTCTTTCCGAAAAAAGGCATATATGTTTAACTGTGTTCAACCTTACCGTAGGTGGAACACGTGTATATATAGATATGCATATCTTTTATATATAAATTCTGCAAATGCTAATTATTTGTCATTCTGTGACTAATTGACGAACAATGCAGGTTCAGATCAAATGTGCGTGAATGCACGCATTGATATGGATCTACAAAGGCCGTGAATGTCATGTGGCTGATTTTCACGGAACAACATTTAGTGATCACTGAATGGTTGAAACCAAAGCGATATATATAAGCACATTAATAGACGAGTGCATTAGTGCGAGTTTGCTGTTGACTCGTAGATATCACGATAGATACAATTCACGTATCGAACGAATATTGGTTGATATATAAGATACAAGATTTGTGACGAAAATGGATGATTAATCTCATTACAGGCGTAATTAACCCTTTCCCACATTCAACAGATCTGCAGTAGACGACTTTGTAAACATTTGGCAAAAACATGGTAAAACTCCATAAATTAGATTTACTCATTAAATATAGTTGAAAATAGTGTGGTAAAAATAGAAATTGCTCGTTATGAGCATTTTCTCCTTTTCTACAATGTTTTCAAAAGTCGTCTTCTGCAGAAACATCAGAAAGCGTCTATATGTGGGAAAGGGTTAAGATAAAAATAGCATGTTGTTAGTTATTCATGGCCAAAACTTTGTGAACTTGTATTGAGATGTTGGTATGTTTTAAATATACCGAACACACTAAAAAATAAATTACATATCATTAACAATTAAACAGTATTGGATTCTGTGAACAATATGGATTCAGATCAGAAAGTGTTATAGCACTGTCTAATCAAGTAGTCCAACTATTCAATTCAATTCAATTTGTATTGTATAATCAGGCAACCGGCCCATACACACGTAATTAACATATACACATATAAACATTACGTAATTGTATAAGAAGGTACATATTGTATCACTTTTTTAAAACTAGTTAAGCAATACATACATGTACATATCTACGAATATTGATTGGATAATGCATTTCATGTTTGTACCAGCCAATGCTTACCAACTAAAGTCAATGCACAGTCTGCGCATCCAAATACATCAGATTATATTTAAAATGATGTTTATTTCTTTCTGAATAGGTAATGACATTTAAAGTATTTCTCCATTCACGATGATTTAAACACTGTACCGGTTGTACTAATAGAATTCTGAGGAAATGCCGTGAAAAAACAGACACAAATGTGTAAAGAAGCGTTATAACAGATAAATAAACAACTTAAACGTCATTTAAAATATTTATATTCCATTGAATCTTTATGCATCTAAAATTACAGGAGCAGTTCCAATGTTGTCATGACATTGTCCAGCTTTACTTACAGAATGATGGAACATATGCGAACGTTTGACATAATTATAAACAGCGACATGACAGAAAAACACTAAGAGGAAAAATATATATTTTCTGCAAACAATGTCACAAAACTATATTTCTAAATCTCCCTGAATGTGTCTTGTTTTTACACTTTTGTAAATGTAGAAAGATTAATTGAGAGTATTACCATAAGTCAATGAATGATACAGATGACTTATAACTAGTCTTACGTTTTCCAGTGATGGAAATATAGAAATTGGTGAATTTTCTCATGAATTTGTCATTTTCCCACCATGTTTTCATTTCAGTATCCTCAAAAGGTTTACCTTGAATCTACAGAATTATTTTTTGCATTTGGCACATCGTCTTGATATGGTGCATGTTTGTGCCAAGTTATTTGAAAATATCTCTATGCATGACAAAGTTATGGTCCGGACAAGAAAGGTTTAATTAAAGTCTATTTCTTTATTTCTTATCACTGTGAACTTGACCTTGAATCTACAGATTTTATTTTTGCATTTGGCACATCATCTTGATATGGTGCATTTTTGTGCCAAGTTATTTGAAAATATCTCTATGCATGACAAAGTTATGGTCCGGACAAGAAAGGTTCAATTAAAGTCTATTTCTTATCACTGTGACCTTGACCTTGAATCTACAGATTTTTTTTTGCATTTGGCACATCGTCTTGATATGGTGCATGTTTGTGCCAAGTTATTTGAAAATATCTCCATGCATTGCAAAGTTATGGTCCGGACAAGGAAAGTTGACGCCCGCCAGCCCGCCCGCCGACTTCGCCAAAAGACTTGGTAAGTATGGATAAAACCATAGAAAACTGCTCAACAGAACATGCGACCAGATATGATCAAGATCAGCAAGCGTCTACCAGCCGTCTGATCAGGATATTCCCTGTGAGCCATCTAGACGCACAAACATCAGAGTTATTGAAAGAAAACATATATGGCGAAAATCAACGTATGTACTAGTAGTATTAAATTCAATCAATGCCAATGTGGTCTTATCATATGGCTTGGTTCTAAGGGCTCCAAAGTGTAATCACACCTGCGTAGATATAAGTCATATTGTTATAGGTCACATATACAAGGGGTGATCCAAATGTCATAGAACTTGCTTAGTAACATTTGTTTTAGTTTTAGTAAATAACCTTTGGAAATGATATTCAGTTGAGTTCATCGGACAGTCAGTCAGCCACTAGCGATGTATACATACAATTGTATTCATGGTTGGAGTAGAGAAATCAGTGGGGAAACTAATGTCAATTGCAAGGGAGCCAGTTTTCAACAAGTTTGATTTGTGTCGAAATGTTGACAAATGTCCTATTACTTCTGGATCAGACTCGTACATATACTTTTAGAAAAGGACAATCTGTATGACGAAAGGTGAAAGGGAAGATATAGGCTGTTCGGGTAAATTTGGTTCGGGTAAATTTGATTCAATCAATAAGAAGCGGGGAAATGAAGGGTTTGAAGTGTTGCCATTTGGTTTGTCGATATCGGAGTTCGAGTCCATTTGAGTACGTGTGCGTATTTTGTTTTGAGGATCCATGTTTAAGTCGTTTTAATTTCGTCAACCGCGGCCCCCACCCGCCACGGAGTCCAACAAGGGAACACGATACATGGAGCGGAAATCCAGCTCCTCGTGTCAGGGGTACACAGATGGTATACTTAGATACCGCGAATAAGTGCGACAAGGAAGAACATGGATGTGTCCCCCATATCAGGGATTCGCCATGCAAGTCAGTGTCCCCGACCAAAACATCCGCGCCACCCAATTAGCCCATTAGCCTATAATAGACGAGGTACAAGTTGGGGGGGGGGGGGGAAAGAAGTAGAGGGCTGTTCATCTGACATAATTGCTTTTAATTGTAGACTGATGTCAGGAAATCTTTCAGATTAAAACCTTCAAAAGGAGTTGGCATGTCGTACATTCCTTTGACTGTGGTCTGTTAGCAGGAGTGACAACAGTTGGTCTTGTTTTATTGGCAAAACTGTTGTCTCCTTGAAAGCTCACTTGAGTGTTTTTTTGCTGGGCAACAATCCTTTTGGCCTCCACAAAACTAACATTCTGCTTATACTTTACACTAAGAATTTCTTTCTGTGTAAGCCAAAAGGAACACTCCTTTGAACATGTAGCGTGATTAAGACCACAATTTGCTCATTTGATTGAATTGGTACAGGCAGAGATTTGATGATCGACACCAACAAGAGAACATTTACCACATACTGAAATGCCGTTACATTTATCTTCATGACGTCCAAACTTTTGGCAACGATAACAGCACATCGGATTGGGTACGTAGCAATCTGGCTATTTGGTAACTAATTTTTATCTCTTTTGGCACAATTGGCTGATTAAAAGTTAAAATATAAGAGTTGGAAAATCTCAACACGATCTCTGTAAAATTTCATTCTTTTGACATCTGTAACACCTTGACCTTTTAAATTTTCAATAATTTCATCAGTTTTGCAATTTTCAAGATCCCTGCATCTTATGACACTCTTTGATGAGTTCAGAAAAGGATGAGCATATATTTTGACAGGGACCTTAACAAATATGTCTGGTTTCAAAAGATTTACTGATTGTTGTGTAATTGAAATTTCTACAAGTAAAGAACCGTGTTTTAAACTTTTTACTGATTTGGGTGTCCCAATACAACTTGAAATTTGTTTCTCAATTACGAATGGAGAGAGCTTTAATATATCACTTAACCGGAATCTGAATCATCAGATCGGTATTGGATATGTTTATTATACATTTTTCAGTGCGTGTTTCTAACGTGAAGAACTTTTACTTGCGTAATTTACCAGTGAAAGAAATGTGATAACCTATTATATTTGATTGTTTGTAATATCAGTGTTCTTTTCACTAAGGATTCCAAACAAAATATAGGTTTTTTTTGTTTGCTTTTATAATTACTTTGCATCAATTGCTTGTAGTATTCAATGTGACTCAATCGCGTCATGAACTGCATAGACATTTCACATTGTGCTAATTGTGGCAACATCTTTCAAATGAAATCGGGCAGTAAAGGGTATTACCGCTTCTCATCCGAGAAAACCCTACCCAGTATCGGAACGCTCGCGCGTCAAGAACTTGAAAAGATGACAGGACAGCCTATAACCCCCTATGTCTACAGTGTTGGAATTTGTTGAACACTGGTGCAAAATATAAAGAAGCGTGTAGGAGTTTCTTCGGAAAAACATGAAGCCCCGCCTATCTTGCGAAGAAAAGACCTCGAACTAGCAGCATTTCTAGTCACGGATCTGCATTGAAGCGACCACGCTTTACAAGTACCCCATTGCATCATAAATCGTCAGCTGATAAATCAATATTCTGTGAACTACCCGCCCTAAGCAGTCAACTAATTGGGACACAATAATCACGGCGATAAGAAACCGACAACTCCGGCGAACCATTAAAGGCATTTACAAGGCAACTAAAGCAGCAAGAGGGCGTTTCGTTGCAGTGGCTTTAACTTAGTAGAGGTTTAACTATTGCTCAGGACGTCACTATTCCTAATATACAGGACTTGTCGTGGGAGAGCACCCTTCTTCAGGCAAATCAAACAGCCCTTTTGCTCCTTGGGATATTGAAAGGGGCAATAACCTCCCGCAAAAATGAAGAAACGCTCGTCAGATGGCATCGCGTTCAGCTAAAGCCCAAACTAGGCGCGATTCCATAAAATATTTTACACACCAGAGCGCCAGTTTCATGTAAATTTCTTCCGACACTGTTGTCTGTTCAGTTCTGGCGAGTACATTTAAAACAGGATACCATGAAACAATTGTTCCGTTTGGGTATTTGCCTTGGCCCAAACGCTACCCTGTCCGCAATTGACAGAATCAGAGCTCAGTTTGATGCCGCCGCAGTTCGCTTGAAAACAGACATAGAGACGTCATTGCTGCAAAAACAGATTGACCCTTATCCAGCATTCGATCAAGATCTATAAAATGTTCTCTCTGAAACAACCCCAAATATAGAAGAAGAAATTGTAAACTATCCAGACCTTATTTCTGATGAAACTATTTTGTACTGAGAGGGCAACAGTTCTTTACTGTCTTTTCAAAAAATGAGCGATGATGAGGAAGAGTCTGACGACAATGTTAGCAATGAAGAAAATTTAAAAGAGGAAAAGGAAGAGAAATAGAGGAGACAAGAGGTTAAAATGGATGTTGACGATGGTAATAGTAGTATTTCGGAAGAGGACGTAGGCGTCGACACTGTATAGAGTGATGAAGAACCAGGCACATCTGGAGAGCCTCTTGACGCAGATAAAAAACTCCTGAGGCTCCTGGTTTCATATTTTGTTGGATAATGTTGGAAATAAAGTTGTAACACGCCGTCCCACAGAAAATGTGAAAAACAAATACATACATATGGCTCTGGGCTACATCGCCGTAAACAGGGTGCAAACAATGCACTTGGATTGGAAAATATGAAAATCTGACGAAGGCTGCAGATATTCCAATTGCATCTTTTATTCCTGGCAATGCAGAGTTCAACGAGCTGCAAGACCGAATGCAGGTTATTATTGGACGCATTCTAACACGCCATTTAAGCTTGTTTAAAACTCATTTCAGCAAATACAGTGTCCGTCACATCAATCTCGTTTTTCAAAGAAGAGCCGTCTACCACTCACTGTGCAATAGGAATATATTCCAGGCTTCAACAATATGTTCCTGTTGTTGATGGAATACCCTGTCAGATGGTTGTGTATGGTGACGGACTTAGCTGTGAACACGATAACGATGCCCAACGTGCACGTGTAAATGGGCTTGACCCAGTAGAGAGACTGGAAGGTCTTGAACCAGCAGTGCAAGAATTTCACAAAGAAATGATTTTACTTCTTTGATGACTTCTATAAAGGGTCAAGTGCGGCAGACCGAGGTACCATTTGCCAAGCGAAAAATATTTTCAACTACAGAACAGTCAAATCGAACAATATTTTTCGCATGCATGGGAACTTATGTGCCTTATGACATAATTATTTGTTTGCCTGCAAGGTATAATAGACGACAATGAACGACCAGCAACAAATCCTGACGACATTGAGGTTGCAGCAGAAGACGTAAAGGCAGTCTTCTTTGAACCTTTCTGCAAAGAAATGGTGAAATATGTCTGGCACAAAGTTGATACAGATCTTCTCAGAAAAGATGATCGTAGTAGTCTTTCGATAATTTGCTGTGGAGAGGAATTAGAGGAGGATGTTATTGGATGTGAAAGAAGAAGCGACTGCCCAAATGGTGAATTCTTCCATTTTACATGTGCGGGCGTAGACACTAACAATATTTGCAGTCCTTGGTTATGCAGCGATGAATGTCGACATCGTCAACCATCTGCATACACATACTGCATTTGCAAACATGATCTAGGTGGCGATGTACCCATGATTGGCTGCAGCGCGGAGGACATGTGTGTAAAAGAAGAATGGTACTACATGCAGTGTCTTAGAATCGATGCTAAAAAGAAGCAACCTAATGTCTGGTACAGACGCATTCAAAGGCAAAGGGTAAAGCCCGGAAAGTTAAGGAGAAAACTGAAAAAACACCAGAAATCACAAAGGAATTTAAAACAGATTACTCAATGTCCCTGGTATGGAGGGTCTTAATGTGTTGTGCAGGCGGGATGCTGTCCGTGAAGCAGACGGATAGGCCATGGTGGTATTTTGGAAGCTTGATTTAATAAGCTTGTTCGGAAAAAACCCACCGAATTATGTGATCCAGACACACAGGTTGATTGCCTGCCTCAATGGGTGGGTTTCGCCAAGACTTCGAAATGACCATATTTATAATAGGACAGTAAACTACGGGGGATGAATAGGCAGAAACCTACCGTTAGATTTCATGAATGAAATTTTAAATCGCCTTTTCAAAGACTTATTAGAAGCTGCAAAGGGCAGATACACTAACACAACAATCGACAGGTGTAACCAGTTGATTGGTCCGCTAGGGGAAGCTCTTGACGTTGTGTTTGATGACAATGTTATAGAAAAGGAGATATACAGGTATCGTCGAAGAGTCTCTCCATTGAATACCTCTGCACAACGTCAGTCTCTCCACGGAATACCTCTACACATCGTCAGCATCTCCTTGGAATACCTCTACACATCGTCAGCATCTCCTTGGAATACCTCTACATCGTCAGCTTCTCCTTGGAATACCTCTACACACCGTCAGCCTCTCCATTGAATACCTCTACACAACATCAGTCTTTCCATGGAATACCTCTACACTCGCCAGCGTCTCTATGGTATACCTATACACATCGTGTCTCTCCATGGAATACCTCTACACATCGTCAGTCTCTCCATGGAATACCTCTACACATCGTCAGTCTCTCCGTGGAATACCTCTACACATCGCCAGCCTCTCTATGGAATAGCTCTACACATCGTCAGCCTCTCCTCAATTACAAAGCTATTGTTGAAAACGTCAGTAAAGTGACACCATATACAGATTATAGAGGTGAATGAAAACTGTTTCGCTTACTTCTGTTTAATAGAATATACCAACATCGTTCGTACAGCTTCTGTATATGATTTTAGCACACTATTATATAATAATGTAGTATCCTGCATTTTGTTCCTGCGCTGTTTAATATAATTATGGGCCTGAAGCCAAAGAGAAAACATATTTCAAGTAGACCATCTAACCATCTTCTCCATGGAATACCTCTGCACAACGTCAGTCTCACTGTGGAATACCTCTATACATCGTCAGCATCTCCTTGAAATACTTCTACACATCCTCAGCATCTCCTTAGAATACCTCCACACATCGTCAGCCTTTCCGAGGAAAACCTCTGCACATCGCCAGCCTCTCCATGGAATACCTCTACACATCGTCAGCATATCCTGTGAATACCTCTACACATCGACAGCCTCTCCTCAATTGCAGAGCGATCGTTGAAAACGTCAGTAAACTCCAACTTACCAATCAATTGATAGATGTTGCATGAACTCGTCAGTCTTGTGTTAGTTGCAAGTGGCAGCATATACGGCTTAGTGATAATTTCGTAGGTGAATGAAAACTGTTTCGCTCGCTTATGAGATTATATCAACAACGTGTGTACATCTTCTGACATTCTTGTTTTACCAGTGTCAGTTAAAGACATACACATTAACTTATTGAGCATTTCAGATTTGAATACAGGCTGTTTCTCTGAATTTTTTTTTTCATGAAATATTCATACAATTTTTGTTTTTGGAAATATTTCAATATCAATTTCGCTGCTGCAATACAACTGATAACTCTTTTAAAGAAGTTACGGGTAAATGAAAACAGTTTAGCTCGCAGTTATGAAAACACTTAATGCCGTGTTCGTTGTTCAGTTTTTGCTTGTCACAAAACAACGATAATTACAAGTGTTTTATCAATAGCAATGAAAACCTTTTTATACGTGATAAGTTCTAGGGATGGCAACGGTTACCGATATTATTAACCGGTTACTCGTATAATTGTGTAACCGGTTACTCGTATAATTGTGTAACCGGTTACTCGGTTAACCGTATAGATTCATAGACAATAACTATTCATTTGCTTCCGGCTTCTGTTATTGCTGTTGTTGTTTTAACTCGCATTTCTCATCATGTATAAATCAGACTACATAAAGAACGTTGTTATCGGAACGTTTTCATTCGTGTCAACCAACTTTTTTAACTTTATTTTTTTAATTTATAGTTGAATGAAAGAGGTGCAAAGCTGCATAATCTTTAAATACCAACTCAGGGGAAAATGTGTTTAAAACTTAAAACTACTCTTTTAATCTTCTAATCCTGTTGGTAAATAATTTACAAATAAAACAATTCAAATTCATTCCAGTAACATTAATAAGTCATAACCATATGATTCTAGCCTAGTATAAGAAATCAAATCTTTTTTAAAGAAACATACTGCACTGTATGTAATTAATCGTTAGATCAGCCACAAACGGTCACCAATATATCCGAGTGCGGCCGTTTTCAGTTATGTAAACATTCCCGATCGAGGTGTGAATAATTAACCTCTGGTCAGATACGTGTTACTTGAATAACTAACCGATTAATCGAATAACATACGGTTAACCGAGTGACCGATTAATCGCTGACATCAATAGCGATAACTGAAATAACTTCATCAGATAACTACATAATACGGCTCTAAAGAATTAAGGGAAGTTGCATCATCATTACGTAACACCGATGTTATGCAGACGATATTTTGTGCAGCTATCCCCCTTCTCCACATGGTTCCGTTTTAAAGCCTCGGGCTTTTCGATACATATACACGGTCGCGTGTCTAGCTGCGGCATTTAATAGTGCTAAGATTATTACACATGATTTCAGGCCTGCTCTATAAACATTATCAATTAGAGAACGACTTGGTGGATTTTCATTCACTTGCCTTCTTTACAAGTATGACTAACATCAAGTCTAATGAAAAGCATTGAAAAGATTTCCGATGATATTAATGAGACTGTTAGAATTTCGAATCGTATTTACCCGATTTCGGACAGCGAAGGACGGTACTTAACACGCCACCAAGAAGGACGGGATTTTTTTAACATTATTTTTTAAAAGGGGCGCTAAACTAGGCGATGGTGAACTTTTAGGACGACTACGCTCGAAAGTCGCCACCGAAAACCGTTTTGATGTGGTTAGGGACCTGTGATTTAACGGAATTCGAGGATGCCAGAAGACGACCCCTGTGAATTTGGACGAACTACGTGAAAAGAAAATATGTTTTTTTGAATTGTCCATATTACAGCATATATGAATGGAACAAATATAATGGACAAGGAATGCGACAAAATGTTGCAAGAACGCATAGATTGTTACAATTCTCTACAAATAGATTTGAACAGACACCGCACCTAAATTTCTTTAGACATTTTAAAAAACACTAAAACGAAGCATGGAAAACGATCTAAATATCTTTACAGCTTTAAAGACTTATACTTGGATGGAATACACCCATCAGAATTGTTTTCTAGGCTATGGCTCATTCAAATACGAAAGCGCTTGCGTGGATATTACAGCTACGCATGCACTGGATATGGACAAATATAAGTGCAGGGATTGTGTAAATGGGCAGTAGTACGTAAAATCATGTTTGGTTCCCTTTCTATTTACAGACAAAAAACATGTCCCACTTTCTAAATAACCTGAAAGAACAGGCTCTAGATGGGATCCTGGTTCAGGACATCTTGCTCTGTGCTGGTAGACAGACTAACCTGAATCAGCCCTGCTAGCACAGGTAAGAGTAGCCAAGTCTAGGAGTATATCAGATTCGTTAAAGGACGTGGCTAAACAAGCAATGGATCTGGCTTTTAAAGAACCTGACTGGAATTCTAAGGTACATGTCAGAAAAAACAGACCCAGCGCCCCGTTTACAGGTCCATGTAAGGATATTTGTCTGGTAGGAAACCCAGATCTTCCCCGCTCTAGTACAAATGTCTCTGCAGGGCTGAGTGAGACACAAACAGGATACGAGGACTGTCTAGATGTGCTGGCAGACTACGACATCCTTGACGAGATTTTGGGGTCGTCACCATTAGCAGAAGATGCGGAGAAGATTGAGGCAGCCAGAGCCCGTGAAGTCATACACATAGTACACCGGTTTTCACCTGTGAGATATCGTGTAAAGAAGGATGCCCAATGGGAGAGGAAGGAATATGGTTCCAAGGAGCACAGGGGACACAATTCTTAAACATCAAAAGCGAGCTTTCATACAGAAGCTCAACACAAAGAGAAAGAACCCCACCGGAGAGAAGTAGGCCTGCTGCGTTGTCTGTGCGACGAAGATCCCGTCCAACTGCTCCTATATCCTCAACCTGTAAACAGACATCTGTCAAACCGCCATCTAAGACACCTTTGGAGACGCATGTAAATCAACGGGAAGACTAGCTCGATACCTACCGCTTCAAAGACAGTTACAAGACCGGACAAGCGAATGGTTGAAGATTATCAGGGATCTGGGACAGTACATAGTAATCCTTGTCTGTCTCCTCCTTCTAAGCGTAGGAGAACAATGCAAGAGAAGGTTAAGAACATGCCCTGCCTGGTGGATGGGTGTGTATTTCCCTTTTCTCATCTTAAGATACATTATCTCAGAAGTAACTTGCCAGAGATGTTTGATGATCCTCTTTGGTTGAAAAACATATATTTGACTGTAAATTTGGAAAGTCTGATCTTCCAACTAATTCAACTACACAAAATATAATTGATGAGGGTCGGTACCTAGCAAAGGCCTTTATTGCTGAACAATTGAGCAAACAGAAATATTCGGTATAAGTCGCGGTGGAACTACAAGACGGTTTACCAAAGTTTCAAGAGAAACTGTACAAGTAATAACAGATGTTACCAAACATCCCTTCAAAGAACTTGCTCAAACACATTCTGAAATAAAGGACCAGACACAATCAAATTAACCAAATGAAGAATGAAGAATTTATAAAGAAATCACTGGGGAAATTAGCATTCACCATGAGCGACAGGGCTGGCAGATGCAGACTGGCGAAGGGATGTTTTAAGTAAATGTGAATGAATGTATATTGTTTTATGGCGCATCGACAGCTAAGGTCATTTAGCGCTCAATTAAATTTAATTATTCATGATCCCTGGGTAAGCAAACCAGTACTAGGCTAGAAAATGTGCCTTGCCCAAGGGCACTCCACCATGACCGTAGTGCCGCGACTGGGGATCGAACCCGGGACACCCGGTTTCGAAATCCCCGACGCTAACCACTCGACCACAGCGGATTCCATTTAAGTAAATGTGAAAATGAAACACAACGGGAAGCTGTATTACACTTTCATTGTATGGCTCATATCTTGTTAGGTTTATAGGTATCTTTGTGACGATATTAAGAAAGTAGAGAAGGAAATTGTAGAAAAAGAAAAACCCTATAGGCCGCGATTGCATCCCCGTTTTTAAAATGTGTTCGAAAAAACAAACCGTCATGGAGAGAGTTGCGAGGACAGCTCCGATACCTTTGGACCGGATGGTGAACACTACGGTTTACGTGATAGGTGGGAAGCCCACTGTGCATAAGTCGTTTATCGATAATTATAAAGACAACCGGTTCAATGCGCTGTTTCAAACAGCAGCTGAAATTTTATTGCACCGCAGGGTCTTTGAATGTCATTGAAACAGTGGCCAATCCGAACCTAAAACTGAAAGCTGTGAAAGCAGACCTTCAAAGTGAACATGTTCAAGTGATGCTTCAAGCGTTATCAGTCATGTATGTTCAAGTTCCGAGTCCGTACTGGTGGCTTGTAGCTTCAGGAACTATAAGCTATCTTGAACTATCACCAACTATAAGAAAGCTGGAAGCTTATTTACAAGAAGGTGTAAGTCGAACTAAAATGCTGTTTAAAATGAAAAACAGTGGATTAGCAAAGACGATAATGAATTTAATGTACCACACATTGAGAAGTTCGAAAAAAATGCTACACAATATGAAAGTGACATACTTACTTCCCACTCCACAAAGACAAAGTCTGCAGCTATGCTTCGAACAGTGCAGAAAGACGTTTTAGAAGGTGGTACATTTAGTGAAACACCCTCCAAAGAAGATCTTCGACGAACATCATACGTGCAAGTCACCAATCTTGGCTGTGAACACCATTTTGGTGACTTAGACAGCAGTCAACGAAGACGTCCAAATGCTTCCTTTCACCACCACACTTCAATACAGCTTGAACAGTTTTGTAGAGTCACCCAGAGAACATTTCTGCCAAATTATCTTGGAATCTGACAAATGGATTATAGAGATGGAGGTTTTTAAAGTGTGGGTATTTTTTTTCAATTTCTGATGCCGTAGCAACAACAGTTCAACACAGAATGTAAGTCTTTGAACAATTTTGAAAGAGGACCATCAAAGGAACATTCCTGTGAAGTAACGTTGAAATTGGTAGAGTGGAATGGTAGGAGTTGACATTTGTAACTAAAAGTTCAATTTACACCTTTTGTGATGACGCGAGGTTGCTATGATTGTGTAACCAATCACTACGGCTTGAACAAATTAAGTAGAGGATTACTGAAGTAAAATTCCTATTCAATATTCTTAGTATCAGACAGGAACTCAAAAATGAAATTTCCAAATTTTGCCCCTTTTCTGATGCCATGTTTTTCAACCAAACAGTATGCCTTGAACAATCTTTGTAGAGGGTCACTCAAGGAACATTTCTACCAAACTATATTGGAATCTGACATGCAGAGGAGAAGATGTTTATAATTTGGACATTTTGCCGCAGCAACCAAAGTTCTCAATGGATTTAAAATCTTAGAACAATTTGGAAGGCGGGCCACCAAAGAAAAATTCCTGTGACGTTTGGATGAAATTGGTCCTGTGGTTTAGGAGATGATGTTTAAAGCTAAAAGTTAACGACGGACAAAAGGTGATCAGAATAGCTCACCTTGAGCCTTTGGCTCTAGGTGATCTAAAAAAAAGGAAAAAGAATGATAGAGATCTCGATATAGATGAAGAAGATTACGAAATAACTGTTCCAATGGAAAAATTACTATTGAAGACAATTGAATAAGGACTCCTGGTACCCAGGATGTGTAACTAATGTTTTTTCAGACACAAAAAGCAACAGTGATCTTTATGTCTCCCTGTAGGAAGGCAGGAACATTTGTGTGGCCGACAAGGAAAGACGAACAAGATGTTGATTTGTTTTTATCAAAGGGACTTATGCCAGACTGTTGTAATTCTATAGATCAGTTGTACCAGACATACAAGGAACATTATTTGGATTGAATATGACTGTCAGTTATGCAATTGAATTATCAGCTTTGTAAATAAAACATTTTTCATTTGTTATATTATTATTTAAAAAGAATATATGTCATTTTTTATATTGATTTTTTTTGCGTTTAAACCTGAATAAAATATTATGTCACTTACACCTTCATTTTCGCGATTTTTTCTTCCAGTCTTTTAAAGATAATGTTAAACCCCTAAATGGTACATCAAACAAGACTTTTATGGTAAAATTGTTAACAAATTGTTCCGTCGCGCGACTGTCACGAATGGCGATTTTATAATGGTGAAGATTCATAAAAGTTGATGAAATTTGCGACTTCAATTTCCTATAACTTTTGTTGTAGCTGAGATATTTCAAAAGTTTAAAATGTTTTGTAAAGCACTTTGTAAAGCACTTTTTAAACTCTCGATAAATATATTATATTCATATTCCATACTCTGTTTTGAAAAAAATCATATGAGGTTGCTACTATGACTAGTAACCACTTGATCCAGACAGGACAACATTCCTAAAATAATTCTGAATTATTAAAGTGATGATACAACGACCAATCATGGTACTGGTACAACAATCCGTAATGGTACACCTGTTTGTCATGGGTACAACTGTTCGTCATGGTAATGGTACAACTACCCGTTTTGGTGCAATGTCGGGCCGAGAAGCATTCTCCCGGGTTGGGTCTGATGATAGAAACGGGGAAGTGTAGTGAAAGAAGATTATTGTCGTTTTGGGACATTGCATTCCATTGGGTTCTGTTCACTGTAGCATGGTGGGAGTTTCATGACGTCATCACTGAAACCTTCAGATTCAATCCCTTTGCTTCCGTACTTAGTACAGGACTTTCCCAGAAAGAACAACCAAAGCATTATGTGGCAATAAACCAGATAACAACTGAACGTACAATCGACAACCCCTTAGAACAACGACGACTGCATTATAAGTAAACTGAGAAAGAAACCATCTTGACATCTACTACTGACCGGTGGGTGACACTTTAGTATTATAATAATACAATTCGTAACAACTGTGTGTGTTAAAGCGCTAGATATTGGTCAAACGCTTCGAGCAATAAACACAATATAATTAAAAATCCGCCATCCAGAATTCTTCGATTTTGTACGTACTGTGTAAGCGTATTTACCAGAAAATAATCGACCTCTTGACCACACGTCTATACAATTAAAATTACTCTGAACATTTATATCAAGGCAAAGGAAATATTAAATGTTTGTTATAACATTAGATGTAAACGTACAGCATTCCTGCCCTTTAATGTGTCTGCTTTAACCCGCTTTAATCGTTGTTAATACACGCCAACCTTCCAGACACTTCTTACATTTGACCGGAACTGATAGAAAAATATAAGAAAATAAATATGCTTATACAGCACAGGAAGTAGGTCACTATATGCTGAAGAATACGCTTACATAGCACAAGTATTGTCTGCAGATAGTGGAAATATCTTTAAACAAGAGTTTTCGGAGGACAATATAGCTCGCCTTTCAGGGTCATCGTCTAGCAGGGCCTACTTCAGAACAGTAATAGCATTGGTAAAAGTCCAAAATCCAAAAATGAATAATTCAGTTGAAATTGAATTTACAAAAGAAAGACAAGAAATACGCGTAATTAAATGTCTCGCTATCCCCTGCTTTGACTATCAATGCAAGTGTAAAAGACAAAAAGTAAAATAACAAAACTCTAACATTGAGCTAAAGATAATTGTTTTAAAAAAAAAAAAAAAAAAAAAAAAAAAAAAATACTAACTCATAAAAGAAAAGAAATTTAAAAAAAATAATTTAGTTGAACGCAAGCTTCCAAAATTCAAGAAAAAAACAATAACAAAATGAGCTGAACGCAAAATTTAAAAATACAAGACATTTTAAAAAAAAATAAAAAAAAAACCGCAAAATTCAAAAATACCTGAAATTCAAAAAATAAATTTGAGCAAAACGCAGAGTTAAAAAATACAAGAAATTAAAAAAAAAAAAGGAAATTAATCCAACAAAATTTGAAGGAGATATGTCCAATTCTCAAAATCCACCAAAAAAAAATGTTTTACCCCCAAAAAGGTCACACTCAGCATCTTCAGCGTACAATGTGCAGAAGGGTATTAGATGTAACTATATCCCAAATATGAAAGCCCTAGTACCAGTACTAATTGAGAAAAATCAAAAAAATCGAAACTTTAACGTTGAGCTAAACGCAAATAGTTGACGCCGTCGCCAGATAAGCAACACATTATTCTCGCAACTTCGTCGCAGCGAGACAAAAAACGTTTAATAGCAACAGCATAAATAATATAGTTTCTGAGAAAAGGCCTTGAATGCCTAACTATAACCCAATTACCGGTCTTGCACACAAAGGTTTGACCAAAAAGGGGCACAATTCAGTCATAATCCATTCCAGAGTTATGTCACTTGACATACAGGGTCATATAATGACCCTGAATAAGTGTGTGAAGTTTCAAAGCAACAGCTTACAGTTGCTGAGAAAAGGCCTTGCACGTAAACGTTTGACCAAAATTCTAAGTAAAAAAAGGGGCACAATTCAGTCAAAATCCATTCCAGAGTTAAGGGACTTGACATACATGGTCATCTAATGACCCCGAACAAGTGTGTGAAGTTTCAAAGCAACAGCTTACAGTTTCTGAGAAAAGGCCTTGCACGCAAACGTTTGACCAAAATTCTAAGTAAAAAAAGGGGCACAATTCAGTAAAAATCCATTCCAGAGTTGTGGGACTTGACATACAAGGTCACCTAATGACCCTGAATACGTGTGCGAAGTTTCAAAGCAACAGCATACACAGTGTCTGAGAAAAGGTCTTGCATGCAAAGGTTTGACCAAGCTGGCAACGCGTACGCCAACGCCAACGCGGACGCCGGGGTGATTACATAAGCTCCCCTATTTCTTCGAATAGGCGACCTAAAAAGATAAACGGCGATCAATATGAGAAAACACTAAGAAATGGAACATGCACCTGGCAATTTCTTTTTTAATATATAGTATTTTTATACATGTAGTAAGCAAAATATTTGCACAACTGAGTAGACATAAAGACAGAAGCAATAGTCTGACTTATTTGACTTATCAGTATGATTAGAGGCATTGGGAGTTATGTTGGTGTTGTCACTGGAATTTTTTATAGTTTTGGGGTTCAGCAGAAGTTATGAATAAAATAAGATTGGGTATTGTATTTTTTATTTATAGGAAAATATATAGCAAACACAAATAAATAATATTCTAACACAAAAGATGTAGCTGTCAGTTGTTTCTTGGCCCCTGATAACTGCACTATTGACATTTAATGAAATTTTGAACAAATGTTGAAAAAACATGAATATTACTAAGGACATTTAGAGAATGAAACACTTAACAATTTAGTTGACACATATACTATACATAAAATATACCATACCTATTTTTTTGTTTGTTTTATAAAACGGTTCAAGAACATAAAATGAAAAGTCTAAAAAACTGAAAAAATACCATTAATGAAAGTGTCGAGTGTTTGCCGATATATTATAAAACAACAATTTGCCACTGATAATCTCATTAAAAGTATCTAATTGAATCTGTATTAATAGTTTCTATATAGTGTTGTAGGCGTGATATCATTTCAGAATGAAATCATTGAAAATGTTTAATACTGTTAAGTCACGTTTTCTTTTTACTTTTCATCAATACTATTATATTACATGTAGTTGTGTTGTAATATTGTTGTCTAAAACATATAATCCATGCAAAAGTATGCAGCACTGGTACTTAAACATTGTCATGTATGATAATTCCATACAAATTAAACATAGAAACGATGTTAATGATCCTTCTATCTATCATTGGCTGGTACATCTCTGCTGCATTTATTTAAGGGCAAAAACTATTTGTACGAATTATAGTGAAATCGATGCTTTTAGAACACAACATAAACGAAACGATGAGCATGCTATAAATGAGTTTGTTTATGTTAAGCATTTATGTCGCTCTTAAGGAAGAGCATTATTGTTCTCCATAGCACGCACTAGGATGTTACAATATGCTAGTAAGGTCTGTATAAGTCTTTATCTATGCAGATAGGCATAACAACATTTATTTGAATAACCAGATTTAACTACAAAAGTAGTCAAGAAATAAGAAATAGTTTTGTTTAAATATTTTAAAATGTAATTTGCTATTAAACTGAACAGCCACAATGTCTGTTGTCATATGAGCTGGAATTGTACAGAGTTTGGCAAATACTATTATGCTGACATGTAAGAAAGATATAATATATACATTGAAACCTTGAACTATGATATAATGCAACAATATGTACAGAAAAAAGTATACAGAAAAAACACATGTAATTGTTTTGAAATGGTTATATATTGCATAGTTTAACTCAGGAAATGAACTGGTAATAATTGAAAAATAGTTCAATATATGACTTGGACCTGAAGTAGGTTATGTAGGCATTCTGGTTGTATATATATGAAATTTAAATGCTTATTGCTATGGTAACAAAAAGTGTAACAAAGTGCAGACATTAAGGCAAAACATCTACATGCAAAAGTCATACTGATTTACATGGCAATTATTAAGTCTGTGTGCTACAATTTAATTTCACTTTTAACACCTAACATTTTTCTTTTTTTGGTGATCTAACACAAATTAATATATAATGGCACTTTCTACACTGACATTTTTTTTTATCTACAGAAAGACAAATCGAATTCAAGTAGTGTGACCACTGGAAAAAATAATCTTGAAAATAATGATCAAGAAACAGAAAAATAAATTCTTTTTCACAATTCACATTATTGAATTATGGGTACCGCGTATACACACAGTGTCAGAAGTTAAAAACAAATTTACTGCTGATAGCACTGCTTTGGTTAACACAATAATGATGGAAATGATAATGAACTTATTACATTCCATGTAACTACCAAATGTCTTTTTAAAATAATATAAGATATGTAAATCTTTACAAAAAAGAATGGAAAATAATATTGCAAACTTTTATAGAGAACAATGGAAAATAATTGAATATTGCAAACCTTTATACAGAACAACAAGTAAATGTCGTATTGCAAGCAATACAAAAGTCCCGTACCGCACGAGGACAGCACATTGTGTCTTTTGACCTCGAAGTGTGGCCCTTGAAATTTGAGGTACAGGCCTAGGTACTGTGCGCGACACGCCACCTTATCATGGTGAACATGTGTGCCTAGTAACTTAGGAATCCTATGATGCATGGTTGAGATGCGGGCCGGACAATGTAGTCCTATCAAACAGTTCTCATTTTGACCTTTGACCTCTAAGTGTGATCTTGACATTTGAGGTACAGACCTGGGTCTTGTGCGTGACACGCCACATTATGATGGTGAGCATGTGTGCTTAGTAACTTGGGATTCTCAGGATGGATGCATGGTTGAGAAGCGGACCGGATAAGGTACAGTCCTATCAAACAGTACTCATTTTGAGATCTAAGTGTGATTTGACATTTGAGGTACAAGCCTGGGTCTTGAGAGCGACACGCTGCCTCATCATTGATATTTGAGGTGAACATGTGTGCCACGTAACTTGGGAATCCTATGATGTATGGTTGAGATCTTTGACCTCTAAGTGTGACATTGTTATTTGAGGTACATGCCTGGGTCTTGACACAACGCCTCATCATGGTTAACGTTTGTGCCAAGTTTCTTAGAAATCCTATGATGCATGGTTGAAATGTGGGCCGGACAAGGTACAGTCCTATCGAATAGTACTCATTTTGACCTCTAAGTGTGACCTTGACATTTGAGGTACAGGCCTGGGTCTTGAGCAGTCACTCCGCCTCCTCATGGTGAACGCTTGTGTCAAGTGTGTTGGAAATCATATGATGCATGGTGGAGATGCGGGCCGGACAAGTTAATCCTATCAAACAGTACTCACATGACCTTTGACCTCTAAGTGTGACCTTGACATTTGAGGTACAGGCCTGGGTCTTGTGTGCGACACGCCGCCTCATCATGGTGAACATTTGCGCCAAGTGTTTTTGAAATCCTATGATACATGGTTGAAATGTGGGCTGGACAAGGTTCAGTCCTATCAAATAGTACTCATTTTAACCTTTGACATTTGAGGTACAGGCATGGGTCTTGAGCATGACACACCACCTCATCATGGAGTATGTTTGTGCCAAGTCTCTTGGAAATCCTGTGATGCACAGTTGAGATACGGACAAGGTAATCCTATGAAACGGGATTCATTTTGACCTTTGACCTCCAAGTGTGACTGACATTTGAGGTACAGGCCTGGGTCTTGTGCGCGACACGCCGCCTCATCATATTACTCTAAGAGATGTTTGGAGTATTAAAACAGGCAAAAATATGTAGACTGATCTGATATTATTTCAATAATCTGTAATAACCCTGTCTTAAACACAGATTAGAGAAGTCATATGTTATGTTTTCTTAAAGACAGTCACGGTGTTTTAGTCTTTTCGGGGACTTTATATGAAGCCGACTTTGGCTGGTAGCATGTTCAAGATAGTTTGATCAACAACATCTTTCGTTTTGAGCAGACTGAAGTTCTCATCATTTGCCATTAGTTCTTTCAATTGAGGGCTGAATAAAGTAACGGTGTTTATCATGTCATCCGGCTGGATTGCAGCAGTGCACACAACTGATTTGTCAGAGTCACCTTCGTACTCAGTTAGACATTTTGGGCATTTATTGACGATGAGCCTTTTCTTTTAGTATTGCTTTTGTTTGCACGATTCGTACATGTTGATAGAGCTTATGGCCACAATCTTGCCTTCTTCCTCATGCCTGGTTGGTTTTTTTTCACAACTTTTATAGCATATATGGCTAGCAACTGTTACAATAAAATGTTATCATTTACTGATATAATGAATGAACTACATACTAGCCAAGTTAAAGCAAAAGCATGCACTTAAATTGTTGTAAGTCAAGCAAAGGACTGTGCATATACATTAATACATTATGAGGCTGGTGTGTGTGATAGCAGTTGAAAGAACAGCAATTCTATCATGCATACATGTAGGGGTTTATTTGAGGGTTAAAGGTCAAATGCAATGCAGAATTTTTTATATCAATTATAACCGTACGTTTATGCAGTAATTGTTTATAAATACATCGGAAAAATCCATTCCTCGGTATCTTTACTTAAATGGGCGCTATTAATGAAATACGCAACGTGAGTTACTGTACTTTTTCACTTTTCCAATAATCAAATTTCGCGCATGCGCAGTCCGCCCGTTACTGATTACGTCATTTGTTGACAACTCGGCCATATCTGTAATGGAGACTAGTGAAATTATGCAAGGTTTAGAAGAAACAGATGCGATTTCTGTATTAATTTCAGCAATTACGAGTGTTAACCGTACCAGATTGAACCAAGACGACCATTGACACCTATTTATATCGTCCTTTTCGGAAATTCAATCTTCCAGCGATGAGAACGAGTACAGTACGATGAAAATGATCGTTTGGACAATACAAATTGGTAGGATTTTTTTTTGTTTTATTCAAAGCTGAAATCGTTTTTCTCCCATTCTTTGTTTTCAAATATCTTCAAAGTTACTTCGTTCGTATATATATTTCATTCGATCAAAACGATATTAACATATAACCAGAGGCATATAAACATATGTTTTGATATGTCTCTGATATAACCGAACCGGCATTTTCGAAGTTGAACATTTCTACTAAAGCAGCAGTAAACTTTGGAATATTTTCAACAAAAAAATGCAAGTAAATATGGTAAATGCTTTCAAAATATATGAGTACTACAATAAATACAATATATCTACAACTTTTTTTCACAGGATGTACAGAAATGTAGCCTGCCGAAGGCTTACAAGATGGATATGGCATAGACTTGGAAGGGGTGCGCGGAAAGTCCTACCAGCCTGTGCTGTGTAGAAGATCAGACAAAAGTGGCCCTCTGAGCAGTAAACTGGATTTAAATATTCTAGAGACTATTCAATAATTATTGTTTTGACATTTGACCCATGTGAAATAGTATTGTTGTATTTACAATTCCATGTCTGCATTGTTGCAAGCTATGAATGCATTGTTAAATATGTCCCACTTACACCTGACTAATGAAGTCATTATGAAAAATGAAGTTTTTCCTGAAAAAGGAGAAAATTTCCCATAAAGATTAATTTTTCCTTTATTCATAGAGAATTTGCATAATTTACACAGATCTTGATGCTGTCTTCTGCTTCCGATTTTCAGTTTGCAGGACATGGTTAAATCATTCCACTGCTCATGCCTATAATATATTGATAGCTACACTTGAAAACATTGTTTGCTTAATTAACCCTTTAACACCTTTAACGCCTCTGGAGCAGACGACTTTTGAAAAAAAGATATTGCAAAAGTAGAAATTGTTCATGATTGGACAAAATATTTCAACTTTGTTTAACAGTCAACCCTTTCCCTCATACGACAATTCTGCAGCAGACGACTTTGAACATTTTTTGTCAAAAAATAGAAAATCTCTATAATTGAATGGACAAACTATGACTAAAAGTGGAAAACATTGTGGCAAAAGGAGAAATTGCAAATTCTTCTTTTGCACTATATTTTCAAAAAACGTTTATATGAGGGAAAGGGTCAATCTATCTTTTATGGAGATTTTTCAGGTTTATGTCACTTTGATTAATTTATACAGTTGTCTGCTGCAGATTTGTTGTATGTGAGGAAGGATTAAAATGAGCAATTTGTCCCTTTCCCGATATGCTTGGAGCTTCTAGACTAAAATATAAATTACATTTAAAAGCAACTGTTCATCTGACCACACTTATATCAATTTAAGCATTGTGCAGGAAAACTAATCTAAGTGTAGCTATCAAATTGTCACCCTTTATATCCTTCCTACATGAATCAATCAATATTAACACTGTTGACATCTACCATGACTGTTTGTTGTTTATAGCAGAGCTAGATCAAACAGCACATTTGTTAAGACTGATCTTGAACTATGTTACTCAAAAGTCCACATAGTTGGTTTTACTAGATTATGGATCATATTAAGAGTTGATTGCTCTTTCAGGAACTAAATTAAAAAATAAGGCCTGATTTATTGTTTTGTGTTTTACGCCCTTTTCAATATTTTTTCAATTATATCAAGGCATTTCCTCTGGGAGTAACCAGAACTATTACTAATTTAAAGTTTTGCTAATCTTGACTTGTGAGCTGATACAACAGCTTCTTTATTAACAGCTGGGTATTTGTGACAAACAGGTTTGGGTGTGGACATCATTGCGTCCTTCAAGTCTTCTCTGCATTCCTGATAGCTGTTGAGCGTTTTTCTCCTGTCCATAACTTTATCCATCAGCTTGTCGATGTAGTCTAAAATATAATGGAAAAAAACCCAACTATTAATAACTAGTATTTAAAAATGAATTTGATGGAGAAAGGAATATTTTGAGACATTTTGTTATTGAAATCATGAGGTGGCACAAAACAGTAAAATATTGGCAATTCTAAAGAGGTCTATCATTTCACACTGTGACCAGATGGCAGGATGTCGATGGTGACTTATCTTATGTAACATTATGTAATCATTTCCTGTCTTGTTCAATGTGTGTTGGTTACATACTAATTAATTGATTTTATAACCCTTGTATTGTACATACAGGGACTTGGGCTAATTGGTAATTAAACTCTTCTTATATAACCCTTCTCAAAAGTTAAAAATCTGCAGCAGACAAATTCGAAATAATTCTTGGCAATAAATTTGGCAAATATATATAATATTGTAAATGTACTTATGATAAAAAAAGAAGCAAAAAACATTTTTTAAAGGAAAAAATTGCTCATGAATCTTGACTATCAAGCAATTTTTTCTTTCTAATGAAATTTAACGCAGTTAAAACTATTTGAGTCGAACCTGGAAGTAAAATGTTAAATTATTTGGGACCCCCCTTTTATCTGGAACGGTTACTCCCCACTGAGTGGGGGGAGAAAATTGTTGTTCTGGCCACCTGCAAGTCACGTGATGAACACGCTCCCCTTCAATGTAAGGATTACGTAATATGACGTAACAACCCCTAGAAAAGCGAGCGCGGCATCAGTCGCCATCTTGTAAAAACTGATCAACACGGGTTTCTTTTCTGGGACAAGTTTCCACCATCAACCCCATCCCCCACCCTTATGTATTTTCTGTTTCAACAACAATTTTTATCTTTTTACTTCTATTATTATGATTGTTTATGCATTTATGTTTGATACAAACCATGTTTATAATTTGACTAAATTGGCAATTTATGTATGTGTTAGTATATCTAACACCTATGCATTTCTTCGCCTTCTGGCGCATGCAATGATGGTCATCGCATGGGTGGTTTATTTGCTCTGCCTAAACAATAATCAGTGTTAAGGCGGATTATGTAACCCACCTATGTGTTAGCAACTCTTGACATGGGTTTATTATGAAACCCTTGATTGTTGAAAATGTCATTTATTATTCATTGCGTAAGCAATTTTAAAATTACCAAAATCATGACAAGGAATAATAATAAATGACGTAAGCAATTTGAAAAGTAATCAATTTGAAAATAACCAAATTATTGACTAGAAATATAAATCAAGGGTTTCATAATAAACCCATGTCAAGAGTTGCTAACACATAGGTGGGTTACATACTCCGCCTTAACACTGATTATTGTTTAGGCAGAGCAAATAAACCACCCATGCGATGACCATCATTGCATGCGCCAGAAGGCGAAGAAATGCTTAGGTGTTAGATATACTAACACATACATAAATTGCCAATTTAGTCAAATTATAAACATGGTTTGTATCAAACATAAATGCATAAACAATCATAATAATAGAAGTAAAAAGATAAAAATTGTTGTTGAAACAGAAAATACATAGGGTGGGGGATGGGGTTGATGGTGGAAACTTGTCCCAGAAAAGAAACCCGTGTTGATCAGTTTTTACAAGATGGCGACTGATGCCGCGCTCGCTTTTCTAGGGGTTGTTACGTCATATTACGTAATCCTTACATGGAAGGGGAGCGTGTTCATCACGTGACTTGCAGGTGGCCAGAACAACAATTTTCTCCCCCCACTCAGTGGGGAGTAACCGTTCCAGATAAAAGGTGGGTCCCAAATAATTTAACATTTTACTTCCAGGTTCGACTCAAATAGTTTTAACTGCGTTAAATTTCATTTGAATCTCCCCGTCCATCCTTAACCCTCCGCTCAACCCACAATCGCTATCTTATACTGCGGGTCTACATAACTGGTTGAGTTCATTTTTGTTGCAACTCTAGGGCGAAAAATAAATACACTTTACTGTGTTAAAAATGTCATTTATTATTCATTGCGTAAGCAATTTTAAAATTACCAAAATCATGACTAGGAATAATAATAAATGACGTAAGCAATTTGAAAAGTAATCAATTTGAAAATAACCAAATTATTGACTAGAAATATAAATCAAGGGTTTCATAATAAACCCATGTCAAGAGTTGCTAACACATAGGTGGGTTACATAACCCGCCACAAGCAATAACATTGCGTACCCACCCGAAAACCAGAAATGTATACTCGCAGATAAAAACAAAAATTACAACAACAAAAAAACAATGATACAGACAAATGATGATATAAAATTAAATACATCTTAAATGTATAACAATATCAAAACAAAACAAAAGAAAGCAGCCTTATACTGAACTTACAAATGTTTTGCAGAAAAATTATCAAGACAAAATAAGAAAGCAGCCTTATGCTGGACTTTCAAAAATATAGCATACAAATGTCAAACAAAATAAGAAAGCAGCCTTATGCTGTACTTTCAAGTTTTGCTGCTGAAGGACAACGACTATGATGAGTGCGCAACAAGGTAAGTTTGCAATGTATGTGTATAAAAACGGAAGCAGCCTTATGCTGACCTTAAGAAACTATACATATTATGCGTAGAAACATGAAATTCTTATATCAAGACCTTGTAAAAATCTGGAACAGCCCTATGTTGATTTAACAGGGTTATATCAGTTCTTAGAAACCTGAGATTTGCACCGACAACCCGATTAATAGAAGGTCACATTACAACCTTAAAATAAAAACTACACACATCTATATAGGAGTAACACAATTTTAGTTTTAATGTACCAATTTCAACTGTGGTAAACGAATATAGTGCTTTAGAGCATTGGACTGCAACCTGCCCATTTTTTTTATCATCTCCTCCGAAAAACCTTGCATAACAGCGTGAGTTGCTGCTCCTATGCGAAACGAATGTGATTTGTAACGATTTGCATCGAAACCTAGAAATGTGATGGCATTTTTTAGCTGAGAGGTAAAAAATGAATACGATACAGCTTGACCATTCTGCAATTGAAAGAATGGTCCTGTTGAATGTGACGCAATATTCAAGTACGTGCGAATCGCACCCACTGGACATATCAGAGGGTCTTCCAAATTAGGCTGGAGAAAAAGTGTAACAGGCTGTTTACTATGTTTATATTGTTTAAGTTTTAATTCTACACCTTTAGGCCCATTGCACTGTTGTAGTAACTGAACATCCTCATATTGTAGAATGTTGGACTGGTCACTGGATTTTGAACATATTTCACCAATACGCAAGAAACCATGAAAAGCAATGACACACATGGTAGAGAAAGTAATTCTATGATGATAATTATTCATAGTATGTTGTACAGATTGAACAATTTTCCGCAACAACGAAATTGTAATGGGCAATCTGGTATCTGGATGCAATTCTCTCGAGGAAATATTGCCAGCCCCTTTTAAAAATTGCTTAACCAAAAAGGATTGGTTGAAATCCTGGAAACCAAACAGTTTGTTAATGTATGACAATGCCGAAACATGGGACGCTACAGTATTAACACGATAGTGTTGGTCAGTGATTAGTGAAGCAAGGAAATTAACTAAACTTATTGGTGTAACCGGTAATGAAAGTTTGCTATTGTTTTTACTACAGAGGTTAACATAATTCTTCCAATAATGAAAGTAAGTAGTTTTGGATCTATCAGAAAGTGCATTTGAAATGATATGTTGCGCATCGTGGCTTAAATCACCATCAACTGCTCCGGAATTTCGATTGGATTTTGACTCAGTAATGGAGCATCTAAAAACGCTTTCTGAAATTGAAAACGAGACAAATGGTCAGCAACCGTATTGTAAATGCCTGGGATATGTCTAGCTTTAAATAGGATATTGAAACGCATGGATAGTAAAACGATTCGTCTGACAAGCCTCATCATTATTGGGTCCTTAGAAGTGAGTTTGTTAAGGACACAAACAGTTGCTTGGTTGTCAGAAAAGAAAGTTATTTTATGAGTTGCCATTTTGTGCCCCCATAGTTCTACTGCAAGCACAATTGGGAACATTTCCAGAATGTTAATATGATATGACTGGAAGGGCTGTGGCCATGTTTTGGCAACCCATTCACACCCGAAAACAGCCGCAAATCCTTGACTTGTAGCTGCATCCGTGTGCAGATTAAGAGTATCAGCGGACAACCACTCATCATTCAAAAACATACAGCGACCATTGAAATGTTGCATAAAAGAATACCACATAGCAAGATCTGCTCTGGCAGCAGCATTTAGGCGAATGTAGAAGTTGTTATAGCCAATAGTGATTAAATCATATAAACGGCGTAAAAATGTGCGGCCCGGTACAACACATAGTGTAGCAAAATTCAAAAGCCCTAATAGAGATTGTAGTTCCTTGAGTTTAACTTTCTTTCGACATTTGAAATATTGTAATTGAGACCGAATTTTTTCGATTTTGTCTGCGGGCAATCGTGTAATCATAGAATTTGAATCAACTTCAATCCCATAAATTGTAATGACATTGGTAGGCAAGACCGTTTTCTCAGCTTTAAGGGGAATATTTATATGATCACACAATGCCAAGAAAGAGTTCAGACTCTGCGCACACAGACTATTATGCGATGGGCCAACAAAAAAGAAATCGTCCAAAATGTGACTCATGATGGCATTGTGACGAGTTTCCATGACCCATTGCAAAGCAGCACTAAATCTGCTAAACAACTGGCATGAAATGCTTAAGCCCATAACCAGGCTTGCGTCCATATAATATGCAGGTGTGCCATTGAGTGCCCAAGAAAAACCGAGGAAATGCCTGTCAGCTGGATGTATTGGGATAATGCGAAAAGCATTCTCTATATCGGTCTTTGCCATTAAGCAGTTCCTACCATTTTGTTTGACCTTTTCCACAACAACATCGATGGAATCATATTGAATCTCAGTGAATTCTGTAGATATTCCATCATTGATTGAACCACCTTTTGGAAAAGATAAGTCTTGAATGAGTCGGAATTTTCCAGGCTCCTTCTTGGGCACCAATGCCAGAGGGGAACAAATTAAATTTACAGGTTTATTTTTAAAAGGACCCTCAATTCGTCCAGCGGATAACTCCCCCAGTATCTTTTCAGTAACTTTATCTGTATTTTTTAATGCTGAAGGATGATTACGTATCCCGGCCTTTGTAGGCAATTCGCCTGTGAATGGGATACGAAACCTTTTTGAAAAGCCGGACACTAAGAAAGACTTTTCTACTGGATCATGGCCAGACAGATACTGTGAGAGAACCTCACTTTTTACTGGGGTAGTCACCGCCGATCCGAAAGGAATGGTTTTGAACAGATTTTCCATAATTCAATTTTGCATTAGAAATCGAGCCTGGGGTCTTAGAATTAGTGTCCTTTTGCTGATAAGCATCGAAATTGAGGATGGCGCTTCCGACAATGCCCGCAAATATGCTCATATTGGCAATTGCGCATATTGCAACCCTGAATTTTGTTGTATCTGAAGCAAAGTTTACCAGGAGTGACCGTCCTGGTTTGAACCCCAGCCATTGCCATTGTGGTTGCCTTAATCCAAAGTTCATGATGTAAGGCACCCCATGGCAGAGGCTGACATTGTTTATACGCCCTGAAATTACGGTCATAGTAGTTAAAGGCTACAACCCCATGCACTCTTTCCAAATCTCGAATTAAATTCATATAACATAACAAATTTGAAGTTTCATGTGGAAATTTTCGTATAAAGATGTCCATATAAATAGTAAATGCAGAAATCCATTTACTTATGTTAATGTTCTTGGTAGATTATTTTGGTGCCAATGCAATATTTGATCCTGTAGAAGAAATTCGTAAAGTAACCTCATCCTGATCAAAGTTTTTGTCAACTAAAGTTGCTAGCTCCACAAAATCACCGTTCCAAATGGCCAACTTAAGTTTTTCAGGAACGAAAGCTCCAAGAGATAGCGTGCCAGAATGTAAAGTATAATCAATATCAATACCTTTAGGAGGTTGGGAAGGATTGAAAAGAGCTTGGTGCACTGTGTCTGTTATGTCTGGAACCACCTCCGGATTTGAAGTATCAGTACTAGTATTGATAGTTGGTGTATGCTGCACAGGAGGAGTTTCCTTTGATGAGCTTGGAATGACACAACGTTGCTCAAGGGCATCTATGACCAAATCGACAATGGCGGCATGGTCTATCGAGTTTGTTTCAGCCGATGTGTTATTGGCGGTATGGTCTACAGCATTTGTCTGTGGTGTGGGATCTGCACGTCTTCTTTTTCCAACTCTTGCAGACATACCGTCTGGCCCCGTTTTTCTTTTTTTAGGTTTGGGTGGCATGTTGCTGAATCAGATCTGTAAATGGTAATGATAATCGTACTTGACCAGGAAAGAGAAACTTCCTCCATAAGGAGGCGCAGAATCCAGTATTAAATGCAAATACATGCATTATTACTTAGTAAATATGGCTTAATTGAACTTGTCGCAAATACATGCGCAAAATTTTGACTGAAATGCAAATACCTGCATTCTGACATCAATAAATATATGTTCATTTGGATCCGTTGCAAATACATGCACGAAATTTTGACTTAAATGCAAATACATGCACTTTTACATAAGTAAATAATTGAACTTGTCGCAAATACATGCGCAAAACTTTGACTGAAATGCAAATACATGCATTATTACATCAGGAAAGATATGTTCAATGGAATCCGTTGCAAATACATGCACGAAATTCTGACTTAAATGCAAATACATGCACTATTACGTCAGTAATTAATTGAACTTGTCGCAAATACATGCGCAAGACTTTGACTGAAATGCAAATACATGCATTATTACGTCAGTGAAGATATGTTCAATGGAATCCGCTGCAAATACATGCACAAACTCTGGACTTAAATGCAAATACATGCATTATGACATCAGTAAATATTAATTAATTAAACCTGTCGCATATACATGCGCAGAACTCTTGACTTAGATGCAAATAGTATACATGCATTATTACATCCGTAAATTTTGCTTAATTGAACTTGTCGCAAATACATGCGCAAAAATGTTGACTTAAATGCAAATACATGCATTCTTACATCAGAAATTATATGTTCAATTGAATCCGTTTAAAATAAATGCACAAAATTCTGATTCAAATGGAAATACAGGCCTCCTTATATCAATAAACGTAATATATTGCACTTGTCGCAAATACAGGCAAAATCTTAACACAAATGCAATGACATGTTTCAATATATTTGAAATATACACTTAATTCACTTAACACAGATTCAATTAAAATAGACTCAGCAAAGTAAATGCAAATACCTGCATTTTCTAGTGAAGCATTTTTAGCTCGCCTATTCGAAGAAATAGGGGAGCTTATGTTATCACCCCGGCGTTGGCGTTGGCGTTGGTGTTGGCGTTGACGTCCGCGTTGCCAGCTTGGTCAAACCTTTGCGTGCAAGGCCTTTTCTCAGACACTGTGTATGCTGTTGCTTTGAAACTTCACACACTTATTCAGGATCATTAGGGGACCTTGTATGTCAAGTCCCATAACTCTGGAATGGATTTTGACTGAATTGTGCCCCTTTTTGGACTTAGAAATTTGGTCAAACCTTTGCGTGCAAGGCCTTTTCTCAGACACTGTGTATGCTGTTGCTTTCAAACTTCACACACTTATTCAGGGTCATAAGGGGACCTTGTATGTCAAGTCCCATAACTCTGGAATGAATTTTGACTGAATTGTGCCCCTTTTTCGACTTAGAATTTTGGTCAAACCTTTGCGTGCAAGGCCTTTTCTCAGACACTGTGTATGCTGTTGCTTTGAAACTTCACACACTTATTCAGGATCATTAGGGGACCTTGTATGTCAAGTCCCATAACTCTGGAATGGATTTTGACTGAATTGTGCCCCTTTTTGGACTTAGAAATTTGGTCAAACCTTTGCGTGCAAGGCCTTTTCTCAGACACTGTGTATGCTGTTGCTTTCAAACTTCACACACTTATTCAGGGTCATTAGGGGACCTTGTATGTCAAGTCCCATAACTCTGGAATGGATTTTGACTGAATTGTGCCCCTTTTTCGACTTAGAATTTTGGTCAAACCTTTGCGTGCAAGGCCTTTCCTCAGACACTGTGTATGCTGTTGCTTTGAAACTTCACACACTTATTCAGGATCATTAGGGGACCTTGTATGTCAAGTCCCATAACTCTGGAATGGATTTTGACTGAATTGTGCCCCTTTTTGGACTTAGAAATTTGGTCAAACCTTTGCGTGCAAGGCCTTTTCTCAGACACTGTGTATGTTGTTGCTTTCAAACTTCACACACTTATTAAGGGTCATTAGGGGACCTTGTATGTCAAGTCCCATAACTCTGGAATGGATTTTTTTCAAACATTTGGATTTTTTTCTTTTTCTTTTCTTGTATTTTTCAATTTTGCGTTTAGCTCAACGTTAAAGTTTCGATTTTTTTTTTTTCTCAATAAGTACTGGTTCTAGGGCTTTCATATTTTTTGGGGTAAAACATTTGTTTTTTGCTGGATTTTGAAAATTGGGCATAGCTTCTTCATATTTTGTTAGATTAATTTCATTTTTTTTTTAATTTTCTTGTATTTTTTAACTTTGAGCATTATTTTTTTATTTTTTATTTTTTTTCTTGAATTTTAGAACTTTGTGTTCAGCTCAATTTTTTTTTTTAAATTTCTTGTATTTTTTAATTTTTTTTTTTTATTATTTCTTGTTTAAAAATAATTGTGTTTAGCTCAATGTTAGAGTTTTGTTTACTTTTTGTCTTTTACACTTGCCTTGATAGTCAAAGCAGGGGACACAGTGAGACATTTAATTACGCGTAATTCTTGTCTTTCTTTTGTAAATTCAATTTCAACTGAATTATTCCACTTTTGGATTTTGGACTTTATACCCATGCTATAACTGTTCTGAAGTAGGCCCTGATAGACGATATCCCTGATAGGCGAGCTATATTGTCCTCCGACAACTCTTGTTTTAAAATGCTTATACAAACATTTTTGCACACAATAAGACATAACTGATATACATAGCAATTCGAAGGCATGACCATATAGCTCAAAATAAACTACCTATGTTGTATGTATATTTTAAATTAAAAATACATTGCCACAGAAATAGGTAACATAACTGTGTACAAGATGTATAAGTACACAGCATTATAAAATGGAAGGTAAATATCTAAAATCGAACATGACACAGCAGCCTCTTGTTGCCAAAAGATTATTGTAAATTAACAGAGACCAGATTACAGCGCGACACTCTAATTACACAATCTCTCAAACTCCGTAAATACTTGGGGTTACCAATGTCATTCGACAAATGGATTTTATCGGGACCTAAAACTGACAGGTGACAATTCCACATTCCACGATGCTTCCAAAACACAACCGGCAAGTCTGCGGTTTGAACCAAAGTTTGTACAGCATTATTGGACCGAACGATGTGGTCATTATAGTCTTGGAAAGGGAGCCGCTCACGACATAGCTGTTGGAGAATAGCAACCCTAGATACATCTAGTCCTATTACTAAGAAAAAGGCATAGCTCATCAAATCAAGAGCAAACTGTTCTGGCAAGTAGGATGCTGTCGACAAATCGTTGGAACCTATATCCAATATAACGAGATCTGAACCTGTTAACTTGGAATCCTGTGAATGAAGACGGCGTTTTTGCATCAGTGACAAACCACCATAGCCCAAATATTCAACATCAAAACAAGACGAGTCCAAGCCATTTTTCTTTCTAATAAAATAAGTCTGCTGTTTTTGTATGTTGGATAGGATCATGATTTATATAAACATGTTCAAGAATTTATAATTTTTATACAGAAAGGAATAAACAAGAATTTAATTTCCAACAACAATAATTGAACATACATTGGGCATACTCATAAAACCTCAAACACAGAAGAATAAATAATTATTAAATATTATCTACGATTGTTAAATATTGAAAAAACTTTTCCTTACCTCTTGTCGCTGTTTTTTCCTGAAAGCACCACGGACTTTCTGTTCCTTCAAAATGGTAGTCCTAAATATCGTTGGCACTGCGTTCTTTTTTAATTGAAATCTTCCGGGTTTGAACCCAAGATCGGCAGCTAGCCTGGGACTTATTACAAAACAATCTTCGGTAAAATGTTCCTGACATAATCATGAATACCTAGTAGATTTCTACAACAAATGACGCTGGCTCAAAACAAAATCCACGGTTCATGTTCACCCTCCATTTCAAGTTTAAATCGGTGTCTCCTGGGAATGTTAACAAGGAAAGGCCTGATACGAACGAGTAACTACAGCCTGGAGCAACGCACCGAACCGGCATTGTGTCGTGTCAATTCAGCGTTCACGAGAAATAGATACAAATTATTAACACAACGAAAACAATCCTCTGAACTCTAATATTCCACCATTTCTGTAAGGCTTCAACTGACGTCACTTCCGGTTTAATCACGTGACACAAATTCTCTAGATTTTTTTAGTTAACCGATACAGGTGCGCCAACACAAAATCCATGATAACAACATCATTTCAAATAATTGAGTGACAATTTTTACGCAGTTGTTATTATAAAAGTAAAGGTCACGATAAAATACAATTGAAAAAGTGCGTTTCAATTGACCTTTAACACTTTGTTAGAACTAAAAGTGCTTGACTGTAGAGGATAAATGCGACTGAAGTTTCATAATTGGACAAATGCTATTTAATGATGCGTGGCAGACCTCTTTTGCTCTAATCAATGGGTACATGTACAGTTCGTTTTGATCTTCAATATTTTGAATCCTGTTGCTTCCTTGCTTAATATAATAATCAGTTTTAAAATACAACTGTTAGAAAAATAAGAGTAAAAGCTGTGGTGTAAAATAGGTTCAAATACCGGTGAATTTTTATTGTCGCCCCCTTGTACTTTTATATTTGATTAGTTTTTATCTTCATGACTTCAGTGTTACTGTGTGAATGGTAAAATACTGTTTGATATAAATGTGTTAAGTTAAAGGGCATTGATATGGTACTATACCTCAACTGTAGTTTTCTTGTTGCCTGATAAGTTTGGTTGGCCATCAGTTGTGTGTGAGACAACAGCATTTGTTATCTTGATGCAGTCAGACACTGAGATGGCTGTTGATGCTAGAGTACGCCAGAAGACAAAACATATGGAGGCAGTTTCATCTGCACACAGACCAGTCCTGAGATCTGTTTCACTTCCATAGGATGTAACAACACTTTGGACATCTTCAGCCTGTAATATTAAATAATCATTCTAACATGATACTAGAAATGCGACACCTTAAGGGTTTCGCAGGATAGAATGAGTGGAGAGGAGCAGAATTGCATCCGAACTACCAACCGACCACACACAATGCTGATAATATTATTTCGATTCTAACATGATCCAAAACGTAACAATTGATGAAACTAGTATTTTGCAACACCAACATTATCTCCGTAATAGGTCTAAAAGATAAATAGAACATTATTATCGGGATTTGGCGCCAAAGTTTAGAGTTTAAACTTACTAGAAAGGTGACACCTTAAGGGTTTCGCAGGATAGAATGAGTGGAGAGGGGCAGAACTACCAACCGACCACACACAATGCTGATAATATTATTTCGATTCTAACATGATCCAAAACGTAACAATTGATGAAACTAGTATTTTGCAACACCAACATTATCTCCGTAAGTCTAAAAGATAAATAGAACATTATTATCGGGATTTGGCGCCCAAGTTTAGTTTAAACTTATTTATTTTACATCGATTGCGAAACAAGCTTTAAGCTTAGATTACTCACACTCGATGTCTGCTTCCTGGAGACTTAACCAGTACTCGTGCCGTTTTGTGTGGAAAAATCTCAAAAGGACCCGCTCATCACGGGACTCGAACCAGGGACCTTTGATACGAGAGGCCGACGCTCTACCTCTGCACCACTGTAACGTTATGACGTCATATCGCTGAAGTGCTGAACGTGACGTCACTTTCCAAGTATTTGGTCACGTGAAAATATTTGATTCAAGAGCCCCTATTAAAAGCATTCTCCAACTATCAAAACTAAATGTATGAGAAATTTAAAAACACCGTTGTTTGCACTGGATCTTTGACAAGTTTCAGTTTAAATTTCAGGTCTCTAGCTGATTCCGTTATTTGCTGGTACGAGATCTACAGAAATATGTAGTCAAAATGTCGATTTTTCGGGTTTTAACCTTAAAAATATCTAAAACTAGATTTTTCCCAGATATGACGAAACCGCCCTGACCTAGATCGCATTGTGGTCTATCAGTGTGGCTAATTTCAGCGAAATCGTTCTCACCGATTTCTTTGTCCTCAAATCGCTGAATTTTACAACACATTGTGTCCCAATAGCCGTATAGACATTTGTTCCGTAGAACAGAATAGAATAATTCTGTTCCACTACACTCATTCTATACAATTGATGAAACTAGTATTTTGCAACACCAACATTATCTCCGTAAGTCTAAAAGATAAATAGAACATTACTAGAAAGGCGACACCTTAAGGGTTTCGCGGGATAGAATGAGTGGAAAGGAGCAGAATTGCATCCGAACTACCAACCGACCACACACAATGCTGAATATATTATTTCGATTCTAACATGATCCAAAACGTAACAATTGATGAAACTAGTATTTTGCAACACCAAAATTATCTCCGTAAGTCCAAAAGATAAATAGAACATTATTATCGGGATTTGGCGCCAAAGTTTAGTTTAAACTTATTTATTTTACATCGATTGCGAAACAAGCTTTAAGCTTAAATTAATCACACTCGATGTCTGCTTCCTGGAGACTTAACCAGTACTCGTGCCGTTTTGTGTGGAAAAATCTCAAAAGGACCCGCTCATCACGGGACTCGAACCAGGGACCTTTGATACGAGAGGCCGACGCTTTACCTCTGCACCACTGTAACGTTATGACGTCAACCGCTGACGTGACGTCACTTTCCTAGTCACGCCCACATATTTTTTTAAAATCAAGAACCCCTATTGAAAGCTTTCTCCAAGAATCCAAACTGAATGTATGAGAAATCTAAAAACACCGTTGTTTGCACCGGATCTCGGACAAGTTTCAGTATGAATTTCAGGTCTCTAGCTGTTTCCGTTTTTTGCTAGTGCGAGATCTACAGAAATATGTAGTCAAAATGTTGATTTTTCGGGTTTTAACCTTAAAAATCTCTGAAACTAGATTTTTCCCAGATATAACGAACACGCCCAGACCTAGATCGCATTGAGTTCTATAAGTGTAGCTAATTTCAGCGAAATCGTTCTCACCGATTTCTTTGTCCCCAGATCGCTGAATTTTACAACACATTGTGTCCCAATAGCCGTATACACATTTGTTCCATAGAACAGAATAGAATAATTCTGTTCCACTACACTCATTCTATACTAGAAAGGCGACACCTTAAGGGTTTCGCAGGATAGAATGAGTGGAGAGGAGCAGAATTGCACCCGAACTACCAACCGACCACACACAATGCTGATACTATTATTTCGATTCTAACATGATCCAAAACGTAACAATTGATGAAACTAGTTTTTTGCAACAACAAAATTATCTCCGTAAGTCTAAAAGATAAATAGAACATTATTATCGGGATTTGGCGCCCAAGTTTAGTTTAAACTTATTTATTTTACATCGATTGCGAAACAAGCTTTAAGCTTAGATTACTCACACTCGATGTCTGCTTCCTGGAGACTTAACCAGTACTCGTGCCGTTTTGTGTGGAAAAATCTCAAAAGGACCCGCTCATCACGGGACTCGAACCAGGGACCTTTAATACGAGAGGCCGACGCTCTACCTCTGCACCACTGTAACGTTATGACGTCAACCGCTGACGTGACATCACTTTCCTAGTCACGCCCACAGATTTTTTTAAAATCAAGAACCCCTATTGAAAGCTTTCTCCAAGAATCCAAACTGAATGTATGAGAAATTTAAAAACACCGTTGTTTGCACTGGATCTTTGACAAGTTTCAGTTTAAATTTCAGGTCTCTAGCTGATTCCGTTATTTGCTGGTACGAGATCTACAGAAATATGTAGTCAAAATGTCGATTTTTCGGGTTTTAACCTTAAAAATATCTAAAACTAGATTTTTCCCAGATATAACGAAACCGCCTAGACCTAGATCGCATTGTGGTCTATCAGTGTGGCTAATTTCAGCGAAATCGTTCTCACCGATTTCTTTGTCCTCAAATCGCTGAATTTTACAACACATTGTGTCCCAATAGCCGTATAGACATTTGTTCCGTAGAACAGAATAGAATAATTCTGTTCCACTACACTCATTCTATACTAGAAAGGCGACACCTTAAGGGTTTCGCGGGATAGAATGAGTGGAGAGGAGCAGAATTGCATCCGAACTACCAACCGACCACACACAATGCTGAATATATTATTTCGATTCTAACATGATCCAAAACGTAACAATTGATGAAACTAGTATTTTGCAACACCAAAATTATCTCCGTAAGTCTAAAAGATAAATAGAACATTATTATCGGGATTTGGCGCCAAAGTTTAGTTTAAACTTATTTATTTTACATCGATTGCGAAACAAGCTTTAAGCTTAAATTAATCACACTCGATGTCTGCTTCCTGGAGACTTAACCAGTACTCGTGCCGTTTTGTGTGGAAAAATCTCAAAAGGACCCGCTCATCACGGGACTCGAACCAGGGACCTTTGATACGAGAGGCCGACGCTCTACCTCTGCACCACTGTAACGTTATGACGTCAACCTTTGACCTGACGTCACTTTCCTAGTCACGCCCACAGATTTTTTTAAAATCAAGAACCCCTATTGAAAGCTTTCTCCAAGAATCCAAACTGAATGTATGAGAAATCTAAACACACCGTTGTTTGCACCGGATCTCGGACAAGTTTCAGTATGAATTTCAGGTCTCTAGCTGATTCCGTTTTTTGCTAGTGCGAGATCTACAGAAATATGTAGTCAAAATGTCGATTTTTCGGGTTTTAACCTTAAAAATCTCTGAAACTAGATTTTTCCCAGATATAACGAACACGCCCAGACCTAGATCGCATTGTGGTCTATCAATGTGGCTAATTTCAGCGAAATCGTTCTCACCGATTTCTTTGTCCACAAATCGCTGAATTTTACAACACATTGTGTCCCAATAGCCGTATAGACATTTGTTCCGTAGAACAGAATAGAATAATTCTGTTCCACTACACTCATTCTATACTAGAAAGGCGACACCTTAAGGGTTTCGCGGGATAGAATGAGTGGAGAGGAGCAGAATTGCATCCGAACTACCAACCGACCACATACAATGCTGAATATATTATTTCGATTCTAACATGATCCAAAACGTAACAATTGATGAAACTAGTATTTTGCAACACCAAAATTATCTCCGTAAGTCTAAAAGATAAATAGAACATTATTATCGGGATTTGGCGCCAAAGTTTAGTTTAAACTTATTTATTTTACATCGATTGCGAAACAAGCTTTAAGCTTAAATTAATCACACTCGGTGTCTGCTTCCTGGAGACTTAACCAGTACTCGTGCCGTTTTGTGTTGAAAAATCTCAAAAGGACCCGCTCATCACGGGACTCGAACCAGGGACCTTTGATACGAGAGGCCGACGCTCTACCTCTGCACCACTGTAACGTTATGACGTCAACCGCTGACGTGACGTCACTTTCCTAGTCACGCCCACAGATTTTTTTAAAATCAAGAACCCCTATTGAAAGCTTTCTCCAAGAATCCAAACTGAATGTATGAGAAATCTAAACACACCGTTGTTTGCACCGGATCTCGGACAAGTTTCAGTATGAATTTCAGGTCTCTAGCTGATTCCGTTTTTTGCTAGTGCGAGATCTACAGAAATATGTAGTCAAAATGTCGATTTTTCGGGTTTTAACCTTAAACATCTCTGAAACTAGATTTTTCCCAGATATAACGAACACGCCCAGACCTAGATCGCATTGAGTTCTATAAGTGTGGCTAATTTCAGCGAAATCGTTCTCACCGATTTCTTTGTCCCCAGATCGCTGAATTTTACAACACATTGTGTCCCAATAGCCGTATAGACATTTGTTCCATAGAACAGAATAGAATAATTCTGTTCCACTACACTCATTCTATACTAGAAAGGCGACACCTTAAGGGTTTCGCGGGATAGAATGAGTGGAGAGGAGCAGAATTGCATCCGAACTACCAACCGACCACACACAATGCTGAATATATTATTTCGATTCTAACATGATCCAAAACGTAACAATTGATGAAACTAGTATTTTGCAACACCAAAATTATCTCCGTAAGTCTAAAAGATAAATAGAACATTATTATCGGGATTTGGCCCAAAGATTAGTTTAAACTTATTTATTTTACATCGATTGCGAAACAAGCTTTAAGCTTAAATTAATTACACTCGATGTCTGCTTCCTGGAGACTTAACCAGTACTCGTGCCGTTTTGTGTGGAAAATCTCAAAAGGACCCGCTCATCACGGGACTCGAACCAGGGACCTTTGATACCAGAGGCCGACGCTCTACCTCTGCACCACTGTAACGTTATGACGTCAACCGCTGACGTGACGTCACTTTCCTAGTCACGCCCACAGATTTTTTTAAAATCAAGAACCCCTATTGAAAGCTTTCTCCAAGAATCCAAACTGAATGTATGAGAAATCTAAAAACACCGTTGTTTGCACCGGATCTCGGACAAGTTTCAGTATGAATTTCAGGTCTCTAGCTGATTCCCTTTTTTGCTAGTGCGAGATCTACAGAAATATGTAGTCAAAATGTCGATTTTTCGGGTTTTAACCTTAAAAATCTCTGAAACTAGATTTTTCCCAGATATAACGAAACCGCCCAGACCTAGATCGCATTGTGGTCTATCAGTGTGGCTAATTTCAGCGAAATCGTTCTCACCGATTTCTTTGTCCCCAAATCGCTGAATTTTACAACACATTGTGTCCCAATAGCCGTATAGACATTTGTTCCATAGAACAGAATAGAATAATTCTGTTCCACTACACTCATTCTATATTTTACATCGATTGCGAAACAAGCTTTAAGCTTAAATTAATCACACTCGATGTCTGCTTCCTGGAGACTTAACCAGTACTCGTGCCGTTTTGTGTTGAAAAATCTCAAAAGGACCCGCTCATCACGGGACTCGAACCAGGGACCTTTAATACGAGAGGCCGACGCTCTACCTCTGCACCACTGTAACGTTATGACGTCAACCGCTGACGTGACGTCACTTTCCTAGTCACGCCCACAGATTTTTTTTAAATCAAGAACCCCTATTGAAAGCTTTCTCCAAGAATCCAAACTGAATGTATGAGAAATCTAAACACACCGTTGTTTGCACCGGATCTCGGACAAGTTTCATTATGAATTTCAGGTCTCTAGCTGATTCCGTTTTTTGCTAGTGCGAGATCTACAGAAATATGTAGTCAAAATGTCGATTTTTCGGGTTTTAACCTTAAAAATCTCTGAAACTAGATTTTTCCCAGATATAACGAACACGCCCAGACCTAGATCGCATTGAGTTCTATAAGTGTGGCTAATTTCAGCGAAATCGTTCTCACCGATTTCTTTGTCCCCAGATCGCTGAATTTTACAACACATTGTGTCCCAATAGCCGTATAGACATTTGTTCCATAGAACAGAATAGAATACCCCACTACACTCATTCTATACTAGAAAGGCGACACCTTAAGGGTTTCGCGGGATAGAATGAGTGGAGAGGAGCAGAATTGCATGCGAACTACCAACCGACCACACACAATGCTGAATATATTATTTCGAATCTAACATGATCCAAAACGTAACAATTGATGAAACTAGTATTTTGCAACACCAAAATTATCTCCGTAAGTCTACCGTAAGTCTAAAAGATAAATAGAACATTATTATCGGGATTTGGCACCAAAGTTTAGTTTAAACTTATTTATTTTACATCGATTGCGAAACAAGCTTTAAGCTTAAATTAATCACACTCGATGTCTGCTTCCTGGAGACTTAACCAGTACTCGTGCCGTTTTGTGTTGAAAAATCTCAAAAGGACCCGCTCAACACGGGACTCGAACCAGGGACCTTTGATACGAGAGGCCGACGCTCTACCTCTGCACCACTGTAACGTTATGACGTCAACCGCTGACGTGACGTCACTTTCCTAGTCACGCCCACAGATTTTTTTAAAATCAAGAACCCCTATTGAAAGCTTTCTCCAAGAATCCAAACTGAATGTATGAGAAATCTAAACACACCGTTGTTTGCACTGGATCTCGGACATGTTTTAGGTTGAATTTCAGGTTTCTAGCTGATTCCGTTATTTGCTGGTGCGAGATCTACAGAAATATGTAGTCAAAATGTCGATTTTTCGGGTTTTAACCTTAAAAATCTCTGAAACTAGATTTTTCCCAGATATAACGAAACCGCCCAGACCTAGATCGCATTGTGGTCTATCAGTGTGACTAATTTCAGCGAAATCGTTCTCACCGATTTCTTTGTCCACAAATCGCTGAATTTTACAACACATTGTGTCCCAATAGCCGTATAGACATTTGTTCCGTAGAACAGAATAGAATAATTCTGTTCCACTACACTCATTCTATACTAGAAAGGCGACACCTTAAAAGGGTTTCGCAGGATAGAATGAGTGGAGAGGAGCAGAATTGCACCCGAACTACCAACCGGCCACACACAATGCTGATACTATTATTTCGATTCTAACATGATCCAAAACGTAACAATTGATGAAACTAGTATTTTGCAACAACAAAATTATCTCCGTAAGTCTAAAAGATAAATAGAACATTATTATCTCAAAATTAAATCATTAAAATCTCAAAAGGACCCGCTCATCACGGGACTCGAACCAGGGACCTTTGATACGAGAGGCCGACGCTCTACCTCTGCACCACTGTAACGTTATGACGTCAGCCGCTGACGTGACGTCACTTTCCTATTCACGCCCACAGATTTTTTTAAAATCAAGAACCCCTATTGAAAGCTTTCTCTAAGAATCCAAACTGAATGTATGAGAAATCTAAAAACACCGTTATTTGCACCGGATCTCGGACAAGTTTCAGTATGAATTTCAGGTCTCTAGCTGATTCCGTTTTTTGCTAGTGCGAGATCTACAGAAATATGTAGTCAAAATGTCGATTTTTCGGGTTTTAACCTTAAAAATCTCTGAAACTAGATTTTTCCCAGATATAACGAAACCGCCCAGACCTAGATCGCATTGTGGTCTATCAGTGTGGCTAATTTCAGCGAAATCGTTCTCACCGATTTCTTTGTCCACAAATCGCTGAATTTTACAACACATTGTGTCCCAATAGCCGTATAGACATTTGTTCCGTAGAACAGAATAGAATAATTCTGTTCCACTACACTCATTCTATACTAGATAGGCGACACCTTAAGGGTTTCGCAGGATAGAATGAGTGGAGAGGAGCAGAATTGCACCCGAACTACCAACCGGCCACACACAATGCTGATACTATTATTTCGATTCTAACATGATCCAAAACGTAACAATTGATGAAACTAGTATTTTGCAACAACAAAATTATCTCCGTAAGTCTAAAAGATAAATAGAATATTATTATCTCAAAATTAAATCATTAAAATCTCAAAAGGACCCGCTCATCACGGGACTCGAACCAGGGACCTTTGATACGAGAGGCCGACGCTCTACCTCTGCACCACTGTAACGTTATGACGTCAACCGCTGACGTGACGTCACTTTCCTAGTCACGCCCACAGATTTTTTTAAAATCAAGAACCGCTATTGAAAGCTTTCTCCAAGAATCCAAACTGAATGTATGAGAAATCTAAAAACACCGTTGTTTGCACCGGATCTCGGACAAGTTTCAGTATGAATTTCAGGTCTCTAGCTGATTCCGTTTTTTGCTAGTGCGAGATCTACAGAAATATGTAGTCAAAATGTCGATTTTTCGGGTTTTAACCTTAAAAATCTCTGAAACTAGATTTTTCCCAGATATAACGAAACCGCCCAGACCTAGATCGCATTGTGGTCTATCAGTGTGGCTAATTTCAGCGAAATCGTTCTCACCGATTTCTTTGTCCACAAATCGCTGAATTTTACAACACATTGTGTCCCAATAGCCGTATAGACATTTGTTCCGTAGAACAGAATAGAATAATTCTGTTCCACTACACTCATTCTATACTAGAAAGGCGACACCTTAAGGGTTTCGCGGGATAGAATGAGTGGAGAGGAGCAGAATTGCATCCGAACTACCAACCGACCACACACAATGCTGAATATATTATTTCGATTCTAACATGATCCAAAACGTAACAATTTTTGAAACTAGTATTTTGCAACACCAACATTATCTCCGTAAGTCTAAAAGATAAATAGAACATTATTATCGGGATTTGGCGCCAAAGTTTAGTTTAAACTTATTTATTTTACATCGATTGCGAAACAAGCTTTAAGCTTAAATTAATCACACTCGATGTCTGCTTCCTGGAGACTTAACCAGTACTCGTGCCGTTTTGTGTGGAAAAATCTCAAAAGGACCCGCTCATCACGGGACTCGAACCAGGGACCTTTGATACGAGAGGCCGACGCTCTACCTCTGCACCACTGTAACGTTATGACGTCATACCGCTGAAGTGCTGAACGTGACGTAACTTTCCAAGTATTTGGTCACGTGAAAATATTTGATTCAAGAGCCCCTATTAAAAGCATTCTCCAACTATCAAAACTAAATGTATGAGAAATTTAAAAACACCGTTGTTTGCACTGGATCTTTGACAAGTTTCAGTTTAAATTTCAGGTCTGTAGCTGATTCCGTTATTTGCTGGTACGAGATCTACAGAAATATGTAGTCAAAATGTCGATTTTTCGGGTTTTAACCTTAAAAATATCAAAAACTAGATTTTTTCCCAGATATAACGAAACCGCCCAGACCTAGATCGCATTGTGGTCTATCAGTGTGGCTAATTTCAGCGAAATCGTTCTCACCGATTTCTTTGTCCTCAAATCGCTGAATTTTACAACACATTGTGTCCCAATAGCCGTATAGACATTTGTTCCGTAGAACAGAATAGAATAATTCTGTTCCACTACACTCATTCTATATTTACTAGAAAGGCGACACCTTAAGGGTTTCGCGGGATAGAATGAGTGGAGAGGAGCAGAATTGCATCCGAACTACCAACCGACCACACACAATGCTGATACTATTATTTCGATTCTAACATGATCCAAAACGTAACAATTGATGAAACTAGTATTTTGCAACACCAAAATTATCTCCGTAAGTCTAAAAGATAAATAGAACATTATTATCGGGATTTGGCGCCCAAGTTTAGTTTAAACTTATTTATTTTACATCGATTGCGAAACAAGCTTTAAGCTTAAATTAATCACACTCGATGTCTGCTTCCTGGAGACTTAACCAGTACTCGTGCCGTTTTGTGTGGAAAAATCTCAAAAGGACCCGCTCATCACGGGACTCGAACCAGGGACCTTTGATACGAGAGGCCGACGCTCTACCTCTGCACCACTGTAACGTTATGACGTCAACCGCTGACGTGACGTCACTTTCCTAGTCACGCCCACAGATTTTTTTAAAATCAAGAACCCCTATTGAAAGCTTTCTCCAAGAATCCAAACTGAATGTATGAGAAATCTAAAAACACCGTTGTTTGCACCGGATCTCGGACAAGTTTCAGTATGAATTTCAGGTCTCTAGCTGATTCCGTTTTTTGCTAGTGCGAGATCTACAGAAAGATGTAGTCAAAATGTCGATTTTTCGGGTTTTAACCTTAAAAATCTCTGAAACTAGATTTTTCCCAGATATAACGAACACGCCCAGACCTAGATCGCATTGAGCTCTATAAGTGTGGCTAATTTCAGCGAAATCGTTCTCACCGATTTCTTTGTCCCCAGATCGCTGAATTTTACAACACATTGTGTCCCAATAGCCGTATAGACATTTGTTCCATAGAACAGAATAGAATAATTCTGTTCCACTACACTCATTCTATACTAGATAGGCGACACCTTAAGGGTTTCGCGGGATAGAATGAGTGAAGAGGAGCAGAATTATACCGAACTACCAACTGGCCACACGCAATACTAAATATATGTTATGAATATGTAATTTCAATTCTTACATGATTCAAAACGTAACAATTGATGACACTCAAGGTTTTTTGGCAACACCAAAATTATTTCCGCAAGTCTAAAAGATAAACACACCATACTATTGGTTTTGGCGCCAAAGCGATAACGTTATGACGTCATACCGCTGAAGTGCTGAACGTGACGTCACTTTCCAAGTATTTGGTCACGTGAAAATATTTGATTTAAGAGCCCCTATTAAAAGCATTCTCCGACTATTAAAACTAAATGTATGAGAAATTTAAAAACACCGTTGTTTGCACTGGATCTTTGACAAGTTTCAGTTTAAATTTCAGGTCTCTAGCTGATTCCGTTATTTGCTGGTATGAGATCTACAGAAATATGTAGTCAAAATGTCGATTTTTCGGGTTTTAACCTTAAAAATATCTAAAACTAGATTTTTCCCAGATATAACGAAACCGCCCAGACCTAGATCGCATTGTGGTCTATCAGTGTGGCTAATTTCAGCGAAATCGTTCTCACCGATTTCTTTGTCCTCAAATCGCTGAATTTTACAACACATTGTGTCCCAATAGCCGTATAGACATTTGTTCCGTAGAACAGAATAGAATAATTCTGTTCCACTACACTCATTCTATATTTTACATCGATTGCGAAACAAGCTTTAAGCTTAAATTAATCACACTCGATGTCTGCTTCCTGGAGACTTAACCAGTACTCGTGCCGTTTTGTGTGGAAAAATCTCAAAAGGACCCGCTCATCACGGGACTCGAACCAGGGACCTTTGATACGAGAGGCCGACGCTCTACCTCTGCACCACTGTAACGTTATGACGTCATACCGCTGAAGTGCTGAACGTGACGTCACTTTCCAAGTATTTGGTCACGTGAAAATATTAGATTTAAGAGCCCCTATTAAAAGCATTCTCCAACTATCAAACCTACATGTATGAGAAATTTAAAAACACCGTTGTTTGCACTGGATCTTTGACAAGTTTCAGTTTAAATTTCAGGTCTCTAGCTGATTCCGTTATTTGCTGGTACGAGATCTACAGAAATATGTAGTCAAAATGTCGATTTTTCGGGTTTTAACCTTAAAAATATCTAAAACTTGATTTTTCCCAGATATAACGAAACCGCCCAGACCTAGATCGCATTGTGGTCTATCAGTGTGGCTAATTTCAGCGAAATCGTTCTCACCGATTTCTTTGTCCCCAGATCGCTGAATTTTACAACACATTGTGTCCCAATAGCCGTATAGACATTTGTTCCGTAGAACAGAATAGAATAATTCTGTTCCACTACACTCATTCTATATTATCGGGATTTGGCGCCCAAGTTTAGTTTAAACTTACTAGAAAGGCGACACCTTAAGGGTTTCGCGGGATAGAATGAGTGGAGAGGAGCAGAATTGCACCCGAACTACCAACCGACCACACACAATGCTGATACTATTATTTCGATTCTAACATGATCCAAAACGTAACAATTGATGAAACTAGTATTTTGCAACACCAAAATTATCTCCGTAAGTCTAAAAGATAAATAGAACATTATTATCGGGATTTGGCGCCCAAGTTTAGTTTAAACTTATTTATTTTACATCGATTGCGAAACAAGCTTTAAGCTTAGATTACTCACACTCAATGTCTGCTTCCTGGAGACTTAACCAGTACTCGTGCCGTTTTGTGTGGAAAAATCTCAAAAGGACCCGCTCATCACGGGACTCGAACCAGGGACCTTTGATACGAGAGGCCGACGCTCTACCTCTGCACCACTGTAACGTTATGACGTCAACCGCTGACGTGACGTCACTTTCCTAGTCACGCCCACAGATTTTTTTAAAATCAAGAACCCCTATTGAAAGCTTTCTCCAAGAATCCAAACTGAATGTATGAGAAATCTAAAAACACTGTTGTTTGCACCGGATCTCGGACAAGTTTCAGTATGAATTTCAGGTCTCTAGCTGATTCCGTTTTTTGCTAGTGCGAGATCTACAGAAATATGTAGTCAAAATGTCGATTTTTCGGGTTTTAACCTTAAAAATCTCTGAAACTAGATTTTTCCCAGATATAACGAAACCGCCCAGACCTAGATCGCATTGTGGTCTATCAATGTGGCTAATTTCAGCGAAATCGTTCTCACCGATTTCTTTGTGCACAAATCGCTGAATTTTACAACACATTGTGTCCCAATAGCCGTATAGACATTTGTTCCATAGAACAGAATAGAATAATTCTGTTCCACTACACTCATTCTATACTAGAAAGGCGACACCTTAAGGGTTTCGCAGGATAGAATGAGTGGAGAGGAGCAGAATTGCACCCGAACTACCAACCGGCCACACACAATGCTGATACTATTATTTCGATTCTAACATGATCCAAAACGTAACAATTGATGAAACTAGTATTTTGCAACAACAAAATTATCTCCGTAAGTCTAAAAGATAAATAGAACATTATTATCTCAAAATTAAATCATTAAAATCTCAAAAGGACCCGCTCATCACGGGACTCGAACCAGGGACCTTTGATACGAGAGGCCGACGCTCTACCTCTGCACCACTGTAACGTTATGACGTCAACCGCTGACGTGACGTCACTTTCCTAGTCACGCCCACAGATTTTTTTAAAATCAAGAACCCCTATTGAAAGCTTTCTCCAAGTATCCAAACTGAATATATGAGAAATCTAAAAACACCGTTGTTTGCACCGGATCTCGGACAAGTTTCAGTATGAATTTCAGGTCTCTAGCTGATTCCGTTTTTTGCTAGTGCGAGATCTACAGAAATATGTAGTCAAAATGTCGATTTTTCGGGTTTTAACCTTAAAAATCTCTGAAACTAGATTTTTCCCAGATATAACGAAACCGCCAAGACCTAGATCGCATTGTGGTCTATCAGTGTGGCTAATTTCAGCGAAATCGTTCTCACCGATTTCTTTGTCCACAAATCGCTGAATTTTACAACACATTGTGTCCCAATAGCCGTATAGACATTTGTTCCGTAGAACAGAATAGAATAATTCTGTTCCACTACACTCATTCTATATTTATTTTACATCGATTGCGAAACAAGCTTTAAGCTTAGATTACTCACACTCGATGTCTGCTTCCTGGAGACTTAACCAGTACTCGTGCCGTTTTGTGTGGAAAAATCTCAAAAGGACCCGCTCATCACGGGACTCGAACCAGGGACCTTTGATACGAGAGGCCGACGCTTTACCTCTGCACCACTGTAACGTTATGACGTCAACCGCTGACGTGACGTCACTTTCCTAGTCACGCCCACAGATTTTTTTAAAATCAAGAACCCCTATTGAAAGCTTTCTCCAAGAATCCAAACTGAATGTATGAGAAATCTAAACACACCGTTGTTTGCACTGGATCTCGGACAAGTTTCAGTATGAATTTCAGGTCTCTAGCTGAATCCGTTTTTTGCTGGTGCGAGATCTACAGAAATATGTAGTCAAAATGTCGATCTTTCGGGTTTTAACCTTAAAAATCTCTGAAACTAGATTTTTCCCAGATATAACGAAACCGCCCAGACCTAGATCGCATTGTGGTCTATCAGTGTGGCTAATTTCAGCGAAATCGTTCTCACCGATTTCTTTGTCCACAAATCGCTGAATTTTACAACACATTGTGTCCCAATAGCCGTATAGACATTTGTTCCGTAGAACAGAATAGAATAATTCTGTTCCACTACACTCATTCTATACTAGATAGGCGACACCTTAAGGGTTTCGCAAGATAGAATGAGTGGAGAGGAGCAGAATTGCATCCGAACTACCAACCGACCACACACAATGCTGATAATATTATTTCGATTCTAACATGATCCAAAACGTAACAATTGATGAAACTAGTATTTTGCAACACCAACATTATCTCCGTAAGTCTAAAAGATAAATAGAACATTATTATCGGGATTTGGCGCCCAAGTTTAGTTTAAACTTACTAGAAAGGCGACACCTTAAGGGTTTCGCAGGATAGAATGAGTGGAGAGGAGCAGAATTGCATCCGAACTACCAACCGACCACACACAATGCTGATAATATTATTTCGATTCTAACATGATCCAAAACGTAACAATTGATGAAACTAGTATTTTGCAACACCAACATTATCTCCGTCAGTCTAAAAGACATTATTATCGGGATTTGGCGCCAAAGTTTAGTTTAAACTTATTTATTTTACATCGATTGCGAAACAAGCTTTAAGCTTAAATTAATCACACTCGATGTCTGCTTCCTGGAGACTTAACCAGTACTCGTGCCGTTTTGTGTTGAAAAATCTCAAAAGGACCCGCTCATCACGGGACTCGAACCAGGGACCTTTGATACGAGAGGCCGACGCTCTACCTCTGCACCACTGTAACGTTATGACGTCAACCGCTGACGTGACGTCACTTTCCTAGTCACGCCCACAGATTTTTTTAAAATCAAGAACCCCTATTGAAAGCTTTCTCCAAGAATCCAAACTGAATGTATGAGAAATCTAAAAACACCGTTGTTTGCACCGGATCTCGGACAAGTTTCAGTATGAATTTCAGGTCTCTAGCTGATTCCGTTTTTTGCTAGTGCGAGATCTACAGAAATATGTAGTCAAAATGTCGATTTTTCGGGTTTTAACCTTAACAATCTCTGAAACTAGATTTTTCCCAGATATAACGAACACGCCCAGACCTAGATCGCATTGAGTTCGATAAGTGTGGCTAATTTCAGCGAAATCGTTCTCACCGATTTCTTTGTCCCCAGATCGCTGAATTTTACAACACATTGTGTCCCAATACTCGATTTCATGGTTTCCCACTATGCACCGCGCCTTGGCGTAGTTCCGGTTTAAAGTAAATAAGGAAGTGAAATTTATCTCGAATCGAAATTTTAATAAAAATCGTTATAAATGTTTGTGCGACTGTTGTAATTAACCAAAGTGTCAACAACTAATTTTATTTTTATATTTTCAATGTTCATACTAGAAAGGCGACACCTTAAGGGTTTCGCGGGATAGAATGAGTGGAGAGGAGCAGAATTGCATCCGAACTACCAACCGACCACACACAATGCTGAATATGTTATTTCGATTCTAACATGATCCAAAACGTAACAATTGATGAAACTAGTATTTTGCAACACCAAAATTATCTCCGTAAGTCTAAAAGATAAATAGAACATTATTATCGGGATTTGGCGCCAAAGTTTAGTTTAAACTTATTTATTTTACATCGATTGCGAAACAAGCTTTAAGCTTAAATTAATCACACTCGATGTCTGCTTCCTGGAGACTTAACCAGTACTCGTGCCGTTTTGTGTTGAAAAATCTCAAAAAGACCCGCTCATCACGGGACTCGAACCAGGGACCTTTGATACGAGAGGCCGACGCTCTACCTCTGCACCACTGTAACGTTATGACGTCAACCGCTGACGTGACGTCACTTTCCTGGTCACGCCCACAGATTTTTTTAAAATCAAGAACTCCTATTGAAAGCTTTCTCCAAGAATCCAAACTGAATGTATGAGAAATCTAAAAACACCGTTGTTTGCACCGGATCTCGGACAAGTTTCAGTATGAATTTCAGGTCTCTAGCTGATTCCGTTTTTTGCTAGTGCGAGATCTACAGAAATATGTAGTCAAAATGTCGATTTTTCGGGTTTTAACCTTAAAAATCTCTGAAACTAGATTTTTCCCAGATATAACGAACACGCCCAGACCTAGATCGCATTGAGTTCTATAAGTGTGGCTAATTTCAGCGAAATCGTTCTCATCGATTTCTTTGTCCCCAGATCGCTGAATTTTACAACACATTGTGTCCCAATAGCCGTATAGACATTTGTTCCATAGAACAGAATAGAATAATTCTGTTCCACTACACTCATTCTATACTAGATAGGCGACACCTTAAGGGTTTCGCGGGATAGAATGAGTGAAGAGGAGCAGAATTATACCGAACTACCAACTGGCCACACGCAATACTAAATATATATGTTATGAATATGTAATTTCAATTCTTACATGATTCAAAACGTAACAATTGATGACACTCAAGGTTTTTAGGCAACACCAAAATTATTTCCGCAAGTCTAAAAGATGAACACACCATACTATTGGTTTTGGCGCCAAAGCGATAACGTTATGACGTCATACCGCTGAAGTGCTGAACGTGACGTCACTTTCCAAGTATTTGGTCACGTGAAAATATTTGATTCAAGAGCCCCTATTAAAACCATTCTCCAACTATCAAAACTAAATGTATGAGAAATTTAAAAACACCGTTGTTTGTACTGGATATTGGACAAGTTTCAGTATGAATTTCAGGTCTCTAGCTGAATCCGTTTTTTGCTGGTGCGAGATCTACAGAAATATGCAGTCAAAATGTCGATTTTTCGGGTTTTAACCTTAAAAATATCTAAAACTAGATTTTCCCCAGATATAACGAAACCGCCTAGACCTAGATCGCATTGTGGTCTATCAGTGTGGCTAATTTCAGCGAAATCGTTCTCACCGATTTCTTTGTCCTCAAATCGCTGAATTTTACAACACATTGTGTCCCAATAGCCGTATAGACATTTGTTCCGTAGAACAGAATAGAATAATTCTGTTCCACTACACTCATTCTATATTATCGGGATTTGGCGCCCAAGTTTAGTTTAAACTTATTTATTTTACATCGATTGCGAAACAAGCTTTAAGCTTAGATCACTCACACTCGATGTCTGCTTCCTGGAGACTTAACCAGTACTCGTGCCGTTTTGTGTGGAAAAATCTCAAAAGGACCCGCTCATCACGGGACTCGAACCAGGGACCTTTGATACGAGAGGCCGACGCTCTACCTCTGCACCACTGTAACGTTATGACGTCAACCGCTGACGTGACGTCACTTTCCTAGTCACGCCCACAGATTTTTTTAAAATCAAGAACCCCTATTGAAAGCTTTCTCCAAGAATCCAAACTGAATGTATGAGAAATCTAAAAACACAGTTGTTTGCTCCGGATCTCGGACAAGTTTCAGTATGAATTTCAGGTCTCTAGCTGATTCCGTTTTTTGCTAGTGCGAGATCTACAGAAATATGTAGTCAAAATGTCGATTTTTCGGGTTTTAACCTTAAAAATCTCTGAAACTAGATTTTTCCCAGATATAACGAACACGCCCAGACCTAGATCGCATTGAGTTCTATAAGTGTGGCTAATTTCAGCGAAATCGTTCTCACCGATTTCTTTGTCCCCAGATCGCTGAATTTTACAACACATTGTGTCCCAATAGCCGTATAGACATTTGTTCCATAGAACAGAATAGAATAATTCTGTTCCACTACACTCATTCTATACTAGAAAGGCGACACCTTAAGGGTTTCGCAGGATAGAATGAGTGGAGAGGAGCAGAATTGCACCCGAACTACCAACCGGCCACACACAATGCTGATACTATTATTTCGATTCTAACATGATCCAAAACGTAACAATTGATGAAACTAGTATTTTGCAACAACAAAATTATCTCCGTAAGTCTAAAAGATAAATAGAACATTATTATCTCAAAATTAAATCATTAAAATCTCAAAAGGACCCGCTCATCACGGGACTCGAACCAGGGACCTTTGATACGAGAGGCCGACGCTCTACCTCTGCACCACTGTAACGTTATGACGTCAACCGCTGACGTGACGTCACTTTCCTAGTCACGCCCACAGATTTTTTTAAAATCAAGAACCCCTATTGAAAGCTTTCTCCAAGAATCCAAACTGAATGTATGAGAAATCTAAAAACACCGTTGTTTGCACCGGATCTCGGACAAGTTTCAGTATGAATTTCAGGTCTCTAGCTGATTCCGTTTTTTGCTAGTGCGAGATCTACAGAAATATGTAGTCAAAATGTCGATTTTTCGGGTTTTAACCTTAAAAATCTCTGAAACTAGATTTTTCCCAGATATAACGAAACCGCCCAGACCTAGATCGCATTGTGGTCTATCAGTGTGGCTAATTTCAGCGAAATCGTTCTCACCGATTTCTTTGTCCACAAATCGCTGAATTTTACAACACATTGTGTCCCAATAGCCGTATAGACATTTGTTCCGTAGAACAGAATAGAATAATTCTGTTCCACTACACTCATTCTATACTAGATAGGCGACACCTTAAGGGTTTCGCGGGATAGAATGAGTGAAGAGGAGCAGAATTATACCGAACTACCAACTGGCCACACGCAATACTAAATATATATGTTATGAATATGTAATTTCAATTCTTACATGATTCAAAACGTAACAATTGATGACACTCAAGGTTTTTTGCCAACACCAAAATTATTTCCGCAAGTCTAAAAGATAAACACACCATACTATTGGTTTTGGCGCCAAAGCGATAACGTTATGACGTCATACCGCTGAAGTGCTGAACGTGACGTCACTTTCCAAGTATTTGGTCACGTGAAAATATTTGATTCAAGAGCCCCTATTAAAAGCATTCTCCAACTATCAAAACTAAATGTATGAGAAATTTAAAAACACCGTTGTTTGCACTGGATCTTTGACAAGTTTCAGTTTAAATTTCAGGTCTTTAGCTGATTCCGTTATTTGCTGGTACGAGATCTACAGAAATATGTAGTCAAAATGTCGATTTTTCGGGTTTTAACCTTAAAAATATCTAAAACTAGATTTTTCCCAGATATAACGAAACCGCCCAGACCTAGATCGCATTGTGGTCTATCAGTGTGGCTAATTTCAGCGAAATCGTTCTCACCGATTTCTTTGTCCTCAAATCGCTGAATTTTACAACACATTGTGTCCCAATAGCCGTATAGACATTTGTTCCGTAGAACAGAATAGAATAATTCTGTTCCACTACACTCATTCTATACTAGATAGGCGACACCTTAAGGGTTTTGCGGGATAGAATGAGTGAAGAGGAGCAGAATTATACCGAACTACCAACTGGCCACACGCAATACTAAATATATATGTTATGAATATGTAATTTCAATTTTTACATGATTCAAAACGTAACAATTGATGACACTCAAGGTTTTTTGGCAACACCAAAATTATTTCCGCAAGTCTAAAAGATAAACACACCATACTATTGGTTTTGGCGCCAAAGCGATAACGTTATGACGTCATACCGCTGAAGTGCTGAACGTGACGTCACTTTTCAAGTATTTGGTCACGTGAAAATATTTGATTCAAGAGCCCCTATTAAAAGCATTCTCCAACTATCAAAACTGAATGTATGAGAAATTACAAAACACCGTTGTTTGCACTGGATCTTTGACAAGTTTCAGTTTAAATTTCAGGTCTCTAGCTGATTCCGTTATTTGCTGGTACGAGATCTACAGAAATATGTAGTCAAAATGTCGATTTTTCGGGTTTTAACCTTAAAAATATCTAAAACTAGATTTTTCCCAGATATAACGAAACCGCCCAGACCTAGATCGCATTGTGGTCTATCAGTGTGGCTAATTTCAGCGAAATCGTTCTCACCGATTTCTTTGTCCTCAAATCGCTGAATTTTACAACACATTGTGTCCCAATAGCCGTATAGACATTTGTTCCGTAGAACAGAATAGAATAATTCTGTTCCACTACACTCATTCTATATTTTACATCGATTGCGAAACAAGCTTTAAGCTTAAATTAATCACACTCGATGTCTGCTTCCTGGAGACTTAACCAGTACTCGTGCCGTTTTGTGTTGAAAAATCTCAAAAGGACCCGCTCATCACGGGACTCGAACCAGGGACCTTTGATACGAGAGGCCGACGCTCTACCTCTGCACCACTGTAACGTTATGACGTCAACCGCTGACGTGACGTCACTTTCCTAGTCACGCCCACAGATTTTTTTAAAATCAAGAACCCCTATTGAAAGCTTTCTCCAAGAATCCAAACTGAATGTATGAGAAATCTAAACACACCGTTGTTTGCACCGGATCTCGGACAAGTTTCAGTATGAATTTCAGGTCTCTAGCTGATTCCGTTTTTTGCTAGTGCGAGATCTACAGAAATATGTAGTCAAAATGTCGATTTTTCGGGTTTTAACCTTAAAAATCTCTGAAACTAGATTTTTCCCAGATATAACGAACACGCCCAGACCTAGATCGCATTGAGTTCTATAAGTGTGGCTAATTTCAGCGAAATCGTTCTCACCGATATCTTTGTCCCCAGATCGCTGAATTTTACAACACATTGTGTCCCAATAGCCGTATAGACATTTGTTCCATAGAACAGAATAGAATAATTCTGTTCCACTACACTCATTCTATACTAGAAAGGCGACACCTTAAGGGTTTCGCGGGATGGAATGAGTGGAGAGGAGCAGAATTGCATCCGAACTACCAACCGACCACACACAATGCTGATAATATTATTTCGATTCTAACATGATCCAAAACGTAACAATTGATGAAACTAGTATTTTGCAACACCAACATTATCTCCGTAAGTCTAAAAGATAAATAGAACATTATTATCGGGATTTAGCGCCCAAGTTTAGTTTAAACTTATTTATTTTACATCGATTGCGAAACAAGCTTTAAGCTTAGATTACTCACACTCGATGTCTGCTTCCTGGAGACTTAACCAGTACTCGTGCCGTTTTGTGTGGAAAAATCTCAAAAGGACCCGCTCATCACGGGACTCGAACCAGGGACCTTTGATACGAGAGGCCGACGCTCTACCTCTGCACCACTGTAACGTTATGACGTCATACCGCTGAAGTGCTGAACGTGACGTCACTTTCCAAGTATTTGGTCACGTGAAAATATTTGATTCAAGAGCCCCTATTAAAAGCATTCTCCAACTATCAAAACTAAATGTATGAGAAATTTAAAAACACCGTTGTTTGCACTGGATCTTTGACAAGTTTCAGTTTAAATTTCAGGTCTCTAGCTGATTCCGTTATTTGCTGGTACGAGATCTACAGAAATATGTAGTCAAAATGTCGATTTTTCGGGTTTTAACCTTAAAAATATCTAAAACTAGATTTTTCCCAGATATAACGAAACCGCCCAGACCTAGATCGCATTGTGGTCTATCAGTGTGGCTAATTTCAGCGAAATCGTTCTCACCGATTTCTTTGTCCTCAAATCGCTGAATTTTACAACACATTGTGTCCCAATAGCCGTATAGACATTTGTTCCGTAGAACAGAATAGAATAATTCTGTTCCACTACACTCATTCTATATGTGACTTGCGCCGGTTTATTTAGGATATATCGGATATTTAAATGGGTTGAAGTGTAGCGTTCCAGTGGGTGGGGTAAACTGTCACAGCAGAAACATGAATGACACGAAGGGGAGATCGCTAACTACACCCAAGACATACAAAGAGGTTAAAGGTTTATCGTTTATAAATCTTGTGAAGCTTTGCAAAAACTCAAATATTAAAACTTATCATGTTGGTCGAGATGCTCTTGATGTATTATTGTGTGAAGCGTTGGATATTTCTACAACTGGGTCTCACAGTCATAATGATGGCCGCCAGACAAGACCAAGGCTCGAAGATCACTGTCTGGATGCCAGAGAACTGAATGAGTTGACTGAAATTACCCCGGCAGCAGTACAAGCAATGGATGGATGGACAAAAAATATTAAGGAAATACCAGACATCGATATTGGTTGTGTTAAAAAATATTTACTAAAAAAAAACAATCCTGATTTTACAAAAGGTAGTCTTAAGACATACAAACTAACTAGAGCCTATCAACATCTTCAAGCAAAGAACATACATAGCATTATGTTTAATCCGTTGTCTTCTAGTGAGACATTTTGTCTGGTAAAAGCCCAGTGTATTCCATCACAGAGCACAGAAAGTCGACGTGTAAAGTGGCTGCATGTCATATTGGACAAAACAATTGGAGAACCATATGGTGCATTTTGTAGTTGTACTGTTGGGTAAGTTATTTGATTTGAAGTTGATCGATTTATAATGAAATATTTCAATTCAAATTATGGAAAATGAATTGGGTGATTTTCAATTTTATTTTATTTTATGATGAGTAGTTACTCCTTTTGCAACAACGTTTTTAAATGTATTCATGCTCCTTTTGCAACAACGTTTTTAAATGTATTCATGCTATTTACTATATATAATTACTATAATTTGACATACAGCGGTAATTCATATTTTGACATAGATGATATCAACGTTTTCTGCTGTTGATTTGTTGTAAATCTTGTATACATGTGGGAACAGTACGAATTCAAATAAGTGTGCATGTCAGCTCAATAACTTTAGAAGCCTTTGTCCAATCATCATCAAATTTGGTCAGAATGTGTATTGGCATAATATCTCGGACAAGTTCGATAACTAGCCATATCGCTTCAGTCAATCGAGAGTTATCGCTCTTTAATTATAGAAATGACCTAAAATTGGTCTTGTTCTGTTGAAGTTGTCAGCTAAATAACTTGTGAAGCCTTTATCCGATCATCACCAAATTTAGACAATATGTTGATGGGCAGAATATCTTGGTCAGGTTCAATAACTTTCCATTTTATCTTAGTCACTACACACTTATGTCCCTCGAAATGGCAAAAACTGTACTAACACTAACAGTGTCCGCTCTCTAAATTTGCCTGACGTACAACCAATTATCACTATAGTTGGTCTCAAAAAAACAGGACAGGCGTATTTTGTGACATTTGGCGCCCTTGTTTAAATTACAATTAAACTATCACAAGCTCTGATTTATTAGGAATTCCTTTTTTTTGGTAAAGAACATGAGGCATTTACCAAATGTGACTTTCTTTGAGGACAATCTTGATCATAATTAAATGTGTTTAGCTACATTTTGAGACCTTATAGTTTTAACTGGTAAAACACCTGGTCTAGCCAGGAGTTCTGAGTTCAAATCTCAGTGGGGAAAAAATGACACTGTAGCTAAATACATACAATTTAATCAATATCAGCACAGCTTTTGTGATAATCCTCAATCCATCATGCAATATTCTCCAGCAACTATTTATTTATACAACAGCTGCTTTTAAACTACCGGTACTTGACCAATTTTATCTGAACTGCAAAAAAATATTGATTTGGTGTCCTCTTTCAAAATGTTCAAAGGAATAAATTCTGTGTTGAATTCTGGAAACTACCCCATCAGAAAAGAAGTAAAGTGACACAATGTTTATGTTTTCTGGTATTTCAGTATAGTTTGGCAGGACAGTTCCTTATGTAACTCTAAAAATATTCAAATCATATTGATTGGTTGAAAAATATTTACCGCATGTGGCATGAGAAAAGAAGGAAGTTGCTGGTATAGTTTCAAAGTTATAACAATGATGCATTAATTTTCCTTATGTGACCATCCATGGTAATACACTTATTCAAGTCATATTTTAATAATTTATTAAATAAAAAACAATGTTGCCAGGCATTATCAGAGTGTGGGGTCTTGTTTCAAGAAAAAAACATTATGTTGTCCTTTCCAGAGTGGTTTAAGATCAATGCTGCCAAAAAATATCAGAAAGGGAGTAAAATAACAATTTTCCTCTTAAACTGCATGTCTTATGTCAAGATAGTTTGGCCAAAAATGTTGTTTAATTAACCCTCTACATAAATTGTTCAAGGGATATTGATTAGTTCAAATCAATGCTGAAATGTGGCATCAGAAAAATGGTAAAATGACGAATCTAAACGTTTTTCCTCTGCAACTGCTTGTCTGATTTCAAGTTCAGTTGGCAGAAATGGTTTTTGTTTCTTCAAAATGTTGATGCATTTATCCAAAGCTTAGTAGGTGATTAAATATGTTGAGACTGAATGCACTTCCCGAAACTTTCTGAGACTTTGCCTTAATTCATATTATAATTATGTAGTTATCATGTCAATTAAAATTTTGTCCGAATAAAGCCAGTTGTCTAACAAATATTTGACATAGATGTTTTCTCATAACTATTCATTTTACAGGAGAGGACAAGCTTGTTCGCATGTTGGAGCCCTTTTGTTCATACTTACTGAACTAGTAGCCTGTGGAGTGGAAGACTTGCCTGAAGATGTCTCATGTACAGATGTGTTGTGCCAGTGGTCAGAGACAAAAAATGCCTGTGTAACCCCAACAATTGTGGAAAATTTAGACATCCGAGCAGGTAAAGTGAAAGTTAAAAATAAAATAAAGCCTTCCTAAAATATGTTTCAGTGATATATCCAGATTTGTCATTAATTCTGTCTCTATACAACAAATCTTCATCAGAAAACATCTTGGCATACCTGAACAAATTTGGAAACTCCCTTTAAATGTCAGAGAGATCAATCATTGAATAGAGTTGAAATATGGTGATAAAAAGATAATTTGCTCGTTTTGAGCAATTAGTTCTTTTCTGAAGTCTGCTGCAGAGGTGTCAAAATGTGTGTGTAGTAGAAGCATCAAAATGAGTCTGTGTGACAGAAAGGATTTATATAATGAGATTTTTGATTTATTGTTTTTTAAAAAAAAAAATATGGCCGTTTCATGCTCCTGAAAACATGATTTATATATAAAATACGGGAGGAGATAATTCCATTAAATCCACGCTGTATTTATTATAAAATATATTTTTAATTATTCTCTTATTATTATGTCTCCCCCTGTATACAGGGGAGATATATTGTTTTTGTCCTTGATGTCTGTCTGTCTGTCTGTTCGTCCCCAAAATCTTGTCCGATCCATATCTCCCAGACGGCTTGAAGGATTTTCATGAAACTTGGGTCACATGTTCACCTCATCAAGGCGACGTGCAGAACCCGCGTCTCGACAATATAGGGTCAAGGTCAAGGTCACGCTTGAAGGTCAAAGGTTTGAGGCTTTATTTCGTGTCCACTCAATATCTCCAAGACGGCTTGAAGGATTTTCATGAAACTTGGGTCAGATGTTCACCTCGTCAAGGCGACGTGCAGAACCCGCGTCTCGACCATACTGGGTCATATTCGGGAAAGGGTTATCATGTATTGCTCATGCCTTCTATATAGTGTTCATTGTCAACTATAGAACCTTACCTTGGAGAAAAAACAGTGTAAAGTTAACTGTCAACTATATAATGTATTGTCAGAGAAAAAAACCGGTGCTAAGTTAATTGTCAACAATAGAATCTTGGCCTACCTAAGAGAGAAAACCATGATAAGTTAACTGTGAACTTTATAAAGTTTTGTCGGAGAAAAAAACCCAATGTTAAGTTAACTCTCAACTATTGTAATTAGAATGTAACTTTAGTCAGTATGCAGAACCAAGACTGGAACAGTGCAACCCCTTTACATCTGATCAGACTGATTGGAATCTCCTGTAGCAAACATTTATCTACAGCACATACAAGTACATTTTGAAACATTGTACATAATATTTCAAACCTTTTACATATCGATGGCTTCATGCAAAACGGTTGTAACTACATCTTGTAACAAGATGTAGTTACAACCGTTTTGCATGAAGCCCACGATATGTAGGTAGCCAACTTGGTATGGTTTGTGAAATATCATAATGATAATTGATGATATTTATCATAAGCAACAATTTTAGTTTTTATTTGCCATTGCTTATGTTTAGCAACAGTTGTTAACTGTTTTGAAGAATACTTCAGTCTTGAATATTACAGCTGCAGTAAAAATATGTGTTTCTGTAAACCATTTGAAATCATGTCCACTTTGTACCAGGTCAAGACAAAACATTAGTAATTAAAAATTGAGTACTGTCCAACTTGGTCAAATTTTTGTTTGTCTGCTTTATAGGTTGGAATGTTTTGAGAGATTTTGACAGATATTTGAGGGGGAGACATATGTTTTTGTCAAAACAATTCTAGTTAATATTTATTTTGTCCATTTTCACTTTCTCACCTTGATATCTATAAACCTTACACTATTACAATAACTTCTAAGGTATAAGTTATTAGTTCTGAAGTGTGAGTTCCAAATGGTTTACCTAAATTTCTTAAACAGTTGTAACTCATTTCTTTATTTTCCAAATTTCTTGATCTTCTCACACAAGTTTTAACCAAAAATTCCTAAAATTCGATATATTTTAATTTCCAAAATTTATGATCTGTTCTCCGATAGCCCAAAATTCTATATTATCCTATAGTAATTGAAATCAGATCACATATTGAAAAGAGTTTTACTTTGTGAGACCACATAATTTATGTGCATGATAAACACTAACAGGTACCAGATGCAGGGCACAATAGTGTGTTATCAAGACTTATTTCATAACATACAATATTTTCATGAAATTAATCAAAAATGCAACATGTTTTACAACAACCAATCATATTATTGAATAATTCCTTTTCCCACACTTATACAAATGTTGATGCATAGATGTTTTGCAGACAAATTTGGAATATATTTTAGAATTGTGGCAAAAGGATTAATTGCAGATAGAAATGAGTTGTTTGCCGAGAATTTGTTAAATCTTGGATATGAAATTATGATTATCTTTACCCTTTTTACAGAAACATGTTTATGCATCTGCAGCAGACAAATTTCAAAAACTCTTTGGTAAAATGAAATATTACACATAATAAGCAATTTATACTTTTGCCAAAGTGTTTATAAACTCTTTTAACCCTTTCCCTCATACGACAATTCTGCAGCAGACGACTTTGAACGTATTTTGTCAAAACATAGAAAATCTCCTTAAGTAAATGGATAACCTATGACAAAAAGTGGAAAACATTGTGGCAAAAGGAGAAATTGAACGTTTTGTCCAATTTCTTCTTTTGTTACTATGTTTTCAAAAAAGCTGTCTGCTGCAGAGGCGTCAGAAAGCGTCTATATGAGGGAAAGAGTTAAAGAATTATAATATTATTCAATGAAAGGTTTTTTTTAACATTCTTTGCATAAATTCAAAGACCTGATGTACTGTATATTTGGTTAAACCTTTCCTACATAAAGACGCTTTCTGATGATGCCTCTGCAGCAGACGACTTTTGAAAACAATTTTCAGTAAATATACCCTCATTTATAGGGATTATCTTTATTTTTGTTGACAAGTTTTCAAAGTCGTATACTGTAGATGTATTGTATGTAGGAAAGGGTCAATTTGATATAATATTATATATCCCCAATTATTTACATTTCCTTTCAGGTCCTCCAGTTAGTGACACTAACTTCAGTGACACATTATGCCCCACAAGTAGCCCCTAGGCTCAGTGCCGAGGAAGATTATCAGAGAGTTCTAAAATTACTGTTTGATATCAGAAATGCAAATTCCAGCTCAGTAATGCCACCAGTTGTAAATATAGTGGACTTGAACAAATTCAGGACTAATCCAATCCCTGTAGTGCATTCAGTAACAAGCCTGCCAGATCATTGTCTAGAGTTTGATATACCATTTGCTCATCATTGTGATATTTCATCATACCCACTGCCACTCACAAAAATGCCATTTCAAACATTTGGTTCCATTTATGAAAGGGGCTTTAAAGAAGAAAGCCAAAGATTTATTTCATCTCTTTCATATAGTGACCGTGACATTAAGATTATTGAAGAAATTACAAGAGATCAAGCACTATCAGATGAATGGTTTGAGCAACGAAAAGGCTGCATATCAGGAAGTAAAGTTGCAAGAATTCTGTCTTATATGAAGAATGGACGTGCTAACGCAGATTTAATAGTTAAAGAAATAATGCAATATAACACTAATAGAGAGTTATCGTCGAAAGTGCCAGCTCTTGCCTGGGGTACAAAGTATGAATCAAAGGCCCTCAGCATGTACGTTAAGGATATGTCCAAATGTCATAAAGGTGTGGAGTTAATTCGTCCTGGCCTTCTAGTCCACCCAGATGCGCCATATATTAGGGTTAGTCCAGACGCAGTTATTTCATGTGAATGCCATGGTAGATTTTTAGTAGAAGTTAAATGTCCTATTTCTCACAAAAATAACAATATTCAAGAAGAAGCTACCAAAGGAGAACTGGGTTATATTCAAACAGTGGATAATACATTTAGTGTTAAGAAGGGGGAAAGCAGGGGGTATTATGAACAGATAACACTGCAACAGGCAATATCTGGTGAAAAAAAAGCTGTTTTGCTTGTTTGGTCTAAGAAAAGCTATTTAGCCGTCAGTATGGACTTTGACATTAAATATTGGGAAGAAACAATGTATCCAAGTGTGACATCTTTTTTTAAGGATCATATTGTCCCAGAAATTCTGACTAGTAGAATTTTCAGCGGACTGGAGCCAACCAAATCATTGTCATGTTTTGGTCAATCAGACACAACATCAGACCATTCATGTGAAATTAAGCCAACATCTGACACTGATGACCAGCTTGTAGATTTAGATGGTCAGCTTGAGTTTATCTCAAATGGAACTGAAGAAAGCCCAAAAGATCAGACATCTCTTGAACAGTTAAATAATGTTTCTGCTTGTAAGTTAAATTCATTGCCACCACTTGGCTGTTTAAGTTACTGTAAAGACAGTCATGCTCCAAATTTTTCAAAGGTGAAAGGCCAGATTTTAATTTGTGATGCAAATTTGCTTTGTGCACCTAACACTGGATACCACTACTTTTGTGAAGGTTTTCGTAGACTACCAAAAGAAAAAGATTCTCTTCCATGCTACGCTTGTAAGAAATGTATGACTGTGCATCCGCAAAAGAAAGATATTTGTGTTAACAATGGATTTTATCAATAAGCTTAGCCGCCTTTCATCAAGTCTGACTTAAATTGTGTTGAGAGTGCAATACAAAAGTTAAGAACTGCATATTGTGTATGCAGAAAACAAGGTATATGATGATAAATTGTGATCATTATCCATTAGGGTTCTAATAAAAAAAAGTTTTATGATAATTTAGGTGATGCTAGGGAGAATTCACAATGTTTATGTATATTTCAAAATGAAAACCTGAAAATAGAGCAAGTCAATTCCTTTTGCAGAATGTTTTCAACTTGTTAAAAATATCATATTTTAATTTATAAAGCTTTTCCATATTTTGCATAGATATAAACCCTTTTCAAACTTGAAGATAGATTTGGACGCATCTGCAGCAGACGGTTTTTGAAAACATTGTGACAAAAGGAGAAATAACTCTATTTCTCCTTTTGCCACAAAGTTTTCATTTTTTAGCTCATCTGATCTTTTGAAGTTTTGTGTTAAGATCACTTACATGGAAACTATCAAACCTATTGTATGATACAGATGCTGAGCGGGCCTGTTTTTTGTGGTAAAAAACATAAATTTTGATGTATTTTGGTTGAATTTGAGAATTGGACACAGTTGGTTAAGTTTTATGTTTAGGTCACTAAATACTTAAATACCTAATACTTTGAAACTTGGAAAACTTGTTCATCGTAAACCCTTCTTCACATTGTATGCCACATATTGTATGATAAAGATGCTGAGTGGGCCTGGTTTTTTTGGGTAAAAAACATAAATTTTAATTAATTTTTGTTGATTTTGAGAATTGTACATAGTTGATTAAATTTAGCGTATTGGACACTTAAATGGAAACTATCAAACCTATTTTATGATTTTAAGATGCTGAGTGGGCCTGTTTTTTGGGCTAAAAAACAAATTTTGATGAATTTTGGTTTAATTTGATAATTGGACATAGTTGGTTTTACGTTTAGGTCATTTACATGAAAACTATCAAATCTAATACTTTGAAACTTGGAAAACTTGTTCAACTATTACCTTTCTTCACATTGTATGCTAAAGATACTGAGTGTGGTTTTGTGTTAAGGTCACTTACATGGAAACTATCAAACCTATTGTATGATAAAGATGCTGAGTGGGCCTGTTGTTTTGGGTAAAAAACATAAATTTTAATTTATTTTGGTTGATTTTGAGAATTGGACATAGTTGGTTAAATTTTGAGTTTTGGTATCTTACATGGAAAACTTGTGTATCTTATAACCTTCTTCATATTGAATGATACAGATGCTGAGCGGGCCTCTTTTTGGGGTTAAAAAACTTCAATTTTGAAGTATTTTGGTTGTTTATGAGAATTGGACATAGTTGCTTCATATTTTTGTTACATTGATTTCAAATTTTCCCCAAACAATAAAAACATAATGTACTTCAACATATTATGAATATCTTCAATCGGATTGTGTTTTAGGGGTCAAGGTTACTGTTACTAAAATTAGGCAAACAGTTAATTCAATAGCTTTTAATGACTTAATGGACCAATATCATTTGCCTGTCCATTGCATACACAAGACTCAGCTCATGATCTTGAATAATTGTGACAGTCATCCAACATGAAGATCTTCCTCATCATGTTTAAAGTAATTATCCCTACAATTATAGAGATTTTTCATATTTTTCAGTTTAAAAGTCGTCTGCTGCAGATTTGTTGTATGTGGGAAAGGGTTAACAAAGTCATCACAATGTACATGTATATTTCAAAATGAAAATAGTAAGCAACTTCTCCTTTTGCAGAACGTTTTCCACTTATTAAAAAGATCATATTTTCATTTATAAAGCTTTCATGCTTGCCTAGATGTAAACAAACTCATCTGCTGCAGGTTTGTCAAATGAGAGAAAGGGTAAAAGTATGGTTAATCTCTTTTGACTGATCAAATATGCAACAGAAGAATTTGAAATCATTAAGTAATCAGAATGTAACATTTATATGAATGAAAGAACAATTTATTATTGATACAAATTGAAAAAATTGTGACAAAGGGAGGAATTGAGCGTTACTTTTCATTTGCCGCAATGTTTTCCAGTGGCAGTATGTGGTAAAAGGTTAATTCTGACGAATATTTGTTTTCAATTAAAAAAACAAACATATTTGAAGACAAATGATTATCAGCAGAACATGGCAAATGGCAAATATTATGAAATTTTCTTTTCAGCTTTAAACCCTTTCCCAAATACAATAAATCTTCTGCAGATCAATTTGAAAACATGTATACAGGTAAAAATAATGAAAATCTCTACATTAAGGTATAATTATTAAATAGAGTTGAAAACATTGTGGAAAAAGGAGAAATTGCTCGTAACATACTTGTTATGAGCAATTTCTTCTTTAGCCAAAATGTTTTCAAACGTCCTCTGATGTAGATGCTTAAAAATGCGTCTGCAAGTGGGAAAGAGTTAACTTAGCATATCATATTTCATATATTCTGGCATTTCTACACGTTTTTAGCTCACCAGAGCACGGTGAGTTATTGTGATCGCCTTTTGTCCGTCTTCAACATTTGCTTGTCAACATAGGCAACATTTTGCATCCAATCATCATGAAAGTTTATCAGAACATACATCACCAGCAAATTTAGGCCAATCTCGAAACTTGGTCACAAACTAGGTCACTAGATCAAATTAAATGAAAATCGTGTTAACACTCTGGTAGCCACATTTGAAGCTTGAGCATATTGAAACTTTGTCAGAATGTTTGTCTTAGTAATATCAAGTCCAAGTTTGAATACAGTTCATGTTGGGTTAAAAACTAGGTAACTAGGATGTTTGAAGGGAAATCTTGTTAACATTGTAGAAGCCGTATTTTTTGCATCAGCATCTTAAATTTGGTCAGAATGTTTATCTTAATAAAGCCAAGTTCGAATATGGGCTATGCTGGGTCAAAAAATATGGTCACTAGGCTAAATTGAAGGAAATCTTGTTATTACTCTGGAGGCTGCATTTTTTGCTTCAGCAGCTTGAAATATTTTCAGAATATTTGGCTCAATAATATAAAGGTCAAGTTTGAATGTGGGTCATATTGGGTCAGAATTGAGGGGAAATCTTGTTAACACTCTGAATGGTGCACTTTTAACTTGAGCATGTTGAAACTTTATCAGAATGGTTGTGTTGATGATGTGTGGACAAAAACTAGGTCACTAGGTCAAATTGAAGGTAAATCTTAACTTAATCAGAATGTTTATCTTGATGATATGTAGGCCAAGTTCAAATATTGGTCATGTCTGTTAAAAAGTAGGTCACTTGGCCAAACTGAATAACAATCTTGTTCACACTTTGGAAGCTGCATATTAAAACAGAATATTTGTCTTCATGATGTCTAGGCTGTGTTCGAATATGGGTCAGGTCAGGTCAAAAACTAGGTCACTAGAACAATCTTGGTCGCATTTTTTACTTGAGCAGCTTGAAATTTTGTCAGAAGTTTGTTTGATGATATTGCAATTGGCGCTGAAAGAGTTATGTCTTAAATAGCCCATTCTCAGGTGGGCGAACCAGGGCTTCATGGCCCTCTTGTTTTAAAAATGTTTCTAATTTTTCCTGAGATAAAGATTAAACAAATTATATGACATTACATTTTTATCTATTTTATTTCAATCAGTAAGTTTATTCTCATTTTCATGCAATGTCTTCAACCAATCAATATTGGTGCCAAGATGTTGCTTTTTCCTCTGATTTTTTTTGCAGCATACAACCTTGAACACATCTAGGTAAAAATATGGATAAGCTCAATAAATGAAAGTATATTTATTAAATATAGTTGAAATTTGGCAGAAGGAGCAATTGCTCATTACATACAACCATACATGTATGAGCAATTTCATCTTTTGCTACAGTATTTTCAAAAGTCCTGACACAGATGACTTGTAAAGCTTTATGCAACAAACAGGAAAAGGGTAGTCTGTCCTCTGAGCAGTGCTGAGTCAGCTGACCGCCTTAACCCTTTCCCACATGCAACAAATCTGCAGCAGATGACTGCATACATCTTCGTAATTATATGGAAATTGAATAGAATTGAAAACATTGTGACAAATGGAGAAATTGCTCTTTCAGATCAATCATTCCTTTTGTCACAATGTATTAAAGAGAATAAACTGATGCAGAGGCGTAATAAAACGCTTGCATGAGGGAAAGGATTTAAAGTTTTTAATCTTATTCAAATTAGTTTTGCACTATAGGTGTTTGGAAGTTAACCAAATAGGCGCACACAGTGAACACTTGTTCTGCAATTTCTTTCATGGATAACTTCAGTTCACCATCCAAAATGTGAAAGGTCTTTATCCTTTGAATCGCACGTTCAATGTGAATCCGTACACTTGAAATATTTTCTGACACAAATCCTTCCTTAGCACTAAGCTGAGGCCTGTCAGCACCTTTAAATGCAGGCATGTGTAACTTTACACCCATGTCATTCAGTATTCCTTGGACTAAAAATCCTCTATCGGCCATGACGCTGCCTTTTCCTATTTCAAGATTAAGTAATAAATCAGCACTGTCAGAAGTTATAAATTTGTCCGAAGCTCTGCCACCATACATTCTGCTTACATAAGTAACCCCCATCTGTGGGCTTATCCCAATCAAAAACTTATATGTGATGTGGTGTTTGTAATTTGAATACAACTGCTTTCTAGCATCAAGTTTACTTGGGTTCTGCACAAACAATTCAGTGCAGTCAAGAATTACTTGCACATCTTTATACTGTCCCATAGCTCTTGACTGGTTTTTACTTGTAACTTCATTTGGTGGCAGTTCACAAATTAGTTTTAGGTCTGTGTACATCAGATTCACCCAAGAAGTGACTACAGAAGATACAGTTCCAACACTTACATTAAATCTTTTAGCCAAGTCTTCTGTTAAAAGGCCAACTTTCAGTCTTATGAGGGTTAAAAAGAACTCGTCAATAAGTGACAGTTTCCTTTCCGGTCCTGGTTTGTTAAAAAAAATCTTGGAAAAATGTTCAGAGTTTGAAGTATTACTTCCTCTCCAATATTTCATATTCTTTGCTCTAGGCTCAAGAAATTCAAACAAAGAGTACAATGTTCCGTAATTTGGAAATCCCGTCCAAAACTGTATTTGCTTTGAGTTATTTTGCATTTCTTTCAAATTCAAGATTTGCTTTTTGTATATTTTACACAATTCCTCCTTTTCCTCAAGTTCCTTAATTTTTTCAGCTATTTCTGGTAAATATTTGTTTATTTCCTGACAGTCTAACTCCTTTGTAAAGATGTAGTCATGTACGTCTGGATTTGGTGTATAAACATTAGAAAGTGAGTCAGAGAAATTTAGATGTCTTCTAGTTCCAGGCTGCTTTTTTTCTGATTCTGTGTGTTTCTTCTGAGATGCTTTCCTGGAATGTGTGTTGTTCAATGGTGACATTATTGAGGTTTTGCTTGTTTTCGTCTGTCTTGAGCGTTTCTTCTGCCATGGAAATTGGGTGGGAACATAACCTGGATGAGATGGCTGATGCCCCCTTTTCCCTGAAAAGCAGCATTTTTTTTATAAGTTTTGGGTATATATTTATCTATAAATCCAAATATCAGTCGTATTTTCTTTTTGAAAAGGCAGATATAATAGAGTTAAAAGGGGTTAATTTTCATCACAAAACAAATTTTTGATTTCCTAAAATAATTTCTCATGTTAAAAGGGGTTACTTTTCATATGCATATCATTGGTTTTGATATAATGAAAAAGATGGAAGAAAAAAAATACAAGGATAAAAAGATTGCCACTCGTAGTATGCGAACCCGTAACATTTTCTACGACGAGCGTTGGACGTATCCATTAGGCTATCGTCACTTTCCTTTAAAATGGCTTTATCATAATATTTATACATTTATTGATTTTTTTTTTTATGGAAAGGGAAGTAACTTTGCATGAACGGCAACTTCGTAGTTGCTATGATATTGTAAACAAATCGCTGTCAAGATATTTACCTCCTTTGAAATGATCCGAGCAAATTCTGTTCCATTTTTTATAGGTCCACGCACTCCTCCGAATGTGATTGATCCACAACTTAAACTGTTTGCTTCCCTCCGTTGGAAATCGAAAATACGAACGTTTTTCTCCTTTAAATTTGTCTTTTTCACTGCTGTTACAACACCCAACTACACAACAATTGTTTCCCCCAATGTTTTTCTTTGGAAATGCCCGCGGCGACTTTGTAATTGACGTTTGTAGATTTGTGTTGACATCGTCACGGTTCGTCGCCATTTATGAATGAAACGCCAGTGAACCGGAACTACTCCAACGCGCAATGCATAGTGGGATACCGTGAAAAACAGTATAGCCGTATAGACATTTGTTCCATAGAACAGAATAGAATAATTCTGTTCCACTACACTCATTCTATATTTATTTTACATCGATTGCGAAACAAGCTTTAAGCTTAGATTACTCACACTCGATGTCTGCTTCCTGGAGACTTAACCAGTACTCGTGCCGTTTTGTGTGGAAAAATCTCAAAAGGACCCGCTCATCACGGGACTCGAACCAGGGACCTTTGATACGAGAGGCCGACGCTCTACCTCTGCACCACCGTAACGTTATGACGTCAACCGCTGACGTGACGTCACTTTTCTAGTCACGCCCACATATTTTTTTAAAATCAAGAACCCCTATTGAAAGCTTTCTCCAAGAATCCAAACTGAATGTATGAGAAATCTAAACACACCGTTGTTTGCACTGGATCTCGGACAAGTTTTAGGTTGAATTTCAGGTTTCTAGCTGATTCCGTTATTTGCTGGTGCGAGATCTACAGAAATATGTAGTCAAAATGTCGATTTTTCGGGTTTTAACCTAAAAAATCACTGAAACTAGATTTTTCCCAGATATAACGAACACGCCCAGACCTAGATCACATTGAGTTCTATAAGTGTGGGGAATTTCAGCGAAATCGTTCTCACCGATTTCTTTGTCCTCAAATCGCTGAATTTTACAACACATTGTGTCCCAATAGCCGTATAGACATTTGTTCCATAGAACAGAATAGAATAATTCTGTTCCACTCCACTCATTCTATACTAGAAAGGCGACACCTTAAGGGTTTCGCAGGATAGAATGAGTGGAGAGGAGCAGAATTGCACCCGAACTACCAACCGGCCACACACAATGCTGATACTATTATTTCGATTCTAACATGATCCAAAACGTAACAATTGATGAAACTAGTATTTTGCAACAACAAAATTATCTCCGTAAGTCTAAAAGATAAATAGAACATTATTATCTCAAAATTAAATCATTAAAATCTCAAAAGGACCCGCTCATCACGGGACTCGAACCAGGGACCTTTGATACGAGAGGCCGACGCTCTACCTCTGCACCACTGTAACGTTATGACGTCAACCGCTGACGTGACGTCACTTTCCTAGTCACGCCCACAGATTTTTTTAAAATCAAGAACCCCTATTGAAAGCTTTCTCCAAGAATCCAAACTGAATGTATGAGAAATCTAAAAACACCGTTGTTTGCACCGGATCTCGGACAAGTTTCAGTATGAATTTCAGGTCTCTAGCTGATTCCGTTTTTTGCTAGTGCGAGATCTACAGAAATATGTAGTCAAAATGTCGATTTTTCGGGTTTTAACCTTAAAAATCTCTGAAACTAGATTTTTCCCAGATATAACGAAACCGCCCAGACCTAGATCGCATTGTGGTCTATCAGTGTGGCTAATTTCAGCGAAATCGTTCTCACCGATTTCTTTGTCCACAAATCGCTGAATTTTACAACACATTGTGTCCCAATAGCCGTATAGACATTTGTTCCGTAGAACAGAATAGAATAATTCTGTTCCACTACACTCATTCTATACTAATACTAGAAAGGCGACACCTTAAGGGTTTCGCGGGATAGAATGAGTGGAGAGGAGCAGAATTGCACCCGAACTACCAACCGGCCACACACAATGCTGATACTATTATTTCGATTCTAACATGATCCAAAACGTAACAATTGATGAAACTAGTATTTTGCAACAACAAAATTATCTCCGTAAGTCTAAAAGATAAATAGAACATTATTATCTCAAAATTAAATCATTAAAATCTCAAAAGGACCCGCTCATCACGGGACTCGAACCAGGGACCTTTGATACGAGAGGCCGACGCTCTACCTCTGCACCACTGTAACGTTATGACGTCAACCGCTGACGTGACGTCACTTTCCTAGTCACGCCCACAGATTTTTTTAAAATCAAGAACCCCTATTGAAAGCTTTCTCCAAGAATCCAAACTGAATGTATGAGAAATCTAAACACACCGTTGTTTGCACTGGATCTCGGACAAGTTTCAGTATGAATTTCAGGTCTCTAACTGATTCCGTTTTTTGCTAGTACGAGATCTACAGAAATATGTAGTCAAAATGTCGATTTTTCGGGTTTTAACCTTAAAAATCTCTGAAACTAGATTTTTCCCAGATATAACGAAACCGCCCAGACCTAGATCGCATTGTGGTCTATCAATGTGGCTAATTTCAGCGAAATCGTTCTCACCGATTTCTTTGTCCACAAATCGCTGAATTTTACAACACATTGTGTCCCAATAGCCGTATAGACATTTGTTCCATAGAACAGAATAGAATAATTCTGTTCCACTACACTCATTCTATATTATACAATAACTTGGCAATCAGACAAAAACTGGTGACAAATAATAAGTAACTTAAAGTTGTGATTTGAACCTGTATGATTCACACATATACCAAATACTTTTGGCTTTTGAATTGAAAGTTCTAGTACAACGATTTCAAATCATTGAGTTTAAAACACTTACTATAAACAGGCAATATAAAGCACCTACGTGTTTACATTTGTCAGCTTTACTCAAGGCAATTACATTTACTGAAAACTGTATTGAATCAAATATGAAGTACTTTCAATACCTATTAACCGACTTTTAAATACTTATTTCTGCTAGTACATGTTTTCAGTTATCAAATGATTGAACCATCTATTTACGCATACCTCCACAACTTTCACACGAACAGTCATGTATCACCAAACTACCAGCTGGCAGGTTCAAACAGAGTCCTCAAGACAGTTGGTGGTGGATTGATCAAAGATTCCGATGCAGTCCTTATATATGCGATGATGTCAACGTCTTAAATCATAATCACTTTAGACTCTGTGGTGGCAACAATCTCTCTGGTCTTGCTTATTACATTCAGAAGCATAAGGGACCACTCCTCCTTTAGCATGGGGAAGGCGAGATTGTGATAGCACATTAGCTTTATTGCCGAGGTGTTGTCAGCTATCACAGCCTCCACCACTGACATTTGTTTCTTCTGAGCGTTATCGTACTCTCGGACAGGCAGCACATGAAGTAATCTTAATCACTGTAGGGTAGTGGTTCTAGTGTCTGTCTTTGGACAATCTTTTAAGAACTAATAGAAAAATACAAATATAAGACATGTTGAGCAACAATGACATTTTTGTTTACTTAAGTTATTGAAATGATTAGAAATATCTGTACTAAAACTGTAATAGCAAATTGTTGATTAACAGAAGTTCAGTAATTGATTGTAATATTCACATTATTATTTATTATAATGAAAGCAGTACATGACATTGTAACAAATTGCTGACATATTATTCGAATAAGAACAATTGTTATCAAAGAATATTTAAATGTGATAGGAATACATGGCGATACATGGCATTAAAGAAGTAATACAAGTTTGAAAAAATTTCAATGATCTTCTACAATTCACAGGAAATAAATACAAGCGTTACGTTGTACAAAATGCAGTTTTTGTAATACATAATACAACGGTAGGATTGAACATCATATGCACCTGTTAAAACAATTTCGTGATTTTGCAGCAAACCAATTCTTCTCATTATGTCTCCCCCTGTATACAGGGGAGATATATTGTTTTTGTCCTTGGCGTCTGTCTGTCTGTCCTTCTGTCTGTCCGAAATCGTGTCCGCTCCATATCTCCAAGACGGCTTGAAGGATTTTCATGAAACTTGGCTCACATGTTCACCTCATCAAGGCGACGTGCAGAACCCGCGTCTCGACAATATAGGGTCAAGGTCAAGGTCACGCTTGAAGGTCAAAGGTTTGAGGCTTTATTTCGTGTCCGCTCCATATCTACCAGACGGCTTGAAGGATTTTCATGAAACTTGGGTCACATGTTCACCTCATCAAGGCGACGTGCAGAACCCGCGTCTCGACAATATAGGGTCAAGGTCAAGGTCACGCTTGAAGGTCAAAGGTTTGAGGCTTTATTTCGTGTCCGCTCCATATCTCCCAGACGGCTTGAAGGATTTTCATGAAACTTGGGTCACATGTTCACCTCATCAAGGCGACGTGCAGAACCCGCGTCTCGACAATATAGGGTCAAGGTCAAGGTCACACTTGAAGGTCAAAGGTTTGAGGCTTTATTTCGTGTCCGCTCCATATCTCCGAGACGGCTTGAAGGATTTTCATGAAACTTGGGTCAAATGTTCACCTCATCAAGGCGATGTGCAGAACCCATGTCTCGACTGTCTGTCTGTCTGTCCCAAATTTATAGGTTGGAATGTTTTGAGAGATTTTGACAGATATTTGAGGGGAGACATTTGTTTTTTGCAAAAACAATTCTAGTTTTTATTGTTATTTCCCAACAGAATTTCAAAAATGTATAGCGTTGCGCCACATAATTGCTAAATGTTTTTTTATGCCCCGGCATACGAAGTATGAGGGGCATATAGTTTTCCGGTCTGTTATTCCGTCCGTTCGTCCGTCCGTTCGTCCGTCCCGCTCAGGTTAAAGTTTTTGGTCAAGTTAGATTTTAGTGAAGTTGATGTACTATCATTATGAAACTTCACACAAATGACAATCAACATATCATTGTTTAAAAAATTGTATCAATTTGAGGATGGACCAACTGTTCGTCCGTCTGTTCGTCTGTCTGTTCGTCCATTCCATTCTCAGGTTAAAGTTTTTGGTCAAGTTAGATTTTAGTGAACCTGATGTCCTATCATTATGAAACTTCACACAAATGACAATCAACATATCATTGTTTAAAAAATTGTATCAATTTGAGGTTGGACCAACTGTTCGTCCGTCTGTTCGTCTGTCTGTTCGTCCATTCCATTCTCAGGTTAAAGTTTTTGGTCAAGTTAGATTTTAGTGAACCTGATGTCCTATCATTATGAAACTTCACACAAATGACAATCAACATATCATTGTTTAAAAAATTGTATCAATTTGAGGTTGGACCAACTGTTCGTCCGTCCGTTCGTCTGTTCGTGTGTCTGTTCGTCCATTAACAACCGGGGCATCCGTGTTCCATGGACACATTTTCTTGTTTTTGTAATGACTCGAATATTTTTACATTTGTTTATTTGCCGTTGTTCTTCTATAAAAAAATATACAAAATTGCTTTGTTCGGAATGTATTTTTGTATCTAATTATAAAATAAAAGTACATCTTTGTATGGTTTCTTGTGTTACTAGCCTAGGAAACCCAAATCGACAAGCAGAAGACCGCTTTCTATTACATGTGGATGTGTGATGATAAGTTTGTAATCTGGAGACTATTACCACTAACTGATTAAACTCTTTATTTTCTTCTTTTAGATGAATTGAACTTTTTATGATAGAGTCTATGAAGCAAGTTATTTCATTTGAGTTGAAATTTAGTAAATTTGGAGCTTTATCCACCCATAAGAATGCATGTAAATGAGGACTTCCACGATTCTGATACGTGTGAAATGATCAGAGACACCACCAAATGTTGAACTTGGACCTTTAATAATTTCACGAAATAAGCATTTCCATCGTCGCTCAAAACGAATTGAAGTCAACAAAGGATTTTTAACCATGTTTGCACTTCCCAATGGAGAATTAACACATTCGGTGTAGGTGATGCCTGTCAGTAACATATCTAGTTCAGGCCAATGGCAATCATCTGCAGACAATGACAAGAACCTAAATGATTTATTACCTGTAAATGCTAGCAATGCTTATCACGAGTTGCCGCGTAATGTTTTGATGGAGAAAAGATCATGTAAAAATTCCTTGTCCGGACCATAACTTTGGCATGCATAGAGATATTTTCAAATAACTTGGCACAAACATGCAAAATTCTGTAGATTCAAGGTCAAGGTCACAGTGATAAGAAATATACTTTAATTGAACTTTTCTTGTCCGGACCATAACTGTGTCATGCATAGAGATATTTTCAAATAACTTGGCACAAATATGAACTATATCAATATGATGTGTCACATGCAAAACTTTTGTCTGTAGCTTCAAGGTCAAGGTCACAGTGACAACAAATAGACATCAGTTGAACTTTTCTTGTCCGGACAATAACTTTTTCAGATATTTTCAAATAGCTTGGAACAGATATACACCATATCAAGACGCTGTGTCATATGCACAATGTATGTATTTAGCTTCCAGGTCAAGGTCACAGTGACAGGAAATATACTTTACTTGAACTTTTTTTGTTCAGACCATAACTTTACCATGCATATATATATTTTCAAATAACTTCGCGCAAATATGCTCCATATTAAATAACTTGGCAATTTAAAAGAATATAGCATAGATATAAGTAAGTTTCATAACCTCGGGCACTGGATCTAGTCTGTTTGCAAAGGCATAAACGCGTTACTATCAAGTAAAGGGTTAAGGCAGATCACTGATTATCAACCTGGCATTAGGGAGCTTAAAATGTGGCTGCTTACAACAAAAGGTTGCTTAATATCTGTTATCTATTATATGTTCTTAATAAATGAGGCCATCAACACACGATTGACTGTATTGAACTGATATTTGTTAGATAAAATTGGGATATATTTAATTGACAAAGTAATTATGATTATTCATCAATAGATTAGAAATATTCCCTGTTACTTGAATTACTAGCTTTGATTAACTATTAACAGAAAGATTTGACAGATCTGTAAATTCTTAATCAAACACCTTCGATTATAGAACACCTGGTTTCATGGAATTTCCATGTCTTGTTTCCCTTTTTTAACCTTATTTGTATTTCAATATCATTAGCTAACCTATTCTCTGTTCCATGTGATTTACAGCAAACGTCAAATACGGAATGTCTTTGCGCCACCTATCCCTGCTGTGAATAGTTATCTGCAAGATGCGTTTATCATTTAGACCACCTTTCACTAAAGGAAACAATGCTGGATAAGCTAATTCTTCACCCTATGGAATGTCTGATAGCCAAATAGGCTGATTCAACTGAGTTGGAAGGGAAATACGTTTACCATTGTAAAAAAAGTGACTGAACATCAATTTCTGGAAGCACAAAGTCATTAGGAGTAATTGAACATTGCGTTACACTATTAAACACGTTCTTGATAAAACTGGTATCCAATTGATTTGAATTCGTATCTTCATTACGAGAACATCTTTCATCACTAACGTCAATGTTGTATGCTGTTAATTTCACGAAAAGTGGAATATATAAAGGATTGTGAATCTTTAACAAATGTAAAGCATTCCTTACATTTTTGAAATTTGCAATGTTTTTAAATGACATCATTCTAACTTGTTGCCTTTGTCCATTTGCAAGGACAATGAATTGTTCATATTTCATGTTCAAAAGTTGATGGCAATACTCATCCAAGTCCATTGGGATATGTGTAGCCAAACCTTTCTCTGCATATTGACTACCAGGAAGCATTAGAATTATCATGTAACTTTGAATCCGAGCAATTATTCTTTTTTCTGCAAGTTCCATTTTCGGAATACATTTCTGGAACATCTCCCGCAATCAAGTTATTATATTTGGAAGTTGATGGCATATTATGTTTTGCTAAGGCAGAAATCCATGCAGAACAAAATGAGCTATTCGCTTCAAACTGCAACAAATAATCTAACTCAAATGGATTATTCAATCCAGGTAGAGTAGACATTCTAGCTAGATCTGCACATAATATCTTTTCACAACATGCACAGTATTTTCCAATGACTTCTCTTATCCTATTTTCATAAATGTGTGCACGCTTTGAGCATGTTTTCTCATGTTTTGAGATGTGTTCACATTTGCCAACATTTTCATGTGATTTTGTTTTTATTCAGATGAATTTACACGTTTATCCGATTGTGTATCTGTTACTAAAGTAGGCTCCTCTGTGTCAGAAATGTTACACTGTTCACGTGGCGTTTCATTGTTATTAATGATGTTCAAGTCCATTGGCATTGGTGATTCCCGTACTTAATCTTGTTTCCATTCCAAAATGACAGGTGTTAAATTAAATTCAGATGAACAGAAATTTCTATTAATGAAAATGGACAATTCTTCAACAGTATCAAATATTATCAGTGACGAAAAACCATTGCTTGCAGACATACCATTGGAGTCTCTAGCATGTGAGTCATAACAGAAATATTCTCCATTACGTACTAAAATGGATATTGTGCTTGCACCTATTGTTAACAATAAACAATCTCATATAGCCGCAACATTTGCCAGCAACAGCGAATTCATTCCATGAAAATTATCAGTGTAATACACAATATTCATTGCTTCATTATCTACCTCAACAGAAGGTTGAAGTAACCTCATTAACGCGGTCTGTAGTCTAAAGACGCTGCAATTATTTGTTCGTAAAATCAGTGACCATTTCTCAAAACATCATCAACAACATTTGAAGACCAATTCTGCAAACTGGGAACAAACAAAGCAATTGCTGTACATTGATAGCCTATAGCCTTGACTAAATGAACCACTGATTATTCTTACCATTGTTTTCTTTTCCTTTCCTCTTCTAGATGGCTTGTGAAATTTTCCTAGAAAATGACTGCTGCGCAATACACACTGAATGACATATATACACAAGAGGAAACATCATTGCGCTACAAAATAGTTCTAAACTATTTTCTTTCTTCTTCTTAAACAAAGAGATTATTCCGAAAGAGGAAAGCGCATGTATCGTCAATATGTAAATAATTGTTAATAATCAAAACAATTAGTAACTGTCCATGAATTATAAAATTTGCGCAATATTCTAATCGGCCATCTCCATCCAGCTTTAGTTTATATAAAAAGATTACCAAGGCCGATAATACGTCACTTGACTTGAGATTACGCGAGGCTCCCAAGAGGTGTATCAGTTTCAATTGACGATAAATAACTGAAAACTTATCATGTTTCAAAAATAATTAATATTTTGCTCTTAAATATTTTATTTTATACGTTTTCACTGATCTGTTTTCACTGAAATGTATTTTGTAAGGAAAACAATTAAAGGTTCGTATGTCAACTTAACTATGAACGAATCACAACGTTTCATTTCCTTTATTTCTTCGACATTATTCATTAAATACAACATTTGATTAGTCTACAATCTAGATAAAAAATGGGGTTAAACAGCTATCGCTGAAAAACCAGTTATAGACATATGTGAAGAGTTTATGAAATTGTGATTATTTTCATCAACACTATTTTGGGATAGTGATTATTATGTGATAATCTACTTCCTATGCGGCCATATGTTTTCAAACTCATCCGCTTCAGACTTGTTCTATTTGGGAAATAGTTAACTTAAGTTGCTGTTATTGCCAGTAATATTTCAGAGGGGTAAAAGTTGGGACAAATCAAAGGGTAATTTTCAAGTTATTTTTTAACTTTATAAAATGATAATAAAGGAATGAAAACAACAACACACCATTTTATGACTAGTTATATTTTATTTCAAATCAATAGCACTCCTAAATTAGTACTAACAGTAATGAATTATAAATGTTTTCAAAACTGCTGCAAATTTCATAAAACATTGTTGGATAAGGCGAAATTAGATACAATGAGTAGTTTCCCCAAACTGTGCCAATCTATCCTTAATTACGACTTTCAGTTATATTCTAACATTTCCTCTAGTATATTCATTTATAAGTACATGTATTTACATCATTTATATATATCTATGTTCTCACTTGTTATGTTCAATATGAACTTGCTCTATAAATTCGGAGGAAATAAAGAATATCTATCTATCTATTATGACCCCGATTTACAAAAGTGACACTTTAAACTATCACGGTGTTTCAGTAACTAATACCCTATATAAAATATTTCCTATCTAATTAATTCTCGACTTTATAATTGGGCAGAGGAAAACAATAAAGTAGACGAGTTTTAAGCTGGTTTTCGTCGAGGGTATTCAACACAATAACATATTCGGCTTACAATCAATTAATAAACAAAAATATCTCATACGGAAAGGTAGGTGATTCTACTGTCTTTATGTTGATTTTAAAAAAGCATTTGACAAAATTGTTGAAAAAATAGGATAAAAGGGTAAATTCGTACGCGTCTTAAAATAGAGGTACTGCAATTTGAATTCATGCATAAAATTAGATAACAAAACTGAAAATCACATCTTTAAAAACGAGAACTGCTGCTGTATTAGTACTGTATTAGTACGGATTATTTTCCTTGTTATACAGAGGCATCCGACAAGGGGACGTAAAGAGTACAATAATCTCTATTTGAAGTAAGAGAGACAACTCGTTATTGATTAAAATAAAAATTGTTATACTCGTCGAAAAAACTAAATATTCTTTATTATCAATAAATATATTGACATGATTTGACTTGACTTGATAACATATTTCTAAATGTAGAAAATATTTCATTCGATATGACGACACTAGGCCTTTTTCAGGATTTACCAATTTTCTTTACAGACTATGTCTCAATCTGTAGATATCAATGGAAATTATTTAGTCAGGAGTATGGAGTGTCGGTTGGGACATGCAATACACTAATGTGATATAAGTGCTAAATGAAGTTTTCATGACCAATTTAGGTAAATCTTTCTTGTACATTATCAAAATGATCCTACACTTTTATGTGAAGACATTCGCGATCAATACAAATACAAACATGTAGGTGTTGACCACAATATACATGTAGTATACCTTTTATTGAGTAGTACAATATAAATACAAAAATGTACGTTTTGACCACGAGATACATGGAGTATACCTTTCATTGAGTAGTACAATACAAATACAAAAATGTACGATACAGGTGCGCCAAAACAAAATCCATGACAACAACATCATTTCAAATAATTGAGTGACAATTTTTACGCAGTTGTTATTATAAAAGTAAAGGTCACGATAAAATACAATTGAAAAAGTGCGTTTCAATTGACCTTTAACACTTTGTTAGAACTAAAAGTGCTTGACTGTAGAGGATAAATGCGACTGAAGTTTCATAATTGGACAAATGCTATTTAATGATGCTTGGCAGACCTCTTTTGCTCTAATCAATGGGTACATGTACAGTTCGTTTTGATCTTCAATATTTTGAATCCTGTTGCTTCCTTGCTTAATATAATAATCAGTTTTAAAATACAACTGTTAGAAAAATAAGAGTAAAAGCTGTGGTGTAAAATAGGTTCAAATACCGGTGAATTTTTATTGTCGCCCCCTTGTACTTTTATATTTGATTTGTTTTTATCTTCATGACTTCAGTGTTACTGTGTGAATGGTAAAATACTGTTTGATATAAATGTGTTAAGTTAAAGGGCATTGATATGGTACTATACCTCAACTGTAGTTTTCTTGTTGCCTGATAAGTTTGGTTGGCCATCAGTTGTGTGTGAGACAACAGCATTTGTTATCTTGATGCAGTCAGACACTGAGATGGCTGTTGATGCTAGAGTACGCCAGAAGACAAAACATATGGAGGCAGTTTCATCTGCACACAGACCAGTCCTGAGATCTGTTTCACTTCCATAGGATGTAACAACACTTTGGACATCTTCAGCCTGTAATATTAAATAATCATTCTAACATGATACTAATATTATACAATAACTTGGCAATCAGACAAAAACTGGTGACAAATAATAAGTAACTTAAAGTTGTGATTTGAACCTGTATGATTCACACATATACCAAATACTTTTGGCTTTTGAATTGAAAGTTCTAGTACAACGATTTCAAATCATTGAGTTTAAAACACTTACTATAAACAGGCAATATAAAGCACCTACGTGTTTACATTTGTCAGCTTTACTCAAGGCAATTACATTTACTGAAAACTGTATTGAATCAAATATGAAGTACTTTCAATACCTTTTAACCGACTTTTAAATACTTATTTCTGCTAGTACATGTTTTCAGTTATCAAATGATTGAACCATCTATTTACGCATACCTCCACAACTTTCACACGAACAGTCATGTATCACCAAACTACCAGCTGGCAGGTTCAAACAGAGTCCTCAAGACAGTTGGTGGTGGATTGATCAAAGATTCCGATGCAGTCCTTATATATGCGATGATGTCAACGTCTTAAATCATAATCACTTTAGACTCTGTGGTGGCAACAATCTCTCTGGTCTTGCTTATTACATTCAGAAGCATAAGGGACCACTCCTCCTTTAGCATGGGGAAGGCGAGATTGTGATAGCACATTAGCTTTATTGCCGAGGTGTTGTCAGCTATCACAGCCTCCACCACTGACATTTGTTTCTTCTGAGCGTTATCGTACTCTCGGACAGGCAGCACATGAAGTAATCTTAATCACTGTAGGGTAGTGGTTCTAGTGTCTGTCTTTGGACAATCTTTTAAGAACTAATAGAAAAATACAAATATAAGACATGTTGAGCAACAATGACATTTTTGTTTACTTAAGTTATTGAAATGATTAGAAATATCTGTACTAAAACTGTAATAGCAAATTGTTGATTAACAGAAGTTCAGTAATTGATTGTAATATTCACATTATTATTTATTATAATGAAAGCAGTACATGACATTGTAACAAATTGCTGACATATTATTCGAATAAGAACAATTGTTATCAAAGAATATTTAAATGTGATAGGAATACATGGCGATACATGGCATTAAAGAAGTAATACAAGTTTGAAAAAATTTCAATGATCTTCTACAATTCACAGGAAATAAATACAAGCGTTACGTTGTACAAAATGCAGTTTTTGTAATACATAATACAGCGGTAGGATTGAACATCATATGCACCTGTTAAAACAATTTCGTGATTTTGCAGCAAACCAATTCTTCTCATTTTTATTGTTATTTCCCAACAGAATTTCAAAAATGTATAGCGTTGCGCCACATAATTGCTAAATGTTTTTTTATGCCCCGGCATACGAAGTATGAGGGGCATATAGTTTTCCGGTCTGTTATTCCGTCCGTTCGTCCGTCCGTTCGTCCGTCCCGCTCAGGTTAAAGTTTTTGGTCAAGTTAGATTTTAGTGAAGTTGATGTACTATCATTATGAAACTTCACACAAATGACAATCAACATATCATTGTTTAAAAAATTGTATCAATTTGAGGTTGGACCAACTGTTCGTCCGTCTGTTCGTCTGTCTGTTCGTCCATTCCATTCTCAGGTTAAAGTTTTTGGTCAAGTTAGATTTTAGTGAACCTGATGTCCTATCATTATGAAACTTCACACAAATGACAATCAACATATCATTGTTTAAAAAATTGTATCAATTTGAGGTTGGACCAACTGTTCGTCCGTCTGTTCGTCTGTCTGTTCGTCCATTCCATTCTCAGGTTAAAGTTTTTGGTCAAGTTAGATTTTAGTGAACCTGATGTCCTATCATTATGAAACTTCACACAAATGACAATCAACATATCATTGTTTAAAAAATTGTATCAATTTGAGGTTGGACCAACTGTTCGTCCGTCCGTTCGTCTGTTCGTGTGTCTGTTCGTCCATTAACAACCGGGGCATCCGTGTTCCATGGACACATTTTCTTGTTTTTGTAATGACTCGAATATTTTTACATTTGTTTATTTGCCGTTGTTCTTCTATAAAAAAATATACAAAATTGCTTTGTTCGGAATGTACTTTTGTATCTAATTATAAAATAAAAGTACATCTTTGTATGGTTTCTTGTGTTACTAGCCTAGGAAACCCAAATCGACAAGCAGAAGACCGCTTTCTATTACATGTGGATGTGTGATGATAAGTTTGTAATCTGGAGACTAACTGATTAAACTCTTTATTTTCTTCTTTTAGATGAATTGAACTTTTTATGATAGAGTCTATGAAGCAAGTTATTTCATTTGAGTTGAAATTTAGTAAATTTGGAGCTTTATCCACCCATAAGAATGCATGTAAATGAGGACTTCCACGATTCTGATACGTGTGAAATGATCAGAGACACCACCAAATGTTGAACTTGGACCTTTAATAATTTCACGAAATAAGCATTTCCATCGTCGCTCAAAACGAATTGAAGTCAACAAAGGATTTTTAACCATGTTTGCACTTCCCAATGGAGAATAAACACATTCGGTGTAGGTGATGCCTGTCAGTAACATATCTAGTTCAGGCCAATGGCAATCATCTGCAGACAATGACAAGAACCTAAATGATTTATTACCTGTAAATGCTAGCAATGCTTATCACGAGTTGCCGCGTAATGTTTTGATGGAGAAAAGATCATGTAAAAATTCCTTGTCCGGACCATAACTTTGGCATGCATAGAGATATTTTCAAATAACTTGGCACAAACATGCAAAATTCTGTAGATTCAAGGTCAAGGTCACAGTGATAAGAAATATACTTTAATTGAACTTTTCTTGTCCGGACCATAACTGTGTCATGCATAGAGATATTTTCAAATAACTTGGCACAAATATGAACTATATCAATATGATGTGTCACATGCAAAACTTTTGTCTGTAGCTTCAAGGTCAAGGTCACAGTGACAACAAATAGACATCAGTTGAACTTTTCTTGTCCGGACAATAACTTTTTCAGATATTTTCAAATAGCTTGGAACAGATATACACCATATCAAGACGCTGTGTCATATGCACAATGTATGTATTTAGCTTCCAGGTCAAGGTCACAGTGACAGGAAATATACTTTACTTGAACTTTTTTTGTTCAGACCATAACTTTACCATGCATATATATATTTTCAAATAACTTCGCGCAAATATGCTCCATATTAAATAACTTGGCAATTTAAAAGAATATAGCATAGATATAAGTAAGTTTCATAACCTCGGGCACTGGATCTAGTCTGTTTGCAAAGGCATAAACGCGTTACTATCAAGTAAAGGGTTAAGGCAGATCACTGATTATCAACCTGGCATTAGGGAGCTTAAAATGTGGCTGCTTACAACAAAAGGTTGCTTAATATCTGTTATCTATTATATGTTCTTAATAAATGAGGCCATCAACACACGATTGACTGTATTGAACTGTTATTTGTTAGATAAAATTGGGATATATTTAATTGACAAAGTAATTATGATTATTCATCAATAGAAATATTCCCTGTTACTTGAATTACTAGCTTTGATTAACTATTAACAGAAAGATTTGACAGATCTGTTAATTCTTAATCAAACACCTTCCATTATAGAACACCTGGTTTCATGGAATTTCCATGTCTTGTTTCCCTTTTTTAACCTCATTTGTATTTCAATATCATTAGCTAACCTATTCTCTGTTCCATGTGATTTACAGCAAACGTCAAATACGGAATGTCTTTGCGCCACCTATCCCTGCTGTGAATAGTTATCTGCAAGATGCGTTTATCATTTAGACCACCTTTCACTAAAGGAAACAATGCTGGATAAGCTAATTCTTCACCCTATGGAATGTCTGATAGCCAAATAGGCTGATTCAACTGAGTTGGAAGGGAAATACGTTTACCATTGTAAAAAAAGTGACTGAACATCAATTTCTGGAAGCACAAAGTCATTAGGAGTAATTGAACATTGCGTTACACTATTAAACACGTTCTTGATAAAACTGGTATCCAATTGATTTGAATTCGTATCTTCATTACGAGAACATCTTTCAGCACTAACGTCAATGTTGTATGCTGTTAATTTCACGAAAAGTGAAATATATAAAGGATTGTGAATCTTTAACAAATGTAAAGCATTCCTTACATTTTTGAAATTTGCAATGTTTTTAAATGACATCATTCTAACTTGTTGCCTTTGTCCATTTGCAAGGACAATGATTTGTTCATATTTCATGTTCAAAAGTTGATGGCAATACTCATCCAAGTCCATTGGGATATGTGTAGCCAAACCTTTCTCTGCATATTGACTACCAGGAAGCATTAGAATTATCATGTAACTTTGAATCCGAGCAATTATTCTTTTTTCTGCAAGTTCCATGTTCGGAATACATTTCTGGAACATCTCCCGCAATCAAGTTATTACATTTGCAAGTTGATGGCATATTATGTTTTGCTAAGGCAGAAATCCACGCAGAACAAAATGAGCTATTCGCTTCAAACTGCAACAAATAATCTAACTCAAATGGATTATTCAATCCAGGTAGAGTAGACATTCTAGCTAGATCTGCACATAATATCTTTTCACAACATGCACAGTATTTTCCAATGACTTCTCTTATCCTATTTTCATAAATGTGTGCACGCTTTGAGCATGTTTTCTCATGTTTTGAGATGTGTTCACATTTGCCAACATTTTCATGTGATTTTGTTTTTATTCAGATAAATTTACACGTTTATCCGATTGTGTATCTGTTACTAAAGTAGGCTCCTCTGTGTCAGAAATGTTACACTGTTCACGTGGCGTTTCATTGTTATTAATGATGTTCAAGTCCATTGGCATTGGTGATTCCCGTACTTAATCTTGTTTCCATTCCAAAATGACAGGTGTTAAATTAAATTCAGATGAACAGAAATTTCTATTAATGAAAATGGACAATTCTTCAACAGTATCAAATATTATCAGTGACGAAAAACCATTGCTTGCAGACATACCATTGGAGTCTCTAGCATGTGAGTCATAACAGAAATATTCTCCATTACGTACTAAAATGGATATTGTGCTTGCACCTATTGTTAACAATAAACAATCTCATATAGCCGCAACATTTGCCAGCAACAGCGAATTCATTCCATGAAAATTATCAGTGTAATACACAATATTCATTGCTTCATTATCTACCTCAACAGAAGGTTGAAGTAACCTCATTAACGCGGTCTGTAGTCTAAAGACGCTGCAATTATTTGTTCGTAAAATCAGTGACCATTTCTCAAAACATCATCAACAACATTTGAAGACCAATTCTGCAAACTGGGAACAAACAAAGCAATTGCTGTACATTGATAGCCTATAGCCTTGACTAAATGAACCACTGATTATTCTTACCATTGTTTTCTTTTCCTTTCCTCTTCTAGATGGCTTGTGAAATTTTCCTAGAAAATGACTGCTGCGCAATACACACTGAATGACATATATACACAAGAGGAAACATCATTGCGCTACAAAATAGTTCTAAACTATTTTCTTTCTTCTTCTTAAACAAAGAGATTATTCCGAAAGAGGAAAGCGCATGTATCGTCAATATGTAAATAATTGTTAATAATCAAAACAATTAGTAACTGTCCATGAATTATAAAATTTGCGCAATATTCTAATCGGCCATCTCCATCCAGCTTTAGTTTATATAAATAGATTACCAAGGCCGATAATACGTCACTTGACTTGAGATTACGCGAGGCTCCCAAGAGGTGTATCAGTTTCAATTGACGATAAATAACTGAAAACTTATCATGTTTCAAAAATAATTATTATTTTGCTCTTAAATATTTTATTTTATACGTTTTCACTGATCTGTTTTCACTGAAATGTATTTTGTAAGGAAAACAATTAAAGGTTCGTATGTCAACTTAACTATGAACGAATCACAACGTTTCATTTCCTTTATTTCTTCGACATTATTCATTAAATACAACATTTGATTAGTCTACAATCTAGATAAAAAATGGGGTTAAACAGCTATCGCCGAAAAACCTGTTATAGACATATGTGAAGAGTTTATGAAATTGTGATTATTTTCATCAACACTATTTTTGGATAGTGATTATTATGTGATAATCTACTTCCTATGCGGCCATATGTTTTCAAACTCATCCGCTTCAGACTTGTTCTATTTGGGAAATAGTTAACTTAAGTTGCTGTTATTGCCAGTAATATTTCAGCGGGGTAAAAGTTGGGACAAATCAAAGGGTAATTTTCAAGTTATTTTTTAACTTTATAAAATGATAATAAAGGAATGAAAACAACAACACACCATTTTATGACTAGTTATATTTTATTTCAAATCAATAGCACTCCTAAATTAGTACTAACAGTAATGAATTATAAATGTTTTCAAAACTGCTGCAAATTTCATAAAACATTGTTGGATAAGGCGAAATTAGATACAATGAGTAGTTTCCCCAAACTGTGCCAATCTATCCTTAATTACGACTTTCAGTTATATTCTAACATTTCCTCTAGTATATTCATTTATAAGTACATGTATTTACATCATTTATATATATCTATGTTCTCACTTGTTATGTTCAATATGAACTTGCTCTATAAATTCGGAGGAAATAAAGAATATCTATCTATCTATTATGACCCCGATTTACAAAAGTGACACTTTAAACTATCACGGTGTTTCAGTAACTAATACCCTATATAAAATATTTCCTATCTAATTAATTCTCGACTTTATAATTGGGCAGAGGAAAACAATAAAGTAGACGAGTTTTAAGCTGGTTTTCGTCGAGGGTATTCAACACAATAACATATTCGGCTTACAATCAATTAATAAACAAAAATATCTCATACGGAAAGGTAGGTGATTCTACTGTCTTTATGTTGATTTTAAAAAAGCATTTGACAAAATTGTTGAAAAAATAGGATAAAAAGGTAAATTCGTACGCGTCTTAAAATAGAGGTACTGCAATTTGAATTCATGCATAAAATTAGATAACAAAACTGAAAATCACATCTTTAAAAACGAGAACTGCTGCTGTATTAGTACTGTATTAGTACGGATTATTTTCCTTGTTATACAGAGGCATCCGACAAGGGGACGTAAAGAGTACAATAATCTCTATTTGAAGTAAGAGAGACAACTCGTTATTGATTAAAATAAAAATTGTTATACTCGTCGAAAAAACTAAATATTCTTTATTATCAATAAATATATTGACATGATTTGACTTGACTTGATAACATATTTCTAAATGTAGAAAATATTTCATTCGATATGACGACACTAGGCCTTTTTCAGGATTTACCAATTTTCTTTACAGACTATGTCTCAGTCTGTAGATATCAATGGAAATTATTTAGTCAGGAGTATGGAGTGTCGGTTGGGACATGCAATACACTAATGTGATATAAGTGCTAAATGAAGTTTTCATGACCAATTTAGGTAAATCTTTCTTGTACATTATCAAAATGATCCTACACTTTTATGTGAAGACATTCGCGATCAATACAAATACAAACATGTAGGTGTTGACCACAATATACATGTAGTATACCTTTTATTGAGTAGTACAATATAAATACAAAAATGTACGTTTTGACCACGAGATACATGGAGTATACCTTTCATTGAGTAGTACAATACAAATACAAAAATGTACGTTTTGACCACATGATACATGTAGTATACCTTTTATTGAGCAGTACAATACAAATACAAAAATGTACGTTTTGACCACAAGATACATGTTGTATACCTTTTATTAGGTAGTACTATACAAACCGAGGTACTGCTAATGCAACATGATATTCCCTAAATACATCTGTACAAAACTATGGAAATTCGGTATAACTGAACATACAATTAGTATATATAATTGACAACATTGTGTCGAAAGGAAAACTTGCTCATTATTAGTATCAGTATCCTTTTGTCACAAATATTTCAAACGTGTTCTGCTGCATATACGTCAAAATGCGTATGCAAGTAGGAAAGCGTTAACTGTTCTTCGCGATTTACGGAGAACCGATTTCTGACTGACCTTTGTACAAGAACATCAACGTGATCTCTGACCTACCAGGCACGTGATTTCACTAGTTATACCACCTTCGAAGAAGATGGTGTATATAGGAGTCACTTTGTCGGGCGGTCGGTCGGTCGGTCGGAAGCCAATAAAATTGTACATGAAGCTTCTATACCAAGAGGAGATGTGCATATCCTAAAGGGGTTACAATTGCATGATATTGAACAGAGTTATGGCCCTTTTACTAATTAAGTTATGGTGTAGGTCAATGTGCTGTTTAGGGGGTATTCATCATCTTCAGTGATAGTTCTAGTTTTATTTACACCGACAGCATGTAGTTGAATATTCAAATGAATTTTACAACAGTTGAAAGCGTTCGGAAACAAAACAAACATAATATATATGTTACATGTAGCACTGTCTCACTATTGTTTTTATCAATTATATATATATAATGTATGTACATGTAATTGAACGAGTCAAGGACACAAAGTGTAAAATTTAGAAAAATTAAAAATATAATGTGTGATACAAAGTAGAAAACATTGAGGGAAAAGGATTTGATTGATTGGGGTTTAACGCCACTTTCAACAATTTCTCAGTTATATCACGGCGGCCAGTTCATCTACTCATGCATTTCCTGGTTTTCTCACACCAGTACTCCACACAACAATCTTCCCAAGCAACTGGCTGCTTTTCCACATAGACTTAGCCCATTGGTGGAAGACGAATTACGTGTAGCATTGACTTTTGTCAATCGTCGGAAAGAAAGTTGGCCGAGCCGGGATTCGAACTCACAACCCCTGGATGAGGGAAAAGGAACAAGTGAACAATTTCTACATTTTCAACGATGTTTTCACAATACGTCTGTGACAGAGGAGGCGTAAACAGACATCCTTATTATGGAAAAACTCGTATTTTTAAATATGAGCTGTTTGTACACTGTTTCAATATTGCAAGATACAAGCGTGGAAATCTGGACATTATACTGTAATGATTACTCCCTAGATTCACCCCTCGACCGGGCCTCACAGGATAAAACATCAAATGCAAGGGGAAATAGACTGTTAGATTTGTGCAAGTCTTCAGGCTTAAAATTGGTAAATGGTCGGGTAGGTCTTGATGAAAATATAGGAAGTTAAACATATTATTATAAAAAATCATGCAGTACAATTGATTACTTGTTGTTAAAGCAAACCATTTTCACATGCTGAACACATATCAAGTTGGTAAAATTGACATATTAAGTGACCATGCACCGATTATTTTCAATTAAAAGGTAAATGCATGCTTAACGAAAACAACGACCGCCCTCCAACAGACACTGTTATTATTTATATATGAAACAGTACTCACAAAGATGTATTCAGACGTAAAATATCCCAGACAAACATCGATGGATAAAATGATAGAACTATTTTCGTTTCATATTCAGGAAATTGCTGCTCAGCTTTTTGAAAGAAACATTGTGGGAAATAAACGACAAATTAGTGAATGTGCAGACGCAAAACGGTTATATATCAAGTTTCAATAAAGAGAGAAATAATGAGAAATTGATACAGCACAAGAAACAAGCTTACACTTTGAGCCAGTCTAAAAACCTAAACAATTTACGAAATATAATTCCTCGGGAATTTTGGAATTACTTTAAGCGGAAAAAGAAAGGTAACAACCACATGGCTTGTACTCCAGATTTCGAAAAAAACGAGTTTGGAACCATATTTAATAATATGGAGAAAGCGGAAGCACCGGATATTGAAGAATTTACTAAAAATAGCGATTTAAATATAGATTCCCCTACATTTGTCGCGTTAAATGAGCCAATATCAGTATCTGAAGTTGAAAGCGCAATTAAACGTCTAAAACGTCACAAGACGCCTAGTCCTAACGACAATTTACTAACTCATTATTTCATCGAAACCAGTGACATTATATCGGGTCGCTTGGCGGATATTTAATTCTGGATATTTTCCCCAAAGTTGGTCTGAAGGATTTATAATTCCCATTCATAAAAAGGGAGATAAGCAAGACCCTAATAACTATCGCGGCATAACTTTACTGAGTAACTTAGGCAAATTGTTCACACGTGTATTGGACGAAAGAGTCAGTTTATGGTGTCGAGAAAATGATAAAATTTCCGATTCTCAGTTTGTTTTTAAAAAAGATTGTAGCACTACTGATGCTGTATTTATCCTATCAAATCTAATTTTTGACATTTCCTTAATGGCAATAAACGGTTTTATTGTGCCTTTGTGGAATTCAAAAAAGCTTTTGATTCGGTTAATAGAAAAGCCTTGTGGTTGAGCTATTTTTGCAAGATAGGTCTAACTGTGGTCTTAACATAGAAGATATTTGTATTATTCTTTCATTATTCGCGGACGATATGGCCAATCAAAAGAGGATATACAGTCCAGTTTAATTCGTTTAAACGAGTATTGCTCTATATGGGGACTCGGGGTTAACATTGAAAAAATAAGACTGTTAATGGTGCAGAATTCGAGCATGTGAAAACCTTTTTGAGATTATGGATAACTTTACTTATCTCGGTGTGGTATTTAATTACACGGGGTCTTTTGATTTAAATAACCAATATCTAATCGGCAAAGCATCCAAGGCAGCATGTACTCCTTAACAATGGGATTAAATACGAAGTAACCTCCGCAATGGCTTTACAACTATTTAATGTTTTCGTGACTACAATCCTTAGCTACATGTATAGTAGCCCCATTTGAGGATTTACCGAATCTAAGGATTTTGAGAGATTGAATTTAAAGTTTTGCAAGAGTATTCTTGGTGTAAAAACTAGTACATGCAATACCCTAATGTACGGTGAATTGGGTAGACTACCTCTTTATATCAATCGATATGTATCTATTATCGAATATTGGATAAAACTAATATCTACAGACAATATTATGTTAAGAAAACTGTATATGATATGTCACTTAAGATATCCTCAATGGTAACAAAATTGGTCATCAAACGTTAAAACTTACTGTCGGAACACGGATTTTTCGATATATGAGAAAAGCAAGGTATTCATAATCATAACATGTTTATAGGCATATTTAAGCAAAGGGTTATTGATCATTTTATACAAAAGTGCTCCGGTGATTTAGAAAATAGTAAAGTTTTGTCACTTTTGTACACATTTATTTAAACAGATTGTTGCCTGAGCGAATATCTAGAAAAAGTAATACCAAGAAATATAAGAGTAAACTTGACTATACTTCGTCTTTTCTCGTATAACCTTAAAATAGAAACTGGTAGACATGGAAGTAATAGAGTACATAGACCAGAAAGAAAATGTCCGTGTTGCAGCTCTGATGTTATAGAAGAGGAAATTCATTTTGTTATACAATGTGAAGCGTGCAAAGAAATTAGAAACACGTATATAAAACCTTATTTTTTTGTAAAAGACCAATCGTGTATAAGTTTGATGAACTATTAAATTGCAATAAGAGATCAACAATTTTATCGAAAAAGCCTTAATATTACGAAATAAGTATGTATTAAATGTGTAATGATATGAAAAAAATTGCGACAAAGTAGTTCGAAAAATACAGGAATACATACTTCTTTCTAAAACTGGTTGCATTCTGCTTAAATATATGTTATTTATCGTTGATAGTGCCCAACAGTTGTATATATACCTAAATACCCATTACTCACATACTATAAGCTTCAGATCATCTAAATAAGATGATTTTTGAAGTAATATATGTAGGTGATTGACAGTATATGAATTTGGAATAAGATGTATCTTTCAACAATTGTTAAATTCACACTCTCCTAAACTGTTTTAAGTTAAAGGTTAAATTATTTGGTATAAGCTATTTTTGAGCTCTACCAAAATCAGGGAACTTCTAAGTTACTTCGGATTATTATTTGTTGTTCACGTATACATTTTGATTATTTAAAAGATGAGATACATGTATTTGTATAAGTCAAATAGAATATATATATCTATCATTAGAAAATACATGTATTGTTGTTGGACAAAATTTGCCGAACTTATTTTAATTTTCTATAGCGTTATGTGTCATGTCGCTGTTTATAATTCGTCAAGTGTTCACATATGTACCATCATTCTGTAAGTAAAGCTGGACTATATCATGACAACAATGGAACTGCTCCTGTAATTAAGATAAACAGAGATTCAGTGAAACAGGAATATCTGAAACACAGTCTTAGTGTTTTATTTGCATTATTGTTTAAATGGGAGTTTACACTTCTTTTAACAGGTATTTATTTGTTTAAATGTTGATGCCTAAACAAAATACACATACCATCGGTACTTTTATCCTGATATCGGCCAATTGGGAAGGGTGATCAACCTATCAACAGTATTTGCTATTACCAAACCGAGGATCGAACATGGTATGAGACGTACTGTTGTGTTTGCATTGAAATACAGATGTTGTAATGATGCAGCAATAGTTAACCGTTTATCTGATATAATATGTCTAGGGTCATTTGGTTCAAAAGAATATCTCGGGTGAATTTACAAGTTCTTCTTATAAATTGTGATACAGTTTAAACCAACGTAGTGTGAAAATATACCTTACACATTTTAAACTATTTTTCTGTTATTCCCTACAATGTTTCAAATGTCACCTGCATTAAATTTCATCTGAATTTCTAATGAAGTGTTCAAACCCGTGTACTTTCTCTCAGTATACTCAATTCGAGGTAAATTGCAAACACTTGCATGCCGCATATGATACTTATATTAGGCTAAAAGAGAAGGTATGGAACTCACATGGTCATGACTTTACAATTACAATATATTTCTCCTTTCATCAACACTAATTAAATTTACATACATATTGTCTATCGTCTGTCTCGCGTTTTATGAATATTATTCCGCTTGTAATTTTACATTTCTCTTGCCCAGCTATAACGTCTTAACAATATCTTACACATATAACTTTAAATTCGTATTAAACATAATTTAAAGTATCGAATAGAAAGCGTTTCTTAATATTGGTTAGAATCTTGCACAGACACGGCGTTGACGATGATTCGTTAGGAGACTTGGCTGCCTGGTAAAATACTTGCAGTCTGATCCGAAAAATAATACTTTGAGAAATAATTATGCCTATGTATGTACATTCATGTACATGTATTTCTTAACTTTTTTTTCAAATCTAGTCATTCAATAAAGATCAAAGAAAAACTCTTACAAAGGATGTGATGATGTGTTGATTCTTCGAGCGGAAGTGACGTATGGTTTGAGTTACAGCTATTTCATCCTCAAGATTTGCCCTCTCAAGCAACGACAAAAGAACACAGAAAAATGCGCTATTGTCTAAACCATCACTGTAAAGATATAAAAAGATAAACATCCAGAGGTAAATGTTTAACCCTTGTATACCAAAGGTAACCTTACATTAAGTTAACAAACATAATCTGAAAAATTACCTCTAAAATGATAATTTTTCTCTGCTTACAGTACATGTGTATTTTTCTTTTTCTCCTGTTAAGTCGACCATTAATCATAAAGTTATGAAGGATTTATTTTAATAGAACAAATGAAAGATTCCTGCAGTTGCTAACACAAAGCTAATTTGTAATTGTTAACTTAAGACAAAATGTCGACATAAAAGTAAGACACTTGATTTCCTGAGTCAATGAATGATCGACATTGTTGTATTAATTGTACTGACGGGACTTATCTTCCTATAGGCTGTGTATACCGCGTCTAAAAAAATAACTGTATTGAGGTAAAATGAAAGAATATGAAGTTTTGAGTTTCTTGAAAACACGTTTACGGGCAAGAAACTATGCAAGCATGTGTTTAGAGTAACCATTTGGCTACATGCCGACACATAGCGCTTTATTCAATCGTCGTTTTTATTTTTTTGTACCGGACCAAAATGCAATCATGGGTCAAATCTGGCTGACAAGGAAGTGTATATAATATATTTTCATTTTTATTTGTTTTATTAGCGTGCCAGGCACCTATGCGCCCAACCGAAAAAAATGTACTGAAACAGTTCATGCCGACCGGACATGACCTACTTATAACGTTCAGCCAAAGTACGCCCCTGAACTGTCGCAGTGGGACACTGCCGAACTTGAATGAATCAATTCATTTTTTTAACCGACGATAACAGCAACAACATTTTGTTTTAGTTTCAACTTTATCCATTATAAATAGATTCCTTTTGCCGAAACAGAACTTTTTTCATTTTCTCTGCCGTAAATATATTAAACAGAAAATCATTTATCAAATTAACATTGTGTCTGATACAGATGGAAATCAATGCTACTGCAACGGACAACATTTGAACACAAAGTGAGAAAAGTAGTAAAAACAATCTTTCCTTTAAATAAAAATGTTTTCCGGCCTTTCTTTAAATTAAAAGTATACATGTATATATCAAGACTTTCTACTATTCCTTTTTAAGGTAAACGTAAATAAAGATGGCTACTTACGAACACAAAACTAATATAGGATACGAGATGTCTGAGCGATAATTCTCAACCAATTGTAGAAACTGTAGCAGAGTTTCATCCGACCTCGGAGCAGCTTTTCCTATTGGCCAATCTTTGTATACAACGTGATCTGTCTTAAACGTCTTCAAAAGAAAAAGGAACAACCCATACAATCATAGTTCTTAAAACAGAGAAATTACCCTTACCCTTCTATACTGGGCTGTAAACAACATTTGCTATCAAGATACACCAAGATCTTCACTTTAGTGCAATTCTACCTTTGTCTACGATGTTTGCATCCTATAAGTTTATCCTTAGCAAATTAATAAGCAATAATAAATTAACTGCGTACCACCAACCTTAATGTATGTGTGACTAATGTAGCCGCATGGTCTGTTTCTGCAAATGAGTCGCAGTCGCTTTCAAATTAGCTCTGACAAACGGGTCAATTTGTTTAAGGGCAAGGATGCGCAGTTTGATTATACCAGTGTACTCACATCGTTTCCCGTATTAATGTCGTATGTTACTGTTTCGTAATATATATGTTGACTGACTGAGTCCACAGCGATCTTGTAAGACTTGGTAGGCGATCTTTGTTTCGTCAAGAACAGTTGTGGTACACTGGACTGTTGATATAAAATTAATTCTCACAATCAGGTACAAATTGGCTTTGGATAACAGTGAAGATCCTGATCAGCCTGCGTATCTGCACATTTTGATACAGATTTGTTCAACTTTTCTTAACTAAACCATGTTAAAATCATCGAACAATTAGTGTAGATTCTGATAAGTCTGAACATATGGACACACTAATCTGAACCTCAACTGTATGTAAATGCCAAACTGCACCTTTTAGCATGGACGGGCCCATGAAGTTATATAAACAAAGTAGGTGTTTCTATAGACGAATGAAATTCAATCAATCATATTCTACTTGTTACCTATTACTTTGTTTATACAACAACGTATGGGAGCCCTGGGGGGCAATTTTGACTAGCGACTAATGACTTGCGACTTTTGACTTGTGACGTTTGAGTTATGTTATATTGGCGGGCAGTCCGTTGTCCGCCGTTGTCGTGCATCGTCGCTTACAATTCTTTAAATGACATCTTTTCATACACCGCTTTATGGATTTTAATACAAATTCTCGGGACTGATCCTTTGGTTGTCCTCTACCTAATTGGTTGGTTGGTTGCATCAAACGGTCACGGAGCCAATGATTTTTAGCACGACTATTCGAAGAATAGGAGATCTATCCTACTCACCCTGGTGTCGGCGTCGGCGTAACACTTAGTTAAAACTTTGCATGCACTTCATTTCTCATTAACTATTAAATGCATTTACTTGAAACGTCACATACCGTTTTGTCCTCGGGGCCATTACTGTAGGTCACTGACCAAGACTCAAAACACTAGCATGGATGTTTACAGAATTATTTCATTTTTTTGAACTTACACAATTCCTGATTAAGATTTTATCGACTCAGCATGGCACTGACTATCAAGCACTGAGAATAGTCGAGCGCGCTGTCTCTCGGACAGCTATTATTTTATGCGTTGTGCGTCCTCAACATTTACCCTTGTTAACACTCTACAGGCTACATTTTGCATCCGATCTTCATGAAAGTTAATCAGAACATTTATCTCCATTAAATCATAGACAAGTTCGAAACAAGGCCATATGAAGTCAAAAACTAGGTCACTACGTCAAATTAAAGGGAAATATTGTTAACACTCTTGAGGCCACATTTGTCTTGATGATATGTAAGCCAAGGTCGAACATGAGTCATGTCCGGTCAAAATGTAGGTCACTAGGTCAAATTGAAGGAACATCTTGACATTTTTGCTTCAGCAGTTTGAAATTTAGTCAGAATGTTTGTATTAATGATATCTAGGTCCAGTTCGAATATGGGTCATATTTGGTCAGAAACTAAGTCAATATGCCACAATGAAGGACAATCTTGTTAACACTGTAGAAGCTGCATTTTTGGCTAAGGCAGCTTGCAATTTGGTCAGAATGTTTATCTAAATGATATCTAGGCCAAGTTCAAATATGGGTCAAGCTCTGGAGGCCTTATTTTCAACTTGAGCATGTTGAAACTTTATCAGAACGTTTGTTTTGATGATATGTAGGTCAAGTTCGAACATGGGTCATGATGGGTCAAAAAGTAGATCACTAGGTCAAATTGAAGGACAATCTTGTTAACATTCTAGAGGTCGCAATTTTTGCTTCAGCAGTCTGACATTTTGTCAGAATGTTTGTATTAATTTTATCTAGTGAACACTCTGGAGGCCTTATTTTCAACTTGAGCGTGTTGAAACTTTATCAGAAAGTTTTTCTTGATATGTAGGTCAAGTTCGAATAAATGTCATATTGGGTCAGAAACTAGGTCACTAGGCCAAATTGAAGGAAAATCTTGTTAACACTATAGAAGCATTTAGGAATTAAGTATTTAGCATTAGGCCAAATTGAATGGAACTCTTGTTAACACTCTGGAGGCCATATTTTCAACTTGAGCATGTTGAAACGTTGTCAGAATGTTTGTCTTGATGATATGTAGGTCAAGTTTGAACATGGGTCATGATGGGTCAAAAAGTACATTGTATAATTCAGGTGAGTGAACTAGGGCCATTATGGCCCTTTTGTTTCTACTATATGTGAGAGTCCTCATTTGAGGATTTCGATGTTTCTGGGTTACTTGTAAATTATGCGTGCCCTGTCTACATGTATCAAATTGTGTCGGGCTCATCGACTGTAGAGTTTCATTATATAGGTTTAAAAATCTTTGAACGGTTCGTCCTAGAGCCTAGATATTTTATATGCAGCAGCTTCTAGTCGTCCTTACCATGATTGTTCAAATTATGCCCTTGGGGTTAAAATCAGGCTCGCCCCTGTGGACATTGGTCTTTACATAGAACTGTATAGCAGCGATAGCAATTTTCTCAGGTGAGCGACTTACATGTCACATGTTTAGATTTTACCTTTTCCACTCGTTCAGTGTCTTTAAATTACTTTAATTCCATGACTCACAAGTTGTAGGTCACAAGCTGTAAGTCACATGCTGTAAGTAACAAGCTGTAAGTCATAAGCTGTAAGTCACAAGTTGTAAGTCACAAGTAGCTTGTCACAAGCTGTAAGTCATAAGCTGTAAGTTACAAGTTGTAAGTTACAAGTTGTAAGTCACAAGTAGCTTGTCAAATAGCTTGCTGAATTGGTCGGCATTAATCATGAATTGCAAGTCACAAACTACCTAAGCGTGTTACTTGTATCTTTTGCTAGCCAAATATCGACCCATGTTGCATTTCTTTCACAGTGGCAAATGTCTGTCCAGCTCGACAACTTTGAAAAAAGTACAAATAAAATATGTGGTCCAATCTGCGAAAACCGGGCTCCTGGCGTACGTCATGAACGAATCTAGTCAATTTGCATATAGTCAATTTCAAAACGCAAAATAGAAGAGAAGCATTTAGCACTGCGTTGTGCAACTTGCATGAACATATTGGGAAAAGATTGTATTTTCAGTACACATACGTTCATCAATTGGATAAGAATATAATGCATAGTTATTTTCTTTCTATATTTATTCTTAACTGTTAGCCTAACAATTAAACATTTAAAAGTTTTGTATAGATGATCATATAAACATAAATCCGTAGAATTTTGCATTGGAATATAGATCTATATCATATATCTTGGATAAGATCATATTTTCAGAATATATACCAACATGTTTAAAATTGACCATAAGCTGCATGCGTCTCATATAATACCTTACTAGTTGAACATCAACCTTTTAGAATGACTAAAGAGATGGATAATGTGTAGTCTGCTGAACATGGCATGTCTAATAACTTTCCCGAGAACTGTTCTTTGTGTTTTGATCTATTGTATATGTTTGTTTTTGTTTCCTTTCATGTTAATAGAGGATGTGAATAATTTTACTGAAAATAAAAGCATTGCATTTTGTTGTAAATGAATGTTTTCCTTTTACTGCAGTATCAAACCCTTGACCGGAAACTTGGTAGGTGCTGTATAAACAGAAACGCTCTTGGTCGGTATAACTCAGCTAAAACAGTTCTATAAAAAAAAAAAGGAATTTAGAAGGTTGACTGTTACTTGACATGGTGGCATAATTCTTGACGCATATGACCGAGTTTTAAACTCGTCTGAGGCTTCAAATGGATAACCAAGGCTTAGCCTACCTAGCGGTTTACCAGTATTATATGGAAGCCCTGGAGGGCAAGTTTGACTTGCGACTAATGACTTTTGACTTTTGACTTGAACTTTTGACTTTTGAGTTATGACTTGTGTATTCGGTGTTATATTGGCGGGTTATATTTCGAGAACGAGCGTAAACGATGGCTTGTCCAGGGCATAACCACACAAGTTATTGTTTTATCTTCATAATACTTAGTAGAATGATTTGCCTTGATGAGTAGGTGTGTTGCGTACATAACCTATGACTCTATGTCAAAGATCAAGGTCACACTTAGCGGTCAAAGGTCAAAAATATGTTATTTATACCTTGTCTGGACAATTTCTGTACAATTTATTGTTGAATAGTCATGAATCTTTGTAGAAATGTTCACCCTGGTATGAAAGCGTGTCATGTATAAGACCGAAGAATCTATGTCAAAGGTCAACGTCACAGTTATAGGTCCAAGGTAAAAAAATGTGTAATTTATACGTTGTCCAGGCCATTACTTCACAAGTAATTGTTGTATCTTTGTATCTTTAAGTTGTATAATTGTTTACCCTGGTGAGTAGGCGTGTTGCGTACAAAGACCCATGAATCTATGTCAAAGGTCAAGGTCACACTTAAAGGTCAAATGTCAAAAATGTGTAATTTATACCTTGTCCAGGCCATTATTTTAAAAGTAATTTTTAGCTGTACTGGCCAAATGCCAGGTCAGCTCACGCGATGGACCGTCGTCCGTCCGTCTGTCCGTCCGTTAGCAATTTACAAAATCAACTTTTTCTCTTTTCTCAAGAACCAAGATTGGGATTTTAATGAAACTTCATAGGTAGCATCCCGGCATGGTCCTCTACCAAAATTGTTCAAAGAAATTAATTCCATGCAATCGTAAGGAAAAACTTAAAATATCTTCTCGTCACAAACTGCTACTATTTGGTATATAGCATTGTCTAGTGGACCTCTACAAAGTTTGTTCAAATCATGTCCATCAAAATTGGCCCCGCCCCAGGGGTCACATGTTTAACATAGAGTTATATAGGAAAAACCTTTAAAAATCTTCTTGTCCAAAACTGCAAGCCCTAGATCTAAGACATTTGGTATGTTGCATTTTCTTGTGGACCTCTAAAATGTTTGTTCAAATCATGTTGATGTTTCTGGGTTACTTGTAAATTATGTGTGCCCTGTCTACATGTATCAAATTGTGTCGGGCTCATTGACTGTAGAGTTTCATTATATAGGTTTAAAAATCGGTGAACGGTTCGGCCTAGAGCTTGGATATTTGATATGCAGCAGCTTCTAGTCGTCCTTTACCATGATTGTTCAAATTATGCCCTTGGGGTTAAAATCAGCCTCGCCCCTGGGAACATTCGTTTTACATAAAACTGCAAAGCAGCGATAGCAATTTTCTCAGCTGAGCGACTTACATGGCACATGTTTAGATTTTACCTTATCCACTCGTACAGTGTCTTTATATTACTTTAATTCATGAGTCACAAGTTGTAAGTCAATAATCACAAGCTGTAAGTCACAAGCTGTAAGTCACAAGCTGTAAGTCACAAGCTGTAAGTCATAAGCTGTAAGTCACAAGTTGTAAGTGACAAGCTGTAAGTCATAAGCTGTAAGTCACAAGTTGTAAGTCAATAGTCACAAGTAGCTTGCTGAATTAGTCGGCGTTTATCATGAATTGCAAGTCACAAACTACTTTGGCGTGTTACTAGTATCTTTTGCGAGCCAAATATCGACCCATTCTGCATGTCTTTCACATTGGCAAATGTCTGTCCAGCTTGACAACTTTGCAAAAAGTACAAATAAAATATGAGGTCCAATCTGCGAAAACCGGGCTCCTGACTTAAATGACGTTACGTCAAAACTGAGCATTAAAGTGACGTCATTAACGTCATGACAAAATCTAGTCAATTAGCATATAGTCAATTTCAGAACGCAAAAAAAGAAGAAAAGCATTCAGCATTGCGTTGTGCAACTTGCATGAACATATTGGGAAAATATTGTTTTTTCAGTACACATAAGTTGACTAAATGGATAAGAATATTATGCATAGTAATTTTCTTTCTATGCTTATTTGTTAGCTGTTAGCCTTTAACATTTAAAAGTTTTTTATAGATGATGATATAAACATAAATCCGTAGAATTTTGCATTGGAATGTAGATCTACATCATATATCTCGAATAAGATTATATTTTCAGAATATATACCAACATGTTTAAAATTGACCATAAGCACCATGCGTCACATATAAAATATCTTGCTAGTTGAACATCAACCTTCAGAAAGACTAAAGGGATGAATAATTCGTAGTCTGCTTAACATGGCTTGTCTAATATCTTAGGAATGACTTTCCCGAGAACTGTTCTTTGTGTTTTGATCTATTGTATATGTTTGTTTTTGTTTCCTTTCATGTTAATAGAGAATGTGAATAATTTAACTGAAATTAAAGCATTGCATTTTATTGTAAATGAATGTTTTCCTTTTATTGCTGTATCAAACCCTTGACCGGAAACTTTTGGTATGTGCTGTATAAACAGAAACGCTCTTGGTCGGTACAATTCAGCTAAAACAGTTCTATAAAAAAAATCAGGGATTTAGAAGGTTATCTGTTACTTGACATTGTGGCCTAGTTCTTGACGCACATGACCGAGTTTCAAACTCGTCTGAGGCTTCAAAGGGATAACCAAGGCTTCGCATACCTAGCGGTTTACCAGTATTAACTGTACAAACCGCCAGCATTCAGCATTTTTTCATCGAAATTTAAGTCAGCTAAGATGTACTCACAGAAATGTGTCCACAATTTAAATATCTACCATATGGGCCATAACCACGGTGTCACTGAAGCCATATAAAATGTACAGCTAGAGTGCACAACAACTAACCACAAAACAATTGTGTGAGGATTGGTACCCTAGTTCAACTAGATGCCCGTAGGCAACATGTCGAGCCCATTATTGTCAAGCATTTTGTACTTATGAGCTCTTAGTGTGACCTTGAACATTGACTGTCATGGGTGTTAGATGTGACACACCCTTTCATCAGAATGAACATTTCTACCTGTTGTATGAAAATACGACAACAAATTGTTATTGCCAAACTTTAACCCTTGACCTCCAACTGTGACCTTAACCTTTGACAAAGAGTCAAGTGTCTCCACGATGACCTGTTACTAATCAGAATGAACATTTCTGCCAAGAACTACGAAACTATGACAATGGCATATAAATGTATTGCCCAGATACGGTATAAATTATCAACTGTTGACATTTGGTCTCTTAGTGTGACCTTGACCTTTTACATAGAGTCATTGGCCTTGTACGTAACACACCTACTCGCCAGTTTGAACATTAGTACTAAGTAAAATGAATATATGACAATGCTTAGAAAAGAAATGGCCCAGGAAGTATCAATCTAAAGAAATTGGACTTTGACCTCTTAGTGCAAGCTTGGCCTTTGACATAGAGTCATTGGTTTTGTATGCGACACACCTGATTATCAGGGTGATCATTTGTACCTAGCATAATGACGATACAACAATTACTTGTGAAGTTATAGACCAGACAAGGTATAAATTACAAAATTTTGATGTGACCTTGACCTTTGACACAGAGTCATGGGTCTTGTACGTGACACGCCTACATATCAGAGTCAACATTTCTACCAATTATTATGAAGATACAACAATATCTTTTTATGTTATAACCCGGACTAGGTATAAAATACAAAATGTTGACCTCTAAGTGTGACCTTGACCTTTATCGTTATCGCTGCCAACGTCAGCCATCTTCTACGCACGTTCTCGAAATGCGCGCCAATATTACAATGAAGGTACAAGTCATAACTCAAAAGTCACAAGTCATAAGTCTTAAGTCAAAAGTCTTAAGTCAAAAGTCTTAAGTCAAAAGTCGCAAGTCATTAGACCAAGTCAAAATTGCCCTCCAGGGCTTCCATAGTATTAACAGTACAAACCGCCAGCATTCAGCAATTTGTTATCGAAATTTAATTAACAAAGGTACAAGTCATAACTCAAAAGTCACAAGTCATAAGACTTAAGTCAAAAGTCGCAAGTTAAAAGTCGCAAGTCATTAGTCGCGAGTCAAAATTGCCCTCCAGGGCTTCCATAACAACTGCCTTTCTGGCTTTATAAGTGTATGTTTGTTTAATTGTTGTTGGTTTTGTATCGAACTACTCCATGCTATAAGAGCTGTGTTTATATAGGAATTTTGATTTACAATCCAGCATTCATGTTAACGACATACTCGATAAAACATTTGTCAAATTCTTAGTGACACATGTCAGATGTGCCAATTCGATATTAGCTTAAACGTTTAATTATACCCCCGATAAACGAAGTTTAGAGGGGGTATATTGGAGTCATCCTGTGGTTGGTCGGTCGGTTGGTCCGTTGCGATTTTCCTTGTCCGGAGCATAACTTTAAAACTAATTGTTGGAATTTAATAAAACTTCATAGGATGATATAACACATTGAGAGGAAGTGCAGTGTATAGGAACCATAACTCTATTTTATCTAAATACAGAGTTATTGCCCTTTGTTACAATGGTAGAGAATAATCAGAGGAAGTGCAGTGTACAAGAACCATAACTCTAATTTACATAATTACAGAGTTATTGCCCTTTGTTACTTTTTCTTGATCGTAGAGTCTTGTCCGGAGCATAACTTTAAAACTAATTGTTGGAATTTAATAAAACATCATAGGATGATACAACACATTGAGAGGAAGTGCGGTGTACAAGAACCATAACTCTATTTTACCTAAATACAGAGTTATTGCCATTTGTTACTTTTTCTTGTCCGGAGAATTACTTAATAACTAACAGATGGAATCTAATAAAACTGCATACAATAATAGAGCATAATGAGAGGAAGTTTAGTGTACAAGAACCATAACTCTTATTTACATAATTACAGAGTTATTGCCTTTGTTACTTTTTCTTGTCCGGAGAATTACTTAATAACTAACAGATGGAATCTAATAAAACTACATACAACGGTAGAGCATAATCAGAGGAAGTGCAGTGTACAAAAACCATAACTCTAATTTACATAATTACAGAGTTATTGCCCTTTGTTATCCAAAAATGAACAAAACAAGAATAACCCGATCCATAACATTGTCCTTTTAAGGTGGGGTTTCTAAATATTTCACAACCTTTCCTATCAGGGCGGCGTTCGGGGGTATTAATCACATTCAGTGATAGTTCTAGTTTAATCAGACTTCGAAACAAGTACCTGTTCCCGCATGGGTTTATAGCTCTGCCATTAGATGTATTTAGATGATGAATTGGGAAAACATTTCGACAAAAGGATTAATGTTTATGTAAAGGCTTTGAATATTGATTACAAAAGAGAGGAAGACACATTGAACTGCTCAATTATGGGTATTCATGTTAATTAGGTCAATAAAAGCTTTATAATCCTTTCTATGTTTTCCAACTTGAAATAAGTTAAAGGTTGTCCGTAACCATACTTACATGCTCTTTGTTTTCTGTGTCTAATGTGACAATAAGACCTATTCGTTCTTGTATGATCAAACGAGTAAATGCGTGGAGCTCGTCTTCAATTGGTTGAGGTGAAACTATAAATGCCCGTTGGCTTTTATAGCTCTGAAATATCAAGTAGACACCAATAAATTATACACTTTACTGTTTAATCATCATTTTTCATGTCAAACGCATTTAGGTTCAATCACTCAGTCCCAGATTCATATGTATTTTCGCAAGTGCAAGTTCACTTTATCTTATTATACCCCCCGGCAAACAAAGTTTGGGGGGGTATATAGGAATCACCCTGTCTGTCCGTCTGTCTGTCTGTCTGTCTGTCCGTATGTCCACATTTCTTGTAAGCACTACTCCTCCTAAATGGCTCAATGGATTTGGTTCAAACTTTACATGAAGGTTACACATCATATGTAGATATGCATGAAGGAAGATCATACGCCTCGGATTCTTCCAAGGGCAGATAATTCAACTTAGAGGTTACCTGCGAGGGACTCCTGTGCACATACCTCCACATTTCTTGTAAGCACTACTCCTCCTAAACGGCTCAATGGATTTGGGTCAAACTTTACATGAAGGTTACACATCATATGTAGATATGCATAAAGGAAGATCATATGCCTCGGATTCTTCCAAGGGCAGATAATTCAACTTAGAGGTTACCTGCGAGGGACTCCTGTGCACATACCTCCACATTTCTTGTAAGCACTACTCCTCCTAAACGTCTCAATGGATTTGGTTCAAACTTTACATGAAGGTTACTCATCATATGTAGATATGCATGAAGGAAGATCATACGCCTCGGATTCTTCCAAGGGCAGATAATTTAACTTAGAGGTTACCTGCGAGGGACTCCTGTGCACATACCTCCACATTTCTTGTAAGCACTACTCCTCCTAAACGGCTCAATGGATTTGGTTCAAACTTTACATGAAGGTTACACATCATATGTAGATATGCATGAAGGAAGATCATACGCCTCGGATTCTTCCAAGGGCAGATAATTCAACTTAGAGGTTACCTGCGAGGGACTCCTGTGCACATACCTCCACATCTCTTGTAAGCACTACTCCTCCTAAATGGCTCAATGGATTTGGGTCAAACTTTACATGAAGGTTACACATCATATGTAGATATGCATGAAGGAAGATCATATGTATCGGATTCTTCCAAGGGCAGATAATTCAACTTAAAGGTTACCTGCGAGGGACTCCTGTGCACATACCTCCACATTTCTTGTAAGCACTACTCCTCCTAAACGGCTCAATGGATTTGGTTCAAACTTTACATGAAGGTTACACATCATATGTAGATATGCATGAAGGAAGATCATACGCCTCGGATTCTTCCAAGGGCAGATAATTCAACTTAGAGGTTACCTGCGAGGGACTCCTGTGCACATACCTCCACATTTCTTGTAAGCACTACTGAGTCAAACTGTATATGAAGGCTACACATTATATGTAGATATGCATGAAGGAACATTTTTCTCCTCAGATTCTTCCAAGGGAAGATAAGCAAAGTAGAAACTTTACCAATGTATCCGATGCTTTGGGAGGGGAGCGGGGGGTATTCTTTAGTGAGCTTTGCTCACAGTATTTCTAGTTTGGATTTCTCCAAGATTCTGTCTGCACTTAATTATAATGATACACTTGTATTTGTATTAGTTTGTGTATTACAAGAATGTATAAAAAAAAATAATTAAACAATCGTGTGTGATACAGATACGATATTTAATTCCAGTATATATTTTGTCCTTGAAAATGATTTGAAACAATAACAAAACTAATGTAATGATTTGCATAACAAGATGTTTCATCTAAGAACTGTACTAGCTATTAATAAATCGTGCTTCTAAATTTTGTATTCAATTATGTTATGCACGTTTTCATTATGTGTTTTATGGCAAAGATTTACCTACTGGAATATTCCAGTAAACTTGTTTTGCACATGTTCGTTTCTACAGTATGAAATAGGAATCCGCTGTAGCCGAGTGGTTGGCTTTGGGTATTTGGAATCGGTGACAATGATTTGGTCCCTTAACGCGGCGGTCATGTTTGAGTGCCCATTAGTAAGGCTCATTTCCCAGCCTAGTTTTGGTTTGTTTATCAAGGGATGACAAAAGAGTCTTCCGTCGGCATGATAAGACTGGGATAATGTTCACAATGGGCGTAAATGCAGAATGAGTGCAACATAATAATAATAATAATAATAATAATAATAACATTATTTTATGAGGGTAAAAATAACTCATTCATGGTGTAGATTCAGAGGTTCTTTGCATAGTTAAAACCCTAAGTAAAAGTTACAATAGTGTTCGTTGCAGTGTAAGGCTTTAATCGTGAGACAGACAATTCAGATTGATTGACTCGCATACCGGTAAATATAAGGCAGCAGGAAATGTATATTCATGTTCTGTCTTTGTAGGAACCAGGATTACACTATTCTTGGTAACTGTTGAAAGATAATTTGATAGTTTTACATATACAAATGACATCAATGGGCTTAGATTAAAGCTGATTTTCCTGATTAGTACATTCATTGTAGTCTTCTTAACATGAAACAGAAAAAACGATGAACCGGCCGCGGTGATATAACGGATATATGGTTGAAAACGGCCTTAAACTCAGGTCAAACAAATATTCAAACATTAACAAGTTTCTTAACGTTATGGTTGTCAACGGAAAAGAAACAGTATGAAATGTAAGTTTAATTGTCAATAAACATAAGAACAAAAGTTGGTGTTCGCGTGTCATGTGGATAAACTGTATTAGAGCCGTGTGACATGATAGAAGATCAGTTGCTTTTTCCGAAAATAATATAACATTACGGGGCATGGAAGTGGAATCTAAAGGGGCTACACTTTTAGAAGATCAAGTGTCTGTTATGTCTTCAGTAATGTTGATAGTGTATGCCAAGATAAGACTCTGCTACGCTCTCAAAGTCAATATTCGCACATTAAACAAGATCCCTTTAAATTCTACATTTCTACAAAGATACATTTTAATTTTAATGAAAATCCTTCATAAATACCCACCAAGTAATCCTTTACGTTGCGACTCGTTTCGGGAACAACACCAACAACTGCCTTGTTCACTTGATTTTAATTGCTGTTATAAAGCGGAAAGAATAGATGGTTATTTATATGTACGAAACAGCTACAGGGTAATCGCTCCAACCGGTAGCAATGCAGTACAGTCGTTTTAGAGAGAAGTTGCTTTTCAGAGGTCAGATCTTCTTCCTGATAGAAACGGGTCTTGGCGTAACTGTAAGCAGGCAACTTTGGAAAACATGTGTGCCTTTCCCCTCCCAACCCCCACCCCCTTCACACGCCCCCCCCCCCCCCCCGCAACCCCCCCCCCCCCCCCCCAAAAAAAAAACCAACAACAACACAACAACAACGTACTGTGTTCATATTTCCCATTTGCCTGTCATAAGACATATACAACTATTGTTCTGAAGAGATTTTCGCTCTGCATTTGTGTTCTTTAGGAAGTTATTCTTCACACTTTTAATTTCAATGTCAATTTTCCATGACTCAAGACTGCAAGCATTTTACTAAAGTCATAATGGTTTAGCCAATCCACGGAAAAAATGTACAAGATGTCTTTTATGAGCTGTGTTGAACTAGATCAGCCTGTGCATCGACAATATCCACACTGATCACATACTACTTACATTAGCTTGTTATAAGCTTCTTTTAACTTGTGTATATTCTAATAAAAGGGAGCAGAGAGACAAACTGATCTGAACCTACAGTGTTCAGAAATTCAACTATGTACCTATAACCATGGCCGGACTCATATGTAACCATTAAAATGATCATATCCACCCAAAATACGACTGAGTCTCTAAACACTCTGAAACATACTTGGCTAATCATAAAAATGTCTTCTTTTCTCAAAGTGTTTTCTAAAGATGTTCAGTAATATAGATTACAGTGGTAACAAACAAAATAAAGAGGTTACAGTACAACCTTGTATTGTAATTCCATGTCGTTCATGTTTGTGTACGGGTCTTGCTGGATCATCTCCCTGTATGCTGTACTGTACTCTCGTTTACTTACAGGCTTACTTGGTAGGGCCAGTAACTCAAACAGAACTTCATGAATGAATCTGTATTGTTCCTGAATATATGGGAAACAATTGTTATTTGATTTGTAATTAATTATATTCACGTTTGGTGTGTGCTCATATGTGTGTTCTGATTTACGTAACATGGTCTTCGCCCGGACCAGTGTTAGTTCTAACACGTTGCTGAACTATCCATTAGCCTATGTGTAGGAGTATTAAATATGCGGACAGGATAAATGCAGAATGAGGAAAATAATCGTGTGTAACATACATGCTGTTATGTAATTGGTGTATTTGATACTGTTATATTAACAATGTGCTCCGTTTGTTATTTTCGCTAGGCTAATAACATCATGTGATAAAGTAACAGTACAAACACGCGAACACCTTAATAACAGTACGTAAGGTAAATCTAAAAGCATCCCGGCTTTACTAGATGTAAGATTGTGAACCGAATCCAACACTCATTTAACAGCTGACTAATCTTGAATGCACCGAAAGTATCTTTTAATGCATAGTTGTTAAAAAGATACTCTTCGTTAATTTTGAAATCTATTTTGGAAGTATGTATTGGTCCATAAAATGAATACAGAGGGTGTATATATTGCCTTTCTTTTTTCATCCAATCGCCATCTGCACATTCTGATGAAGGTTTAGATTTGTCTCTCATATTACACACAGAAGCTTATTAGAAGCTTCTGTCAACGTGTGATGACTTTTATAATAACGATCAGATTAACAGGCTGGTCTCAGGAAAAATGGACCAGTAGTACTGGTGACTTTACCAGGAAACGCCGTGATATAACTCAACAATTGTTGAAAGCTGGGTTAAACACCAACAAATCAAACTATAGACTTCAAGAATGCTGATAAATACGACTAGATGGCAAACAAAGAATATTATTATCAGGCTGTGTATAGGAAGGTCTATAGACTAACCAAGACCTTCACTGATCGCAAATTGCTGACATGATTCTATGAAAGTCTGGATTACCTGCCTCATCCAAAATTATGATAAATAGTAGGCAGTGAACCACACTATGTCCCTGGAGTGATCCAGTGTTTACATGTATAATAAGTGTATAACGGGGTTACAACCTTTGTCTGGACCATGTTGGCTCTTTGTTGTCGTAGATCGTAAACACACTGGTACACGTTCACAGAGCCAGTTTGTAGACCCTGGTTATTTAAGATGTCTAGGGCGATGAACGTTCCTGTTCGACCAACACCAGCACTGTAATAGAACAAGCAAGAACACTTGAAATATCTAAGGACCAAATATATTTTGTAGTAGACTAAAATAATTGTTTACAACGGACAGTGTCTATTGAAGTAGATGGCTTTGGTACATATAACTTAATATATAAGTTAGTTCTATAAATGAAAGTACAATAATTGAAAAGAGACGGAAACATTGTAACAAAACCAGAACTGGTTAATTATGACCACGTTCTTCTTTTGCCATTATTTTTTCAAAAGCCGTACGTTTGTTTCAAATGTATCAAACTGCGTCTGAATGTGCGAAAGTGATAACTGAAATATTGAACTTTTAACATGTCTTACAAAAGAAAGCAGATACAACATAATATTTGAAAACAAATGTTGTGATGAAATGAAAATGTTTTACACATTAAGTTAAATTCTCTGTTGGGTGGTAGTCAGTTGCCCAGGAAGAATGTTGTGAAGAATACTGGTTTTAGACAGCCAATAAACACATAGCTACATTACAGAATACCGTGACATAACATAAATACAAGTGATATCGGTGTAACTCCCCAATCAATCAATCAATCAATCAATCAATCAATCAATCAATCAATCAGTGATGTCCATACCTACAATGCACCAACCAGGGATACGTCTCTCCTCTATCATGTTTTCGTACAAACTGAAGGAAATATGCCAGACCATTGCTCCCTTCCGGAACATCCTTATCCGGCCATGAATTGAAATGGTAGTGCTTGATCTCACGTTGTTTCTTCAGTGTCTCCTGTATTTCAGAGTAAATCACGTACACTACTTTATCAAACGTGAGAGTACAAACGAAATAATAGTATTTATACAGTAAATATATTTTATCATGAACACAAAGGTTTGTCTCCTCGACATGACTTATTTCATTATCAAATCAAATCATTATAACTTTTCCAACAGTCGACTTTGAAAATATCAAGGTCAAACTATGACTTTAAACTTAAAACTTTTATTTTATGCGACATTGTGAAACTCCGGCCCATACACACGTTACAGCATAAGTACATTGCATGTGAAGTGAGAAAAGTATTAACATGATAATGATACAGATATATAATATATAATATCAAAACTCGAATATCCATTATATTAAATACTACTGATACGGTTTATGACATAGCTAATGTTAGACATATTCCTCTACTCCTGTATACGATGTTTGGATATACTAAGTTCATGGCAAGCGTCAACTCAGTGGGTCCATAATCTACCAGTTAAACAAAAGATACATTATACAGTTATGACAATCATAAATGTTTTGAAATGTTACAAAAGCTGTTGTACTGTATAATATATCGGTTAAGATTTTACTGTATCAGTTTATGTTAACAATTCAATTAATCAACGAAACCAATACTTTTCCAGACTACAATACAACTGAAATATGACACAATAAGTATTTCCCTCTATTTTAACAATGTGTTTCTGGTTATTTTATATTAATGGATACAACATGCAAACCGGAGGTATATATATGATATCAAAGTCCAAATATATCTCGTCACTTTCCAAAAAAACCAACCACTTATAACAATCTAGAGTGTCGTGTCTTTTAAGGGAAACCAACTGTATATAGCAACACAGAATAACAATTAAGATATGTTTTTCTTAAATTAAAAGCATTACAGATAAATAAAGCTAGATTGCTTATCAGATTACATTTTTTCGATGATATTAGATCGTATAATTTGTGAATACTAGGTTTCTCGAAAACATTTTGTGGAAAATATCTATATCGCAACTAATAATTCAATGAACACATCATAACGGAATGGGCATCATAATAAAATGATAATCATCCTAAATGGTAGTTGCACAATACAAACATGTACGGAATTCTTTTGGGATATTCATATATATGTATCGTCCTTCCTCTATCATTACAAATTGACAACTTCTGTTAAAGGAAGCTAAAGTAAACGATATTTCTTAATATCTATGTATTAATGAAAATTCAATTTTAAAGTGATAATGATGAAATGATATTGAAAATAAACTTAGCTACCAAGCTTTGCATGTACTTATCAGTCAATCATTTAATATAAGATGAATTTAATATATGTAAAATGACTTTCATTGCCTTAGATGGCAACTGCTTCAGCCATTTTAGAGAATGACAACCTGTTTGTAAAATCAATTTAAAGTTTCAATTTGAGAACCATTAAATGTCCATTTTTCTAGAGAACGAGGTTTTCTCCCCTTTAAAAAAAAAAGGAACTTGTGTTTGACAATCAATATGTTATTGCTGCAAAAATCCTGAAATATGTTAAGCTGTATTTGCAAACCAAATATTGTGTCGGCTATAAGTGCTTTGTCATCTGCAAACAAAAACACGAAATGTATATCAGATCTGGGTACTACTTGACTCACCGAATATTGCTATCATGAAGCATATATCAAAGCGAGATCGGTATCGTTTTGCCAGGTTTGTCGATCCGGAAGGATATATTCGTGATTTTTGTAACTTGGGTTGTCGAATTGACTAGCATTCATCCATTGTAAAATTTATCATCATATTACACTCGTTTAATTAACCCACTCGCATATATATGGTGAATGAAACCTATTGTTATATAGTGTTGTATTTATAACTCGACTTTCCCCATTTCATTCTAGTGTTTGTTAGTAGTAGTTGATAGCATATACGGATAAGAAACGGTTAGAGAGAGGAAAGACACATGGTTACATACACAGGTCACTGAGAATGATTTCACAATGAAGTCGGCATAATATTCCTCATCCGCTGTGGTGACTGTAAATGCTCCATACACAGACGATTGGTTCACGTCAGGCCAATATTTCAAACATTTCACCTAAATGGAAATATATAGGACATCGACATATAAGACTGGTACCCTATTACTTATATAAATAGGCTATTTATATACTCTATAAAGAACATATGTAATCGTATTAATTTGCCGCATTGTGCGACAAGGCAACGTATGGACTCTGCGCACAGCGAAAACTCATTTGGCAGAGCCATGGAAGGTGCTTTTGACGAACATCTGGATGAGTTGCTTCAATATTGACACTACTTTACGTCTTTGTTTGATGCTAAAATAAAATGTCAATCCGACATAGTATGTAAGAATTTAATATATATATATATATATTTATCTTTTGAATAATTGTCCTAGACTTTGTAGCTGTATCTGGCATGGTTAATTCAAACTAAAATCAGAAGTGTTCATATCTCTATTATTCGATGGTTTAGCTACTTTAATCAAATAAACTACAAACTTCATCTTTAAAGCATATGCAACATTGTTAAAAGGTACTGTTAAATAATACCATGGTAGTGAACTAATGTCATTTCCTTCATATTACCTTTCCTGCTTCAACAAGACGGGTAACCATTACAACGGTTTCAATCTTCTGCTCCCAGATCATACGCCAGAAGTCATCAACACTTGTATTAATAGGAGCTGTTTGCATTTGAGAAAGTAAAATTAAGAAAGAATACATATTATCATATTGATTCAATAAGCATAAATGTGATGTTTCTAAGACTTAAGTGTTTGTTTATAAGTAACATTTCGATGAAATAGAATATGAGTATAGTTCAAACTGGTCATATCTTGGAGTAACATATTCTTTCTTTAGAGTCTCGTTTTAGTTGTTGTTTTGTCTTGGGACACATTGCGAATTGAGTTAATAGTTTGTGTAAACAAGAAATCTAATGTTCCGATTCAAGTGCTATGATATCACAATGATATAAAAAGGATTCTTGTGATATTTAATTTTTTGTGAAAAGTGACATATGGAATGTTCAAGATCAAAAGGAAGGAAATAAACATTTATACAAAATATAAATGCTTATAAGTTATTTTGTAACTAGATTTATTCGTGTTGGCTTTGCATAATATAGTGTAATCTTTTAATAGATACACAGAGTCATCCTTACCGTTGGCAGCAATGTACGATGTTATTTTATCGAAACCCTGAAATTAAATACACTAATTAGTGATGTATATACACAGAGCATATATTTGAACTGTTAGTCTTTCGAATAACGGTAAAAGTTATGCAATGTCACACACATATAAACTGTATTTACATCATACATGTACAATATTTAAGATCAAATATCATCTTTTATAATTTATTTGTATACATATGATATGAATTAAGTTTGAACTTGGGATGTTTAGAGAAAAAAGTATTAACAATGTTTTAGAAACCATAGGTGATCTTGGATCAGACAATTTAATCACATTTGAAAGCATGTCTGTATGCTGTTGTACACTATCTATAGCCACGTCACATGAAAACCAACACATGTGTTTTCCAACCTGCAAAGAATCAGCATGTACATGTACCTCCAGGCAGACTGATCAATATATTCACTGTTCGTAATCTAGTAGTATAACATATGTGACACCATACAACTATGTATCCATGTAATATTTTGAATGTTTTCTTCACTGTTTGTCTCTTTAAAAGAAAATGTCCTTAGTTATGCATTTAGTAATTAACTGAACTCGACTCTAATTGACATTAATCTTGCCCTATATGACCAATATTGTGGACGGACCATAAGACATTAATCTATCTTTATACAAGCATGCATACTGACTGTGAATGTCATGATTTCAAAATGTTTGAAGGTCGGCATTCGTGTGACGTGACTCAATATCTGAAATATATTACGTTGATAAAGGAGGCGTTGATGTAGTCTGAATGCGGAATATCGGGAATACTCTGTAGAACTACCCGGCAATGGTCATCTGTAACATATGAACAATTATGCTTTGTTAAATAATATTGAATATAAGTATATCAATGATATTCTCTATGTGTTTAAAACCTATGTAATGTCGCTTGTCATGGGACACAATCGATTCTGACTATGATTTAATATACACGTTGACTTTTGTAAACAGAGTACACCAACACTAGCCTTTGCATCCGTACCGATTGATCAATATATACACTGTTATTATATCACTTACATAAGCTGCTTCTCTCAACTTCTGCGGACTCTAATAAGACGGAGCAAAGACACATACTGTTGTGGCCCCACATTACATACGCGTATTCATGTCATTGACGGGAACTTGATTTCGACCATGTTAAATCTTTAAGTGATATGTTGCTTTCTATATTGTCATCTTCAAGTTATCTTAGAATTTTAGAAACATTTGTACAATCTGAAGCACGTTTTTGATAGAGATTTGAAAATAATTTTGGAAAGTTATCTGTTCTCATTATACACCTGTTTTACCATGTTGATTTTAAATGCTGCAGAATCGTAAAAAGCCGTCTCTTATACAAACGAAAGTTATGCGAGCGGTCATTCAAGAGGATAAACCTTACTGATTTGACACGCCCATTATATAGACAAGAGTCCACGTATATGTTGATTGTCAAGAATAATATTAAACTTACATGGATAAATCTCTTTGTAACGGTTGTTCGATATGTTTGGTGTAAGACGTGCCGCTTCTACAGGATATAACAGGCCATATGGTAACTCCTGTAAATATTGAAACGCATTGCAACAGTTTCAATTGTTCTAGAGTTTTCTTCACAAAATTATTGCTACGAAACGTAACCTTACCTGCGTATCAACCAATACTTACTTCGTGTAAGAAAGGAGCGCGCCACACGGACCTACTAGTGAAAGATGCTTTTGTCAACTTGTGTAAATCCAAGTAAGACTGAGCAAATGTATAGACTGAGCTCAACCTACAATGTTCACAAATACTAGTGTGTACCTTTCCAACAGATGGTTTAGAACAGCTATCCTCTGTGTTCAACTTTGGCTTTTGTAAACAGTGCATATCAATAGCAGCCTGTTTATTAACATATTCTGGTCATCTTCCAATATATATTAGTTACTAATGCCTTTAAGAAGCTTCTGTCAACGTGTGTAGATTCTAGTAAGACTGAACAGATGTACAGACTGATTACAATCTACATTATTCAGAAATTCCAATGTGGACCTTTCCAACAGACGGTATCATATTCATCTTTGAACAGAGGTCAGCATCAGGTTAAGATTGTTCGGTACAGAAAACTCAGGATAACACGAAGTCGAAAGAGGCCCAAATATTTATTCGTGTTATCGAAATGTTCGAGTGATGCCTCGATGTGTGCCTACGTATTTCTTCGTGTTTTTTCAGCTTCGTAATTATGTTTTACTTTTTTTTTTTTATGAAAACAGCCAGTGATAATCATCAAATTAAGAAGTCAGCGCAGCAGCAGTACTGGTTGCTCTTCAGTGTAATCAGAACGGCTGCCACCCTGTTTTACAAAGACAGATACGTTCAAGGATTTGTTTCGAGTTCAACGATGTATTCGACGTATCCCATGTTTGAGGACTCGCGTGTCCACCGTACTATATTACTTCTAATGTTGAATTTCGAAAAATCGAACAGAAAAGGAATGAAGGTACACCGATTATAAATTGAATTAGCAAGAAGAGTAAAAAGAATATAACATAAGAGTGGCGCTGTAAACTTACCATTGGGTATTGGCGAGAAGTGTAGAGCCAGACCAGCTTTCTCAGTGACATAGTCTAATCTGGATCTACAATGTCCGTCTATTGATCACAGGAGATCTTTGACAAACATTGTACATCAGAAACAGATTACTTTGATTGCATGAGTAGCCAGATATATATATATCTTTGCTTTTTATTTATTCGATTAGGGTGATTTTCATTGAGCAAGTCTCAAATAAACTGACCTGAAACATTTCAAATACTTCCTCCAGGGGTGTGGTCTCAATATAATTGCCAAGGTGAGTTATATCAATGGTTCTGCTGTCTGCTAGTTTTGTAATGTTAGCGTATAGTGACTGGGCTTTTTCAGGATCTGAACCTACTGCGCATACACTAACGTCAACTTCCGCTGGTACAACTGCTACAAGATGTACATAATACGTCATCAATGTCCTTGTTATTTCTCAACGAGGGCATGTTATTACAACAATACCATGATAACATAACCGGTAAATACATTTGGAACTTCGATTAAAATATTGTAAATTGAAAGTTAGAGTCACGAACCAGTAACACCAGTAAACCCAACCTTATAACACGTTTCAGTTAGATTCTCTGCCTGCGCATCCACCCGAATGGATACAGACTTACAGAGGTTTGTTGGAACATTATATGACTTATTGGCGAACAGTAGAGTGCCGGGTCAGTCTGGATCGATACGCTGGCTGACCAGGAAATACTCTGGTCGCAAATATCTTAAATAGTGTCGAGTTGTTTTGAATGAAATCCGAATGGTTTTAGAAATGGTAAAGTCAATCATTTTGTCTTGGACAATAAGACTTTATATAAATCAAAAAATCATCGTCAATTTAAATCCGTTTCATCTTTTACCACATACACAAATCTGCAGCAGACGGCTTTGACAACATTTAGGCATGAATATCGTTAATCTCTATACATGAAAATATAATAATTGAAAACAGTTTAAAAAGTCGTCTGCTGCTGATGCGTTAAATGGCGTCTACATTTCGAGATGGTTAAACGAAACACACAAAAATGGGATATGTAATTGTGAATGAGAATATAACATACTTGTTTTCAACTAATACTCTGTTTAATAATTATTCAAGGAATACTTAAAATTCGTCCAGTGAGAAAAACAATTACAAACACAATCATATAGCGATCTTAAATCCCTTTAACCCTTTCCAACTTATGGCACATCGGCAGCAAACGACTGTGTAAACATTATGGGACAATAATGGAAAATATCTATGAAGGAAAATTCGATCAATCGATGGAGTTGATAGAATTGTGTTAAAAGGAAAAAGGGCTTATTGTTTTTCAAAGGTCGTCTCCTACGGAGTCTTTAATCAGAACCTCCGATGGTCGAATCTATAGTACTGCTCATCGTTTGAAATGTAGTTATACCTTGTGAAATTCCACCTTCTTCGTCAACGGCAATATCTGCTGCAGCATATTCAAACTGATTGTATTCAACCGTGTTTTGAATCGAATCAGTTCCCACTTCTCCGTTGGTAATAATATTTGTGCCAACATCGTTGTGTCTATAAACAGCAGAGAAACATGAACCAATAATATAGAATGACGTATAATAATAGAATATGGAACCCACGAAAATTACGCAACGCTCATTCAGAAAACTTCTTAAGTGTTGCTTGTGTGAATCTTGCTTTACATTGTAACACAATGAGGTCAGAGACATACACGTGAGGTATTAACTTCGTGGAGTGGTATAGCCATATACGCAAGATGAGACAATCGCCAGCTCTGTAGTATATAATGTATGTTTTTAAGGAAGCGCCCATAGAGACATGGAGATATAGCCAGAGAGAGAGAGAGAGAGAGAGAGAGAGAGAGAGAGAGAGAGAGAGAGAGAGGCATGGAGTCTGCAGGGAGTCATGGGGCTCTCCCTAGGGTTAACCCTCGAATAATATCTTCACACTAAAACTAACGAAAAGTACCATTATACGATTTCATGTATTTACCTGTGTTTTTCTCGTGGACAACATGATGTAGCTGGCCAGAGTGCTATATAAGTTAATCACACTTTCTATAAATTGTCAGTTTTGTCATGCTATTTCGATCTTAAATTATTAGTACTGTTGGTAATTTCTCTCCCGACACAATCGCTCCTGTCTTAATTATATACAAACAGCCATAAGTGAAATGGAGGGAAGCCATTTTTAACATTTCATACCAGGGAAAGCGTCTAAAATCACCACATCTTTGATGCGTTTTACTGTTTTAAAGTATTGGTATGACCCGTCCGCAACCCGTACTCTCGTCTCCTGCTTTTGAGGCGGAGGATCTCACCGCTACAGCATTAAGGAACGAAATCAAAAATAATGAAATAAACAGAAAATATCTTGTTTACCGTTTATTAAGTTTCTTTCGTCTTATAAATATTGCAGCAGCAATAACAGCTAGCACCAATACCAAACCCACACATATCGCACCAATAAGTACCTTAGATACTTTTGTTCCAGTTGGTGGCAGAACTGAAATTAATTGAAAATAAAACAAGAAATACTTGTCATGGAATTTCTAATATATCTAGTTGATTACTAATAAAAGTAGGAACATGTTCATAGTTTACTGTCTGTTTTATAGTGTTAAACACCTCATGTAATAAAATAATTTCAGTAATTCAAGAAATTCACAGCAGTGATTACCAGAATGTATAAATTGAGAGCTAATCATAATAAGTTATACTTGTACAGACTTCACGAAATATTTGGAAAACCTGTCATTGCGTAAGCTCAATTTTAATATATTTCCATTCTTGTTCAAACAATTATTCATCCCAATTTGTAAGTCCAAAGACAGTAGTAACATACCTTTATTACACCGACTGCTTTGCCATCCAGCTTCACACCCATGTTGACACTGTTCATCGATCGTATCGCATACAGTACCATTAGCACAGTGTCCATAACAGTCCTCCGTACAATTATCACCATATGTACCATTCTGGCATTCTAAGATAGGTAGATCAACACATCGTATTGGAATTTGTAATAGTTTACATCTATCATACAGTGTATATCTAATCATATACGTCAACTAGGAGTATACTGCCAAGTTTCCGGCTAAAATATTTAACTCGACGAACGTAAAACCGAAGTTGGTTAGAGGACCTGTCAAAATCACAACTATGTCTCGGCTTATCAATCGGCTGTCGCAACTCGGGAGACATCGAATCACAATTCAATGCACCTGTCAGGCTCCTTGTTGATTTACGCAACCTGAACAGGGCTGGACATTAGTATAGTTCCGGCTTGGTTTTGCAGTCGTCTGTCGATGTCCGACGGCATGGTACCTGATTCAACACGAAGTCACGTTGAAGCCCTTTTCATCTGACACGCAGCAATGTTCCGCCCATTTTCTATATCTCGAACACAAGACACAGGTCCGCAAAACACAAACTACAGTATAGTTGAAAGGGAATACAACATCATGCAATAACAACAAAATAGCTAAAATAGTTATTTGACTGATCGGGACTGTACAATGCCAGGTATATTCGTTTGTGACATTGATCGTACAGTCGACTTAATTATGATTCTTCATCTCGATATTATATCTAAATGCATTATTTATATGTATCACTTAAAGCGGTATTGATATATATCATTTCACACTTTAAACAACTAAAGCCTACCAAAGGTAAGCATTTCACGATACTTTTTAAAAACACCTTCCGATTTCGATTGGTATATTTGAATGCCATTTTGCAACAATATTTATGTTAGATTACGGTGGTCAGTTCAATTAACCATATGTTTCCTGACTCTCTCATGGGTCTATCAGACTAGACTCCCCCCTACACACACACAACTAAGCTCACCTGTACCACAAAGTTCCCCTAACCAGCCAGGTTTACAGCCTCCCAAACAAATACCATCGTTGGTTCTACATGACTTGATGTCTACACAGTTCTCAGAACAAAGATTGCTACACGCTGGACCAAACGTGCCCGCCTCACATTCTGAAATATCGATAATCCGTCTGACATATAGTAGGATATGTAAAAGTTATTCATTGATATTATACATTGGTAAACAGAACTATATTTAACAAAGAGCACTTTAATGAAAAGCATACAACTTTACAAATACATTGATATTACAATATCAGGAAACGGTTTAGCTTGAAGTAGCATAAACAAGTCAGTGTATTGCTCCGCTCGACCGTATCGTATTGACATTCGAACAAACAGGAGGATACTATTTTGTTCAATAGAAGATATAAAACACAAGTTGTATTTGTCTCGTGCGAGGCTTTCTAAAATGACAATTAACTATAGCCGAAAATGGGTTTTCCTGTATTCGGTAACAGTGACCGTCCACAAACGAGCATATACACAAGGCTCTTCACCGTCCGTCTTTATTAATTGAGATTATAACATTAGATTATGTAATGTCTTGTATGATGCATCTAGATTCAGGAGATGGTGTATATTTTTTGTAATTTCTTGCATGAGACATCTAGATCCAGGAGATGATGTATAGTTCATGTAATTTCTTGCATGATGCATCTAGATCCTAGAGATGGTGTATGTTTCATGTAATGTCTTTCATGAGACATCTAGATCTAGGAGATGGTGTATATTTCATGTAATTTCTTGCATGAGACATCTAGATCCAGGAGATGGTGTATATTCCATGTAATGCCTTGCATGAGACATCTATATCCAGGAGATAGTGTATAGTTCATGTAATGTCTTGCAGATAGCCCTATTGAGGAGCAGATATACACAATATGTACATTAATGTATATATAAAGTGCATTAGACAAAAACAGCATATACAGTTTGTACTATGCAGGCTAAACGGCTTAGAGTCCCGATATAGGCATTCCGTTATACAATAAGCGCCGTGGGTTTCCAACGATTGGTAATTAGTTGATGCGAAACATTTCTAACGCCAACATGAGGTTTCGGGTTACAGTTTTATATACAGGAATTGATTGTTGTCAAACAGAGGTGCCGTTGCTTACTTGTGTCGCATAGGTTTCCCTTCCAGCCTGGAGTGCATCCACCAGAGCAGCGACCATTCGTTTTATAACATATAGTTCCATTTTGACAATACCCTGAGCAGGATCCTGTACACATATGTCCATAGCTACCATCGGGACATTCTGTTGATGTAAAGATATAGGAAGTTATCTGCAGGGTAAAATAACTAATAACTAGATTATAGGACTTTCTTTATAATATCATTTGAGTGCCGCTCTGCGAAACCTAGACTTTATGGGTGGAAAACCAATAACGACCCGTCCCGCGAGGAAACTACCATTGTTGACTCTGCGTTAAGTATTTACCAGGATCATCCTAAGCATGCCGCGCAGGGATCATTACTCTATATCTCTATCCCCTGAAACGGAATATGTCGGCCCGGATAAGGCTGCGAGGACTGCGCAGGCTGATCTGTGTCGAAACATTACGAAGAGACCATAACGTTGGCTTTCTCGTCGATCGGCTCATTTGTTTGCGCCTCCATGCTATCAATCCAATTGTATACTACTTTACATACATTTCTGGAAATCTTCTATGATTATTTTAGAACAATGCAGAGTCAGATCATACTGCTAAGATGCGCGAGTTGATGTTGATGTGTACTCGTCGCAAATGCCTAACGGCTGGATTTCGCAGAGCGCCGCTCATTTTAAGTGCTTGACTATTTTATAAAAAATCTGCAACAGTTCCGCGTGAATATCGTATGCCTCTTTCGGCTAAAATAAGTAAATCCATATTAAGGAAAATATTATAAACGGCCGGAATTGCTCGCCTTATTTATCATAAGAGCTCTCGAACCAATAATACGAAAAAAAAAACCATAAATGGGTGTTTTCGTTCATAGGTAACAGGTGTGAGGATTTTTTTTTCAATAACCCATGAAGCTTTCTGAAATGAAACTGGCCAAATCCTGGGGTCCGACATTATGGGTATGTATAAAAGGAGACGAGAAACAGGGATTGAAAAGAATTATTGTCGTCTTTTTAACATATTTTTTTTAAATAGATATTTTGGGTATGCATAAATAACACGAAAGTCACAGATTGAAAATTATTGTCGTCTTTTTAATCATTTTTTTTTTAAATCGATATTTAAAATCAGTAAAGTGCTGTGTTTTGTGGGAATTAACATTTGTACGAAAAGATAAAAATAAATGGAACTCTGTGAGAAATATGTTTTCCCGTTCGTCAAAAAAATGACAGCATTAGCCTTCTACGCCCGAACCTAAATTTTGACTGTATCGTAGCCAAAGAAGGACGTGACGTCATATCGTAACACTTCATCTTGGCGTAACGTCAATGCAGCGACGTCGTTTCCCGCAAAAAGGTGGTATCAACATGAAATACCCCAAATTCCTATACATGAGCTATTTATCAAACATTGTGGCAAAAGGATAACTCTTTCATAAGGACCAATTGTTCTTTTGGCGACAATCTTTTCCTAAATCGTCTGTTGCAAAGGCCTCAGAAACCGTTTCTAATAGGGAAAGGGTTTAGCAGAAATGTGACCCCTTACATAATTTGTTCCAGTCATATTGACTGGTTGAAAAAGGCAGTCGCCAGGTGGCATCAGAAAAGGGCTGATCTACTTTACCATAATCCTGGTGATCGATTAAAGATTATCTTGGCTCTCATATTTTAACCTCCATTATAAATGTATTCCTTGATTTTCTGAAAGTCTATACTTTATTATTTCTGTTCGTTATAATAGACGACAGTAATACGAATTCCAAATATGTTTTGATAATGCAAGAAACATGACATTAACATTATTATTGTCTAGTCAATTACTTATAAATCCTTTTTTATAGCCAAAGTATGCTCTTTAATTTTTGTTTATAATTATCTTGCGTTTTTTCGTAAATAGGTAGCCCCTATAGATATATTACATATAAGTGATGAAATGGCTTTGATGTTTGAGATATTTGATCATGTTTTACCAATTGTGTTAAGAATCACCAAAGAAACAATAAGTGAAACAGTTGCAACTTTCGAAACGTGGTCATTATAATTAACGGGGAACGTTTGTAGTATCTATTTTAAAGATGACGGATAGCGGTTCATAAACGAGTGATCACAATAGCTAAGATGATTTTAATTTCAAATCAGCAAAAATGTATGGTATATACATGTACACAGTTTGTTTTAAAAAGAGAGAGATAATGCATTGTTATAAGCATACTATTTCTACGAATTAAAAATACATATGTAAATATATGAGTTAGCAAACGAAGTATCTACATCGAATGGATACCCGTATAACATACCGTATGAAGACAGCAATTGTTGCATGTCAATATACCATTAACGATGTTAGAGACACTTACACTTTAATATGTAACTACCTTAGGCGTTACATCATGGTATTGATGGTTAAGTTACTTGAATAACTGACTTCAATGGTGTAACATATTTACTAGGCATACAATGTATAATTTGTAAATTTCATCTTTATCTGAAGGTGCGCCACTTTTTTGTTCAATGAATATTGTACTTTTAAATAGACAATATCAAAATATACAATAGACGCTTATATCAGATACTACTAATGTGAAACATATGTTTAGGTCAATCCTACTGAAACACTGTTCCAAGTATATAAATTCATTAATAAAGGGGTTTATAGATTTGTACCTTGATCACAGCGAGTACCATTCCAACCATCTTGACATCCTTCGATACACGTACCATTTGTTCGATAACACATTTTGCCGTCAGAACACTGTGTACTGCATTTCCCTTTACAGTCTGGTCCATATGTACCCTCTTTGCACTCTGGAGAATATATTTACACAGTCGTATCTTGAACAGGCGGACAATAGATAACAGACATGCCAAACTTAAAGAACTCAGATCGCAACTTTACGACAACGGAAAGTGTTCGTTCTAAGTCTGAACCCTAATGTTTATAGTACCATATTGTCAAAGTATAACGTTAAGTAAAACTATGATGAGGTGGGTGGTTTTCAATTAGCAATGAACTGTTTTAATTCAAAATAATCAAATTTTGTAAAACATCATATCGGAATAAACCGAAACAAATTAGTTATATTGTTTTAGTGTGTGTGTGTGTGTGTGTAGGAAGTTATCATTAGCAGTGTGTGTCTTCTCAACACAGGCGCCATCGGTAATGACAATTTCATGATACTGATACACCGTTTAGAGTACAATTGCATATCGTTTCAACATACGACGGACTTTTGACAAAAGTAGGAACATGTTCATAGTTTCCTGTCTGTTTTATAGTGTTAAACACCTCATGTAATAAAATAAGTTCAGTAATTCACGAAATTCACAGCAGTGATTACCAGAATGTATAAATTGAGAGCTAATCATTTTAAGTTATACTTGTACAGACTTCACGAAATATTTGGAAACCTGTCATTCCGTAAACTCAATTTTAATACATGTCCATCCTTGTTCAAACAATTATTTATCCCAATTTGTAAGTCCAGAGACAGTAGTACCATACCCTTATTACACCGACTGCTTTGCCATCCAGCTTCACACCCACGTTGACAATGTCCATCGATCTTATCGCATACAGTACCATAAGCACAGTGTCCAGAACAGTCCTCCGTACAATTATCACCATATGTACCATTCTGGCATTCTAGGATAGGTAGATCAACACATCGTATTGGAATTTGTAATAGTTTACATCTAGCATACAGTGTATATCTAATCATATACGTCAACTAGGACTATACTAAACAGAAACATGGCGTTTTCTCATGATTTGAATTGTACGCCTTACAATGGTATTATAAGTCCCTAGGTGACACGGTATGTGTGGGCTGATATTACATTTCAGGTTGATAAATGCATTATTTCATTAATCTTTGAAATTGTAAAATGTAAGTAATAATTAATAGTTGACCTTTTTTTACACATGTTAATCATTTAGTTACCTTTATCACACATCTTTCTATCACCGGTCCATCCTGGTTTACACCCATATTCACAGGCTCCCGCTAGTCTATCTGTGTATGACAATGTCTTTTCCAGCCGGCAGTGGCATGGCATTGAACAGTTCAGACCACAGAAATCGTCGGCGCAATCTGAAACAGTTATTTAGAGGCATAGTTTAAATGGTCCACGTCACCTAAACATCAAACTTTGAAATTTACGACAGCCAAAAACAAGATCAATCTTCGCCTTCCCGCAGTCTGAGCCGAATATTTCCTGTTCCATTTTAAGCCATTCAGTCATCGTTGAAGCATTTATGAAATTGTTTATGACCATCCATACTATAAAATATATACACTTTGCTCGTACTCGTCCAGAACTGTTAAGTCTCTGAAAAACGGTTTTACAATAGAGTGGCTCAATTTTTAATCCGCATTGTGGAAATAAATCCCGGACTAGGAAGATATTTGTCGGTCCAATTCACAATTGAATGTGTCCTAATATTACCTAGTCCCTCTATGTGATCCAGCCCTTTCTTAGTATTTGCATTAGATTAACGTGTAAAATATAAAATATATTCACATTAACTTAAGGGTGTGCAGCTAAACTGTTGGGCTAAGTATTTTACGTTCAGATGGACATCGTTGACCCTTAAACTTTTATACGGCAACGATATCCGACACTGACCTTACATGGCATACATGTAGCATACAAGGTATATGATTAATCGTTTAAGGTAAACTGGTCCTGATATATCAAGCTATGATGTTCAGATACAGTATTGAGACAAAAGAATGAAAGTGTTTATTATCAACACTGTTTCGAAACTCCACAGTGGTTAAAGTGACTGAGGAAATGCTAGATTTTACTATTTTACCTGCCCATAACTGAACCTCACAAAGGATCAATGTTGCTATCGAGCTGTTTGCTCTGATTAGACGTAAACGAGTTACTTTGACGGGTATGAACACGTCTTCATAGGGTGAGTTTGTTACATCATGTTTTTGTCCAATGAATGTCCATGTATCATTTCTTTGTCGTTGTACTTCAACTCTTACACATCTTACATCGGTTCCGGTTCCATCTGTTTTATAGTAGAGACCTATTATCGATTATACTATTCAACGTGTTTGATAAAAAGCATTTGAAATAGAAAACGGAAATTATTAACGATTGAAGTAATTTATTTTCAAAACGCGAAGACATGTTGCGATAGTTTGAAGATACAAAAGAAATGCTCATCACAGCGTCTTTTAAAATAGTATGTTATACAGGCATTTAGCATCCCTTGTATATCATGTAAATGAAACCGGCGCAAACATGCTGATGACGTTACGTACTTTATTTTATTCGAAAAAAGGGTCATCTCGTTTTTGAGAAAATTAAGATTAGGAATATAAAGCATAATTAAGTAATATTATTAATTTCATGATTTTTGTAATTACATGCCATTATTGTTTGTACACTTTTTCATTTCCCTTTTTTTTTTGCAAGTAATACAGGATATAATTTCGAGTTTAAGAGACGAACGTAACTTTAACGTACCAGATTAGGATTTTCAGCATTCGAGCAGTTATAAAACAAGAAATATACATTAAAAAAAAATAACGAATTGTCACCGGGTCCGGAACTGTAGATATTTAGTCTCCAGGTTCACCTCTAGACGTTTAGTCTAAAGGTCCGACCCCGGACCTGGAGACAAACTATTCGGGGTTTTCTCCGTGTCTGGGAAAATCTTTCTCATGGTTTTATAGGTTTTATTTCTTTTACATCTTACTAATCACCATTCCTGTACTGTTGTTGATTTGTTATAATTGATAACTTATTATATCTGCAAATAAATATTTGTTTTACAAGCGAAATCATAACGTTTTATGATGACTTTGCGTTTTTGGTCAAGGGAACCAACTCGTGACAATGGCTACATTGCGGCACAGAAATGAAATATGGTGAAACGCATTTCTAATGTAATATCTTCAATTAAATACTTGTTTAACAATTGAATACGTTTCGTTGCACTTTAAGTGTTATGTCGAGGGAAGTTACTCGTCTACATTTGGAAAAACAAAACTTTAAGCCAAGTTTGTAACGTTCCTTTGTTGTAGAATTGATGACAATGGTTGAAAATAATACGTGAATGCATTTGAAGACCGAAGGTCGAGTAAAATATAGATTTTACCACGCTACGAGTCGTATAATACGAACCCATTAATTGCTCATGTATTATTGTTCTATTAGTATATACCTAATATACATAAAGATTGAAAAAAGTTGTACAGATTCAATTAATTTTTCATTGAGATTACAACTTTTTAAACGTGAAATGAAGAATATGAATGGCGGATGAATATTTTCTACAATACTTAGATCACGCCCAATAGAATGTATTCTAATACGTAGGAGTTTAAGAGACGACGGTTATGTCATTACAGTTCCTGCCTTTTGGCGTGATAATCTTCGTTGTATGGTGCGGAATGCTGCAGACGAGGTAATCAAAGCATTCTGCTTAACCCTTTCATATATAACAAATCTGAAGCAGATGAATTTAAAAAAACCATCTGAACAAATATGGAAAAGCTTGCGACAATGGGTAATGTTTTCGCAAGTCGTATTCTGTCGGTGTGTTATAATATAATTGAGATTAGGATTTTCAGCATTCGAGCAGTTATAAAACAAGAAATATACATTCAAAAAATAATAACGAAGTGTCACCGGGTCCGGATCTCTAGATATATAGTCTCCAGGTTCACCTCTAGACGTTTAGTCTAGAGGTCCGACCCCGGACCTGAGACAAACTATTCGGGGTTTTCTCCGGGTCCCGGAAAATCTTTCTCATGGTTATATAGGTTTTATTTCTTTTACATCTTACAAATCACCATTCATGTACGGTTATTATTTTGTAATAATTGATAACTTTTTATATCTGCAAATAAATACTTGTTTTACAAGCGAAACCGTAACGTTTTATGACCACTTTGCATTTTTGGTCAGGGGAACCAACTCGTGACAATGGCTACATCAAGATATACCAAGATGTACCAATTCATTTTTTCACTGAAGTGTCTTATACTTGTTTATCAATTCAAGTACGTTACAATTCATTCATTAAAAAGCACAAAGGAAAATTTATAATCTATTCTGGCTGAATTTAATGTTATTGTTTAAAAACATGCATTGTGGTCAATGTAAGCAAATACTTTTGCAGAAAGTACAATTCAGGAACAGGGAGTCTGTTCGTACCCACAGCCATGTCAGGCTTTTCATTGTCTGCTTGCAATAAGTAAATTCACTATGCAACTGATAAAGATCTAGTATTATTGGCTTACATGTATCTATTTGAATGTCGAAATATATTTGTGTTGTCCATTACCAGAGAATGTCGTGACGTATCACCGTTATATACTTACCGTACATATGGATACTATAACCCTGAATAAGATAGTGACCCTCTAAGTTTATCTCCACCCATTGTTCGGTCCGGGGATTTAGTATTACGCATTCGGCCCAGGAATTTTCTTTGACCACACCATCGACAATGTATTCTAAAACACCATGTGCTAGTCTACTTGCGTTAGTAGATTTACCAAAGGCAATGTTTCTACCTGTAATGCAACGCAACCTGTCTTATCTACACATATATTAAACAAGAAATGTCGTTTAAACAATATAAACTGCGTCGACGGAATTAATAACAATATTGCAAAAATAAATAAAACACTGAATGCCCCTCTGATTGCTCGCGAACAAAATTAATTAAAAAATATACATTTAAAGGTTTTTTAAAAGAACAACAATATTTTGGTGTGCGTGGGCAAACACTATCAGTATATGGAAAAGTTTGACGATACCCTTTACATGTTTTATGTAAGATTTCAATGTTGTCATGTATTGGAAAAACAATACACATACTAATGCCCTTCATATGAAAATGTTTACAACATGCAGTATTATAAACTCTTTTTACAATGATATAAACCATTTTATTCCGGGTTTAACCCGAAAAAAATGTGCGGATTTCGTTACAAACAATATTTTCAGCATACATGCAGTGGCAAGACTAAGAACGGCATTTGGCAATTTATTGATTTATGACAAATGACATAATAGCATCCCTGGGGATTAAAGAATATGTAAAATGTGCAGCTTGAATGTTATTCAGAATGTATATGTATGCCCTATGTATCGTCCGTCTTAAAATATCAAATTTACATTCAAAGTACTATCATTATCACTGAATAAATTAAAGCATATATTGAATAATGACAGAATAAGCATACTAAGAAAACTTAATGTATAATGTGTGGCCATAGTATCTTAGTCTGATAAAAATATCTTTGCTAGTTTAAATTTCAAACAAAATTTCAAAAACGTAAAATACAATTTTCTGGATAATCTTATGTATCGCATGACATTTATTTCACCTATACTATATGTAGTTGCTTTCTTTAAAATGTGTTATGTTGTATATGGCCGTTTCCCGGTAGCTCAGTTGGTAGCTTCGCGTGCTGACAATCCAGGATATGTGAGTTCGAACCCAAGCTCTGCCAATATTCATTGTGACAAGCGGCATTCGTCTTCCACCATTGAGCTAAAAGTATGTGTGGAAAAGCAGCCAGTTGCTTTGAAAGTGTATTGTATGTGTGAGAACGTCAGGAAGCTCATGAGTAGGGGAACTAGCAGCTGTGATATGACTGAAACATTGTTGAAAACGGCGTTAAATCCCAATCGATCGATATTGCACCACATGTAAATCTTTATACTACTGAATAATTTGAACTTTTGGACTTGAACTTGTTATTCAACTCAATATACCTCCCTATCCAGCTAATAAAACTAGCCTCAAAGTAAAAACTCGATATAGTACCTCCCTTTATATAAATTTATGTATATAGTATGCATTGCATAAACAGTATATAATAATAATTTAAGTTTGTTAACATCGAAAAACAAATTCAACAATGAAAATGAATATTTGGGCATATGGATACTAACCCGAAATGTAATGCTATTTTAATGTTATATGAACACCCATTTCTTCTTCCCAACCTGCTCGCGAAATGGCGTTATTGTCGATTTCGAGGGTAATCAACCCCCAATACTAACCCACTGTACACCATGTATGTAATTACGGGATGGGGACGCATAATATATTTAATGTATGTCAGAACAACATATACACCTCATAATGATTAGAAGAAAACCATCGTTGGACGCTCAAATATCATACCTTGGGATTTTTATTAGTCTTATCACGGTTTTGACAGATAAAAAATACTGTGTTTCTGATTGGATGCAGCACAATGTTATACTGCGCCAAACAGCCAATCAGATCCCTCGTAATTAAACAATTTTTGTTATGTGTACACATTTGGAGAGATGACATGTATATGGCCCGGTTAGCTAAGTTGGTAGAGTACTCGCTCTGAAAGCGATATATCACGGATTCGAGCCCTGGAATGGCTGCATGATTTTCTATCGATGTGAATTAACTCTCCTTCATTTCTGATAATAATATCTGAAATCGTACTGTTCCTTCCTGAAATTCGATTATAAACTTCAGTAATTTTTAAATTTTTGAGACAGTAAACATAACGCACAGTTACGATCCGAGTGCGCAGACATTTGTATTCGTCTGCACGTATCGAAAATGTAAGCCTCATTTCGATTGAGTGATATGCATACTATTCTGTTCTGTCAGCACGGCGATACAACAGATAAAAATCCCACGGTTTGATGTTGGAGCATAGCGGAGTCAACAACCGTGGGTGTCTACGCATTGCTAATTCGATCACTGAATGCGCCTCGCCCTAGTTACACTTTTGTAGATAGACGAATGTTTCGGGTATAAAACTGCATTGGCTTTGACTTACATAATGAAAGAGTACAGTTCTTAAACGCGATTTATTGTGTTTAATAAATGATATGTTGTGTTGTCGTTAAATGTTGCATGTTTGTATATGTATTTGCATGCATTGCAAATCAAATCAAATGAAACAGTAGGAGTTTGCTAATGTACAAGATATATATACTATTATTGTATGTTCATTATGCTCTTGTATCCTTTTCATAGCATGTGCTAACCTTCGCTTCATACTAATGACAAACTAATATTCAATGTAGCTATTTGAATGCGTGAATGGACTGTATCGGAGTCAAAAAATGAAGTAAATTGTCCAATTACAGTCGTGGATTGACACCACAGAGTTACATCCGCCGTTCCAGATGTTATCGGTCTGGGGTTTTACAATTTGCATGAGATATGATCACGATTTTCCTTTTGTATTATAATACTTAAAGCAGTCTTAATGCTTTACCAGCACTGCAAACGTAACACTGGTATGTCCGATCTCATTCTAATTTCACGAAGATGCGATACATCTGATAGGAGGAGGCAATACTAGATATTTTATCTCCATGTTGAAGACCGTGGTGCAGTGGTAGAGCGTCGTACCAAAGATCACGAGTTCGAATCCCGTGATGAGCGGTTTCTGCCTTTGGGATTTACCCACCCAAACGGCGCGAGTACTGGATATGTCTCTGGGATGCAGTCATCAAGCGTGATTAGAAGAAGCTTAAAGCCTGTTTCGCAATCAATGTACAACAAATAATTTAAAATTATCTTTTTATACTGAAAATGTTTACTCCTAAATATGAAGTATTTCAAACATTTATCGATGCATTATAAATACAAGGAAGTAGTTGATGGATACACATACATAGTGACCATATATGACCAACGTAACATGAACACGGACGTTAATTAAAGAGCAGTCTTGTTTACCAAGGCGTTTGAATAAAAGATATATATAGTGTCGTATATGAACGTTTGTGAAAAACCGTGATGTAGTGGTCGAACGTTGGCCTCTCGTACGTAAGGTCCAAAATTCGAATCCCGGGATGAGCTGGTTCTGCTGTTTGGATTTTGCCACATACATGACACGAGTACTGCTTAAATCTTCAGGAAGGAGACATCAACGGTCATGATGAATATAATCGGCAAAGTAGCTTCCCAATCGATGTTAACAAGATAAAGAACGGAGAAGATCTCTGTCAGACTGTTTAATAGCAGGCTGTTCTAGATATTATCCGGTCGCAAAGTCCAAAAAGTTAGTTTTCGTGTAGTGTTACCCATGTCATAAAGAGAGCATCTCACATCACGTGATTCATAACCTTATACATACCTCCATATATACGAACATCGCAGAGAACCAGGCGTGAGCTTGTATTTCTCAGTACAATTCGAATGTGATTTCCAAAAATTGGTGTATCACACATAATATCGAATTTGGTGTTATTGTTATTCCCTGCTCTATCACTGTAACACTCCATTCCTTGTGGGTTTATCCAGCTGTTCAATGGAGCAGTCCCCGCGATAATTTTAAAGTTATCGAACTGGTCTAAAATAGAAAGCATACATCGAAATGAAGTGCTCTTCTTTTTCAATATATATATTTTTGTGTGCACACGCAACGATTAACGAATGTAGTAGTCGCCACTGTCAATGTGGTCACTTTTAGGCGTATAGGTCACAATGCACCAAATCAATTCCTTCTTTGTTTCCTTGTGAATCAACCAATTTTATCCCTCAATTGTTACACCTGTAAACGGTGTCATGTATCATGCAATAAATAATTCCTGCATTTTCTCTGAAGTTTATTAAAGTAATTGATATACATATATGCATGTCGATATGTGTATAATATATTATCTGATTTACCAAAGCCGAACGTTGAAAAGACAATAGTGTTTACCAGGGAAATTATGTAATGGTTTTAAGACAAAACTTATGTGACAAACGAAGACATTTATCTTTGATACATGTTTCTCCTTTTCCAACGATGTCAACATTTTGTTAAATTAGGGCATGTTTTCAATTATATGTTAAGTGGCCAAACAATAATGAAACAAGATGAAATTCTTTAGAAATTACTTTATGTAAGTTTACAACAAACCTAGATATTCATCCTTTGTAAGGAATGTGAGGCCTGTAATGTAATGCTGCTTTTCTAACGCAAGTTGCCACCACGGTGGGTTGTTCCTTGTCTTTATGCCCGTATGAGTACAGGAGGTCACACTATCATCGATTGCATACTTTGCATTTTGTTCGTTGTGGCGGTCAGAATGTCTGACTGTGACTTGGCTGTTTTGGGCAATATTTCCTAAAACGATAAATTGACGAACATGTTAACAACGCCTTACAAGATGATAGAAACAATCGATTGCATGAAAAAACGACCGCCTGATTTGCTGAAATACAATATAAATGGTTAAAAAAGGACATTTAGCTGCGTGTCCTTGTATATGTCTGCGTGTATGTGTCTGTGTGTATGTGTCTGTCCGTTTGTCTGTCTGTCTGTTTGTCTGTCTGTCTGACTGTATGTCTGCCTGTATGTATGTATGTCTGTTTTTCTGTCAGTCTGTCGGTCTGATTTGTCCACAGCGTCCTGTACGATAGATTTCGAGTTGTTCGTGTGACGTGTGCCCATCAACATTTTTATATAGAAATAAAAACTCACTGTACTGGCACCCCGGTCCCATCCAATAAACAGAACAGCCTAATTTACAATCCCCTGTGACGTCGTCGCACGGTTCTCCATTCGCACAATGACACATATAATTGCAGTCTGGACCGAAAAACATCCCGTTACCACATGAACAATCTGCCGAATTGAACAAAAATAGCTTTATTAATAGACAGCAGTCTGACCTGCATTCTTTATCTGGAATGTGTTATATAATCTTCATAGTTAATATAAAAATTTTCGACGTGCAACATATCTGCAGTAGACGACCATGTACTATCTAACAATTATTGAAATAAGTTGAAAACATTGTAGCCAAAGTAGAATGTGTTCATCATGCCACAATGTTTTCAAAATGAGTCCGTTTCAAAGACGAAATAATGTCTGCCATATGAAAAGGAGGAACCCCTAAATATAGGCAAGAGGTCATTAGAAGAACACTCGCATATGCATACTCGCATATCAAATAAAGGTAATATATGTTCTTCATTAACACAATAACTGAGCTATTCTCCATGTGCAATGATAGTGTTCCATCCCCGATTTTATATAATTTAATCATTCTTATGAACATTAATACGTAAATGGTTTTTTTCGGTCATAGGTAACATGTGTGAGAATTTTTAAATTTATTGTTTCAATAACCCATGAACCTTTCTGGTCAAATAACGCTAAATACATCCGCGGGCCCCTTTGATCTACAGTACCATAGCGCGTAAACAAAACTTTGTTTGCCTAGAAATGGTTGTACATCTGAATATGTGACAATAGGGCGTAAATTCTTTGTAAATATGTAGAGGATGAACTGGAACTGTTTGATTTGATCATTTTAGGTAGTTTGACCTTGTGTGAAAGTGAAAGTAGAGGATGTGGAAACCCAGCTGGATTGTGGTAAAAAGGACGGTCCCCATCTTCACAGAGCTAATTTTTTCTTGCATAATGCATGACCCCACATTTTCTATGGATTATTGTAAAGGTAAGAACTATTTCTTTTCAATGATATATGTGTTTTACCTGGGAAACGCTTAGAAAGTGTGACAAACGAGGATTGAAGCTGGTTGATTTACATGTAAACAATGAAGGAATTTAGTTTGTGTATTGTGACCTTCTGAAATGAAACTGGCAAAATCCATTGGGGCCGCCATTTTGGTTAGGTATAAAATGAGACGAAAAACACGGAAAATTATTGTCGTCTTTTAATCATTTTTTTTTTTAAATCGATATTTAAGATCATTAAAGTGCTGTATTATTTTCGTGTGAATTAACATTTGTGCGAAAAAGTTAAAAATAAATGGAACTCTGTAAGAAATATGTTTTCCCGTTCAGGATTTAGCAGAAATGTGACCCCTTACATAATTTGTTCCTGTCATATTCGCAGTCGCCAGGTGGCATTAGACAAGGGCTGATATATTTTACCTTTTAACCATAAAGCGGGTGATCGATAAAGGATCATCTTGGCCCTCATGTTTTAACCTAGTTCATTATAAATGTATTCCGTGATTTTCTGAAAGTCTTTACTTTATTATTTCCTGTTTGTAATAATAGACGACATCAATACGGATTCCGAACATGTTTTGATCATGCAAGAAACATGACATTAATATTATTATCGTCTAGTCAATTACTTATAAATCATTTTTTATGGCCAAAGTATGCTCTTTAATTTTTGTTTATAATTATCTTACGTTTTTTTCGTAAATAGGTAGCACCTATAGATATATTACTGTTGTTTGTATTCGTAAATGACATGTGCGGATATTTGCACTTCCGCATTTATATTTGCTATAACAATCATTTTCCATATTTTCCTTATGATTGTTATTTAAGTGTTGTATCAGGCATGTCAATGTATATATTGCACAAAGGGGATGAACAAATGTGTTCAAAGCGATTCTTAAATAAAATTCTTCTTCTTCTTCTTCTTCTTCTTCTTCTTCTTCTTCTTCTTCTTCTCTTTCTTCTTCTTATTCTTCTTTAAAGGCATTTTACGAGTGAAATTGGCTATATGTAGGTGACGTATCTTATATTAAATCAATAGAAGCAACCACCGCGTGACTCCTTTAAATGAATGTAATCTGTGAAGGTTCTTGTAAGACTGTGATGTCACTGTTATGAGATACAATGAGTACATTAATGAATGTCAACTGTGAAGATTCTGGTACGACTGTAATTTCACTGTTTGGAGATACATTGAGTACCTTAATCGACTGATACAGTTCAGCTATATAGCTACCAGTACATAGTATATATATTTGAATCCTGAAATCGATTGTGTGAGGCCTGCGACGTCTAACCAGGCTCTATACTTTAACTGGCCGAATTACGAGAAAACCAACATTGTGGACTCTGCGTAAAGTATCGATCCTGCTCAGCCTAAGCATGCCGCGCAGGCTAACCCGGACAGACACTGTTCGCCTCCTGTGGATTTTTTGTTTCAGGAATCATTAATCTATACATCTATCGCTCTGAGACGGAATGTATCGGTCTGGATTAGCGTGTGCGAAATGCGCAGGCTGATCTGGATCGATACATAACGCAGAGTCCATAAATGTATTTATCGACGGTAGTGTATACACATAATGTAAAGTGGAGAATGACCATATATAGAGGTTTTTGTTTAGTCTGTTGTATTTATGTTGGCGGGAAAAGTTAGCTCGTGCGAAGTAGGTTGTGTACTGTACACGCGGTTGATAGTCATTTGAGGAAGTAAACGTCCAACTGTTCAGACCGTTTTCAAATTCCAAAGTTCTAATTTCTAAGAGATTTCAATGCAGATTGCGAATTGCGTGTTCAAACATATTCGTTTTGCGCAATTAGCTCGCAGGAAAAGAATGCTAGGAGTCGAGTTCTGATCCAAATTAAGATGACCTAATCGATTCAGGGTTGTCTAATACATACTTTTCGAACACGTATCGTACTTAGCGTATTCATTATAAGTGAATTCAGTTATGAATCAAGTTCTTTTAATTAGTTACTTATGGAAATCCGATTTGTTGAAATAACGTTTTAATTACATCATAATGTATTTTAAGATAAACGAATTGAATAATGTCAGAGGATGGAGGAGACACCTAAAACTGACCAGAGCACGGATCTTTCCCAAATGCAAATAAGATAGTATTGAAAAGGTTAAGATGTAACTTTATAATCAGCAATCTGGAAGACAATACTATCAATATTAAGTGTTTCTGCTGTTTGTACGGTGTTGAATATGACTTTTTCAGTATTTTAGTTTCATTGCGCCTTTTCCCAAGTTAATAAACCACTCAATCAGTAATTTTATCCTTGATTTGTCGTGGTATTCTCCCGCCATCATACCACCAAGGAATGATGTCATTACATCTAGTCTTAATTATGTGGTATAACTTGACTGCGGACGAACATCGGTTTTTTGTCTCAATGCTGACTTTCTAACCCTCTTAGCAATTTTGAGACTCGTCTTCCAATACAATTATATATCATTTGAAGACGGATCTATTTCCTGCAAAATGCCATACAATGTTCACCAATACATACAGATACATTCAAGCAATAGTTTGTTTGTTTGAAATTTATATCATGGCACTTTCAACAGTAATTACATTGGTCGAGTGATTAGCGTCGGGGATTTAAAAATGGGCGTCGCGGGTTCGATCCACAGTCGTGGCAAAAAAGGTTATGATGGCACATTTCCTAACCTATAGTACTGGTTTGATTACGCAGGGATCATGGATAGGTGAACTGTCGTCGAGATATAACTTAAATAATTCAACAGTAATAATGTGACCTCACTGTATTTTCAAAAGATTTACTAGAACTACAAATAGGTTATTCGGGACACTGATGCATTAGTCGCATTACGATTCAAACTTTGGCCTCGCGCTTTAGAGGAATCCTTCTCAACGCTTCTTAATGGAGGCACATTAATACAAATGAGCCGTGCCACGAGAAAACCAACATTGTGGACTGTGCGTAAAGTATCGACACGGATCAGTCTAAGCATGCCACGCAGGCTAACCCAGAGAGACACTTTTCGCCTCCTGTAGATTTTCCGTTTCGGGACTCATTACTCTATATCTATCTTCCCCTGAGACGGAATGTGCATGACCGGATACGCCTGCATGGACTGCGCAGGCCGATCTGGGTCGATATTTTACGTAGAGTCCACAATGTTGGTGTTTCTCGTAGAACGACTCAAATGTATATATACTTGTCACAAAGCATGACTTAGGTGTAGAGTATGTGTGTTAATTTAAATGCTTCGAAAATAAAGAAGAAAGAAATGCCAAGCTTTTTACACAAATCTGAACATTCAATCGAAAGTACAATATGAAGATTAATTTCAGGAACTGCAAACTCATTCTCAGAAAAAAAAGCTTACCGTAGCTATAGATAAACATATATTTCATATATAAATGCTCCAAATACTGCTTCTATGAACAGTCTGTGACTAATTGACGAACAGTGCAGATTCAGATCAATCTTCGTAAAAGCACACATTGTTTTGCATCTAAGGGCGTGAATGTCATGCGGCTGTTTTTCACAGAACAACAATTAGTATCACCGAACGGTTGAAATCAAAGTGATATGTGTAAGCACGTTAACAGGCGAGTGCATCAGTGCGAGTTTGCTGTTGATATTGATACAATTCACGTGTCAAGCGAATACTGGTTAATATATAACATACACGTCGTGTGTCGAAAATGGATAACTAATCTCGTTACAGGCGTAATTAACCCTTTCCCTCATTCAACAGATCTGCAGAAGACGACATTGTAAACATTTGGCTAAAACACGGTAAATCTCCATAAATAAGGTTTTAGTTAGTAAATAGAGTTGAAAACAGTGTGGCAAAAGGAAACGGAAAAATTGCTCGTTATGAGCAATTTCTCCTTTTGCGACAGTGTTTTCAAACATCGTCTGCTGCAGAAGCGCCAGAAAGCGTCTATATGTGGAAAATGGTTAAAATAAAAAGAACTTGTTATAGTGTGTTCATGGTTGAAACTGTGTGAACTTGTAAGCTTATTAGAATCATCTTATGTATTTTCCGATAAGACTGAGAAGATGCACATGCTGATCTAAAACTACACCAGTAAAACATGCCAACATATACCTGTTCATGTTCAGTTGGGCAATTTATTTTTTGAAAACGAAAAGAAACGCCTTTGCAACAGAAGTTAAATTTGACTAATTCAGCTCGTGATGTTTCTTTAACTCAGCTTTTAGTCGGGAAATAAATCGACTGTCAGAACTACTCATTTTGGTGTTTTATAAATGTTTGATGATAACTAAATGGAGAATCGTATCACATAACCCTCTCCCACATACAACAATCCTATAAAAGACGCAAATTAAAACATCACAGCCAGAATATAGATGAAAATATATGTATATGCAAGAGCTGAAAACGTAATGGCAAAATGAGAAATTGCTCATCATAAGACATTTTCTCTTTGCCATAATGTGTTCAAAAGTTGTCATCTGTAGATGCTTGAACTTGCGTTTGCAAGTGGGAAAGAGTTTAACTGGATCGATGAAAGATATATAGTTGTTTAGTGCTTCAGAAAATGAAATGAAAGGCAACAAATAGTTAATGATTAATGTTACTTACCATAACAATGAAACAATGCAACGAAAACATATAGACAACACAATAACGTTCCTCTAGTCTCCGGACCCATTTTGTGTATGATGAAATTACAGTAGATACACTTCAGAACAAAAACAGGGAAGTTGTATAAGGATAGGTTTGATAGATCTAACACATACTGAATATAGCAATATGAAAAATAGATGAAATACGTAAAACAAGAATAAAACCATAGGGATGATGTGACCAATGTAGAACCTGATCAACCTGTGCTAGCTCGACTGAATCAACATTGTTCGTGAATTATTAACAGGCACCTACACGATGAACCGGACACAACATGCATATTTGGATCCAAATGCATGGATGCGAAGGCAGAGTTTTAACGAGAAGTGATTTGCATGACGGTTTACGCCGTTTTCAACTTATTTCCAGTTATGTCACGGAATTTCCTGGATAAGTTACCAGTACTACTGGTACATTTATCCTAACACAAGCCAGTCAGTCGTAACACTATCCCAACATCCCTGAGCGGCATGGAGTTGTTTCTTACTGTGAAAATTGAACAATGTGGTAAAAGAAAGCTGACGATAACAGGGGTACAATACGATTTAGCTAACAACAATGTTGTTATGATATTGTTAGCGGCATTCTAGAAAATAATTACAGATTTTAATAACAACCATCTAACAACTGTTCAGTGAGGTCAATTTGATTACATCCATTTCGTTGTGTCTTGCAAACATCGTCTTATTTTGTGTGACATAAGCTTTTAACAAAGACTATTTGTTAACATCTGTTTAATAGTATAAACAGTATTTACAAGGCTTAATCCTTTCCTGATTCCAGTCTTGAAACATCTTCAGCAGACATCGTTTGAAAATATTGTGGCAAAAAGGAAAGATTTATCATAAATAAGTAACTCTCCCTTTAAGCTGCAGCACTCTTTCTTCTATTCAATAATGTTATTTTATAATATATATAGAACTGCTATTCTTAATCTAGTTTTTCAAAGTACTCTGCTAGGTCTGTAGTATTTGGGTTAGAGTAAAGACGTGTCAATGTGGTTGCTTCTGCACTGTTTCTGTGTTAAAATTATAATGCAAGTTCTTTCCGTCCTTACAGGAGCAAGGATCAAGAGCTCACGTGTGATGCGGAAGACTTTCATCTTCGTTAACAATTGACCCTTTAAACTACCAATGTTCTGCCCATTGACTGGTCTGATAATAGGTTACACTTAGTCTATTTAGTTATACATGTAACATACGGAAGTACATGAATGTAACTCACTACGGTGTAGACAAGGACTAAAACAATGGACAGTATGACTCGAAACTTTAGTCAGACTTTCTTAACATCCCGGACTGGTATTTTCTGTATCACGTGTGGCCTTTCTCCATCGAATGTGGATCTTCCTTATTTAACCCTTTCCCTCATATATACGCTTTCTGACGCCTCTGCAGCAGACGGCTTTTTGAAAACATGGTGACAAAAGAAGAAACGAGCAATTTCTACTTTTACCGCAATGTTTTCCACTTTCAGTCATAGGTTATCCATTTAATTATAGAGATTTTCTATTTTTTGACAACATATGTTCAAAGTCGTCTGCTGCAGAAACGTCGTATGAGGGAAAGGGTTAATTTCCAAAAATAACCTGATTCCGATCCTTTGTGCAATGCTATATTTAATAAGGGCAACTGTGTATTTAATAAAGTTAAGAATATCTGTTCGGGTATTGTGTGTTTGTAATCGACATATATATCTAATTTAATTTTTTTTAAAAAGTGGCAAAATTGGTCAAAGTTGTCACGTGAATTATAGAAAAATACCTCAAATGTAAAAGTAATTCCGTGCATACGACAGTAGGAAGTCTAGTTTCTCATTGGAACATGCAAATAGTGAAATCAATCACCGATTTTATTTGCATAGGAAATTTAGTTTGTCCGGTATATCTCTCAGCAACTACTGGATTGAATTCAATTACTCTAAGTGGAAAGCTTAACTAACACGAGGAGAATGTGAACTCGCCATGTTCCTGTTTGATTAATAGACCCGGACATCTAAATATAATAAAATAAAAAGTTAATGCCCTTTCAATTTCTATATAATATGACCTAGGAAAATTAGTTTGTCCGGTATATTTCTCAACAACTACATACTTGAATTCAATAAAACTTTATTGGAAGCTTAACTAACGAGAGGAGGTGTGCATATTATCACAATGTTCCGGTTCGGTGATTTTTGTACAGAGTAATTGCCCTTTCAATTTGTATATAATATGACAGAAAAATCTGTCCTGTCTATTTCTCAGCAACTACTGACTTAAATTCGATAACACTTTATGGAATGCATCACTAACAAGAGAAAATGTCCAGATTATTACCATGATCGGGTTCGATGATTTTTCTCAGAGATATTGCCCTTTAAGTTTTTCTATACTATGACAATGGAAAATTAGTTTGTCCGGGCTAGAGTAATGGCGAACTATGCAGTCTATATTATAACATGGTCGTTATTATAAAACTTGTTTTATTTTTAAAGATCAGTAAACATCATAGTTACACTTTATGTTTCTGTGTGTTTTTGAGACATGTCTATGTAATACAATAACACAATCAATCAAATGTCCCAAAATGAAACAAACAGCTTGAGTTATTGATGTATGTCCATGACCTGAGTGTATTACGAATTACCTGACACACGGGGTAATCGGACGTATGCTAATGACAAGCTGTAATGTGATTGGTGGACTGGTATACATAACAACATCCTAATAACGTGTCTGCTAGGTAAATCTGAATACACACCCGTTTTAAATGTTCACGTTGATTTGTAACAGTGCGCATGGGCAAGGTCTGTAATGGTACATTGACTTTCATGAACAGTGCAAAGCCCGATCGTCACGTGTATTTGCACAGGTTGATCCGTATCACCACTATTCACATATACCTTACAAAAGCTTGTGTAGATTCTGATAAGAAAGAGCATATGAACTGGGTAATCTCAACCTAAACTCTTCACGAGTACTTCCTTGAACCTTTTCCCCATGGACGGGCTTGCTGTATAGCAGAGGTTCAGATAAGAAGTCGTGGGGTCTTCGAAATTTGAGACAACTCTTTTGAGTACCCATATAGGGTTATATGGTCAAATAAGGATTTTAGAACATGAAAAACGACCCTTATCTAGAGCTCTGAAATAGTGCAGGCGTTCGCTGTATATGTCAGACGGTGTTTATACCAGGTATTTCATCCTGTTCACCGACCTACGATGTGACACATGACATCGACAGTACAATGTGTAGGAGTGATAAATTACACATGCTTGAACATTTTGAAACATCTTCAGCAACGTAAATATTTGGAAATATTGTGGTAAAACATACTTTGATCATAGTTTGCAAAGTTAAAGATTTTTACTTTCATTTACAATGATTTTATACAGTTTTAAGACAGTTTAAGACAACAAGTAAAATATGTATTGTTTAAAGAGTGAATGGTGTTCAATGACATAACACATATTCAGGCTGACACAAATACAGTGGACAAGGTACAACACTTTATTGTAAAGTAATACAGGGTTTCAAAACCAGAACGAGATCAGATATGTGTGAATCCATGGTCGGCTTAGATCGTCTATCGTCAAGAATTGATATCAGAAAGTTGATGTTTCTGCACAAACTTCTCAGTCTTAAAAACGGATCGTTGAGTACAAATGTATTCCTCAACAGATGCTTGTCAAGTATGCAAACAAATCACATCAAAAGTAAAACAAGAGGGCCAAGATGGCCCTAAATCGATCACCTGAATGATAGTTAATTAGAAGCAAACATTTAACTGCAAATATCTGTGAAAATTTGATCAGGAGTTCAAATGAAACTGCAAGGAGTGGACACTCAGTTAAAGAAATAATTTATCAGTAAAAGCCATTTTTATCTTGAAATCTAACAAGAGCTTTCTCAATTTCTGATGCTGCAGCAACAAAGGTTCTACACAGAATGCAAGTATTTGAACAATTTTGAAAGAGGACCATCAAAGGAACATTCCTGTGAAGTAACGTTGAAATTGGTCAAGTGAAATGGTAGGAGTTGTCATTTGTAGCTAAACGTTCAATTTACCCCTTTTGTGATGACGCGAGGTTGCTATGATTTTGTAACTAATCAAAACAGCTCGAACGAATTAAATGTAGAGGATCACTGAAGTAGGGTTTATATTCAATTTCCTTAATATCAGACAAGAACTTAAAAAAATGGAATTTTCAAATTTTGTCATTTTGCCCCTTTTCTGATGCCTCCTGACTGCCATGTTTTTCAACCAAACAGTATGCCTTGAACGATCTTTGTAGAGGCTCACCTAAGGAACATTTCTGCCAAACTATAATGAAATCAAACATGCATATTCAAAGAAGAAGATTTTTAAAGCTTGGACATTTTGCCCCCTTTCTGATGCTGCAGCAACCCTGGCGGCCATGTTTTTCAACAGATCAGACATATTTGAACAATCTTGGTAGAGGGTGCCCCAAAGAACATTTGTGAAACATTATTTTCAAATCGAGCTAATTCTTTTGGACGAAAAGATTTTTTAAGTTTTAACAATACACATATAAGGAAAACAAGCTTAGCCCCCTGGCAGCCATGTTTTTTCAACGGATCGGAAATATTTGAACAATCTTGGTAAAGGGTGCCCCAATGAACATTTGTGCAAAATAATTTTCAAATCGGGCCAGTACTTTTGGACAAGAAGATTTTTAAAGTTTTAACAATGTACATATAAGGAAAACAGGCTCCACCCCCTGGCGGCCATGTTTTTCAACGGATCGGAAATATTTGAACAATCTTGATAAAGGGTTCCCAAAGGAACATTTGTGCAAAATAATTTTCAAATTGGGCTTATACTTTTGGACAAGAAGATTTTCAAAGTTTTAACAATGCACATATAAGGAAAACAAGCTTAGCCTCCTGGCAGCCATGTTTTTTCAACGGATCGGAAATATTTGAACAATCTTGGTAAAGGGTGCCCAATGAACATGTGTGCAAAATAATTTTCAAATTGGGCTTATACTTTTGGACAAGAAGATTTTCAAAGTTTTAACAATGCACATATAAGGAGAACAAGCTCCGCCCCCTGGCGGCCATGTTTTTCAACCGATCAGAAATATTTGAACAATCTTGGAGTGCCCCAAGGAATATTTGTGGAAAATAATTGTCAAATCAGGCCAGTACTTTTGGACAAGAAGATTTTTAAAGTTTTAACAATGCATATATAAGGAAAACAAGATCCGCCCCCTGGCGGCTATGTTTTTCAACGGATCGGAAATACTTGAACAATCTTGGTAAAGGGTGCCCCAAGAAACATTTGTGCAAAGTAATTTTCAAATCGGGTCAGTACTTTTGGACAAGAAGATTTTTGAAATTTAAAATAAAAAAAAAACAGGCTCCGCCCCCTGGCGGCCATGTTTTTCAACCGATCGGAAATATTTGAACAATCTTGGTAAAGGGTGCTCCAATGAACATTTGTGGAAAATAATTTTCAAATCGGGCCAGTACTTTTGGACAAGAAGATTTTTAAAGTTTTAACAATGCACATATAAGGAAAACAAGCTTCGCCCCCTGGCGGCCATGTTTTTCAACGGATCGGAAATATTTGAACAATCTTGGTAAAAGGTGCCCCAAGGAACATTTGTACAAAATAATTTTCAAATTGGGCCAGTACTTTTGGACAAGAAGATTTTTAAAATTTTAACAATGCACATATAAGGAAAACAGGCTCCGCCCCCTGGCGGCCATGTTTTTCAACCCATCGGAAATATTTGAGCAATCTTGGTAAAGGGTGCCCCAATGAACATTTGTGGAAAAAAATTCACATCGGGCCAGTACTTTTGGACAAGAAGATTTTTTAAATTTTAACAATGCACATATAAGGAAAACAAGCTCCGCCCCTTGGCGGCCATGTTTTTCAACGGATCGGAAATATTTAAACAATCTTGTTAAAGTGTGCCCCAAGGAACATTTGTGCAAAATAATTTTCAAATCGGGCCAGTACTTTTGGACAAGATGATTTTTAAAGTTTTAACAATGCACATATAAGGAAAACAAGCTCCGCCCCCTGGCGGCCAGGTTTTTCAACAGATCGGAAATATTTGAACAATCGTGGTAGAGGGTACCCCAAGGGACATTTGTGCAAAATCATTTTCAAATCGGGCAAGTACTTTTGGACAAGAAGATGTTTTAAGATTTGGCAATTTTCCCCTTTTCTGTTGCCGCAGCAACCAAAGTTCTCAATGGAATTTAAATCTTTGAACAATTTTGAAAGAGGTCCACCAAAGGAACATTCCTGTGAAGTTTGGTTGAAATTGGGCAAGTGGTTAAGGAGGAGATGATCTAAATGTTTAAATGTTAACGACGGACGACGGACGACGGGCACCGGACGACGGACGACGCCGGACGGACAAAAGGTGATCAGAATAGCTCACCTTGAGCCTTTGGCTCTAGGTGATCTAAAAAGGCTTCATCCCGGATATAACAAACATACTAAGTAAGTACGGTCTTCTGCACATACTACATGCATACATTTATAATTCAGCTACATTGCCGTCTAAATATAGTTGGAAATTGACTGTTAAAAATGTCGTTAATGCATGTGAAACACAAAACAAAACAAAACAAAACACATAATTGGAGGTCAAGGATGAGTGCCGACCCGGATTTCATAATATTTCAACAGCTACAAACTTCAATAAGCACATGCTTACTTTATGATATGTATACCGAGTTAAGCCCAAAAGTTGTCAGAAGATTAGCCAAACCATGGACAGCTATCCCGGGCGATACAAATCAGTATTGTAATTTGTGCTCGGAATCCACGCCTGATGGCATTAAACATGCTCTCTGCGAATGTCCAGGATCGTTGCTTCCGAGATCACTGCTATTACAGGATATAAGACTAAACATTCACACCGAACTCGCAGACGAATTAGGCTCCGATCCCCCGGATGTATTTATGTTGAAAGTCCTGGGATCGGAACCTGATACGAACATTGATTTAGAAAACAAAGCTCTACTTTGCAAACGGTGTTTAACTTATGCATACAGCTGTCTGAACAATCTTATATAAGTTCTGTGTTCAGAAATGATAAAATATGCCCAATAACGGGGTATTTTTATATATAATAACATGTGTAAATATAGCCCCAGCAATATCCTTTTCTTTCATATTGTTTATTGTTAATATAGCAAAACTGTGTATGTTTATGTATTGATCTCCAATAGAAGGAATTAAAAGGAATAAATAAATAAATAAATAAATAATACAACGGTCTATAGTGAATCACCCTCAATGAATAAATGTGAAGGATTTAAGTGGAATATGCACTAAGATGCAGTAAGATGTGTGTTTGTCAATAAGTGGACTATATTTCGCTCCTTAAAGTTGTCCTCGGTACCCAGGCTATTCATAAAATATATGATACCCTGGGCAAATTGGCTGTCGAAACTTCGTAATTTCCTCCGCACCTACACTGTAGTTTTCGTATTGCATGAGGTTTGTGTCATGCGGCCAATCAAGCGGCTGCATTTCAACTCATAAATTATTCATAAGTACGAGATTTTGACAGCCAATTTGCCCAAGGTATCATATATTTTATGAAAACCCTGGGTACCGAGGATGCTTAAAGTAAATAAGTTTTAAAACATTTGAATTGACAACATTTGGCACACAATTTATCCACAGGACAAAAACGTATGAGCCGTTATCAGGGAAAAACGAACCTAGTGTATTCGTGACAAGAGTTATACAGATCATCATACTTATATAGTATGGTATTCGATCCAAATGTGCACCTTTTGTCAGAAGTTTCATGATATCATATTAGTTACGACCAGCGCATATCCATATCAGACTGCGACGCCGTGTATGATCTGGATTAACAGTGGTCGCAAATTACTCTATAGTTCATTTACTTGTGATACAGATCTTACAGTGTCTACAAAATGAAATTTTAGCAAACATTATTACAAGTACTAAATGCATAATTTGAGTAGAATTCCTCATTATCGATAATTACTTATTTAACAAATGCCTACAATTCAACACATTTACCTTCCCTGGTTTAGATCAATGATAAAGAATACTGAATACCAACATCTGTGAGGCTGATCAATAATTGTTTAAATGATTAAAGTATCAAACAACCTTGATCATTCTATATGCCATCTAACTGAATGAATACTGAAGGTTTTTTAGTTGGTGTAGTTTCGTCAAACTATATTAGACATAATCATCTATACAACAATATTGCCTAAATCAAATACATAACAAGCTCATATAATGTAAGATATATTAGTTTGACCGTTACACACGTATAAGCGTGCAAAGCAATTGGAGTTTTGCAACAGGAAAGCTCACCTAACCACAATCATGGCTTGTATAAATTCAGGCCAGCCAGAGCATCAGCACGGCATGATCAAAACCAAAACCTTTAGTCAAAAGCTTCTACAAATACTCCTTGAATAAATGTGTAATACTAACGAATCCAGTGAAACTATATGTACGTTCAATCTGTTTGCAATCTTCAGTTGTCGAAAATACAGTAGGGGGTTCGGTTTCGGGATGCACGACTTATGCTTTGGCCTTCATTTCCTTAAAGGTAGCATTGCATGGAATATGTTTAAAATACAATATCGTCGTTGATATGTTTGTCACCGTTCCTCACGGCTATACTTTGGCGAGAGATACTTTAAAGTAAATGAACAGATATAACGTTCTTTATAAGAAATACAAACTGTCTTCATTAAAACGTAGCATGTGATGAAAATCAACAATAAAATTGAATGAATAATAAAAAATTTGTTTATGAACATGTCATATTTGAAAACTTAAAACAGAACTAAATTGTTTACAACCTTTGGCATAAATATACTTCGTTGGAATGTAAAAGTTTCCCTTTTGCTTACGTGTAAACGCGTAACTGCGGACTATTTGTTTGATGCATAGACCAGTATAGAAGCCGTCTGTGACTCATTGGCGACCGGTGCAGAACCAGACCAATCTGCACTAAATGAGTACGTTTATCGGAAATGGTTGTTTTACTATGTCTGTGCACAATAGCGGTGATAATAATAGTAACAGTCAACGAATGATCAAATGATTATTAAGGAGATTATTCAAAATAATGTCACGCCACGATATGATAATGGTACATACATCTGTTTCAGTAAAAATACAACAATATCTTATCTTATGCAGTGAATGTGCGCTTGGACGCCACATTCGGATGGTCGATGAAAATTATTTGAACATGCACAACACAATTTTGGAGCTACCGAATGCTGCTCCGTATGCATTCGTACGGAGCCGAACAGCCAGTATGCTCCTAGAACACACCGAATACTTCTCGAATATGATCTGTTCGCTCCCCGGAAACCCAAATTCCTATTCGGAATGCAAACGGAATTGCATTCGGCCAAATGTGATCGCTCCAAAATGGATATTTTTCTAGAATGCACAGTGTGTTCCGAATCCTTTCAGAACACCCCGAATGGACATAGAACATGACGAACCCTTTCAGAATGCATGCGGAAAGAGTTCGGTTCATTCTAGGTCGACTCGCCGCCTTTCGAAGTCAACATGTGGGAATATTCGGTCCATTCTGAAAGCATTCTGAAACCATACTGAAAACATTCGGAAAGCAAACGGTAAGCATTGGGTAATACATTTGGGCAACACATTCGGAGCGACATTGTCAGTTTGTAAAATCACACCAATCTCGTATACGGAAAGCAAACGGAAGCTCATTCGGGCCAGTGTGATCGCCCCATAAAACAAAACATGCAGGTGTGAATTGAACTGTCGAAGTGCAGAGATCACTAAAATGTTCTATAAAATAACTGAGCACATTTCTGTCATTCTTTTTATACATTCTTGGTGTTTCGATTACCTTGATGCAATTCAATAGTGCATTGTGCAAAATTTAATGGCGTAATATCCGTTAACCTTAAATCTCGAAAACCAAATTGATCTCACTTACAGATGAATTCTAACAATAGCTGACGATTCAATCAGCAAGTTTTCATTCTTTCAATTATATTTACTTATATGATCCATAGTTTTTCCTAGATGTTTTCAAAATCGTCTGCTACAGATTTGTTAAACATGGGAAAATGTTAGATGAAATCAAGGCGCGGTAATACGACACATACTGTATAGCAAGTTATACAGGAAATAAGCTCGGAAAAGTATTTGGATACAGCATATTTAGCAAGAGGCTCTATCATTTTTGCTCAGAATTGGGGGAAAACGTCATTCGCAGCCGATACATGTCTGGTAAGGCTTTGATTGTGTTGGACATGCTGAATGGCACGGCCTAAGAGAGCAACCAAACGACACTGCCAAACAACTCGTGTAGATATATTTGCAAAACGATTTCGTTAGTAATTCTTAGTTCTACAGCACTTTCGCTAGAAGAAGTCCTGTTTTCTGTATTTGTTGTTTGTAATTCACAATTAAATGCGAAGTTTTGTTGACAAAACTGATATTCAATAGTTTGTGTCCGTGCCTACATCCGACGAGATACTTCTGTCTTGTCAATCGTAAAATTACAAATGTTACTTTTGATGCTAGTTTGTGTTTCTGTCGATGTAAGTGTCTAAGGATTTCAATAAGATGAACCCTGTATCAAAGTATCTTTAACTTGGATTGCGTTTATTGTAATTGTATTTTTAGGAATAAATCAAGTACAATATATACAATGTATATCATTTCAATTGTTCTGTTCAAGGTTCGAATACATCGAGTATATTTTGTAAATTATGTTACATTAAGATACAGCAAATGTGTTAAGTTCTAAATTCGAAACTCATATTCGAGTCTTATGATCTCTTTAGTTTACATGTATTATATCGAGTACTAAACACTATAAACAACATAACATAATACAACTTATAATATACCATGCCAGACCACATCCATGTATTGTCCTTAAACTGTCAAGGTTTGCGCGATAAAAAAAAGAGATCCAGATTAAAGCACTACATAAAACAACAAAAGGCTGATATCTTCCTACAAGAGACTCATTTTACTCCCGATTTGATGCAATCAATATCTCTTGAACTAAACGACTGGGAAATAATAAATTCATACGGTAGTAATTTAAGTAAAGGATGCACAGTTCTTCTCAGCAAAAACTTAGCCTTTGAAATAATCGATTCAGTTATAGACGCAAATGGCCGCTATATTATATTAAATTTAACACTGGAATGTATCACGTATACATTAATTAACATATATGCATGTAATGATTTCAATGACAGAAATAAATTCTTCGCAATGCTAAACTTATTGATTGATAAAAACGCAAAAGGATTATTAATACTAGGTGGAGATATGAATGACACTCTATCAAGCAATGACAGAGTGTCAAGACATAAAAGTACACAAACACGTAGGACAGTAAAATCCCTAACTGCCCTAATACAAAACAAACACCTGTGCGACATATGGAGAGAAATATACACAGACAAACAACAGTTTACTTGGAAAAGAACATTGAATTCCGAAAAAAGTAGAATTTATTTTTGGCTAATTGATAAGTCCATAATTTCAACTATACTCCATACTGATATTCTACCTGCATGTATTAAATACACAGATCACTTAGCAATATCATTGAAAATAGCTAAACAATCTCAACGAGGACCAGGTTACTGTAAATTCAACAATTCGTTATTACATGATCTAGAATACATCGCACTTATATCTAATTTAATAAATAGATTCTTACTTAATCAAAGCAATCTGGAAATTCAAGTTCTTTGGGAGCTTTTAAAAATAGAAATTAAAGAAAACTCTATAGCATACGGTAAAATCAAAAGTAAAGTTAAACAAAATTTAATAAACATTCTTGAAACGGAATACAGACACTTAAATGACATTAAACACAACGAAATAAGATTGCAAGAAATCGAAACGGAACTAAATGACCTTTACTTAGCAAAAGCAGAAGGTGCAAAAATCCGATCGAGAGTTCAATACATAGAACAAGGTGAAAAGAATACAAAATACTTTCTTAACCTAGAGAAATCAAGGCAAAAAAAGAAAACATTAAACAAAATTGATGTAAATGATAAAGAAATCACAAACACTGTCGACATTCTCCAAGAAGAAGTAAAATTCTACAAAAAACTATATAGTTCTGATAACACAGATCCTGCTCTTATAAAAGATTATATATCGCAAACACAAAGCGAAGCTAAACTTTCAAGTTACGACGCAGATTTCTGCGAAGGTCTTTTAAGTCTGTCAGAATGCAAACGCGCTTTAAAAGGAATGAAATCTAATAAAAGTCCTGGTTTAGATGGCTTAACAGTTGAATTTTATTCTCATGTTTGGAATATAATAGGTCCACTTCTGACTAGTGTATTAAATGAGGGTTATACAAAATCAGAATTAACATATACCCAAAGAACTAGTATTTTATCACTTATTCATAAAAAAAGATGTCCAACAAATCTTGAAAATTGGCGACCTATATCATTATTAAACGTGGATTACAAGATAGCGGCTAGAGTTTTAGCCAATAGGTTACAAAACATTATTCATAAAATAATTAACAAGGACCAACAAGGTTACATAAAGAACAGATTTATAGGCTACACTATTAGACAGATACAGGATATAATAGAATACGCCGAATTGTTACAAATAAACGGGGCAATTGTCTTTTTAGATTTTAGAAAGGCCTTTGATACTCTAGAATGGTCGTTTTTATTTGAATCGTTGCATTACTTTGGTTTTAAATATGAATTCATCCGATGGGTCAAAACACTTTACTCAAATTGCCAAACCTGTATAATAAATAACGGCTGGAAATCAAAAACGTTCAAACCACAGAGGGGCGTCCGTCAGGGATGTCCGGCGTCATCTCTATTATACATAATTGCAGCAGAAATAATGGCACTCCGAATACGTAATTCCAAAAACATAACAAGCATAACAATCCAACACAATCAAAATGATATACGTATATCACAGCTAGCGGATGATACCACTTTATTTTTAAAACGCACAATTGACGTCGAAAACGCACTTGAAATAGTAAATATATTCGGAAAGCATTCTGGACTCAAACTAAATACAAATAAAACAGAGGCTATGTGGATTGGAAAACAAAAGGCAAATACAGAAAAGCCAGGAAATGTTTCGTGGAGTTCAAGTCCAATTAAAGCCCTTGGTATTTATTTTGGAACAAATCCTAAAGATTGTAATCTTCTGAATTGGAACAATAAAATAGAACAATGTAAAAGCATTATTGAAAATTGGACTAAACGCAAATTAACAATTTACGGTAAAATCCAGGTTATAAACAGCATCATTATTCCAAAGTTCACATTTTTATTTCACTCATTAATCGTAACTGAACCGATTATAAAAGAAATCAATACAATGATATTTAAGTTTTTATGGAATAACAAAAAAGATAAAATCAAAAGATCTGTTATCACAGGTCCAAAGCCGAAAGGCGGGCTTAAGCTAATTCAACTTGATTCTTACATCACTTCAATAAAGTTAAAATGGGTTAAGTCGCTTACAGAAGAACAAAATGCTAACGCCCACTGGCAAATTATTCCCAAATACTTTTTAAATAGATACGGAAGCAATTATTTGGTATTTAGTATGAACATAGACTCAATAAAAAGCCTAGATACAGTCAAATTGAGTGAATTTGACAGAAATATTCTCGAACTATGGATTAAAACAACAAATTACGTTCAAGGAAATACAAAAACGTTCTATGATATAAGAAAACAAGTAATCTGGGGCAATAGATACATAAAACTTGACAAAAAATGTTTATTTTTTAAAAATTGGATCGATAGTAACATACTATTCATAAATGATCTCATAGACGAAAACTGCATATTCTGTGTCAAAACAATATACGCTAAAATAAAGATAAAAACTAACTGGATAGCTGAAATAAATTAGTTAAAACTTTGCATACCAAAAACCTGGTTAAATATTATTAAAACTAAAGCGTCCGTTAAAACAAAGGTCAAAACCAAACTCGACCTTAACATTTTCGACAAACCCTTGACTTGTTATAGTAATAAACATGTTTATACATCTCTATTAAATAAACAGCTCAGTGTACCTTATGTACACGATAACTGGGATAAATTATTCAAACAAAAGACTGATTGGTCATTAATATATAATTTCAATGACACTTTGTATGACAATAGAATTAAACAATTCAAGTACAAGTTAATACACAAAATCATCCCGTCGAAAGAAGTGCGTTTCAAATGGAAAATGTCTTCTTCTCCTTGTTGCAACATCTGTAATCTAACAGAATCTTACGAACACTTATTTATAAGATGTCCGATAGTAACAGCAAATTGGTTAAAATTACACAATTTGCTCCTTTCGTGTGGAATAGACAAAAACTTATGCTCTATGCAAACAGTGGTAATGGGATATAAGCTATCCCAATCCAACTATTATTATCTTAATGACATAGACTTTTTAAACAAGAATTTAACCATCTTTGGAAAGTAACCGAAAAAAAATCTACGAACGACTATTTCCTCACCAGGTTTCATGACAACCTTTAATCGTGCAGCAAAACCCTAACATCCCCAACTCCAAAATATAACATCGGTTTAGTGTAGTAATAAAACACTCACTCACTCACTCAATCAATCAACACTCAGACATTCACTCACTCATTCACAACTTACTCACTTATATACCCACTCGAATTGATTCACCCACGAGCTTTTATTTATATTATTTTAAGCTCGCTCAATACATCATATGCAAAGTTTACATTGTATATTGCTCATAAGTCGCCGGGCAGAAGCCCGCGACTTCTATTTTTAATAGGTTTTCGGAAATCACATGGGAGGGGGGATTATTATTAGAAAGAAACACATTTAGATGTCTTGAACATATTACAATTGTGTTTGTTTAAAAACACTAAGTAATGACACATCTAAAATGAAATAAATATTCCGATGTGTTAGGTATTTTCAGTTTCTTTATTTTGACTCGCATTTATGTTTTTTTGTTTTATTTACGAAGACAAAACAGTCCCTATTAGCTAGACTGGTATACTTTATTTTACACTATATACTACATGTAATCAAAAGTCGATAACTACAAACCTTTACGTCGCAGTCTAATTTGTTTACTTACGCGCACCTGCGTGACTCGGAATACCAACTGCGTAGATCAATCTCCTTTGCAGAGAGCCGCTCTTTACACTCACTTACAAATAGTAACTTTATAGGTGATTTAAAATGTTTATTTGGTTCGAAACAAATGAAGAAAAGAACAAACCGAGATAAACTGGTTTTAATGGAAAAATGACTTTGAACGAACACTCTCTGCCTATGAAGAGAGTTTCAAGAACAACACCTCTGCGAATAAGAAAGAATCGGGTCTTTCGTACAAAATGATTTCGTCCTTGACAATTTTAAATGTGTCATTTAATTCCCTAAAGGCATATTGCTTCCGATCTGCATATTGTTATGCATCATTGACACAAGGGCGCTCATCATAATATCATTTTAAAACATGAGTAGTTTGTTGTTTTCATTATAAAAAAGGAAGGAAAGAATTAAAATAAATTAACATGTTGTAGGGCTCAGTTTATGTTCGAAATTCAGTTTAAATTATACAACAATTTCAATGAGATTTAACTGTTTAGTTGATATTATATTTCGAAGGTGGTCTAATTTATAAATATTGGACTACATTTCAACATTTGTTAAAGTATGATATACTTAGGATGCTAAGCTAATATCATTTTGAGAAAAAGAGAAAACTCATGTCTTCAGCGATTTAACCCTTATCTCATTGTTTTAAAAGTAGATTGCTGCAAAGGTGTTCACTGTTGACTTTAAAAGAGGAAAGGTAAAATGACGTGCTATTGCATGAAAATCCTAAATTGTCTGTTTTGTGGTTTTATTGAAAAATAATAAAATTCAAATATTCTGACAAACATCTTGAAAAGTGTATGTGAAATTCACAAATCTTATAATTATTCCTTAATGAAAGCACTGTATACATACTAAGACTAATGATTGGCAAGATAACTCATTACCATTACTGTTTATGATCAATAATTAGTTGGTTGTGTGTATGGTCAACCTACTTTGGAATGGAGATTGATCATAAACAATGAAAGGCTTCAATTATCATTCACTTCGTTGACAAAACAATGCAAGTTATGATACATTTTCACTTGACCCCACCCCTGATGTTCCAATATGCCCCTCAGTTGATAACTGTTTATTCAACTACTATAATGTTAGTGTTATGCATAACTGCACTATGGATATCCGGCGACATTGATGCGTTGCATCAACTTTCTGTTGTTATATCCTTCTATAGGTCTTTCGATTTCCTCCCCACTAGATTGATAGAATAGTGAGACATAATACTAATTAAACTCTCTCTCTCTCTCTCTCTCTCTCTCTCTTTCTCTCTTTCTCTCTTTCTCTCTCTCTCTCTCTCTCTCTCTCCTCTCTCTCTCTCTCTCTCTCTCTCTCTCTCTCTCTCTCTCTCTCTCTCTCTCTCTCTCTCTCTCTCTCTCTCTCTCTCTCTCTTGAATCTTATGTATCTCTTTAACCCTTTATTTGCTGGGCTTTTTTATTATAAATGTACTACATAAAATGTTGAAAATATTGTTTAAACAAAAATAAAAAGATTAAAAAAATAAAAAATAAAAAAAAAAAAAACCGGGGCACGGCGTTGTTTTTGCAACGTCGCGCACGACGTTCCTCATTTCACTGTAAAAAAAAAAAAAAAAAAAAAAAAGATACATGTGTTGATTAATTAACATTCAATTTATTAACATTTCACCATTTCTTAACGTTTCTGGATTTTATATTCACTCAAATGAGTTAAATATCTATCAGTTATTTTCACCTTATTGCTCTTAATCGTATCAATGTTCTTCAAAGTCATGATTCCAGTCTTTATGCTCGAGTCGCTAAAGCTCAGTCTGTAACTACGATAGATACTTCCAGGGGGCGAGAGTTCGAACATTGTTGCTGATAATTGACACATGTCATGGGACCAATATTATTCCTTCCACCAATTCGCTAACAGGTAGTTTACTTAGGCGGATATTTAGTTGCCAGAGAGAATATGGTATGGAGCACAGGTGCAAGAAAACCAGGAATCAAACGCTAGGTGAACTGGCTGCTGTGATATAACTGATATACCATTGGAAACTCCAATCAGATAAAGACAGAGATTCCCTTGAGATGCATTGGGAATTTGGGCGAATCAGGCAAACTTAATTTGGCGACATAATTAAAATATTTGAAATACAAGGCCTCTGGCCAACAATTCAATTATAAATACAAATTGTATTTTACCATTGGGTGAGGTGTTTCAAAGTGAGGATGTAAAGGTTTATTAGAGGTTTTTAATTCAGCTCCGAACAAATCGCGTCAGGTTTGTAAACATGCACTTATTTCTAGATTATTTATGTGTAGATGTTTTCAAGTTGGTAAGATTCAAGAAAATGTTGGATATCTCATTATAACCATGTAATTTGTTATATTCAAGACAGGAAAGAAAAAGCTACTCAACACTAACAGTACGTAAACTAATCGATTCATTATGCAATTTGATTAGTTTCTCACAATGTTTTACCTAATCGGTATACAACTAAGTTTCTAGAGAATATATAAAAACTGTCACATTGCAATATCATATAAAGCTGGTAGGATATTCAACCATTGCCTTGGGAAACATAGTTACCTTATAAAGCTATACAATGAACATAAGTAAAGGATGTGATATTCGTCGTCTTTAGTGTAAACATTACTGTTAAAACAATATTTACAAAATCTATATTCTCTGTCAATATTGTCATGTCTTTCCGTTTCTGTGGCCAATGAATGGTTAGAACATCTAGCATAGTGTAATGATTTTACGTCCCTAACGGTTATTACATACAAAATCAATACATCAATTTAACGGCTATAAATTTACCTCAGGGCCACCTTGCCTTACGATTAATACAAATGATTATATAAAGGATTTAGATACAAGGAAGGATCAATAATAATAAAATAGAGACAGGTATCAATCACAATAAACTAATTCATATATTGCGTGAACTTGCAATATATATAAAGGGCGCAGTTTCACTCACTTTTTGATCTGGCTTCTTTGAGGCTATGCCTCAATAAGCCACATCTGATCTCTGGAGACTATCAAGTTCACCCTAGCAATCAGGCGAGGCCTGAAAGCTACCCAGAAGGAAGCGATGTAACACAGCGCAAGGCTTTACAACGCCAAGCTTCAAAGCGCCAGGCTTCACAACGCAAAGCATCAAAACGCCAGGCTTCACAGCGCCTTGTATAGTCCCAGTATCTCCCTTACATCAAACGTCCTAAACAACCCCACTACGCTCCGGGCAACAATGCGAAGCTTGATCAACTGTCTCACGTTCTCAATACGGCGAGGCTGCCTCGAGAGTGAATTTGTTTCAGCAACACCCAACACCCAAATGCACAGGAGAAGTAATTAAAGTAAATGATGTTGCCTGGTCAGAGATTCGGCCCAGACTGATTCAAAACTGCAGAGAACTCGGTATTTATACTGCTTATCCGCTATGCCACCTAGCGGATTCCCGAGTATTTCCGATCTTAACCGAACATAACAAAGAAACCTATAATTAATATACCTGTCTGTATTTATTTGTAAGACAACAAATGGCAGATCTTTACCAAAGGGAGGTAACTATTGTGTGGAGTATTACGGCTATTAAAGTTTGTCACACTAGCTTTAAATTCTTGATATTGTGACTTTGGTGAAGTATGAAGTGTAGTGCGCCAATTTTGCAATGAAATATCATTGTTTCGCTGTTTCAATGCTTGTTGTTGAAACTTATGGGATCTCCGATTTCATTTGCTAACCAAGCATATCTAAAACCATGTTCAAATAACAACCTCTTTATATGCGTGGCCCATGTCTTTCTTTCTAATTCATCCAGTTGCCTTAACATGTTCTAAGTTTGTTAAGGATATCTATATTCAGGCATAGATATTATTTTAATCCCATATTTGATGCATTGTGACATATTATTAGTAACTTATGAGTATCGTCACTATTCACTTAACGCTAAGTGGTCAGGCGTATTCTGATGAAAAGGCGTTTACAATAGTGTACATGTACTACTTCATATTGTTTAAATCCCCACACATCCGAACCAAAACACAAACTAGGTTTTCTCATCCAGTCAAAGAGTTTGACTGCATCTGTAAGTTCCAAATATCCTAATTATCGTTAAAAGCACGTCTTCCATGTCAATTACTTTATGGACGTCTCACTCAAGCGATCAAATGGAGCCTTTTTCAAACATCATCCGAAAACGAGAAGCAAATCCAATTCTGGCACAAATCTTTTGAGTCTCTCATTGAACACGGCCCTAAGAAGACGAATAACACAAGGATGTTGACCAATGGATATTTTTTAAACAGGACCAACACTGATGACATCATTGATCTGTAACCATTGATGGTCCTGTATTTTAGCCCTACAGGGAATAAAAAGGTCAAGACGTCATCACAATTTGCTAGAGTGGCAAGATAGGGATCGATATCCCTTTTACGACACAAGCTAGCGCATCGTCTGGATTTGCTTCTGTAATCTGTTAGCGTGCCGCTCCTCCAAGACTTAGCCAGTAATTTTCTGGTTATTTTAGGAAATCATTTTGACGAGTAACATTGGTCGATAACAACCATGCAGTCAGATGTAATATTTCCGGCTTTGGAAGGGATATTTATCCCCTGCACTGAGTCAACAGATCCAGACTGCATAAAGGTTCCTGTGGACATGCCACTGACAGATTTAACAACTGAGTGTACCAGTATTGTCTTGGCCAATTTGGAGCAACATCAATCATTGTGCATTGAGACAGTTTTACATGAGTCAGTACTCTCGGAATTAAATATAATGGCGGGTATGCATACACAAACATGTTCTGCCAAACAATGGACAGGGCATCCATCGTATAAGCTTGCGGATGAGTTGTTCATGAACAAAAGAGTGGAGTTTTCTTGTTCTGAAGTGTGGCAAAAATATCCAATATTAGTTGGTCGCAAAGATTGAACATTGTCCACGCGACTGTATTGTTCAAGGACCAATCTGTCGGACTTATTTTCTGTCGACTCAGAGTATCTGCCAGTACATCGTTGATTCCCCTGATATGGACTGCCTTTAGGTCAAATTGCGCTATCTAAAGTACTATAATCCCTAAAAAACCCATTTGTTTGCGTATAAATGAGTGTATACCATCACCAGAATGTATTGAATATATGACATTGAGTTTAAATGCATTGTGAATGTATATAGGATGTACTGGAAATGATTGATTTGATCACTTTTTAGTATTTTGACCTTGTTTGAAAGTTAAAGTAGGGAATGCTAAACACCGGTTTTGTCCGGGCCCGATTTGGTCCGAAATGACCATTTTCGCCTGGTGAGTTATTTTTTGCATAGTGCATCACCCAACATTTTCTTTGGATTGTTTTAAAGCTAGGAGGTAACTCTTTTCAATGATATATGGTGTTCTACAAAAGAAACGTTTAGAAAATGAGACAATTGAGGACTTAAACTAGTCGATTTACATGGAAACAAAGAAGGATGTCTTTTGGTGTATTGTAACCTTTAACTGAATTTGGTTTTCTATAGCCAATTTCCAAATATTCAAAGTCAGACTGCACAACAGGGCTGACCGAGTGCCCCCTTGATGGTGTATGTACTGGCATACAGCTGTGCTGTCTGACCGTATAAGAACATTGCAGCCTTCAAGTTAGACAGGAATTGCTGTATACTGTTGGTCACTGCTAGTGACTCCAGACAATTGATGTGCATGCATTTTGTATTTTGCTCCACTGACCTTGACAACTTAGATTGTTCATGTGACCACGCCAGCCTCATTTGCCACTTGTATCTGTGGTGACTGACTACTATCAGATATTGCTCTTTCAGAAGGGATCTGCCCTTTGCTATGTTCCGATCATTCAGAGATGAAATTAACTGAGGGATAACTGAGACAGCAGCCTTTGTAAGTTCCATTCTGGATAGGCTCCAATTTTGAAGTAGATGGAGCTGAATATGTCTCATGAACAACCTTGCATTCGGGATTAATTCGAAACAAGAAGCTATCAGGCCTAGAAGAATCATGTAATGTCTTGCAAGGTTAACTAGTCCGTTTCTTAGGTCGAACCTGCCCCTATTTATGTTATCATTTGAACTGGGACAAGTTGAGATATTGTTTTGTTTACATTTAAACTTAGTCGGAAAAGCAGACTGAGAATGATCTTCCCGGTTTCTAGAATTGAAATTCTTGATTCCTTTACAGAGATCCAGTCGTCAAGGAAACTTGCAAGTCGAATGTTCGGTTTTCTTAACTAGGCTACAACCACAGACATCATCTTTACAAATACTCTGCGTGCGCTTGTTGGACCGAAACAGAGAAGTCGAAATTAATAGACTATTCCCTGAAACAGGAATTGCAGAAACTGACGATTACCCTTGTACATTTTGATATGGAAGTTGGCATCTTTTAAATTTAAAGATATTGCCCAGTCTCCATTTACTACTAGATCCAACACTTTCGACCATTTTGAATTTCTTTTTACAGAGATACTCGTTGAGAGGTTTAAACTTTATGACTGGTCTCATTTCCCCATTCATTTTGGGTACAAGGAACAATGTGCTGTAGAAACTGAATACTATTTCTATGGCTCTGTATTGTAAAAGGCTGTTTATTTCTTTTTTAATAGAATTTTGATTCGCCATAGGAACATTTGTTTATTTTAACTCTTGGAATTTTTGCTTCTTGATGAATTCCAATTTGTACCTTTGTTTTATTATTTCCAAAAACCATTTGTCGTTGGTTATTTTCTCCCACTCGACAAGAAAATGGGACAGTCTATCTCTACATTATTTGAAATAATACTTACATAATAATTTGCATTTCTTGTCTTTCTTTTTGAAATCAGGCAACAATTATTCCATTTGCTTCTTTTTTCCCTTTCTCGACTTTAACATAGTGTCTAATTTGGCTCCAAAAACGCCATCCCCAGACAAGGGTAAATTGGAAAACTCAATATTGTCATGTTCATGTTCTTCCTATTATAATGAATCCGACATGGCTACTGTACGTCGTATTATATGATGAAAAGACCCTATTTCCTATTCGGTCAAGGCATTGTGTCGACATTGCAAAACTATCTTTTACTTGTTGAGTAGCTTTGACTTTCAAGAAAATGCAGAAGGTTACCAAGATATTGTTGTATGTATATGTGCACAACCAGTCCTAGTCTGGCCGCTTTTCTCCGAACATGCCGAACAAATATTTGTATTGCTACTGACAATTCAGCATTGTCAGGTGCAACATTTTCCTTTTATGGTGAAATGTGGCCACACGCAGACAATGACACTCTGTCTGCATCATCGTCCGACTCCGAGTCGAAATCAACTGTTCGTCTTTGTGACGTAGAGGTTTTTTTAATTAAAGTTTGTAACATTTTTTCTATAGTCGAAAACCGTTTCGCTAACTCTTCATATTTTGAAGTAGACATTTTCTTAATTTTGAAAGAGCTGCTAGACGATGTGCCTGATGTACTCGGATGAACATCAATCTCCTTAGGTGAAGGCGGGTTTGTCATTCCTCATATAAAATGTAATCTTCACCATCCAGCAATAAATCCTGGTTATTAATATTCCATCCATGATGATATGAAACCTAATAAAAAACGCAAACAAATGTTTGCGATCCTAAACATAATGCGGACGTGCGAACACTTTCGCAAGAAATGAGAAACTGAACCATGTGGTTTGTACATAAATTAAGTGACGTTAGGGTTATGTGTAATCTGCTCACTTCCGTTGTAATAGTTTATTTTGCGGAGTGCAAAAGTATATATGTGGAGGGCAAAAGTACATATGCGGATCGGATTTGAGTGTAATGACAGGTATGTATGAATACACGTGTCATGCCAACGAAGGTGTTAGTGTAGTAGATTATATGCTTGCTTCGTCAGATCTTTTTCCACACATTATTAATTTCCAGGTTTTAAACAATGATGTATCAGACCACTTTTCTGTTGCATGTAAAATGTTTTTTAAGTTAGCAAGTATTTGTGTAGGAAGCGGAGAAAGATTTATGTAGCTATTATTGATTTTAAAAAAGCATTTGAATCCGTTAATAGAAATAAACTGTATTCATCGTTAATATCCCATGGTATGAAAGGAAAGTTATTAAAATCAGTTTAGTCTATATATGCTTCTGTTAAATGGGTTATTCGACATGGAACTGAAATAAGTGATACGATATATTGCCCAGTTGGATTAAGACAGGGATGTTCTATGAGTTCTATTCTTTTCGTAATATTTAAAGATGAACTAAATAACGTTATATCTTAAAGTGGCATCGAAGGTATACAACTCAATTCAGAACTCTTAGAAATATTCCTTCTAATGTTTGCCGACGACGCTGGTCTTTTTACGGTTACAAGAGTTGGTCTTCGGAAACAATTAAAATTATTGTATACATTTTGTAATGCTTGGAAATTAGAGGTCAGTGTTTCAAAGACTAAAGTAGTAGTGTTTTTTTTAAAAAGGCGGCATGTTATCAAAACTGGATAAATAATATTACAAAAATCAACCTATATGATTTGTTAATGGTTTCACCTATATTGGTGTACATTTTTCCTCGCGATTATCATTGTTTAAGACGGCAGAAAATAATGCACTGAAAGCTAAATGTGCCTTTTACTGTATACTGTCTTCATTGAAAAGAGTTACACCGCTAAATGGTAAAACATATTTTAAAATATTTGATACAAAAATATCACCAATATTTTTGTACGGATGTGAGATTTGGGTTTACAATCATTTGATTGTACAGAAAGAATTCAAAAGAATGCATACAAACGATTTATGTATGTACCAAATACAGCAGATGCAGCAGTTACGGGTGATTGTGGAAGATATATTTATACTTGTAGAAGGGCAATCAAATATTGGCTAAAAATATTTAATATATATCAGACAATACATATGTAAAAAAAAATGGTATAATACGTTGAAAATGTATGATTCATTGGGTTATGTAAATTGGGTATCGAATCTTAGAAAGAATGTATGTGAGAATGGATTTGGCTATGCATTGGAAAATCAATCAGTATCAATAACAACTTTAAAAACACCCTCGAATTTGAACCTTATTTGGATATAATAAAGATTGTTAAATTTCAAAGAGCTATAGCATGTTTTAGTCCAATATGTAAACATATCATAGAAGACGTCTTTCATTTCCTTTTACATTGTCCAGCTTATTCTGATCTTAAAAGTAAATACATAAAAGCATAATATCACCAAAATCTCATAATTCAGAAATTTAATGAGCTCTTAACGAGAAAGAATGAGGAGTATTGTCAACCCGTTTTTATTTATTTATGCTTTCATTGGTTGTACTGAATGTATTCGTGTATGCTTTTTGTATATGTAAAGGCTGGTGGCTATTTATCAATAAATCATTTGAATTGAATCATTTGAATTGAATTGAATTTGTGAGAAGGTTTTGACTGTTCAAATGAAGATTTGAGAGAGTATAAGTTTAAGCGTAATCTATTTAAGATTTGTTTTTCTTTCTAAACAATTAGAATATCAATGTACACACAGACAAAAGTTAGTTAATACTAGAAGATATTCTAAATTAACATGGTCGATACTTAAACGATCTTATAAAGTTAAAACCGTTATTAACCATATATCCAATAACGAATGGATTAACCACTTTAAGAAGTTACCTTTTGTTGAAAATACTGAACTTTTGAGTATTCATGACATGGGAATAAACCTATATGATAACTATGAATAAGATTGTCTGTTTACGAGAAACGAAATAGAATGCGCTATCAATAAAATGTCCGGGACATGATGGAATACCGTTGGAATTCGAGATTATCTCACGTACATTAAAACAGTAATTTAACTTATTGGACGCTTATTTTCTTGCAAATATTTTGACTTCAAGCCTAAAATGCCATATAATTATAGATGATATAGTCACATACTTAATATTGTTTTGTATAAATAACGATGATCACCAATGATCACCAAGATCGCCTCTGGTGCAGATTACATACTATCTTCGGTAATAAGTCGTATAACGCCTTATGTCAGTTAATGGAACATCAGATTATTGAAATAATATCAGGTTACCCGTCCCTACAAATAACAGACGAGATAAGGGTACTTTGCTTAAAAGTTACTTTAATACAATAACACAAGATGTCAAGCTTTTTGAGGTTTTTAAATCCTTTTTAGTAGAACAAAATAAGCTGTTATTCGAACAATCATTTATTCTAAATGCGTATTCTTTCAGCCATCACTTATCAACATGTACACGTTTGCTAAGTTAAAGGCGTCTTGTTGAACAGTTTGAAGACCCGAAATTCCTTACATATTAGCGAATATTTATTAGTTTGGAATATATAACCATCCATAGTATTGATTTATATAGTAAGCCTTATTCCTCTGGTATCCAGCTATTTATATCCTTAGTGATTATATCAAATTACCACATTAGTAGGGACTTGCTTTTGAAATTAACACTGTTTCATGTGTAACGAAGAATGTTGACCATGTTTAGAATGCCCGAATGCACAGGATGATCATGGTATTCATTACATGCAAATGTTAATGCATACACTGATTTTTATTCCTAAACGTGTCTCATACTATATGTCTTATCTGAGTTATGTTTCGTCCGAGGAGATTTGCGAATTGGGCTATATATCTTGACTGCATGTAGTTTTCATTGACTTTTCGTATGCTTTTGTGTGTGTGTGTGTATATATATAGAGATTTATGTTCTCACTTTTGCAATGTTTAATATCAAATGTACTGGCTCTTCAAATTTGGAGGATATAAAGAATATATATCTATCTATTATAACCACCATTCACAAACGTGGCTCTTTAAATGACCAGGGAAACTATCACGGTATTTCAGTAACTAATACTCTATATCAAATATTTAATACTGTTATTAATTCTAGACTTTATAATTGGGCAGAGGAAAACAATAAAATACATATTCTGCTTACAATCAATTATACAACAATATCTCACACGGAAATGTAGGAGATTCTACTGTCTTTATGTTGATTTTAAAAAAGCACTTGACAAAATTAATCATGCTAAATTGTTTCCCATACTTGAAAAAATAGGATAAAAGGGTAAATTATTACGCGTCTTACAATCAGTTTAATGCAATTTGATTTCATGCATAGAGTTAGAAAACAAAGCTGAAAATTACATCTTTGAAAACGAGAACTGCTGCTGTATTAGTACGGATGATCTCCCTTGTACTACAGCGGGGCACCCGACAAAGGGACGTAACGAGTACAATAATCTTTATTTTATTTATTAACGAGTTCTCTCTCTTACTTCGACACTCTTGTGGTTCCGGAATCTTCATTACGGAAGACATACCGGACATTATTTGTCTCATTTTTGAAGACGACATCGCCAACTGTGTTGAAATGGTAATTAAAATACAGCAACAACTTAGTATTATTGAAACTTTGTGTAATGATACTGGAATGGAAGTTAATTTAAATAAAACTGAGATCATTGTTTTTAGAAATGAAGGTTACTTAAGGAACAACGAGAAATGATATTTCGGTCGTACACCTGTTTATGCTGTTTCTATGTATAAATATATAGGAGTTCATTTTACATGGACATTATCTTATTCATCTACCCATGAAAAACTTACCATTAAAGCCCGCAAAGCTATTTTAACTATCAAACCGTATGAAAAACAATTTGGATACTTTACAACTAATGAGTATTTTAAACTATTTGATTCAATAATAAAATCAATACTATGTTACTCTTCCCAGGTATGGCGCTATTGTTATTCTAGTACTTTAGAAACTGTTCACCTTGATTTGTGTAAAAGAATCCTAGGTGTAAATCGGACGACCAATAATTCTGTTGTATTTGGCGAATGTGGAAGGTTACTTATTTGTATTTCCTATATAAAGAACTGTATAAAATATTGGTGTAAGCTTTTATATATGTCCTAAGCAATGCTATAAAATGCTGAAACGTCATGAAGACAATGGCAGAATGAAATAAGCGTTTAAAGTCAAAGAATTACTAATTTTCGTTTATTGTCAGTCTATTACCAACAAAGAGGTAATTTTCTGTGAATATCAAACTTTCTTCCATTGTCTAAAGTTTTCTCTTGTGCGTGAGTAATTTCTTTAAAGTTGGTATAACAAGGGAACATCTTTAGACGACTTTTATTTTGTTCAATGAGCTCTGATTCCGAGACGACTCTAAAGAATATTTGTATTTTTGTATATCATGTCCTTTATATAAAGTTTAATATTCATATAACACAATAGGTGACACAGCATGTTTTATGAATGTATACCAACATATTTTGGGCCGGAGGCCTTTATTATCAATAAAAATATTGACATGACAGGACTTAAATTGACTTGATAATATATTTCTAAATGAAGAAAATATTTCATATGTATAACAATACTAAACAAAATTGATTCGATATTACGACTTTAGGCCTTTATCAGGATTTACGTAAATTATTTAGTCATGCGTATGGATTGTTGGTTGGGACATGCAATACAATAATGTGATTGAAGTGCAAAATGAAGTTGTAATGACCAATTTAAGTAGATCTATCTTGTACATTAGCATTATGATCCTACACTTTCATATGATGATATGTGAGCGCAATACAAATACAAAAATGTAAGTTTTGACCACAAGATAAATGTAGTATACCCTTTATTGATTAATACAATACAAATACAAACATGTACGTTTTGACCACATGATACATATAGCATACCTTTTATTGAGTAGTACAATACAAACCAAGGTACTGCTAATGCAACATAATATACTCAGGGCCAAAGGTATTTAAAAGTTTAAATATGTATGTGCTTAACTATGGATTCGGTATAACTGAACATACACTAAGTGAATATAATTGACAACATTGTGTCTAAGGGAAATAAAACTTGCTCATTATTAGTTATATAGCCTTTTGTCACACATATTTCAAAAGTGCAGATGCGTCAAAATGCGTATGTCAGTAGGAAAGGGTTAACTGTTCTTCACGATTTAAGGAGAACTGATTTCTGACTGACCTTTGTATAAAGAACATAAAGGTGACCTCTGACCTACCAGGCACGTGATTTAAGGCCAGTTCTATATACATTATACACCGACAGCATGTAGTTTAACATTCCAATAATTTCTACAACAGTTGAAAGCGTTCGGAAACAAAACAAAAATATAATACATATGTTACATGTAGCAATGTTTCAATATTGTTTCTCAATTCTATATATACAGTATATGTACATGTAATTGAACCAGTCAAGGACACAATATGTAACATTTAGAAAAATGAAAAAATATAGTGTGTGATACAGAGGGAAAAGGAACAATTGAACCATTTTTACATTTCCCACGATGTTTTCACAATACGTCTGTGACAGAGGAGGCGTAGACAGACATCCTTATTATGGAACAACTCGTGTTTTTAGATATGAGCTCTTTGTACACTGTTTCAATATTGCAATACCAAGACATAATCGTGGAAATCTGGACATTATATTGTGATGATTACTCTCTAGATTCACCCCTCGACAGGGGCTTCACAGGATTACAATTTCAAATACAAGGGGAAATAAACTGTTAGATTGTTAGATTTGTGTAAGTCTTCAGACTTAAAATTGGTAAATGGTCGGGTATGTCTTGATGAAAATATAGGGAGTTACACATATTAGTGTAAACAATCATGCAGTACAATTGATCACTTGTTGTTAAAGCTAACCAGCTTTCACATGCTAAACACATTTCAAGTTGGTAAATTTGACATATGTAGTGACCATGCACCGTTATATTTTCAATTAAAATGTAATTGCATGCTAGACGCAAACAACGACCGCCCTCCAACAAACAATGTTACTAGTTATAGATGGAACAGTACTCACAAAGATGTATTCAGGCGTAAAATTATAGGGAACCTATCTGATTTAAATCGAATCGTAAATAGTGAAAATATCTCCGACAAAACATCGATAGATAAAATGATAGAACGATTTTCTTTTCATATTCAGGAAACTGCTACTCTTTCTTTTTGAAAGAAATATTGTGGGAAATAAACCACAAATTAATAGAAATGATGAATAGCAAATGGTTCGATGGTGAATGTGCAGACGCAAAACCGCTATATAAGGAATCTGTGTCAAGTTTCAGTAAAGAGAGAAATGATAAGAATATAATTTTGTAAATCAAAATATGAAATGATCCAGCGCAAGAAACGAGCTTATAAGTTGAGTCTGAAAACCTCAACAGATTGAGAAATAAAAGTCCTCGGGAATTTTGGAATTTCTTTAGGCGGAAAAAGAAAGATAACAACCACGAAGCCTGTATTGCAGATTTCGAAAACCATTTTAGAATCATATTTAATAATATCAGGGACACTATATTACATGTAATATAGTGTCCCTGATAATATCGAGAAAAAGAAAATACCGGATATGGAAGAATTTACTATAAAAAGCGATTTAAATATAGATTCCCCTACATTTGTCGCGTTAAATGAGCCAATATCAGTATCTGAAGTTGAAAGCGCAATTAAACGTCATAAACGTCACAAGACGCCTTGTCCTAACGACAATTTACTTAATGATTATTTCATCGAAACCAGTGGCATTATATCGGGTCACTTGGCCGATATGTTCAATATTATATTTTATTCTGGATATTTCACCCAAAGTTAGTCTGAAGGATTTATAATTCCCATTCATAAAAAGGGAGCTAAGCAAGACCCTAATAACTATCGCGGCGTAACTTTACTGAGTAACTTAGACAAATTGTTCACAAGTGTATTGAACGAAAGAGTCAGTTTATGGTGTCGAGAAAATGACACCGATTCTCAGTTTGGTTTTAAAAATGATTGTAGCACTACTGATGCTGTATTCATCCTATCAAATCTAATTAGACATTTCCTTAATGGCAATACACTGCTTTAGTGTGCCTTCGTGGACTTCAAAAAAGCTTTTGATTCGGTTTATATAAACGCGCTGTGATATAAATTGTCCAAACAAGGCCTGGATGTTAAATACTTTGTATATTTAAATCTATGTATGAAATAGTTAAATCCTGTGTCAAATGCGGCAACGATTACTCCGATGTTTTCGATATTTTAGTAAGGTTGAGACAAGGACAAATGAATTCACTTATTTTATATGCACTTTTTATTGAAGATATTGAGCTTTTTTTTACGCACTTTTTATTGAAGATATTGAGCTTTTTTTTAAAGATAGATCTAACTGTCGTCTTAACATATTTGTAGTATTTTTTTTATTTTTCGCGGACGATATGGTAATTATCGGCACATCAAAAGAGGATTTACAGTCAAGTTTACTGCGTTTAAACGAATATTGCTCTATATGGGTACTCGAGGTTAACATTGAAAAGACTAAGGTTGTTATATTCAGAAAAAAGGGCAAAATTAGAGCATGTGAAAATTTGTGTTATAATGAACAGAAAATTGAGATTATGGATAACTTTACTTATCTCGGTGTGGATTTTAATTACACAGGGTCTTTTGATTTAAATAACCAATATCTAATCGGCAGAGCATCCAAGGCGCAGCATGTACTCCTTAACAAGGTGATTCAATACGAAGTAACCTCCGCAATAGCTTTACAACTATTTGATGCGTTCGTGACACCAATCCTTAACTACAGTAGACCCATTCGGGGATTTTAAGTTTTGCAAAAGTATTCTTGGTGTAAAAACGGTGAATTAGGTAGACTACCTCTTCATATCAATCTTTTATTAAATATTGGGTAAAACTAATATCTACAGACAATATTATCTTAAAAACTGTATATGATATGTCACTTAACGACATCCTCAATGATAAAAAAATGGTCATCAAACGTTAAAACCTTACTGTCGGAACACGGATCTTTACGATATATGGGGAAATCAAGGTATTCCTAATCATAAAATGGCCAAAGGCATATTTAAGCAAAGAGTTATTGATAATTCTATACAAAAATGGTACAGTGATTTAGAAAATATTAACTTTTTGTCACTTTTGTACAAATTTATTTAAACAGATATTTGCCTGGGCGAATATCTAGAAAAAGTAATACCAAGAAATATAAGAGTAAACTTAACTAGACTTCGTCTTTCCTTGCTTAACCTTAAAATAGAAACTGGTAGACGCGGAAGTAATGATGTACCTAGACTAGAAAGAAAATTGCCGTGTTGCAGCTCTGATGTTATGGAAGATGAATTTCATTTTGTAATACAATGTGAAGCTTACAAAGAAACTAGAAACACGTATATAAAACCTTATTTTTTTGTAAAAGACCAAGCGTGTATAACTTTGTTGAACTATTAAATTGCAATAAGAGATCAACAATTTTATCACAAAAGCCTTAATATTACAAAATGAGTATGTATTAAATATTTTATGATATGTAAAATTTGCGACAAAATAGTTCGAAAAATACATGTATACATACTTCTTTCTAATACAGGTTGCATACTGCTTAAATATATGTTATTTATCGTTGATAGTTTTATATATCCCAAAATATCCATTACTCGCATACTATAAGCTTTAGATCATCCAAATAAGATGATTTCTGAGGTATTGTATGTAGATGATTGACAGTATGTATTTGGAAAACGATATATCTTTCAAATAGTGTGAAATTTACACTCTCCTAAACTGCTTTAAGTTAAAGGTTAACTTTTCTTTATTTGGTATAAGCTATTTTTGAGCTCTACCAAAATCAGGAAACTTCAAAGTTTTTTCTGATTTTTATTTGTTGTTCACGTATACATTTTGTTTATGTAAATGTATGTAAATGATGAGATACCTGAATACAATTTAGTATAAGTCAAATAAATCTATATATCTATCATTAGAAAATAAATGTATAGTTGTTGGACATAATTTGGAAAACTTATTCTAATTTTCTCTGGCGTTTAGCTGTCATGTCGCTGTTTATAATTCGTCAAGCGTTCGCATATGTACCATCATTCTGTAAGTACAGCTGGACTATATCATGACAACATCGAAACTGCTCCTGTAATTAAGATAAACAGAGTGAAATAGGAATATCTGAGGCACCGTTTTAATGTGGTATTTGCATTATTGTTTAAATGGGAGTTTACACTTCTTTTAACAGGTATGTATTTGTTTAAATGTTAATGCATAAACAAAATGCACATACCATCGGTACGTTTATCCTGATATCGGACAATTGGGAAGGGGGATCAACCTATCAACAGTATTTGCTATTACCAAACCGGGGATCAAACATGGTTTGAGACGTGCTGTTGTGTTTGCATTGATATACAGATGTTGTAATTATGTAGCAATGGTTAACCGTTTATCTGATATAATATGTCTAGGGTCATATGGTTCAAAACGAATATCTCAGGGGAATTCGTATTATAAATTGTGATACAGTTTAAACCAATGTGGTGTAAAAATATACCTTACTCCGTATAAACTATTTATGTTATTCCCTACAATGTTTCAAATGTCACCTGCATTAAATGTCATCTGAATTTCTAAAGCAGTGTGAAACCCGTGTACTCTCTCTAAGCATACTCAATTCGAGGTAAATTGCAAACATTTGCATGCCGCATATGATAATTATATTATGCTAAAAGAGAAGGTATGGAACTCACATGGTCAGGACTTTACAATTACAATATATTTCCCCTGTTATCAACACTAAATAAATTTACTTACGTACTTGTCTATCGCGTGTCTCGCATTTTATAAATATCATTCCGCTTTAAGTTTTACATGTCTCTTGCCCAGCCATAAAGTCTGAACAATATCTGACACATCTAACTTTGAACTCGTATTAAACATAATTTAAAGTATCGAATAGAAAGCATGTCTTATGTTTGGTTAGAATCTTGCACAGACATGGCGTTGATGATGATTCGTTAGAAGCCTTGGCTGGTGAAATACTTACAGTGTGATCCGACAATAATACTTATGCGTATGTATATACATTCATGTACATTTATTTCTTAACTTTTTTCAAATCTAGTCATATAATTTAGATCAGAGAAAAATACTTACAAAGGATGTGATGACGTGTTGATTCATCGAGCGGAAGTGACGTATGGTTTGAGTTAAAGCTATTTCGTCCTCAAGATTTGCCCTCTCAATCAAGGACAAAAGAACACAGAAAAATGCGCTATTGTCTAAACCATCACTGTAAAGATATGAAAAAATAAACATCTAGAGGTAAATGTTTAACCCTTGTATACCAAAGGTAACCTTTACATTAAGTTATCAAACATAATCTGAAAATTTACCTCTAAAACGATTATTATCTCTGCTTACAGTACATGTGTATTTTTCTTTTCCCCCTGTTAAGTCAACCAATAATCGTAAAGTTATGAAGGATTTATTTTGATAGAACACATGAAAGATTCCTACAGTTGCTAATTCCTAACTTAAGAAAAAAAATCGACATAAAAGTATGACCCTTGATTTCCTGAGTCAATGAATGTACCGTTGGCGGTGGGAACGATATTGTTGTATTAATTGTACTGACGATTCGTATCTTCCAATAGGCCGTGTATACCGCGTCTCACACGTTTTATCGTGTCGAGAAATAACACAAATACACTGAGTATATATATTGAGGTAAAATGAAACAATATGACGGGCAAGAAACAATGAAAACATGTGTCCGACCTGTCAAATGTTATCGTTATTGTCATCATTTGTAAACCGAGCTTTTTCGGATAAAATCTTTGTGACCAGTGTTTAGGGTAACACTTTGGATACATGCTGACACATAGCGCTTTATTCAATCGTCGTTTTTAGCTCGACTATTCGAAGAATATGAGAGCTATACTACTCACCCTGGCGTCGGTGTCGGCGTCCACGTCGCCACCTGGTTAAGGTTTTGCATGCAAGTACTTAAATACTACTATCACACCTATGGAGATTATCAAGTTAGATAACTCTATCCTGCATTTTATGCAAGTTATGGCCCTTTTTTTACTTAGAAATTTGCGTGCTACTAAATTGAGAGTCCATATCTCAGTATTTACTTGATGTATTGCATTGAAGCTTTATACAACCCTTCCCAACTATCACACCTATGTTGATTTTCAAGTTAAATTACTGCATTTCATGCATGTAATGGCCCTTTATGGACTTAAAAGTTCTGTTTAAAGTTTTGCATGCAGCTACATTAAGAGACCATATCTTAGTAACTACTTAACTACGTGATGCATTGCATTGAAACAACGTTATACAGCCCTTTTCCAACCATCACACCTATGTAAACAATCAAGTACGATAACTCTATCCTGCATATGGTGCTAATTATTGCCCTTTTTTACTTCGAAATTATAGTTAAAGGTTTGCGTGCAACTACATTAAGGGACCATATCTTAGTAACTACTTGATGCATTCCATTGAAACGTTATACAACCCTTCCCAACCATCCAAGCTATGAAAATAATCAAGTTAAATAACTATATCCTGCATATAATGCAAATTGTCACCCTGTAAGAAAGTGTGGTTAATGTTTTGCATGCAACTACATTAGAGTCAATGATCTCAGTAACTTAAATAAGCGGTTGAATCTCTTGTTATTTTTCTTTTTGTATCGGACCAAAATACAAACATGGGTAAGATCTGGCTGGGTAAGATCTGGCTGACGAGGAAGTATATATAATATATTTTCATTTTTATTGCGCGGGTGCATCATAATAGAATATTAAGATTAGTGAACAAGTCAATCTATATGTGAGTAGTTATTTTATAATTAAAATGTAAATCATATTTTTTTAATAACACTCACCGCTGCCACCATTTGTAACGTGTACCGGCGTTAAGCCATCGCGGGTCACCCATCCAGGCACTAACCGCGATGAGCGTTGCTTAACTTTACACAAAGGTCAACCACTCCACCAACGTCGCTATAACGCCGGCTTCCACAGCAAGGCTGTAGAAGTGATATTTATACATATACCTATACCCCGTTCCCATTACATTAGGAAAAATGGGAATATTTTCATAGATACGAAGTTATTGTGCTACATTATGCGAATTTAAGAATATATTAAGGGGAAAAAAGACGCGCATGCGCAGATAAATGTTTACAATAATTTTGGGAGATCGAGGTCAACACGTTGGGAAGAGGTATTTTTGTTTTCGTTTTAAGTATTTAACTAAAAAACTACTGTTATCATATATTTATATCATATACTGAAAAGCGGGTTTCGTGTTTTTCGAATCAAACAGTATTTCTTAAGCCATAAAATGCTGATTCCCGCGCCAATTTCTGCATCTCACAGCAACTCTTGTTTGTTTTATTAGCGTGCCAGGCCCCTATGCGCCCAACCGTACAATGTACTGAAACAGTTCATCACAAGTGTATTGAACGAAAGAGTCAGTTTATGGTGTCGAGAAAATGACACCGATTCTCAGTTTGGTTTTAAAAATGATTGTAGCACTACTGATGCTGTATTCATCCTATCAAATCTAATTAGACATTTCCTTAATGGCAATACACTGCTTTAGTGTGCCTTCGTGGACTTCAAAAAAGCTTTTGATTCGGTTTATATAAACGCGCTGTGATATAAATTGTCCAAACAAGGCCTGGATGTTAAATACTTTGTATATTTAAATCTATGTATGAAATAGTTAAATCCTGTGTCAAATGCGGCAACGATTACTCCGATGTTTTCGATATTTTAGTAAGGTTGAGACAAGGACAAATGAATTCACTTATTTTATATGCACTTTTTATTGAAGATATTGAGCTTTTTTTTACGCACTTTTTATTGAAGATATTGAGCTTTTTTTTAAAGATAGATCTAACTGTCGTCTTAACATATTTGTAGTATTTTTTTTATTTTTCGCGGACGATATGGTAATTATCGGCACATCAAAAGAGGATTTACAGTCAAGTTTACTGCGTTTAAACGAATATTGCTCTATATGGGTACTCGAGGTTAACATTGAAAAGACTAAGGTTGTTATATTCAGAAAAAAGGGCAAAATTAGAGCATGTGAAAATTTGTGTTATAATGAACAGAAAATTGAGATTATGGATAACTTTACTTATCTCGGTGTGGATTTTAATTACACAGGGTCTTTTGATTTAAATAACCAATATCTAATCGGCAGAGCATCCAAGGCGCAGCATGTACTCCTTAACAAGGTGATTCAATACGAAGTAACCTCCGCAATAGCTTTACAACTATTTGATGCGTTCGTGACACCAATCCTTAACTACAGTAGACCCATTCGGGGATTTTAAGTTTTGCAAAAGTATTCTTGGTGTAAAAACGGTGAATTAGGTAGACTACCTCTTCATATCAATCTTTTATTAAATATTGGGTAAAACTAATATCTACAGACAATATTATCTTAAAAACTGTATATGATATGTCACTTAACGACATCCTCAATGATAAAAAAATGGTCATCAAACGTTAAAACCTTACTGTCGGAACACGGATCTTTACGATATATGGGGAAATCAAGGTATTCCTAATCATAAAATGGTCAAAGGCATATTTAAGCAAAGAGTTATTGATAATTCTATACAAAAATGGTACAGTGATTTAGAAAATATTAACGTTTTGTCACTTTTGTACAAATTTATTTAAACAGATATTTGCCTGGGCGAATATCTAGAAAAAGTAATACCAAGAAATATAAGAGTAAACTTAACTAGACTTCGTCTTTCCTTGCTTAACCTTAAAATAGAAACTGGTAGACGCGGAAGTAATGATGTACCTAGACTAGAAAGAAAATTGCCGTGTTGCAGCTCTGATGTTATGGAAGATGAATTTCATTTTGTAATACAATGTGAAGCTTACAAAGAAACTAGAAACACGTATATAAAACCTTATTTTTTTGTAAAAGACCAAGCGTGTATAACTTTGTTGAACTATTAAATTGCAATAAGAGATCAACAATTTTATCACAAAAGCCTTAATATTACAAAATGAGTATGTATTAAATATTTTATGATATGTAAAATTTGCGACAAAATAGTTCGAAAAATACATGTATACATACTTCTTTCTAATACAGGTTGCATACTGCTTAAATATATGTTATTTATCGTTGATAGTTTTATATATCCCTAAATACCCATTACTCGCATACTATAAGCTTTAGATCATCCAAATAAGATGATTTCTGAGGTATTGTATGTAGATGATTGACAGTATGTATTTGGAAAACGATATATCTTTCAAATAGTGTGAAATTTACACTCTCCTAAACTGCTTTAAGTTAAAGGTTAACTTTTCTTTATTTGGTATAAGCTATTTTTGAGCTCTACCAAAATCAGGAAACTTCAAAGTTTTTTCTGATTATTATTTGTTGTTCACGTATACATTTTGTTTATGTAAATGTATGTAAATGATGAGATACCTGAATACAATTTAGTATAAGTCAAATAAATCTATATATCTATCATTAGAAAATAAATGTATAGTTGTTGGACATAATTTGCAAAACTTATTCTAATTTTCTCTGGCGTTTAGCTGTCATGTCGCTGTTTATAATTCGTCAAGCGTTCGCATATGTACCATCATTCTGTAAGTACAGCTGGACTATATCATGACAACATCGAAACTGCTCCTGTAATTAAGATAAACAGAGTGAAATAGGAATATCTGAGGCACCGTTTTAATGTGGTATTTGCATTATTGTTTAAATGGGAGTTTACACTTCTTTTAACAGGTATGTATTTGTTTAAATGTTAATGCATAAACAAAATGCACATACCATCGGTACGTTTATCCTGATATCGGACAATTGGGAAGGGGGATCAACCTATCAACAGTATTTGCTATTACCAAACCGGGGATCAAACATGGTTTGAGACGTGCTGTTGTGTTTGCATTGATATACAGATGTTGTAATTATGTAGCAATGGTTAACCGTTTATCTGATATAATATGTCTAGGGTCATATGGTTCAAAACGAATATCTCAGGGGAATTCGTATTATAAATTGTGATACAGTTTAAACCAATGTGGTGTAAAAATATACCTTACTCCGTATAAACTATTTATGTTATTCCCTACAATGTTTCAAATGTCACCTGCATTAAATGTCATCTGAATTTCTAAAGCAGTGTGAAACCCGTGTACTCTCTCTAAGCATACTCAATTCGAGGTAAATTGCAAACATTTGCATGCCGCATATGATAATTATATTATGCTAAAAGAGAAGGTATGGAACTCACATGGTCAGGACTTTACAATTACAATATATTTCCCCTGTTATCAACACTAAATAAATTTACTTACGTACTTGTCTATCGCGTGTCTCGCATTTTATAAATATCATTCCGCTTTAAGTTTTACATGTCTCTTGCCCAGCCATAAAGTCTGAACAATATCTGACACATCTAACTTTGAACTCGTATTAAACATAATTTAAAGTATCGAATAGAAAGCATGTCTTATGTTTGGTTAGAATCTTGCACAGACATGGCGTTGATGATGATTCGTTAGAAGCCTTGGCTGGTGAAATACTTACAGTGTGATCCGACAATAATACTTATGCGTATGTATATACATTCATGTACATTTATTTCTTAACTTTTTTCAAATCTAGTCATATAATTTAGATCAGAGAAAAATACTTACAAAGGATGTGATGACGTGTTGATTCATCGAGCGGAAGTGACGTATGGTTTGAGTTAAAGCTATTTCGTCCTCAAGATTTGCCCTCTCAATCAAGGACAAAAGAACACAGAAAAATGCGCTATTGTCTAAACCATCACTGTAAAGATATGAAAAAATAAACATCTAGAGGTAAATGTTTAACCCTTGTATACCAAAGGTAACCTTTACATTAAGTTATCAAACATAATCTGAAAATTTACCTCTAAAACGATTATTATCTCTGCTTACAGTACATGTGTATTTTTCTTTTCCCCCTGTTAAGTCAACCAATAATCGTAAAGTTATGAAGGATTTATTTTGATAGAACACATGAAAGATTCCTACAGTTGCTAATTCCTAACTTAAGAAAAAAAATCGACATAAAAGTATGACCCTTGATTTCCTGAGTCAATGAATGTACCGTTGGCGGTGGGAACGATATTGTTGTATTAATTGTACTGACGATTCGTATCTTCCAATAGGCCGTGTATACCGCGTCTCACACGTTTTATCGTGTCGAGAAATAACACAAATACACTGAGTATATATATTGAGGTAAAATGAAACAATATGACGGGCAAGAAACAATGAAAACATGTGTCCGACCTGTCAAATGTTATCGTTATTGTCATCATTTGTAAACCGAGCTTTTTAGGATAAAATCTTTGTGACCAGTGTTTAGGGTAACACTTTGGATACATGCTGACACATAGCGCTTTATTCAATCGTCGTTTTTAGCTCGACTATTCGAAGAATATGAGAGCTATACTACTCACCCTGGCGTCGGTGTCGGCGTCCACGTCGCCACCTGGTTAAGGTTTTGCATGCAAGTACTTAAATACTACTATCACACCTATGGAGATTATCAAGTTAGATAACTCTATCCTGCATTTTATGCAAGTTATGGCCCTTTTTTTACTTAGAAATTTGCGTGCTACTAAATTGAGAGTCCATATCTCAGTATTTACTTGATGTATTGCATTGAAGCTTTATACAACCCTTCCCAACTATCACACCTATGTTGATTTTCAAGTTAAATTACTGCATTTCATGCATGTAATGGCCCTTTATGGACTTAAAAGTTCTGTTTAAAGTTTTGCATGCAGCTACATTAAGAGACCATATCTTAGTAACTACTTAACTACGTGATGCATTGCATTGAAACAACGTTATACAGCCCTTTTCCAACCATCACACCTATGTAAACAATCAAGTACGATAACTCTATCCTGCATATGGTGCTAATTATTGCCCTTTTTTACTTCGAAATTATGGTTAAAGGTTTGCGTGCAACTACATTAAGGGACCATATCTTAGTAACTACTTGATGCATTCCATTGAAACGTTATACAACCCTTCCCAACCATCCAAGCTATGAAAATAATCAAGTTAAATAACTATATCCTGCATATAATGCAAATTGTCACCCTGTAAGAAAGTGTGGTTAATGTTTTGCATGCAACTACATTAGAGTCAATGATCTCAGTAACTTAAATAAGCGGTTGAATCTCTTGTTATTTTTCTTTTTGTATCGGACCAAAATACAAACATGGGTAAGATCTGGCTGGGTAAGATCTGGCTGACGAGGAAGTATATATAATATATTTTCATTTTTATTGCGCGGGTGCATCATAATAGAATATTAAGATTAGTGAACAAGTCAATCTATATGTGAGTAGTTATTTTATAATTAAAATGTAAATCATATTTTTTTAATAACACTCACCGCTGCCACCATTTGTAACGTGTACCGGCGTTAAGCCATCGCGGGTCACCCATCCAGGCACTAACCGCGATGAGCGTTGCTTAACTTTACACAAAGGTCAACCACTCCACCAACGTCGCTATAACGCCGGCTTCCACAGCAAGGCTGTAGAAGTGATATTTATACATATACCTATACCCCGTTCCCATTACATTAGGAAAAATGGGAATATTTTCATAGATACGAAGTTATTGTGCTACATTATGCGAATTTAAGAATATATTAAGGGGAAAAAAGACGCGCATGCGCAGATAAATGTTTACAATAATTTTGGGAGATCGAGGTCAACACGTTGGGAAGAGGTATTTTTGTTTTCGTTTTAAGTATTTAACTAAAAAACTACTGTTATCATATATTTATATCATATACTGAAAAGCGGGTTTCGTGTTTTTCGAATCAAACAGTATTTCTTAAGCCATAAAATGCTGATTCCCGCGCCAATTTCTGCATCTCACAGCAACTCTTGTTTGTTTTATTAGCGTGCCAGGCCCCTATGCGCCCAACCGTACAATGTACTGAAACAGTTCATCACAAGTGTATTGAACGAAAGAGTCAGTTTATGGTGTCGAGAAAATGACACCGATTCTCAGTTTGGTTTTAAAAATGATTGTAGCACTACTGATGCTGTATTCATCCTATCAAATCTAATTAGACATTTCCTTAATGGCAATACACTGCTTTAGTGTGCCTTCGTGGACTTCAAAAAAGCTTTTGATTCGGTTTATATAAACGCGCTGTGATATAAATTGTCCAAACAAGGCCTGGATGTTAAATACTTTGTATATTTAAATCTATGTATGAAATAGTTAAATCCTGTGTCAAATGCGGCAACGATTACTCCGATGTTTTCGATATTTTAGTAAGGTTGAGATAAGGACAAATGAATTCACTTATTTTATATGCACTTTTTATTGAAGATATTGAGCTTTTTTTTACGCACTTTTTATTGAAGATATTGAGCTTTTTTTTTAAAGATAGATCTAACTGTCGTCTTAACATATTTGTAGTATTTTTTTTATTTTTCGCGGACGATATGGTAATTATCGGCACATCAAAAGAGGATTTACAGTCAAGTTTACTGCGTTTAAACGAATATTGCTCTATATGGGTACTCGAGGTTAACATTGAAAAGACTAAGGTTGTTATATTCAGAAAAAAGGGCAAAATTAGAGCATGTGAAAATTTGTGTTATAATGAACAGAAAATTGAGATTATGGATAACTTTACTTATCTCGGTGTGGATTTTAATTACACAGGGTCTTTTGATTTAAATAACCAATATCTAATCGGCAGAGCATCCAAGGCGCAGCATGTACTCCTTAACAAGGTGATTCAATACGAAGTAACCTCCGCAATAGCTTTACAACTATTTGATGCGTTCGTGACACCAATCCTTAACTACAGTAGACCCATTCGGGGATTTTAAGTTTTGCAAAAGTATTCTTGGTGTAAAAACGGTGAATTAGGTAGACTACCTCTTCATATCAATCTTTTATTAAATATTGGGTAAAACTAATATCTACAGACAATATTATCTTAAAAACTGTATATGATATGTCACTTAACGACATCCTCAATGATAACAAAATGGTCATCAAACGTTAAAACCTTACTGTCGGAACACGGATCTTTACGATATATGGGGAAATCAAGGTATTCCTAATCATAAAATGGTCAAAGGCATATTTAAGCAAAGAGTTATTGATAATTCTATACAAAAATGGTACAGTGATTTAGAAAATATTAACGTTTTGTCACTTTTGTACAAATTTATTTAAACAGATATTTGCCTGGGCGAATATCTAGAAAAAGTAATACCAAGAAATATAAGAGTAAACTTAACTAGACTTCGTCTTTCCTTGCTTAACCTTAAAATAGAAACTGGTAGACGCGGAAGTAATGATGTACCTAGACTAGAAAGAAAATTGCCGTGTTGCAGCTCTGATGTTATGGAAGATGAATTTCATTTTGTAATACAATGTGAAGCTTACAAAGAAACTAGAAACACGTATATAAAACCTTATTTTTTTGTAAAAGACCAAGCGTGTATAACTTTGTTGAACTATTAAATTGCAATAAGAGATCAACAATTTTATCACAAAAGCCTTAATATTACAAAATGAGTATGTATTAAATATTTTATGATATGTAAAATTTGCGACAAAATAGTTCGAAAAATACATGTATACATACTTCTTTCTAATACAGGTTGCATACTGCTTAAATATATGTTATTTATCGTTGATAGTTTTATATATCCCTAAACACCCATTACTCGCATACTATAAGCTTTAGATCATCCAAATAAGATGATTTCTGAGGTATTGTATGTAGATGATTGACAGTATGTATTTGGAAAACGATATATCTTTCAAATAGTGTGAAATTTACACTCTCCTAAACTGCTTTAAGTTAAAGGTTAACTTTTCTTTATTTGGTATAAGCTATTTTTGAGCTCTACCAAAATCAGGAAACTTCAAAGTTTTTTCTGATTATTATTTGTTGTTCACGTATATATTTTGTTTATGTAAATGTATGTAAATGATGAGATACCTGAATACAATTTAGTATAAGTCAAATAAATCTATATATCTATCATTAGAAAATAAATGTATAGTTGTTGGACATAATTTGCAAAACTTATTCTAATTTTCTCTGGCGTTTAGCTGTCATGTCGCTGTTTATAATTCGTCAAGCGTTCGCATATGTACCATCATTCTGTAAGTACAGCTGGACTATATCATGACAACATCGAAACTGCTCCTGTAATTAAGATAAACAGAGTGAAATAGGAATATCTGAGGCACCGTTTTAATGTGGTATTTGCATTATTGTTTAAATGGGAGTTTACACTTCTTTTAACAGGTATGTATTTGTTTAAATGTTAATGCATAAACAAAATGCACATACCATCGGTACGTTTATCCTGATATCGGACAATTGGGAAGGGGGATCAACCTATCAACAGTATTTGCTATTACCAAACCGGGGATCAAACATGGTTTGAGACGTGCTGTTGTGTTTGCATTGATATACAGATGTTGTAATTATGTAGCAATGGTTAACCGTTTATCTGATATAATATGTCTAGGGTCATATGGTTCAAAACGAATATCTCAGGGGAATTCGTATTATAAATTGTGATACAGTTTAAACCAATGTGGTGTAAAAATATACCTTACTCCGTATAAACTATTTATGTTATTCCCTACAATGTTTCAAATGTCACCTGCATTAAATGTCATCTGAATTTCTAAAGCAGTGTGAAACCCGTGTACTCTCTCTAAGCATACTCAATTCGAGGTAAATTGCAAACATTTGCATGCCGCATATGATAATTATATTATGCTAAAAGAGAAGGTATGGAACTCACATGGTCAGGACTTTACAATTACAATATATTTCCCCTGTTATCAACACTAAATAAATTTACTTACGTACTTGTCTATCGCGTGTCTCGCATTTTATAAATATCATTCCGCTTTAAGTTTTACATGTCTCTTGCCCAGCCATAAAGTCTGAACAATATCTGACACATCTAACTTTGAACTCGTATTAAACATAATTTAAAGTATCGAATAGAAAGCATGTCTTATGTTTGGTTAGAATCTTGCACAGACATGGCGTTGATGATGATTCGTTAGAAGCCTTGGCTGGTGAAATACTTACAGTGTGATCCGACAATAATACTTATGCGTATGTATATACATTCATGTACATTTATTTCTTAACTTTTTTCAAATCTAGTCATATAATTTAGATCAGAGAAAAATACTTACAAAGGATGTGATGACGTGTTGATTCATCGAGCGGAAGTGACGTATGGTTTGAGTTAAAGCTATTTCGTCCTCAAGATTTGCCCTCTCAATCAAGGACAAAAGAACACAGAAAAATGCGCTATTGTCTAAACCATCACTGTAAAGATATGAAAAAATAAACATCTAGAGGTAAATGTTTAACCCTTGTATACCAAAGGTAACCTTTACATTAAGTTATCAAACATAATCTGAAAATTTACCTCTAAAACGATTATTATCTCTGCTTACAGTACATGTGTATTTTTCTTTTCCCCCTGTTAAGTCAACCAATAATCGTAAAGTTATGAAGGATTTATTTTGATAGAACACATGAAAGATTCCTACAGTTGCTAATTCCTAACTTAAGAAAAGAAATCGACATAAAAGTATGACCCTTGATTTCCTGAGTCAATGAATGTACCGTTGGCGGTGGGAACGATATTGTTGTATTAATTGTACTGACGATTCGTATCTTCCAATAGGCCGTGTATACCGCGTCTCACACGTTTTATCGTGTCGAGAAATAACACAAATACACCGAGTATATATATTGAGGTAAAATGAAACAATATGACGGGCAAGAAACAATGAAAACATGTGTCCGACCTGTCAAATGTTATCGTTATTGTCATCATTTGTAAACCGAGCTTTTTAGGATAAAATCTTTGTGACCAGTGTTTAGGGTAACACTTTGGATACATGCTGACACATAGCGCTTTATTCAATCGTCGTTTTTAGCTCGACTATTCGAAGAATATGAGAGCTATACTACTCACCCTGGCGTCGGTGTCGGCGTCCACGTCGCCACCTGGTTAAGGTTTTGCATGCAAGTACTTAAATACTACTATCACACCTATGGAGATTATCAAGTTATATAACTCTATCCTGCATTTTATGCAAGTTATGGCCCTTTTTTTACTTAGAAATTTGCGTGCTACTAAATTGAGAGTCCATATCTCAGTATTTACTTGATGTATTGCATTGAAGCTTTATACAACCCTTCCCAACTATCACACCTATGTTGATTTTCAAGTTAAATTACTGCATTTCATGCATGTAATGGCCCTTTATGGACTTAAAAGTTCTGTTTAAAGTTTTGCATGCAGCTACATTAAGAGACCATATCTTAGTAACTACTTAACTACGTGATGCATTGCATTGAAACAACGTTATACAGCCCTTTTCCAACCATCACACCTATGTAAACAATCAAGTACGATAACTCTATCCTGCATATGGTGCTAATTATTGCCCTTTTTTACTTCGAAATTATGGTTAAAGGTTTGCGTGCAACTACATTAAGGGACCATATCTTAGTAACTACTTGATGCATTCCATTGAAACGTTATACAACCCTTCCCAACCATCCAAGCTATGAAAATAATCAAGTTAAATAACTATATCCTGCATATAATGCAAATTGTCACCCTGTAAGAAAGTGTGGTTAATGTTTTGCATGCAACTACATTAGAGTCAATGATCTCAGTAACTTAAATAAGCGGTTGAATCTCTTGTTATTTTTCTTTTTGTATCGGACCAAAATACAAACATGGGTAAGATCTGGCTGGGTAAGATCTGGCTGACGAGGAAGTATATATAATATATTTTCATTTTTATTGCGCGGGTGCATCATAATAGAATATTAAGATTAGTGAACAAGTCAATCTATATGTGAGTAGTTATTTTAAAATTAAAATGTAAATCATATTTTTTTAATAACACTCACCGCTGCCACCATTTGTAACGTGTACCGGCGTTAAGCCATCGCGGGTCACCCATCCAGGCACTAACCGCGATGAGCGTTGCTTAACTTTACACAAAGGTCAACCACTCCACCAACGTCGCTATAACGCCGGCTTCCACAGCAAGGCTGTAGAAGTGATATTTATACATATACCTATACCCCGTTCCCATTACATTAGGAAAAATGGGAATATTTTCATAGATACGAAGTTATTGTGCTACATTATGCGAATTTAAGAATATATTAAGGGGAAAAAAGACGCGCATGCGCAGATAAATGTTTACAATAATTTTGGGAGATCGAGGTCAACACGTTGGGAAGAGGTATTTTTGTTTTCGTTTTAAGTATTTAACTAAAAAACTACTGTTATCATATATTTATATCATATACTGAAAAGCGGGTTTCGTGTTTTTCGAATCAAACAGTATTTCTTAAGCCATAAAATGCTGATTCCCGCGCCAATTTCTGCATCTCACAGCAACTCTTGTTTGTTTTATTAGCGTGCCAGGCCCCTATGCGCCCAACCGTACAATGTACTGAAACAGTTCATGCCGACCGGACATGTACTACTTATAACGTTCAGCCCAAAGTACGCCCCTGAACTGCCGCAGTGGAATACTGCCGAACTTGAATGAATCAATTCATTTTTTTATACCGACGACAGCAGCAACAACAGTTTGTTTTAGTTTCAACTTTATCCATTATAAATAGATTCCTTTTACCGAAACAGAACTTTTTCATTTTCTCTGCCGTAGACATATTAAAAGAAAAATCATTTATCAAATTAACATTTTGTCTGATACAGATGGGAATCAATGCCTCTGCAACAGACAACCCTTGAACTCAAAGTGAGAAAAGAAGTATAAGCAATCTTTCCTTTAAATAAAATGTTTTCCGGCCTTTCTTTTAATCAAAATTCTACATGTATATATCAAGACTTTCTACTATTCCTCTTTAAGGTAAACGTAAAAGAGATGGCTACTTACGAACACAAAACTAATATAGGATACGAGATGTCAGAGCGATAATTTTCAACCAATTCTAGCAACTGTAGCAGAGTTTCATTCGACCTTGGAACAGCTTTTCCTATTGGCCAATCTTTGTATACAACGTGATCTGTCTTAAACGTCTTCAAAAGAAAAAGGAACAACCCATACAATCACAGTTTTTAAAACAGAGAGATTACCCTCATCCTGCTATACTGGGCTGTAAACAACATTTGCTATCAAGATAAACCAAGATCACACTTCACTTTGGTGCAATCCCATATTTGTCTACGATGTTTGCATCCTATAAGTTTATCCTTAGCAATATAATTAGCAATAGTAAATTAACTGCAATATTCTTTCCACATTATTCTTTACATGCTTCCCAAATATAACAATAGTGTATACACTTAAATATTAATCAATAACTACATTTACATGTTCGACCAAAGCTACAGTAACACCAACCTTACTAATGTAGCCGCATAGTCGATTTCTGCAAATGAGTCGCAGACGCTTTCAAATTACCTCTGACAAACGGGGTCAATTTATATAAGAAGGCAATGATGCGCAGTTTGATTATATCAGAGTACTCACATCGTTTCCCGTATTAATGTCGTATGTTACTGTTTCGTAATGTATATTGTTTATTCAAAAATCGAAAAAAATATTTTAAAAACTTTGGGCCTTTTTCATACCAATCCTTGTAACAAAAACCCGTTTCGCTGTTGCATTTTATTTCAGAGTTTTTCCAGATGATTTCCGTTTTTATAATATTTTTTGGTAGACCAATTTGAATCTTTTGCCATGAAATAATGCTATCTTTCAGAAATACGTTCTCTAGATACATTTTTTGTATATCTGCATCAGTTAGCTTACATTCAAAGATTAAGTGATCGCCATATTTCTGCAGGATTCGTTTGTAAAATTGTTTCCATAAACCTTTATTTGTGTCATCTACGTAACGCTTTACCCAGTCAGCTTTTAAAGAATTCATTAGGAAATATATATTTGGAATAGATAAGCCATCATTTTTTATTAACAGTTTTACATTTTTTCTTTTAATTTTTTCTGGTTTGTTACCCACAAATATTCAAAAATGGTTTTATTAATATCGTCTAGAATGTAATTTGGTGGATTTTCTAGAACCGAAAGAGGGTACATAATGTGTCTTACCTAAACCATGTTAGAAGCATCGGACACAATTAGTTTTAGATTCTGATAATTCTCAACATATGGTCTCACTTATCTGAACCTACACTGTAACTAAATGCCAACCTGCACTTTTTAGCATGGACGGGCCCATAAAGTTATATAAACAAAGTAGGTGTTTCTATAGACAATGAAATAAAACAAATCATATTCTACGTGTTACCTTTTATTTTGTTCATACAACAACTGCCTCTCTGGGTTTATTAGTGTATGTTTGTTTATTTGTTTTTGTTTTTGTATCGAACTAAACCATGCTACATGAGCTGTGTTTATTAAGGAACTTCATTTACAATCCAGCATTCATGTTAACGACATACTCGATAAAACATTTTGTCAAATTCTTAGTGATACATGTCAGATGTGCCAATTCGATATTCGCTTAAACGATTAATTTAATCAGACATCGAAACAAGTACCTGTTCCCGCATGTGTTTCGAGCTCTGCCATTAGATATATCGAGATGAAAACAAGCTAGCTAATTGTATTTCAAGTACGGAGAATAAGAACGAATAAATGATGATGAATTGGGAAAAAGTTCGACAAAAGGAGTTTGCTCATAAAAACAAATTAATGTTTATGTGAATGCTTTGAATATTGATAACAAAAGAGAGGAAGACACATTGAACTGCTCAATTATGGGTATTCATGTTAATTAGGTAAATAATAGATTTATAATCTTTCCTATGTTTTCGTTCTGAATAATAAATGTAATTTACCGATTTGATTATCACAACTTGAAATAAATTAAATGTTGTCCGTAACAATACTTACATGTTCTTTGTTCTCTGTGTCTAATGCGACAATAAGTCCTATTCGTTCTTGTAAGAGCAAACGAGTAAATACGTGGAGCTCGTCTTCAATTGGTTGAGGTGAAACAATAAAAGCTCGTTGGCTTTTGTAGCTCTGAAATATCAAGTATACACCAACAAATTATACACTTTACTGTTTAATCATCATTTTTCATGTCAAACACATTTAGGTTCAGTAACTCAGTCCCATATTGATATGTATTTTCGCAAGTGCAAGTTCTCTTTATCTAATTTTGATTTCTCCGCACTTAAATACATGTATAATTATATACTTGTATTTGTATTTGTTTGTGTATTACAGGAATGTATAACAAAGTATAAATTAAACAATCGTGTGTGACACAGATACAATATTTAATTCATGTATATATTTTGTCCCTGGAAATGGATTGAAACCATGAAGAAAATAATGTAATTATTTACACAATAAGATAATGAAGAAAATAATGTAATTATTTACACAACAAGATGTTTAAGAACTATATTAGCTATTAATAAATCGTGCTTCTAAATTGTGTATTTAATTATGTTATGCACGTTTTCATTACGTGTTTTATGGCAAAGATTTACCTTCTGGAATTATCCAGTAAACTTGTTTTGCCCATGTTCGTTTCTACAGTATGGAATAGGAATCCGCTGTAGCCGTGTGGTTGGCGTGGGGTATTTGGAACCTGTGTCAATGATTCGGTTCCCTAACGCGGTGATCGTGTTGACGTGTCCATTGGCAAGGCACATTTCTCAGCCTAGTTTTGGTTTGTTTATCAAGGGATCACAAAAGAGTTTTTGTCGACATGTTACAACTGGTATAATATTGACAATGATCGTAAATGCCGAGTGAATGCAACATAATGAAATATTTATGGTGTCGGTAAAGAGGTGCTTTGCATAGTTGAGACCCTAAGTAATAGTTACAATAGTGTTCGTTGCATTGTAAGGCTTTAATGGTGAGACAGACCATTCAGATTGATTAACTCGCATACCGGTAAATATAAGGCAGCAGGAAATGTATATCCATATTCTGTCTTTGTAGGAGCTAGGATAACACTGTTCTTGGTAACTGTTAAAAGATAATTTGATAGTTTTACATATACACATGTCATCATTTGGTCTAGATTAAAGCTGAAAATATATGGTTCAAAACGGCGGTAAACTCAGGTCAAACAAATATTCAAACATAAACACGTTTATTGACGTTATAGTTGTCTACGGAAAAGAAAAAGTATGCAATATATGTTTAATTGTCATTAGGTATAACAATACACATAAGAACAAACGTTAATGTTCGCGTGTCATGTAGATAAACTGTACTTGAGCCGTGTCACGTGAAAGATGATCAGTTGCCTGTTATGCAAACAACATAACATTACGAAGCATGAAAGTGGAACCTAAAGGGGCTACACTTTTAGTTTTCATTAGACGATCAAGTGTCTGTTATGTCTTCAGTAATGCTGATCATGTATGCCAATGTAAGACTGTGCTATGCTCTCGATGTCAATATTCGCAGATTCAACAAGATCCCTTTTAATTATTCAATTCTTCAAAGATTAATTTTAATAAAAATCCTTCATAAATACCTACCACGTGATCCTTTACGTTGCGATTCGTTTCGGGAACAACACCAACAACTGCCATGTTCACTCGCTTTTAATTGCTGTTATTAAGGGGAAAGAAAAATAGTTATGTATATGTACGAAACAGTTACAGGGCAATCGCTGCAGTCGGTAGCAATGCAGTACAGTCGTTTTTAGAGAGAAGTTGCTTTTTAGAGGTTAACTATTTTTCCTGATAGAAACGGGTCTTGGTGAATCTGTAAACAGGCAACTTCGGAAAACATTCCTGCTCCCCCAAAAAACGTATTGTGTTCATATTTCCCATTTGCATGTAGTAAGACATATACAACTATCGTTCTGAAGAGATTTTCGCTCTGCATTGGTGTCTTTTAGGAGGTTATTCTTCACACTTTTAATTTCAATGTCAATTGTCCATGACACAAAAACTGCAAACATTTACTGAAGTCATAATGGTTTAGCCAATCCACGGGAAAATGTATAAGATGTCTTTTTAGGAACTGTGTTACACCAGATCATCCTGTGCATCCACACTATCTACACTGATCACATACTACTTACATTAGTTTGTTAGAAGCTTCTTTTAACGTGTGTATATTCTGATAAAAAGGAGTAGAGAGACAGACTGATCTGAAGTTACATTGTTGAGAAATTCCACTATGTACCTATAACCATGGCCGGACTTTTTGTTGTTTGGTGAACTGTTGTTTACCCTCGCGTTCGGCATTAATGCTATTTGGCGAGCAATGGCCGGACTCATATGTATTTTAAATCTTAAACAATAAAAATGATAATATCCATCCAAAATACGATTTAGTCTCAAAACAGACTAAAACATGATTGGCTAATCATAAAAATGTCTTCTTTTCTCATAGTGTTTTCTAAAGATGTTCAGTACTATAGATTACAGTGGTAACGAATAGAGTTAAGAGGTTACAGTACAACCTTGTATTGTAATTCCATGTCGTTCATGTGTGTACACGGGTGTTGCTGGATCATCTGCCTGTATACTGTACTGTAATCTCGTAATAGTACTGGTCACTTAACCAGGAAATGCAGTGATATAACTCAACAATTGTTGAAAGCTGCGTTAAACACCAATATTAAACTACATGTATATACTTCAAGGATGCTGAAAATACGACTAGATGGCGAACAAAGAATTGTATTATCTGGAGGTGTAGACTAAGGTCACATACTGACCAAGACCTTCACTGATCGCAAATTGCTGAAATTTCAATTTAGTGTGATATGATTCTAGGAAAGTCTGGATTACCTGCCTCATCCAAAGTTATGATAAATAGTTCGCAGTAAACCAGACTATGCCCTTGGAGTGATCCAGCGTTTATATGTAGTATGTAAGCGTATAACGGGGTTACTACCTTTGTCTGGACCGTGTTGACTCTTTGTTGTCGTAGATCGGAAACACACTGATACACGTTTACAGAGCCAGTTTGTAGACCCTGGGTATTTAAGATGTCTAGGGCGATGAACGTTCCTGTTCGACCAACACCAGCACTGTACTAGAACAAGCAAGAATACTTGAAACATCTAAGGACCATATATATATGTTGTGGTAGACTACACCACTTGATTACATCGGACACTGTATATTGGAAGAGATGGCTTTGGTACATCTAACTTAATATATAAGTAAGTTCTATAAATTAAGGTACACTAATTGAAACGAGACGGAAACATTGTAACAAAACCAACAATAGTTAATTATAACAACGTTCTCCTTTTGCCATTATGTTTTCAAACGCCGTATGTTTGTTTCAGATGTATCAAACTGCGTCTGAATGTGCAAAAGTGATGAATGAAATATGAAACTTTTAACATATCTTACAAAACAAAGCAGATACATACGGAATATTACGTTGCGGGAGCGATACATTTGTTCGTATTGCACGACAAGTAGCGTGGACAAAAATCGGTCTCGTATATATATATATATATTTTCACGCTACTTGTCATGCAATACGAACCACAATGTTTCCGTCTTTTCAATTCACAGCCCAATAATATCATCAAATTAAATTTCAATTGTTTTGTGGGAGAAAATAACAAACACAATTTTTCCCAAATAGTACTGGTTGTCTGCTGAAAATTGTCCGTGCACTGTCTGACGTCACAATTCTGTATTTTCACCAGGTTGGATACGGAATTTTAATCTGTCCTGTCTGTACTGCGCATCACAATTTGCATGTATTTGCGTATATAATAAAACATAATATTTGAAAACAAATGTTGTGATTAAATGAAAATGTTTTACACATTAACTTATATTCTCTGTTGGATGGTAGTCAGTTGCCCAGGAAGAATGATTTGAAGAATACTGGTTTTAGACAGCCAATAAACACATAGCTATGTAACAGAAATACTGGTGATATCGGTGTAACTCACCAATCAATCAATCAATCAATAAATAAATAAATCAATCAATCAATCATGTCCATACCTATAATGCACCAGCCAGGGATACGTCTTTCCTCTATCATGATCTCGTACAAACTGAAGGAAATGTGTCAGACCAGTGCTCCCTTCCGGAACATCCTTATCCGGCCATGAATTGAAATGGTAGTGCTTGATTTCACGTTGTTTCTTCAGTGTCTCCTGTATATGAGAGTAAATCACGTACACTACTTTATCAAACGTCAGAGTATAAACGAAATAATAGTATTTACACAGTAAATATCTTTTATCATGAGCACAAAGGTTTGTCTCCTCGACAGAACTTCTTTCATTATCATATCAAATCATTGTAACTTTTCCCACATGCAACATATCTTCAACAGTCGACTTTGAACATATCAATGTCAAAATATGACCTTCAACTTATAACTTTTATTGAATGCGACATTGTGAAGCTCCGGCCCATACACATGTTACAGCAACGGTACATTGCATGTGAAGTGAGAAAAATATTAACATGATACTGATACAAATATATAATATCAAAACTCGGATATCAATTATATTAAATATTACTAAAACGGTTAATGATATGGCTAATGTTAGACATATTCCTCTACCCGTGTATACACTTTTTGGATATACTAAGTTCATGGCAAGTGTCAAATCAGTAGGTTCATAATCTACCAGTTAAAATAAAGATACATTACAAGTTATGACAATCATGAATATTTTGATATGTTACAAAGGCTTTTGTACTGTATAATATATCGGTTAAGATCTTTGTGTATCAGTTTATGTTAATAATTCAATTAATCAACAAAACCAATACAACTGAAAGATGACACAACCAGTATTTCCCTCTATTTTAACAATATTTTCCTGGTTATTTGATATGATACATAATGCAAACTGGAGGCATATACTTGGTATGAGATCAAAGTACAAATATATCTCGTCGCTTTCCCCTAAAAACTGTTAACCCAACTTATAACAAGCTAGAGTTACGTGTCTGTTAATGAAAACTAACTATATATAGCAACACAGAATAACAATTAAGAAATGTTTTTATTAAATTAAAAGCATAAAAGATAAACAAAGCTAGATTGCTTATCAGATTACATTTACATTATTACATTTCGCGATGATATTAGATCGTACAATTTATGAATACTAGGTTTGAAAAACATTTTGTGGAAGATATCTGTATCTCAAATAATAATACAATGGTCACATCATAATATAATGGGCATCAAAATGAAATGATTTTCATGTGCGGAATGTTTTTGAGATATTCCTATACATGTATCGTCCTTCCTCTATCATTACAAATTGACAACTACTGCGAAAGGAAGCTAAAAGAAAATAACATTTCCTAATATCTATGTTGAAGACATATGTTTCTAATGAAATTTTAATTTTAAATTGATAACATAGAATGAGTGTAGTGGAGCAGAACTATTATATTATGTTCTACGAAACGAATTGTATCACAATGTGTCCGAAACTTCATCGATTTGAGGACATTCCCCACACTTATAGAACTCAATGTGATCTAGGTCTGGGCATGTTCGTTATATCTGGGGGAATTCTAGTTTCAGAGATTTTTTAGGTTAAAACCCGAAAAATCGACATTTTCACAACATATTTCTATAGATCTCGCACCAGCAAAAAATCGGAATCAGCTAGAAACCTGAAATTCAACCAAAATATTGTCCGAGATCCAGTGCAAACAATGTATTTTTTAGATTGTTCATACATTTAGTTTGGATTCTTGGAGAAAGCTTTTAATAAGGGTTCTTGACTTAAATTGTTTCTGTAGGCGTGAATATAACATGACCGAATACTAGGAAAGTGACGTCATAACGTTAGTCACTTTGGCGCCAAAACCGGATAATAATGTTCTATTTATCTTTAAGAGATAATTTACGGAGATAATTTTGGTGTTACAAAATACTTGAGTGTCATCAATTGTTACGTTTTGGATCATGTTAGAATCGAAATAATATATTCAGCATTGTGTGTGGTCGGTTGGTAGTTCGGATGCGGTTCTGCTCCTCTCCACTCATTCTATCCCGCGAAACCCTTTCTAGTAATGAAATAATATTGAAAATACACTTAGCTTCCAATGTTTGCATGTACTGGTCAGTCAGTCTTTCAGTTTAAGATTGAACAAAAGTCTGAGTATTATCAACTGACTGACTTGCCCATACATAACCCAAAACCGTTAGAATTCAAACTTTTCCTAATTTGTGTAAACCATTTTGTTTTTACCAATAACATTCCTATTTTATAACATTGCAGAATATATATATATATATGTCTTGAAATACTTAGCGTTTAGCTAAATAAATATACATTAGAGTCTACCTGAATCTCTTAAATTAGCAGTATTACATGCTTTTGGTAACATATTCAAAGATATTTTATACGCAAAGATTTGGATACTCTCAATGCAGCTAAATGTCTTCGGAACCATAAAGTAAGCCAGAAGTGACTTTGGCATCAAATACTTTATATATTGTTTTGATTGGAATACAATGTAAATTGCTAATACATTTAATAGATGGTCTTAGATGCAACTGCTTCAGCCATTTTAGAGTATGACAACCTTTTTGCAAAATCAATCTAAAGTTTCAATCTGAGAACCATTAAATGTCCATCTTTTCTCGAGAAAGAGGTTTTCTCCCATTTCAAAAAGGAACTAGTGTTTAATCAATATTAACAATCAATATATTATTGCTGCAAATATCTTGAAAAATGTTAAGCTGTATTTGCAAACCCAAATATTGTCCCGGCGATAAGTTGTATGTCATATGTAAACAAAGACACAAAATTATATCAGATCTGGGTACTACTGAACTCACCGAATATTGCTATCATGAAGCAAAGATAAGAGCGCATTTATAAGCAAATAGAATAACAAGGCTTAAACTACATACTTGCCGATGTCCAATCGAAAAAAAACGTCAAGGTATGTGTGTAACAATGCATGAATTGAATAACACGGTCTTTCACAGATGAATAAATGTATATAAAAGCTTGAACTAAATTACCTCTTACACCCCGTGCATCTAAAATTTCAAAACTTATTTGACGATGAATAGAAACAAAAGACTTTTGAAAATCCATTATGCAATATAGACGGATTTACCTTTAGCAATGCAATATTTACTTACAATAGAGTATAAAACGAACGCATTGGCTACATTGGATTATCCTGCACGGAATCCAGATTGAGACTGACAGACCTGGGTATAATATCAACATCAAATTTAACTCACGGTGTCAAAATAGTAATGTATATTTTGAAGCTACAAACTAATCAATAACACTATTTCAATTTTGGTTTATAAATGTTAATTCCCCTTTTATGACAAATCATTATGAAGAAAATACAATAAATGAATACGGTTGAAAACATTGTTGAAAAAGAAGAAATTGCTCAAGGTGAGTGATTTCTCCGTTTGTCTTTATAGTTTAAAAAGTCGTTTGCTGCAGATGCATACTATACGTCTGCAACTGTGAACGGGTTATTGAAGACAGAGGCTATATACCAAAGCAAGATCGGTATTTTTTCCAGGTTTGTCGATCCGGGAGGATATCTTCATGAATATAAACATTCAACAATTTAACTTGGGTTTTCACTATTTTTTAAATTTGGCTTGACCCAGTAGAGAGACTTGAAGGTCTTGAACCAGCAGTGCAAGAATTTCACAAAGAAATGATTTTACTGCAGGACTTCTTTGATGACTTCTATAAAGGGTCAAGTGCGGCAGACCGAGGTACCATTTGCCAAGCGAAAAATATGTTCATATACAGAATAGTCAAATCGGACAATTGTTCGCACGCATGGGAACTTATGTGCCTTATGACAGAATCATTTGTTTGCCTGCTGGCTAGAGACCTCCAAGGTATAACAGACGACAATGAACGACCAACAACAGCTCTTGACGACATTGAAGACGCAGCAGAAGACGTAAAGGCAGTCTTCTTTGAACATTTCTGCAAAGAAATGGTGAAATGTGTCTGGCACAAAGTTCTTCTCAGAAATGATGATCGTAGTAGTCTTTCGATTATTTGCTGTGGAGAGGAATTAGAGGAGGATGCTATTTGATGTGAAAGAAGAAGCGACTACCCAAATGGTGAATTCTTCCATTATACATGTGCGGTCGTTGACACTAATAATACTTGCAGTCCTTGGTTCTGCAGCGATGAGTGTCGACATCGTCAACCATCTGCATACAAATACTGCATTTGCAAACATGATCTAGGTGGCGATGTACCAATGATTGGCTGCAGCGCGGAGGACATGTGTGTAAAAGAAGAATGGTACCACATGCAGTGCCTTAGAATCGATGCTGAAAAGAAGCAACCCAATGTCTGGTACTGCTCTGATCAATGTAAGACGCATTCAAAGGCGAAGGGTAAAGCCCGGAAAGTCAAGGAGAAAACTGAAACAAGAGGCCTAGTATCTCTCCACGGCCATAAGGCAAAAATCAAATCTCCAAACAGCCCTGCCCCCTGGTGGCCATGTTTTTTACCAACCACCATGGCTTAAAGGAATATTGTAGAGTGTCACCAAACGAATGTTTATGCAAACTTATTTGAAAATCGGCCAGACACTTTCGGAGGAGAGGATATTTTAAGTTTTCAATATAGCCATATAAGCCAAAATAGCCCCACCCCCTGGCGGCCAAATGTTTAACCAATCAACATGGCTTGAAGGAATCTGATAGAGGGTCAGCCAATGAACAATTCTACATATGGAACAATGCTCGTCATGCAAAAAACAGGGGAGACAATGTACCACTGTTTAAGCCGTACTAATTGTTGACTAATTTGATTGTTATCTGCTCTTGTTATCATTTTGCTAATTGGCGGAAATTACCGGACATTTGTGTAACATTCGGTATGTATAAATCGATAGTGCTGCCGAAGGGCAGTAGAAAGATACACAGGGTACTTCAACATGGGATTATAGGGTAATAAAACTAGGGTGTTATGATATCGATTTTTTTTAATCAATTTACCAATAAATAATTGAGCCGGTTTTTTCATCATTATCAATTTCATAATACATGTACATTGTTAAAAACATGGAGCCCTTTCTCTTTTATTATTCATAACGTAATAATAGTGTCAATATTGTATATATAATTTTTCGTTCCTCCATGAGTGTGTTACCTCTTTGCAATAGAGAGCATCAATTAACAAATTAGATCCATCAATTATGGTTTTATTTTGTTAAAAAAAAAGAGTCGAAAACAATGCAAAAAGAGTTCAAATGTCTCGTAGCAAGCAATCTCAATTATTCTAACACTGTTTTCAAATACATATGAACTCGTGCGTTTTAGTCCATTTGTAAATATGGCTGAGCCTAATAGAAGTAACCTCCCGTCCTAGAAAATATGAAACATAATTCGGAAAATCTAGACTTATATAAATTACATTAAATGCCGTAAAAATATCGTTAAAAACTAGGTATAGATCTATATGATGGTAATCGGACAAAAAGAAACAGGATAATAAGCAACGGCCAAAAAGTAACAGTTTTTGCCCGGATAACAGGTAACAGGACAAAAGGCAACAGTTCTGATATTTTCATTTCAGGTTTAACTAATTTTTTAATATCTGCCAGAAAATATAATTGCGTACACAGGAGAAATGGCTCATTATAAGGAATTTCTCCTTTTCCAATAATGTTTTTCCTTCAACCTTTTTTTAACATCTGACAGGAGACTAGCAACAGTTCTAATATTTGTAATAATTGTTGACAGAATATATCATTGCGTAAAAGGGAGAAATTGTTAATTATGAGCAATGTCTCTTCTCCCACACTGTTTTCCTTTCGCTTTTTCAAACATCTTCACACAGATATGCATAATACGTAAAATAACATTGCAAAGTGAAACAAAAATTGAGTTACATATATTTTTTGTAGATTTGTTAATAGTTTAATCCGACTCAATTTTTTTGAACAATGCTTTAGGGTATAAAACACACAAATATGTATAAAATTAAAGAAAATCATTACAATATCAAGAAGGTGATAGTTTGTATCTTTTTCATATTTGTAGACTTAAACCTATTGATTTGTATTGTATTTTGGAAAATGTGTTGCTTTTTATCCTGTTTCTTGTTGTCCGTTGCTTGTTGTCCTGTTACTTTTTGTCCTGTTACTTTGTTATCCTGTTTCTTTTTATCCTATATGATAAATATATATTTCTGAGTATATTTGTTTAGAACAAATACACAACCTTATTTTTTGAGTGGGGATAATGCCTATTAAAGTTTAGTTAATACAAGTCTACTTTTTTTCCGGGCAATGGATCAGTTCAATGAGTTTTTCGCAATTTTGTAGAAACTCCTAGTTTTTTTAATATGAGCTTGAGCTCAGGGATGCTTACTTCGTTGAGGCTTTTCTTAGAACTGTCCTGATTATCCTGTACTCCGCGGTAATCGACTTCTGCCTGTTTAAGTTCATCCTGAATTTCTTTTCTTTTTGTTTTTATTTATTTCCGCAAAGAGCCGTAGTAGTTTGCACCTGATGGTATACTTGTACTCGTATTCACAGTTGTTTTGGTAATTATCACCAGTAAGACATCATCCGGATTAATGTCAATTATCGCGTTATATACATAACGTTGATTAGCGCCAATCAGCGTCCCTTTGATGAAATTAGTTATACGAATTAAACCAATTTTAAACATATCAAATTGAACAGTTTGCCAAACAAACTTTGATAGAATTCTTAAACTTACAATGAGTTATGACAAATTATTAAACAACGTTAAACATATCAAATTGAACAGTTTGCCAAACAAACTTTGATAGAATTCTTAAACTTACAATGAGTTATGACAAATTATTAAACAACGTTAAATGCAATTTTAAGCATATCAAATTGAACAGTTTGACAAACAAACTTTGATAGAATTCTTACATTTACAATGAGTTATGATTATTAAACGTTTAAAATTTCATTCATAAATTTGGACATGTCATACAATATGCATAGATATCGATCACCTTATGGTTTTATTTAACAATTGAATAGTTATAAAAATCATCCATTTTATTAACAAATGTTGACATTTATCCGTTCTGATACAATCGCATTTTATTGCATCGAATCTAGGTAAAAGGCATTACATGCTGATATATATGTAAGATAACGCAATATACACAGTCTGCACAGCGGGGGTAATAAATAGATATATGCCCCATCATAAATCGTCCGGCAATGGTCTGTAATCATCGGAAGCTTTCGCTAGCAATCACGGAAACGTAAATGTTACCCTAAAACGTTAGTAGTACTTGTATAAAATGTTAAAAGGACCAAAATGTCATTACTTTATTTTAATAAAATATATGTCAAATAAAAGGTAAATGAATTTACTACATTATGCCGTAAGTGCCCTGTTCATTTTTTATTTCTAAAAAAAATATTCACTGAAGAACGTGTAAAAATTAGCGGAAAAATACCGTTTTCTTAACGGTTTATATGTAATAAAGAGGGAAATTAGGGTGACTGTATTTAAAGTTAAAAAGGACCAAAATATTAATAATATAAAACAAATAACAAAATATATTTATATTCAGGAGATATTTGTCCTGAAAACTTGATACGTGTCTTTTTAAATTTTTGCAAAATAAAATTGTTATTGAGTAAAAACTAAAAAGTTGCTCTATAATCCCATGTAATTTAAGTTATCGATTTTTATAGTCGCTGATTCTCATAGTTGGATATGCAAAATTATTTGAAAATCGGCTGAACCCTTTCAGGTCTGCCCTCTGGCGGCCATGTTTTTTTACCAATTAACATGGCTTGAAGGAATCTGATAGAGGGTCACCCAAGGAACATTTCTACAAAATTATTTGAAAATCTGCTCAACACTTTCGGAGAAGAAGATTTTTTAAGTTTTCCCTATGGTCATATAATGCAAAATAGCCCCACCCTCTGTCGGCCATTTTTTTCGACCAATCAACAAAGCTCGAATGAATCTGATAGAGGGTCACCCAATGAACATTTCTACAAAATTATTTGAAAATCCGCTGAACACTTTCGGAGAAGAATATTTTTTAAGTTTTCACTATAGCTATATAAGGCAAAATATCCCCGCCCCCTGGCGGCCATGTTTTTCAACCAATCAACATTTCTTGAAGGAATCTAATGAAGGGTCACCCAAATAACATTTTTACAAAATTATTTGAAAATCGGCCTGACACTTTCGGAGAAGAAGATTTTTTAAGTTTTCACTATTTTTTGGATCCCAAAAATTTGAAGGAAATCTGGTGTTGTCATTGAGAGGATGCTTTCTGTGAAGTTTCATCCCAATTGACCCACCGGTTACTGAGGAGAAGAAGTTGACGCACGACGCACGACGGACGCCTGACAAAAGGCGATCACAATAACTCACCTTGAGCAAAGCTCAGGTGAGCTAAAAACACTACCCAACAAGAGTACTCTCGTAAGTACGCCATGACATAAGCTCGACTGGCTGAAGTCGAGCTAAAAACACCAGAAATTACAAAGGACTTAAAACAGATTACTCAAATGTCCCTGGTATGGAGAGGTCTTAATTTGTTGTGCAGGCGGGATGCTGTACGTGAAGCAGACGGAGAGGTCATGATGGCATTTTGGAAGCACGATTTAATAAGCTTCTTCGGGAAAAAACACCCAAAGTATGTGATCTTGACACACAGGTTGATTGCCTGCCTCAATGGATGGGTTTCGCTAATACTTTGAAATGACCTCATTCATAACAGGACAGTGAACTACGGGGGCGATATAGGCAGAAACCTACCCTTAGATTTCATAAATGAAATTTTAAATAGCCTTTTCAAAGACTTATTACAAGCTGCAAAGGACAGATACACTAACACAACAATCGACAGGTGTAGCCACCAAGAAGGACGGGATTTTCTGAACATTATTTTTAAAACTGGCGCTAAACCAGGTGATGGTGAACTTTTAGGACGACTACGTTCGAAAGTCGCCACCGTAAAAACCGTTAGTTTTGATTTGGTTAAGGACCTGTGATTTAACAGAATTCAAGGATGTCAGAATACTGACGCCTGTGAATTTGGATTGATTGATTGATTGATTGGGGTTTAACGCCGTTTTAACAATTTCTCAGTCATATCACGGCGGCCAGTTCACCTACTCATGCATTTCCTGGTTTTCTCATATCAGTACTCCACACAACAATCTTCCCAAGCAACTGGCTGCTTTTCCACATAGACTTAGCCCATTGGTGGAAGACGAATGACGCATGTCGCATTGATGTGAATTTGGACGAACTACGTGAACAACTCAATTTTCCACAAAGACTTAGCCCATTGGTGGAAGACGAATGACGCATTGACTTTTGTCAATCGTCGGAAAGAAAGTTGGCCGAGCCGGGATTCGAACTCACAACCCCTTGATTGACAGCCCGCGTCGCTACCAACTGAGCTACCGGGGCTGGGCTGCCATGTTTTTCAACCAAACAGTATGCATTGAACAATCTTTGAAGAGGGTCACTCAAAGAACATTTCTACCAAACTATATTGGAATCTGACATGCAGAGGAGAAGATTTTATAATTTGGACATTTTGCCCCCTTTCTGATGCCGCAGCAACCGAATGTAATTTAAATCTTAGAACTATTTCGAAAGCGGGCCACCAAAGGAACATTCCTGTGACGTTCGGTTGAAATTGGTCCTGTGGTTAATGAGGAGATGATGTTTAAAGCTAAAAGTTAATGACGGACGACGGACAAAAGGTGTTCAGAATAGCTCACCTTGAGCCTTTGGCTCTAGGTGATCTAAAAAAGGAAAAAGAATGATAGAGATCTCGATATAGATGGAGAAGATTACGAAATAACTATTCCAATGGAAAAATTACTACCAAAGTTTGAAGACAAATTTGAAGACAATGAATAAGGACTCCTGGTACCCAGAATGTGTAACTAATGTTATTTCAGACACAAAAAGCAACAGCGATCTTTATGGTTCCCTGTAGGAAGGCAGGAACATTTGTGTGACCGACAAGGAAAGACGAACAAGATGTTGATAAACCATTTGTTTTAACAAAGGGACTTATGCTAGACTGTCGTAATTCTGGACGGCAATGGTTTTTTAAAGACTTTGGTGTTATAAATCAGTTGTACCAGACATACAAGAACATTATTTTGATTGAATATGACTGTCAGTTATGCAATTGAATTATCGGCTTTGTAAATAAAACATTTGTCATTTGTTATATTGTTATTTAAAAAGAATATATGTTATTTGTTATATTGTTATTTAAAAAGAATATACATGTATGTCATTTTGTATATTGATTTCTTTTTGCGTTTAAACCTGAATGAAATATTATGTCACTTACACCTTCATTTTTCTCTTCCAGTCTTTTAAAGATAATGTTGAACCCCTACAATGGTACATCAAAACAAGACTTTTATGGCGAAATTGTTAAAAAATTGTTCCGTCGCGCAACTGTCACGAATGGCGATTTTCATTATTCATTAAATACAACATTTGATTAGTCTACAATCTAGATCAACAATGGGGTTAAACAGCTACCGCCGAAATACCTGTTATAGACTCAAACTGTGAAGAGTTTATATAATTGTGATTATTTTCATCAACACTATTTTTGGAAAGTGATTATTATGTGATAATCTACTTCCTATGCGGTTGTATGCTTAACCTAATTGAATATGCCCTATAACATCTATTTCTATAAGAATTGTTTTTTATACATACGCTAATCAATATAGTGCGATGAATTAAAAGTAAAATCTACCTTATAGTCTTTTCATATACAATCAGTTGTATAAAAAAACTATAGTTTGTCTTATCTTATCTGCATTCCTGATGTTACGTACCACTGCCTATACGCAATTCGACAATGTCGGACATATACATTATTTGTATAAACCAATCATTTTCAAACGATTTTCCATAATTGTGGCCATATGTTTTCAAAATCATCCGCTTCAGACTTGTTCTATTTGGGAAATGGTTAATCTAAGTTGCTGTTATTGCCAGTAATATTTCAGCGGGGTAAAAGATGGGACAAATCAAGGGGCAATATTCAAGTTTTTTTTTATATTTATAAAATGATAATGAAGGAATGAAAACAACAACACACCATTGAATGACTAGTTATATTTTATTTCAAATCAATAGCACTCCTAAATTAGTACTTACAGTAATGGATTCTAAATGTTTTCAAAACTGCTGCAAATTTCATAAAACATTGTTGGATAAGGAGAAATTAGGTACAATGAGTAGTTTCCCCAAACTGTGCCAATCTATCCTTAATTACGACTTTCAGTTATATTCCGAACGTTTCTTCTAGTATATTCATTTATAAGTACATGTATTTACATCATTTATATATATAAAGTACTTGCTCTATAAATTTGGAGGAAATAAAGAATATCTATCTATCTATTATGACCCCGATTCACAAAAGTGACTCTTTAGATTTTCACGGTGTTTCAGTAACTAATACCCTATATAGAATAATTAGTTCTCGACTTTATAATTGGGCAGAGGAAAACAATAAAATAGACGAGTGTTAAGCTGGTTTTCGTCGAGGGTGTTCAATACAATACAATACAATACATTTTATTACATGCAGGCACATTTGCCTATAGTAAGTTACAAACAAGTATTTACAATTTTCAAAACGTAATCCTTTTACAAGAAGCAAAGATAAAATAAATTATAAATATTAAACAACTTTTCCGACAATAAAAACAAATACACTATTGCTGTATTTAACAGAATAACATATTCTGCTTACGATCAATTAATATACAAAGATATCTTATACGGAAAAGTAGGAGATTATACTGTCTTTATGTTGATTTAAAATAAAGCATTTGACAACATTAATCATGCTAAGTTGTGGAAAAAATAGGATAAAAGGGTAAATTCGTACGCGTCTTAAAATAGAGGTACTGCAATTTGAATTCATGCATAAAATTAGATAACAAAACTGAAAATCACATCTTTAAAAACAAGAACTGCTGCTGTATTAGTACTGTATTAGTACGGATTATTTTCCTTGTAATACAGAGGCATCCGACAAGGGGACGTAAAGAGTACTATAATCTTTATTTGAAATAAGAGAGACAACTCGTTATTGATTAAAATAAAGATTGTTGTACTCGACGAAAAAAAAAAAAAATCTTTATTATCAATAAATATATGGACATGATTTGACTTGACTTGATAACATATTTCTAAATGTAGAATATATTTCATTCGATATGACGACACTAGGCCTTTTTCAGGATTTACCAATGTTCTTTACAGACTATGTCAGAGACATGCAATACAATAATGTGATATAAATGCTAAATGAAGTTTTCATGACCAATTCAGGTAAATCTTTCTTGTACATTATCAAAATGATCCTACAATTTTATATGAAGACATTCGCGATCAATACAAATACAAACATGTACGTTTTGACCACAAGATACATGTAGGATACCTTTTATTAGGTAGTATAATACAAATACAAACGTGTACGTTTTGACCACAAGATACATGTAGTATACCTTTTATTAAGCAGTACACTACAAATACAAAAATGTACGTTTTGACCACAAGATACATGTTGTATACCTTTTATTAGGTAGTACTATACAAACCGAGGTACTGCTAATGCAACATGATATTCCCTAAATACATCTGTACAAAACTATGGAAATTCGGTATAACTGAACAGACAATTAGTGTATATAATTGACAACATTGAGTCCAAAGGAAAATTTGCTCATTATTAGTTGTATCCTTTTGTCACAAATATTTCAAACGTGTTCTGCTGCATATATGTCAAAATGCGTATGCAAGTAGGAAAGGGTTAACTGTTCTTCGCGATTTACGGAGAACTGATTTCTGACTGACCTTTGTACAAAGAACATCAACGTGATCTCTGACCTACCAGGCACGTGATTTCACTAGTTTTATTTACACCTACAGCATGTAGTTGAACATTCAAATGAATTCTACAACAGTTGAAAGCGTTCGGAAACAAAACAAACATATAATATATATGTTATATGTAGCACTGTCTCAATATTGTTTCATCAATTCTATATATTAAATGTCTGTACATGTAATTGAACGAGTCTAGGACACAAAGTGTAAAATTTAGAAAAATGAAAATATAGTGTATGATACAAAGTAGTAAACATTGAGGGAAAATGAACAATTTCTACATTTTCCACGATGTTTTTACAATACGTCTGTGACAGAGGAGGCGTAAACAGACATCTTTAGTATGGAACAACTCGTGTTTTTAAATATGAGCTGTTTGTACACTGTTTCAATTTTGCAATACCAAGACACAAGCGTGGAAACCTGGACATTATACTGTAATGATTACTCCCTAGATTCACCCCTCGACCGGGGCCTCACAGAATAAAACATCAAATGCAAGGGGAAATAGACTGTTAGATTTGTGTAAGTCTTCAGGCTTAAAATTGGTAAATGGTCGGGTAGGTATTGATGAAAATATAGGAAGTTACACATATTATTATAAAAAATCATGCAGTTCAATTGATTACTTGTTGTTAAAGCAAACCATTTTCACATGTGCTGAACACATATCAAGTTGGTAAAATTGACATATTTTAAAGTGACCATGCACCGTATTATTTACAAGTAAACGGTAAATGCATGCTTAACGCAAACAACGACAGCCCTCCAATAGACACTGTTATTATTTATATATGAAACAGTACTCACAAAGATGTATTCAGGCGAAAAAATATCCCAGACAAAAATTGATAGAACTATTTTCGTTTCATATTCAGGAAATTGCTGCTCAGCTTTTTGAAAGAAACATTGTGGGAAATAAACCACAGATTAGTGAATGTGCAGACGCAAAACGGCTATATATCAAGTTTCAATAAAGAGAGAAATTATGAAAATTGAATTTTGTTCTGTGAAAATAAATCAAAATATAAGAAATTGATACAGCACAAGAAACGAGCTTACACTTTGAGCCAGTCCGAAAACCTAAACAATTTGCGAATTATAAGTCCTCGGGAATTTTGGAATTACTTTAAGCGGAAAAAGAAAGATAACAACCACATGGCTTGTATTCGAGATTTCGAAAACAAACGATTTTAGAACCATATTTAATAATATGGAGAAAGCGGAAGCACCGGATATTGATGAATTTACTAAAAATAACGATTTAAATATAGATTACCCTACATTTGTCGCGTTAAATAAGCCGATATAAGTATCTGAAGTTGAATGCGCAATTATGCGTCATAAGTCGCCTAGTCCTAACGACAATTTACTAATTGATTATTTCATCGAAACCAGTGGCATTATATCGGGTCACTTGGCCGATATTTTCAATACTGTATTTAATTCTGGATATTTCCCCTAAAGTAGGTCTGAAGGATTTATAATTACCATTCATATAAAGGGAGATAAGCAAGACCCTAATAACTATCGCGTCATAACTGTACTGAGTAACTTAGGCAAACTGTCCACAAGTGTATTGGACGAAAGAGTCAATTTATGATTTCGAGAAAATGATAACAAATCCGATTTTCAGTTTGCTTATAAAGAAGATTGTAGTACTACTGATACTGTATTTATCCTATCCAATCTCATTGGACATTTCCTTAATGGCAATAAACGGCTTGTTGTGCCTTTGTGGCATCAAAAAAACCTTTTGATTCGGTTTATTGAAACGCGTTGTTGTATAACTTGTTCAAAGAAGGCCTGGATGGTAAAATACTTTGTATATTAAATCTATGTATGAAATAGTTAAATCCTGTTTCAAATGCGGCCACGATTACTCTGATGTTTTCGATCTTTCAGTAGGGTTGAGACAAGGACAAATAAATTCACTTTATTGTATATGCAATTTTTATATAATTACCATTCATAAAAAGGGAGATAAGCAAGACCCTAATAACTATCGCGTCATAACTGTACTGAGTAATTTAGGCAAATTGTTCACACGTGTATTGGACGAAAGAGTCAGTTTATGGTGTCGAGAAAATGATAAAATTTCCGCTTCTCAGTTTGGTTTTAAAAAAAGATTGTAGCACTACTGATGCTGTATTTATCCTATCAAATCTAATAAGACATTTCCTTAATGGCTATAAACGGCTTTATTGTGCCTTTGTGGAATTCAAAAAAGCTTTTGATTCGGTTAATAGAAAAGCGTTGTGGTTGAGCTATTTTTGCAAGATAGATCTAACTGTGGTCTTAACATAGAAGATATTTATAGTATTCTTTCATTATTCGCGGACGATATGGCCAATCCAAAGAGGATCTACAGTCCAGTATAATACGTTTAAACGAGTATTGCTCTATATGGGGACTCGAGGTTAACATTGAAAAGAATAAGAATGTTAATGGTGCAAAATTCGAGCATAAGAAAACCTTTGTTATAATGAACAGAAAATTAAGATTATGGATAACTTTACTTATGACATTGAAGACGAGTTTCATTTTATGCTAGTTTGTCATTTTTATCAAGATCTAAGACATATATATATAAAGAAAATGTATTTCAGAAATCCTAATATGTACAAATTCATTTCTATGTTAAACTCATCAAATCTAAATGTTTTAAATGCAATTGGAATATACTATACTAAAGCTAACCACAAGAGAATAAGTGTACTTAATGTAGTAAATGATTAGACGTTGAGAGTTATGGCTCCTTTTTCTGATCGGCTTATTGCTTAACATAGCATGAAAACATAGCACCAAGCGCTTTATACGAATATCTGCATACTTATATATTCCGCTCATTTCAAACATTATTACCGCCTTCTTGGGAAGTGCAGTATTCTTTCAAAATAGTATTTTGTTAAACTGTATGTCTATTTTATTTTTTCGTATGCACATGTATATTGTAAATGTTTTGACGATGAACCATATGTGTTCAAGTCTTATGAATAAACTTCTGTTCTGTTCTGTTCTTATCTCGGTGTGGTATTTAATTACACGGGGTCTTTTGATTGAAATAACCAATATCTAATCTGTAAAGCATCCAAGGCGCAACATGTACTCCTTAACAATGTGATTAAATACGAAGTAACCTCCGAAATGGCTTTACAACTATTTAATGTTTTCGTGACTACAATCCTTAGCTACATATATAGTAGCCCCATTTGGGGATTTACCGAATCTAAGGATTTGGAGAGATTGAATTTAAAGTTTTGCAAGAGTATTCTTGGTGTAACAACTAGTACATGCAATACCCTAATTTACGGTGAATTGGGTAGACTACCTCTTTATATAAATCGATATTTATCTATTATCAAATATTGGATAAACCTAATATCTACAGACAATATTATGTTAAGAAAACTGTATATGATATGTCACTTTAAGACATCCTCAATGGTAACACAATTGGTCATCAAACGTTAAAACCTTACTGTCGGAACACGGATTTTTCGATATATGAGAAAAGCAAGGTATTCATAACCATAACATGTTTATAGGCATATTTAAGCACAGGGTTATTGATCATGTTATACAAAAGTGCTCCAGTGATTTAGAAAATAGTAAAGTTTTGTCACTTTTGTACACATTTATTTAAACAGATTTTTGCCTTAACGAATATCTACAAAATGTAATACCAAGAAATATAAGAGTAAACTCGTCTTTCCTCGCATAACCTTAAAATAGAAACTGGTAGAGATGGAAGTAATAGAGTACAAAGACCAGAAAGAAAATGTCCGTGTTGCAGCTCAGATGTTATAGAAGAGGAAATTCATTTTGTTATACAATGTGGAGCTTACAAAGAAATTAGAAACACGTATATAAAACCTTATTTTTTTTTGTAAAAGACCAAGCGTGTATAAGTTTGATGAACTATTAAATTGCAATAAGAGATCAACAATTTTATCGAAAAAGCCTTAATATTACGAAATAAGTATGTATTAAATGTGTAATGATATGAAAAAAATTGCGACAAAGTAGTTCGAAAAATACAGGAATACATACTTCTTTCTAAAACTGGTTGCATTCTGCTTAAATATATGTTATTTATCGCTGATAGTGCCCAACAGTTTTATATATACCTAAATACCCATTACTCACATACTATAAGCTTTAGATCAGGGAACTTCTAAGTTACTTCGGATTATTATTTGTTGTTCACGTATACATTTTGATTATTTAAAAGGTGAGATACATGTATTTGTATAAGTCAAATAGAATATATCTATCTATCATTAGAAAATACATGTATTGTTGTTGGACAAAATTTGCCGAACTTATTTTAATTTTCTATAGCGTTATGTGTCATGTCGCTGTTTATAATTCGTCAAGTGTTCACATATGTACCATCATTCTGTAAGTAAAGCTGGACTATATCATGACAACAATGGAACTGCTCCTGTAATTAAGATAAACAGAGATTCAGTGAAACAGGAATATCTGAAACACAGTTTTAGTGTTTTATTTGCATTATTGTTTAAATGGGAGTTTACACTTCTTTTAACAGGTATTTATTTGTTTAAATGTTGATGCCTAAACAAAATACACATACCATCGGTACTTTTATCCTGATATCGGCCAATTGGGAAGGGTGATCAACCTATCAACAGTATTTGCTATTACCAAACCGGGGATCGAACATGGTATGAGACGTACTGTTGTGTTTGCATTGATATACAGATGTTGTAATGATGCAGCGATAGTTAACCGTTTATCTGATATAATATGTCTAGGGTCATTTGGTTCAAAAGAATATCTCGGGTGAATTTATAAGTTCTTATTATAAATTGTGATACAGTTTAAACCAACGTAGTGTGAAAATATACCTTACACCTTTTAAACTATTTTTCTGTTATTCCCTACAATGTTTCAAATGTCACCTGCATTAAATTTCATCTGAATTTCTAATGAAGTGTTCAAACCCGTGTAATTTCTCTCAGCATACTCAATTCGAGGTTAATTGCTAATACTTGCATGCCGCATATGATACTTAGATTAGGCTTAAAGAGAAGGTATGGAACTCACATGGTCAGGAATTTACAATTACAATATATGTCTCCTTTCATCAACACTAATTAAATTTACATACGTATTGTCTATCACCTGTCTCGCATTTTATGAATATTATTCTGCTTGTAATTTTACATTTCCCTTGCCCAGCTATAACGTCTTAACAATATCTTACACATATAACTTTAAATTCGTATTAAACATAATTTAAAGTATCGAATAGAAAGCGTATCTTAATATTGGTTAGAATCTTGCACAGACACGGCGTTGACGATGATTCGTTAGGAGCCTTGGCTGCCTGGTAAACTACTTGCAGTCTGATCCGAAAACATAATACTTTGAGAAATAATTATGCCTATGTATGTACATTCATGTACATGTATTTCTTAACTTTTTTTCAAATCTAGTCATACAATAAAGATCAAAGAAAAACTCTTACAAAGGATGTGATGATGTGTTGATTCTTCGAGCGGAAGTGACGTATGGTTTGAGTTACAGCTATTTCATCCTCAAGATTTGCCCTCTCAAGCAACGACAAAAGAACACAGAAAAATGCGCTATTGTCTAAACCATCACTGTAAAGATATGAAAAGATAAACATCTAGAGGTAAATGTTTAACCCTTGTATACCAAAGGTAACCTTACATTAAGTTAACAAACATAATCTGAAAAATTACCTCTAAAATGATAATTTTCTCTGCTTACAGTACATGTGTATTTTTCTTTTTCTCCTGTTAAGTCGACCATTAATCATAAAGTTATGAAGGATTTATTTTAATAGAACAAATGAAAGATTCATGCAGTTGCTTACACAAAGCTAATTTGTAATTGTTAACTTAAGACAAAATGTCGACATAAAAGTAAGACACTTGATTTCCTGAGTCAATGAATGAACGACATTGTTGTATTAATTGTACTGACGGGACTTATCTTCCTATAGGCTGTGTATACCGCGTCTAACACGTTTTGTGTAAAAAAATAACTGTATTGAGGTAAAATGAAAGAATATGAAGTTTTGAGTTTCTTGAAAACACGTTTACGGGCAAGAAACTATGCAAACATGTGTTTAGAGTAACCATTTGGCTACATGCCGAAACATAGCGCTTTATTCAATCGTCGTTTTTATTTTTTGTACCGGACCAAAATGCAATCATGGGTCAAATCTGGCTGACAAGGAAGTGTATATAATATATTTTCATTTTTATTTGTTTTATTAGCGTGCCAGGCACCTATGCGCCCAACCGAAAAATGTACTGAAACAGTTCATGCCGACCGGACATGACCTACTTATAACGTTCAGCCAAAGTACGCCCCTGAACTGTCGCAGTGGGACACTGCCGAACTTGAATGAATCAATTCATTTTTTTAACCGACGATAACAGCAACAACAGTTTGTTTTAGTTTCAACTTTATCCATTATAAATAGATTCCTTTTGCCGAAACAGAACTTTTTTCATTTTCTCTGCCGTAAATATATTAAACAGAAAATCATTTATCAAATTAACATTGTGTTTGATACAGATGGAAATCAATGCTACTGCAACGGACAACATTTGAACACAAAGTGAGAAAAGTAGTAAAAACAATCTTTCCTTTAAATAAAATGTTTTCCGGCCTTTCTTTAAATTAAAAGTATACATGTATATATCAAGACTTTCTACTATTCCTTTTTAAGGTAAACGTAAATAAAGATGGCTACTTACGAACACAAAACTAATATAGGATACGAGATGTCTGAGCGATAATTCTCAACCAATTGTAGAAACTGTAGCAGAGTTTCATCCGACCTCGGAGCAGCTTTTCCTATTGGCCAATCTTTGTATACAACGTGATCTGTCTTAAACGTCTTCGAAAGAAAAAGGAACAACCCATACAATCATAGTTCTTAAAACAGAGAAATTACCCTTACCCTTCTATACTGGGCTGTAAAAAACATTTGCTATCAAGATACACCAAGATCACTCTTCACTTTAGTGCAATTCTACCTTTGTCTACGATGTTTGCATCCTATAAGTTTGTCCTTAGCAAATTAATAAGCAATAATAAATTAACTGCGTACCACCTGTGACTAATGTAGCCGCATGGTCTGTTTCTGCAAATGAGTCGCAGTCGCTTTCAAATTACCTCTGACAAACGGGTCAATTTATATAAGAAGGCAAGGATGCGCAGTTTGATTACTCACATCGTTTCCCGTATTAATGTCGTATGTTACTGTTTCGTAATATATATGTTGACTGACTGAGTCCACAGCGATCTTGTAAGACTTGGTAGGCGATCTTTGTTTCGTCAAGAACAGTTGTGGTACACTGGACTGTTGATATAAAATTAATTCTCACAATCAGGTACAAATTGGCTTTGGATAACAGTGAAGATCCTGATCAGCCTGCGTATCTGCACATTTTGATACAGATTTGTTCAAATTTTCTTAACTAAACCATGTTAAAATCATCGAACAATTAGTGTAGATTCTGATAAGTCTGAACATATGGACACACTAATCTGAACCTCCACTGTATGTAAATGCCAAACTGCACCTTTTAGCATGGACGGGCCCATGAAGTTATATAAACAAAGTAGGTGTTTCTATAGACGAATGAAATTAAATCAAACATATTCTACTTGTTACCTATTACTTTGTTTATACAACAACTGCCTTTCTGGCTTTATAAGTGTATGTTTGTTTAATTGTTGTTGGTTTTGTATCGAACTACTCCATGCTATAAGAGCTGTGTTTATATAGGAATTTTGATTTACAATCCAGCATTCATGTTAACGACATACTCGATAAAACATTTGTCAAATTCTTAGTGACACATGTCAGATGTGCCAATTCGATATTCGCTTAAACGTTTAATTATACCCCCGATAAACGAAGTTTAGAGGGGGTATATTGGAGTCACCCTGTGGTTGGTCGGTCGATCGGTCGGTTGGTCCGTTGCGATTTTCCTTGTCCGGAGCATAACTTTAAAACTAATTGTTGGAATTTAATAAAACTTCATAGGATGATACAACACATTGAGAGAAAGTGCGGTGTACAAGAACCATAACTCTATTTTATCTAAATACAGAGTTATTGCCCTTTGTTACTTTTTCTTGTCCGGAGAATTACTTAATAACTAACAGATGGAATCTAATAAAACTGCATACAATGGTAGAGAATAATCAGAGAAAGTGCAGTGTACAAGAACCATAACTCTAATTTACATAATTACAGAGTAATTGCCCTTTGTTACTTTTTCTTGATCGTAGAGTCTTATCCGGAGCATAACTTTAAAACTAATTGTTGGAATTTAATAAACCATCATAGGATGATACAACACATTGAGAGAAAGTGCGGTGTACAGGAACCATAACTCTATTTTTCCTAAAATACAGAGTTATTGCCCTTTGTTACTTGTTCTTGTCCGGAGAATTACTTAATAACTAACAGATGGAATCTAATAAAACTGCATACAATAGTAGAGCATAATGAGAGGAAGTTTAGTGTACAAGAACCATAACTCTTATTTACATAATTACAGAGTTATTGCCTTTGTTACCTTTTCTTGTCCGGAGAATTACTTAATAACTAACATATGGAATCTAATAAAACTACATACAACGGTAGAGCATAATCAGAGGAAGTGCAGTGTACAAAAACTCTAATTTACATAATTACAGAGTTATTGCCCTTTGTTATCCAAAAATGAACAAAACAAGAATAACCCGATCCATAACATTGTCCTTTTAAGGTTGGGTTTCTAAATATTTCACAACCTTTCCTATCAGGGTGGCGTTCATGGGTATTAATCACATTCAGTGATAGTTCTAGTTTAATCAGACTTCGAAACAAGTACCTGTTCCCGCATGGGTTTATAGCTCTGCCATTAGCTGTATTTAGATGATGAATTGGAAAAACATTTCGACAAAAGGATTAATGTTTATGTAAAGGCTTTGAATATTGATTACAAAAGAGAGGAAGACACATTGAACTGCTCAATTATGGGTATTCATGTTAATTAGGTTAATACAAGCTTTATAATCCTTCCTATGTTTTCGTTCTGAATAATAAAAGTAATTTACCTATTTGATTATCACAACTTGAAATAAGTTAAAGGTTGTCCGTAACCATACTTACATGCTCTTTGTTTTCTGTGTCTAATGTGACAATAAGACCTATTCGTTCTTGTATGATCAAACGAGTAAATGCGTGGAGCTCGTCTTCAATTGGTTGAGGTGAAACTATAAATGCCCGTTGGCTTTTATAGCTCTGAAATATCAAGTAGACACCAATAAATTATACACTTTACTGTTTAATCATCATTTTTCATGTCAAACGCATTTAGGTTCAATCACTCAGTCCCAGATTCATATGTATTTTCGCAACTGCAAGTTCACTTTATCTTATTTTGATTTCTCCAAGATTCCGTCTGCACTTAATTATAATGATACACTTGTATTTGTATTAGTGTGTGTATTACAAGAATGTATAAAAACAAGTATAACTTAAACAATCGTGTGTGATACAGATACGATATTTAATTCCAGTATATATTTTGTCCTTGAAAATGGTTTGAAACAATAACAAAACTAATGTAATGATTTGCATAACAAGATGTTTCATCTAAGAACTGTACTAGCTATTAATAAATCGTGCTTCTAAATTTTGTATTCAATAATGTTATGCACGTTTTCATTATGTGTTTTATGGCAAAGATTTACCTACTGGAATATTCCAGTAAACTTGTTTTGCACATGTTCGTTTCTACAGTATGGAATAGGAATCCGCTGTAGCCGAGTGGTTGGCTTTGGGTATTTGGAATTGGTGTCAATAATTTGGTCCCTTAACGCGGCGGTCATGTTTGAGTGCCCATTAGTAAGGCTCATTTCCCAGCCTAGTTTTGGTTTGTTTATCAAGGGATGACAAAAGAGTCTTCCGTCGGCATGATAAGACTGGGATAATGTTCAAAATGGGCGTAAATGCAGAATGAGTGCAACATAATAATAATAATAATAATAATAACATTATTTTATGAGGGTAAAAATAACTCATTCATGGTGTAGATTCAGAGGTGCTTTGCATAGTTAAGACCCTAAGTAAAAGTTACAATAGTGTTCGTTGCAGTGTAAGGCTTTAATCGTGAGACAGACAATTCAGATTGATTGACTCGCATACCGGTAAATATAAGGCAGCAGGAAATGTATATTCATGTTCTGTCTTTGTAGGAACCAGGATTACACTATTCTTGGTAACTGTTGAAAGATAATTTGATAGTTTTACATATACAAATGACATAATTGGGCTTAGATTAAAGCTGATTTTCCTGATTAGTACATTCATTGTAGTCTTCTTAACATGAAACAGAAAGAACGATGAACCGGCCGCGGTGATATAACGGATATATGGTTGAAAACGGCCTCAGGTCAAACAAATATTCAAACATTAACAAGTTTCTTAACGTTATGGTTGTCAACGGAAAAGAAACAGTATGAAATGTAAGTTTAATTGTCAATAAACATAAGAACAAAAGTTGGTGTTCGCGTGTCATGTGGATAAACTGTATTAGAGCCGTGTGACATGATAGAAGATTAGTTGCTTTTCCCGAAAATAATATAACATTACGGGGCATGGAAGTGGAATCTAAAGGGGCTACACTTTTAGACGATCAAGTGTCTGTTATGTCTTTAGTAATGTTGATAGTGTATGCCAAGATAAGACTCTGCTAAGCTCTCAAAGTCAATATTCGCACATTAAACAAGATCCCTTTTAATTCTACATTTCTACAAAGATACATTTTAATTTTAATGAAAATCCTTCATAAATACCCACCAAGTAATCCTTTACGTTGCGACTCGTTTCGGGAACAACACCAACAACTGCCTTGTTCACTTGATTTTAATTGCTGTTATAAAGCGGAAAGAATAGATGGTTATTTATATGTACGAAACAGCTACAGGGTAATCGCTCCAATGTCAATTTTCCATGACTCAAGACTGCAAGAATTTACTAAAGTCATAATGGTTTAGCGAATCCACGGAAAAAATGTACAAGATGTCTTTTATGAGCTGTGTTGAAACAGATCAGCCTGTGCATCGACAATATCCACACTGATTACATACTACTTACATTAGCTTGTTATAAGCTTCTTTTAACTTGTGTATATTCTAATAAAAGGGAGCAGAGAGACAGACTGATCTGAACCTACACTGTTCAGAAATTCAACTATGTACCTATAACCATGGCCGGACTCATATGTAACCATTAAAATGATCATATCCACCCAAAATACGACTGAGTCTCTAAACACTCTGAAACATACTTGGCTAATCATAAAAATGTCTTCTTTTCTCAAAGTGTTTTCTAAAGATGTTCAGTAATACAGATTACAGTGGTAACCAAAAAAGTAAAGAGGTTACAGTTCAACCTTGTATTGTAATTCCATGTCGTTCATGTTTGTGTACGGGTCTTGCTGGATCATCTCCATGTATGCTGTACTATACTCTCGTTTACTTACAGGCTTACTTGGTAGGGCCAGTAACTCAAACAGAACTTCGTGAATGAATCTGTATTGTTCCTGAATATATGGGAAACAATTGTTATTTGATTGGTAATTATATTAACAATGTGCTCCGTTTGTTATTTTCGCTATGGTAATAACATCATGTGATAAAGTAACTGTACAAACACGCGAACACCTTAATAACAGTACGTAAGGTAAATCTAAAAGCATTCCAGCTTTACTAGATGTAAGATTGTGAACCGAATCCAACACTCATTTAACAGCTGACTAATCTTGAATGCACCGAAAGTATCTTTTAATGCATAGTTGTTAAAAAGATACTCTTCGTTAATTTTGAAATCTATTTTGGAAGTATGTATTGGTCCATAAAATGAATACAGAGGGTGTATATATTGCCTTTCTTTTTTCATCCAATCGCCATCTGCACAGTCTGATGAAGGTTTAGATTTGTCTCTCATATTACACACAGAAGCTTATTAGAAGCTTCTGTCAACGTGTGATGACTTTTATAATAACGATCAGATTAACAGGCTGGTCTCAGGAAAAATGGACCAGTAGTACTGGTGACTTTACCAGGAAACGCCGTGATATAACTCAACAATTGTTGAACGTTGGGTTAAACACCAACAAATCAAACTATAGACTTCAAGAATGCTGATAAATACGACTAGATGGCAAACAAAGAATATTATTATCAGGCTGTGTATAGGAAGGTCTATAGACTGACCAAGACCTTCACTGATCGCAAATTGCTGACATGATTCTATGAAAGTCTGGATTACCTGCCTCATCCAAAATGATGATAAATAGTAGGCAGTGAACCACACTATGTCCCTGGAGTGATCCAGTGTTTACATGTATAATAAGTGTATAACGGGGTTACAACCTTTGTCTGGACCATGTTGGCTCTTTGTTGTCGTAGATCGTAAACACACTGGTACACGTTCACAGAGCCAGTGTGTAGACCCTGGGTATTTAAGATGTCTAGGGCGATGAACGTTCCTGTTCGACCAACACCAGCACTGTAATAGAACAAGCAAGAACACTTGAAATATCTAAGGACCAAATATATTTTGTAGTAGACTAAAATAATTGTTTACAACGGACAGTGTCTATTGAAGTAGATGGCTTTGGTACATCTAACTTAATATATAAGTTAGTTCTATAAATGAAAGTACACTAATTGAAAAGAGACGGAAACATTGTAACAAAACCAGAACTGATTAATTATGACCACGTTCTTCTTTTGCCATTATATTTTCAAAAGCCGTACGTTTGTTTCAAATGTATCAAACTGCGTCTGAATGTGCAAAAGTGATAACTGAAATATTGAACTTTTAACATGTCTTACAAAAGAAAGCAGATATAACATAATATTTGAAAACAAATGTTGTGATGAAATGAAAATGTTTTACGCATTAACTTAAATTCTCTGTTGGGTGGTAGTCAGTTGCCCAGGAAGAATGTTGTGAAGAATACTGGTTTTAGACAGCCAATAAACACATAGCTACATTACAGAATACCGTGACATTACATAAATACAAGTGATATCGGTGTAACTCCCCAATCAATCAATCAATCAATCAATCAATCATGTCCATACCTACAATGCACCAACCAGGGATACGTCTCTCCTCTATCATGTTTTCGTACAAACTGAAGGAAATGTGCCAGACCAGTGCTCCCTTCCGGAACATCTTTATCCGGCCATGAATTGAAATGGTAGTGCTTGATTTCACGTTGTTTCTTCATTGTCTCCTGTATTTGAGAGTAAATCACGTACACTACTTTATCAAACGTGAGAGTACAAACGAAATAATTGTATTTATACAGTAAATATATGTTATCATGAACACAAAGGTTTGTCTCCTCGACATGACTTATTTCATTATCAAATCAAAACATTGTAACTTTTTCAACAGTCCACTTTGAAAATATCAAGGTCAAACTATGACTTTAAACTTAAAACTTTTATTTAATGCTACTTTGTGAAACTCCGGCCCATACACACGTTACAGCATAAGTACATTGCATGTGAAGTGAGAAAAGTATTAACATGATAATGATACAGATATATAATATATAATATCAAAACTCGAATATCCATTATATTAAATACTACTGATACGGTTTATGACATAGCTAATGTTAGACATATTCCTCTACTCCTGTATACGATTTTTGGATATACTAAGTTCATGGCAAGCGTCAACTCAGTGGGTCCATAATCTACCAGTTAAACAAAAGATACATTATACAGTTATGACAATCATAAATGTTTTGAAATGTTACAAAAGCTGTTGTACTGTATAATATATCGTTTAAGATTTTGCTGTATCAGTTTATGTTAACAATTCAATTAATCAACAAAACCAATACTTTTCCAGACTACAATACAACTGAAAGATGACACAATAAGTATTTCCCTCTATTTTAACAATGTGTTTCTGGTTATTTTATATTAATGGATACAACATGCAAACCGGAGGTATATATATGAAGTCCAAATATATCTCGTCACTTTCCAAAAAAAACCAACACTTATAACAATCTAGAGTGTCGTGTCTTTTAAGGGAAACCAACTATATATAGCAACACAGAATAACAATTAAGACATGGTTTTCTTAAATCATTTTGCGATGATATTAGATCGTACAATTTGTGAATACTAGGTTTCTCGAAAACATTTTGTGGAAAATATCTACATCGCAACTAATAATTCAATTGACACATCATAACGGAATGGGCATCATAATAAAATGATATTCATCCTAAATGGTAGTTTCACAATACAAACATGTACGGAATTATTTTGGGATATTCCTATATATGTATCGTCCTTCCTCTATCATTACAAATTGACAACTTCTGTTAAAGGAAGCTAATGTAAACGACATTTCTTAATATCTATGTATTAATGAAAATTCAATTTTAAAGTGATAATGATGAAATGATATTGAAAATAAACTTAGCTACCAAGCTTTGCATGTACTGATCAGTCAATCTTTTAATATAAGATGAATTTAATATATGTAAAATTACTTTCATTGCCTTAGATGGCAACTGCTTCAGCCATTTTAGAGAATGACAACCTGTTTGTAAAATCAATTTAAAGTTTCAATTTGAGAACCATTAAATGTCCATTTTTCTAGAGAACGAGGTTTCCTCCCCTTTAAAAAAAAAGGAACTTGTGTTTGACAATCAATATGTTATTGCTGCAAAAATCCTGAAATATGTTAAGCTGTATTTGCAAACCAAATATTGTGTCGGCGATAAGTACTTTGTCATCTGCAAACAAAAACACGAAATGTATATCAGATCTGGGTACTACTTGACTCACCGAATATTGCTATCATGAAGCAAAGCTAAGAGCTCATTTATAAACAAATAGAATAAAACAAGGTTTAAACTACATCCTTGTCGATGTCAAATCGGGTAAACAGATGAATAAATGTGTATAAAGTACACAGTGCATCTAAAATTTCAAAAACATATTTGACGATGAATAGAATCAAACGACACACCTTATTTTGAAGCTATAAAGTAATCAATAACACTATTTCCACTTTGGTTTATAAAGGTTAATTCCCCTTTTATGACAAATCTTTATGAAGAAAATACAATAAACGAATACAGTTGAAAACATTGTTGAAAAAGGAGAAATTGCTCAAGGTGAGCGATTTAACCGATTAGATTCAAAAGACGTTTGCTGCAGATGCATACTATATGTCTGCAAGTGTGACCGGTTTATGAAGACAGAGTCTATATATCAAAGCGAGATCGGTATCGTTTTGCCAGGTTTGTCGATCCGGAAGGATACATTCGTGATTTTTGTAACTTGGGTTGTCGAATTGACTAGCATTCATCCATTGTACAATTTATCATCATATTACACTCGTTTAATTAACCCACTCGCATATATATGGTGAATGAAACCTATTGTTATATAGTGTTGTATTTATAACTCGACTTTCCCCATTTCATTCAAGTGTTTGTTAGTAGTAGTTGATAGCAAATACGGATTAGAAACGGTTAGAGAGAGGAAAGACATATGGTTACATACACAGGTCACTGACAATGATTTCACAGTGAAGTCGGCATAATATTCCTCATCCGCTGTGGTGACTGTAAATGCTCCATACACAGACGATTGGTTCACGTCAGGCCAATATTTCAAACATTTCACCTAAAAGGAAATATATAGGACATCGACATATTAGACTGGTACCCTATTACTTATATATATAGGCTATTTATATACTCTATAAAGAACACATGTAATCTTATTAATTTGCCGCATTGTGCGACAAGGGAACGTATGGACTCTGCGAACAGCGAAAACTCTACTTTACGTCTTTGTTTGATGCTAAAATAAAATGTCAATCCGACATAGTATGTAAGAATTTAATATATATATATATATATATATATTTATATTTTGAATAATTGTCCTAGACTTTGTAGCTGTATCTGGCATGGTTAATTCAAACTAAAATCAGAAGTGTTCATATCTCTATTCGATGGTTTAGCTACTTTAATCAAATAAACTACAAACTTCATCTTTAAAGCATATGCAACATTGTTAAAAGGTACTGTTAAATACTACCATGGTAGTGAACTAATGTCATTTCCTTCATATTACCTTTCCTGCTTCAACAAGACGGGTAACCATTACAACGGTTTCAATCTTCTGCTCCCAGATCATACGCCAGAAGTCATCAACACTTGTATTGATAGGAGCTGTTTGCATTTGAGAAAGTAAAATTAAGAATACAAACATTATCATATTGATTCAATAAGCATAAATGTGATGTTTCTAAGACTTAAGTGTTTGTTTATAAGTAACATTTCGATGAAATAGAATATGAGTATAGTTCAAACTGGTCATATCTTGGAGTAACATATTCTTTCTTTAGAGTCTCGTTTTAGTTGTTGTTTTGTCTTGGGACACATTGCCGCGAATTGAGTTAATAGTTTGTGTAAACAAGAAATCTAATGTTCCGATTCAAGTGCTATGATATCACAATGATATAAAAGGATTCTTGTGATATTTATTTTTTTGTGAAAAGTGACATATGGAATGTTCAAGATCAAAAGGAAGGAAATAAACATTTATACAAAATATAAATGCTTATAAGTTATTTTGTAACTAGATATATTCGTGTTGGCTTTGCATAATATAGTGTAATCTTTTAATAGATACACAGAGTAGTCATCCTTACCGTTGGCAGCAATGTACGATGTTATTCTATCGAAACCCTGAAATTAAATATACTAATTAGTGATGTATACACAGAGCATATATTTGAACTGTTAGTCTTTCGAATAACGGTAAAAGTTATGCAATGTCACACACATATAAACTGTATTTACATCATACATGTACAATGTTTAAGATCAAATATCATCTTTTATAATTTATTTGTATACATATGATATGAAGAAAGTTTGAACTTGGGATGTTTAGAGAAAAAAGTATTAACAATGTTTTAGAAACCATAGGTGATCTTGGATCAGACAATTTAATCACATTTGAAAGCATGTATGTATGCTGTTGTACACTATCTATAGGCACGTCACATGAAAACCAACATATGTGTTTTCCAACCTGCAAAGAATCAGCATGTACATGTACCTCCAGGCAGACTGATCAATATATTCACTGTTCGTAGTCTAGTAGTATAACATATGTGACACCATACAACTATGTATCCATGTAATATTTTGAATGTTTTCTTCACTGTTAGTCTCTTTAAAAGAAAATGTCCTTAGTTATGCATTTAGTAATTAACTGAACTCGACTCTAATTGACATTAATCTTGCCCTATATGACCAATATTGTGGACGGACCATAAGACATTAGTCTATATTTATACAAGCATGCATACTGACTGTGAATGTCATGATTTCAAAATGTTTGAAGGTCGGCATTCGTGTGACGTGACTCAATATCTAAAATATATTACGTTGATAAAGGAGGCGTTGATGTAGTCTGAATGCGGAATATCGGGAATACTCTGTAGAACTACCCGGCAATGGTCATCTGTAACACATGAACAATTATGCTTTGTTAAATAATATTGAATATAAGTATATCAATGATATTCTCTATGTGTTTAAAACCTATGTGATGTCGCTTGTCATGGGACACAATCGATTCTGACTATGATTTAATATACACGTTGACTTTTGTAAACGGAGTACACCAACACTAGCCTTTGCATCCGTACCGATTGATCAATATATACACTGTTATTATATCACTTACATAAGCTGCTTCTCTCAACTTGTGCGGACTCTAATAAGACGGAGCAGAGACACATACTGTTGTGTATGGAACGCCTATGCTGCCTCATTATACAACATGTTTTTGTATTATGTGTAGTCTTTACACTATCATGCCATATTCCTGTATGATATGTACTATGATTATTATGTTAAGTCCATTCTCCGTTTCGTTATATGCACACTTCATCATAGTATGTATACTGACCGTTATGTCGTGTCAAGTGTCCATTTCGGTATGTGTATACCTCTCTATGTGATGTGAATTGTATAGGTTGTCTTGTTCTCTCCTCATTTCGTTATGTATATTTGAGTTTTGATATGTGTAGTCTTTACACTGTCATGCCGTATTCCTGTATGATATGTACTATGATTATTATGTTAAGTCCATTCTCCGTTTCGTTATGTGCACATTTCATTATATTATGTATACTGACCGTTATGTCGTGTCAAGTGTCCATTTCGGTATGTGTATACCTCACTATGTGATGTGAATTGTATAAGTTGTCTTGTTTACTCCTCATTTCGTTATGTATATTTGAGTTCTGATATGTGTAGTCTTTACACTGCCATGTCATACTCCTGTATGGTATGTACTCTGATTGTTATGTTAAATGCATACTCTGTTTCGTTATGTGCACACTTCATTATATTATGTATACTGTTCAGTGTGTCTTGTGAAGTGTCCAATTTGTTATGTTTATACCTCATTATGTGATCTGTACCGATCGTTGTGGTTTGTGCCTTCTATGATTTGTTATGTGCATAAATCGTTATATTATTTGAACTTACCAACATGTGTTGTATAATTGTCGTTATATCCTGTGCAATCTTCTGTCCATGATGTGCATACTTCATTATGTTATATGCACTTATCTTTATGTGCTGTTTAGAGGTACTTATGTTATGCGCAGTAAACGTTTCGATATGTGAATACTGATTCTCCATTTCGTCATGTCCAAACTTGAATACTTTGTTTATTAGACGTGTTAATCTTTAAAAATGGCCGATCATGAAATGAAGAGAATTTTAAGAAAACTGGACTTGTTTGCGTGCGTTTCTAGATTTAGAAAGGAGAAAATATCACCGGATATAGTGTGTAAGCTTTCAATGCACGAACTGAAATATTTGGGCGTAACAAATAGTTCAGATATGATGAAACTTCGAGTTCAATGCATCACATACGGTCAGGTGGGGGACGTGCAGAGCAATCGCAGTGAACCACAGTACAACATATCAAAGCAAAGTATTGAATCATTACTCGAATCCGGTTTCAGAATAAACGAAATATCGAAACTGCTATCCGTAGGTGAAAGGACTATATACAGGAGAATGAGTAAATATGATTTATCGGTTTACAATTTCACAAATATCGACGATGAATCACTTCGAAGACAAGTCAAAAAAGTGACATCAGAGTTTCCAAGAATCGGGGAGACGATCATCAGACAGGTTTTACACCAACGAGGATTAAAGGTTTGAACAAACTTTTTTTCGGTTTTTATTATTTTTCTATGGTTGACAATGTGGTTCTGAATCACTCATTTGAGAATGTAAATGTTTACAGCATCTTCCAAGTAAATAAATACTAGTAAGTATAACCTTAGTTGAAAAGGTTTCCTATCTTTAAATTTGAAATTGTTTCCATTTTATGTCCACTTGCAAGCCCGTTTTAGCATTCGAGGCATGGTTTTAAAACAATCTTTAAAAATGAGCAACTAAGCAAATACTTCGAAATTAAATCGTCGCATTTACAAAAGAATCTGGTTTTTTATTCTGCGTTTGTTTGTATCCTGCATCACGCTTTATCTGTAATGTTGCGGATTAAAGTGTGTGGAATAGTAGATTATATCTGGAATAGTTTCAATCCAGTCAGTCAAACAGTTACTTATTTATTCACAGCATAATGATATAATGCTAGTGTTGACTTGGACTGTTGCTTTTATACTTTTCCGATGAGATTGTTGTTTAAACGTTTTAGACTTCAAAGAGGTATTTACTTTTAGCAATGATAGTGTACCTGTAATAATTAAGACGGCTGACACGATACCTATTAGTTAGATTTGACGTACATCAAATGTGAGATTAACAGATGCTTAACGGATCATCTTAAGAAGCAAATGATAAAGTCCATGCCAAAGTTTGCAGAAAAGGGTTAAACATCTTGTTGAATAATATATGCTTATTTTACATAAGATATTATTATTTCATTTTATTCATATTTTATTATAATAAATTGTATGTGATACAACTGAAATTTCAGGTCATTATATATCAGTCAATACAAAGTCATGCAAGTGATGTGCGTGCTGCATTTTCACTGATAAAATACAGGTGTAGGTTTATAATTTCTAAAATTAAACATAGAAAAAATCCCATGCATATTAATACACACTACGAAGTGTTTTTTAACTTACTTATACATACTATTATATCATTTTTATAACCGCTAATGTGTTTTTTTATCAGATTTGTTTTCTGAATAAACTCATATATCATCAAATATATATTACGTTCTCAGAAAGTATAGTTCGGCTTTAATCGGTGCTATGGGCGCTGGTAGAATTGCTTATTTCATTTGTTATCAATGAACACTGTTTACACTATATTTGAACATTAGTATAAACAGAACCATCCACACCCACGTCATTACGTCAAATGATGCGCTGTCGTTATTCAACGATTTATATTAAGTAATCTAACACGACTTACGTACATATTGGCAGTAAGCATTTAAAGACACTCCATGTTTGTTATCAATCAGATATATTTTGTTAACTTGATAACCAGTGCGCGATAACATATTATACAGTTGAGAAAGGTAGAGCAAGTTGTTTCAGAAGTTCTTGCTAGTAATTTAACACTGTCAAATAACGATTCTTCTTTTGTTTAACAGATTACAAGGTCTCGCCTACGAGACGTATTACACACTACTGATCAAGTTGGGATCACAGAAAGGCTTTTTCGAAGGCTTCACCGAAGAGTCTACAATGTGACTGCTCCAAATCATCTCTGGCATCTGGACACCAACCATAAACTGATACGCTGGCATTCATAGTATGCGGAGGAATTGATGGATTTAGTCGATTTATTGTGTTTTTAAGATGCGAAAGCAATAACAAAGCTGCGACCATATTGAGATGTTTTCTACACGGAACATCACAATTCGGCATTCCACGGAGGGTTCGCTCAGATCAGGGTATGGAAAACATTCAAGTTGCTGAATATATGATTCGCAAACGTGGAATAAATAAACGTAGCATGATAACGGGCAAAAGCACTCATAATCAGCGTATAGAGCGGTTGTGGAGAGATGTCTATGAAGGTGTACTATGCTTTTATTACGATTTGTTTCATTTCATGGAAGAACACGGAATCCTTGACCCGCTGAATGAGATACATATTTATGCTCTTCACTATGTGTTTATGGGGAAAATTAATGAAAAACTTGAAATTTGGAAAGACGCTTGGGCAAGACATCGGTTAAGAACTGCACGCTCTTCTCCACTTAGACTGTTCATGTCCGGTTCTATTAATTGTCCGGTTGACACTCCTCTCACAGACAGCGAAACAGAATTATATGGAGTGGAGGGAAATATACAGTTAGATGTAAATCATACAAATGACCAACGTCCATCACTTAGTCCACTTGTTCTCGACTTTGGTGCAGATTGCGAAACCGAATTATTACAAAATTGTCCTTCAGATTGGCATTCGGACAATTATGGCATTAATATTTACATGAAAGCAGTGGACATTCTACAAAGGCATGCTGGTTAGTTATTGTGTCGCACCGTTTAAAGAGTTCTGAAATATAATTGTAATGTTGAACATGACATAATGTTAATTTCGATCAATCCTTTCAAATTTATTTTGAGTCAATGGGACTGTTTGAACTTATCCTATCCATTGTTCATATATATTTCCAGGGTTCATAGCAAGGCTTCTATATTAAGGATATTCAAACTATGGATATATTTAAATTGATTTTGAATTTAACTGCCTGTACTGTAAATATGACAGTTAAATATGGTTGATAACTTTGTGGCTAAGGGAGAAATTTATCATTATGAAAATGTTCTCCTTTTGCCACATTTTTTTTTTAAATCTTCTGCTGAGCATATGTCATTAGACGTCTGCATGCGTGAAAGGATTAAGCTTTACTTTCATTTTGTTCGGACTTTGGATTATTACACAAAATGACCTAGATGAAATTACATAACAAGTACATGCATATGGTATATAAACTATTATATATAATTATAACCACAAATAAATGTAAACATTTTTTGTCTTTATTAATCTAAATCTACTTGTGTTACAGAAATTATAAGAATAACGATCAAAAATAATAGACGAAACAGCAAATAAATTGCTCCAGTATTACTCCACTGCCATAAGGCAAAGATTTAATCACAATAGCCATATCATGCAAAACAGCCCCATTCCCTGGAAGCCATGTTTTTCAACCAATCTGCATGGCTTGAAGGAATCAGATAGGGTGTCACCCAATGAACATTTCTGCAACATAATTTGAAAATCTGTCATCAAGCTTTGAAGGAGAAGCTTCTTTAAGTTTTCACTATAGCCATATAGGCAAAACACCCTTAAAGTCATGATTTTGTACCACTCAGCACGTCTTGAATCTGATTAAAGATTGAAAATCTTGTCACCCAGTTTTGGAGGAGAAGATTTTCAAAGTTTTAACTATAGCCATACAAGGCAAAACAGCTTGAACGAATCTGATAGAGGGTCAACCAATGAACATTTCTACAATATAATTGAAAATCTGTCAAAATATTATCCGAGAAATCTTTCAGTGTTTTCACTTTGCCCTTTGACATTTCAGCCTGTTGAGCTTAACACTAACCATCAACCTTTTGCAACCTTTCAAAACGCTTTGTCTGATAAGTGGTGCAGCCTATTTATCTACAAAATATGCATACCCTTATGCGATGTCTTTTTACTCCTCTGCAGCATATACCATTATAAATCATTGTGAAGAAATAAAATATTTTCCTCTTTAAGCAGACATCACTTAACCCTTTCCCTCATACGACAATTCTGCAGCAGACGACTTTGAACATATTTTGTCAATTAATTGAATGGATAACCTATGACTAAAAGTGGAAAACACGTTTTGTGCAATTTCTTCTTTTGTTACTATGTTTTCAAAAAGCCGTCTGATGCAGAGGCGTCAGAAAGCGTCTATATGAGGAAAAGGGTTAATGTAACATTTCACACACAGATTATTAAACGGAGAGAAAAACCACATCAAAGGTCGTATATGTCACATTTATATGTAATAACAATTAATTATCTATTATGCAAGTATTTTCATATCTATTTTCACATCCTAGCAAGAACCATTACTTTCCTTCTTTTCAAGAAATATAACTAGTATTTACTTAATATCAAAACTGCTGCAATACTGTTATTGCAAAACCTAATATATTGAAGAGCTCTAAGGAATGTATGTGCCAAATCTTTTTCAAATCCGTCAGGCATTTTTGATAAGAAGATTTGAAAGTTTTTACTATAAATGTAAATGTAAAGCGAAAGCAAACCCACCCCCTGGCAACCATATTTTTCAATTACCCAGTTTTGAACTTGGCCAAGATGTGATCAAGAGGGCCATGTGGCTCTGGAATCGCTCACCTGATAATGGGCTATTTGAGACTTAACTCTTTCAGCACCAATGGCAATATCATCAAGACAAACATTCTGACAAAATTTCAAGCAGATCAAGTCAAAAATGCTATCTCTATAATGTAAACTAGATTGTTCTACAATTTGGCCTAGTGACTTAGTTGTTGACCTGACCCATATTCGAACTTACCCTAGATATTATTAAGACAAATATTCTGACAAAGTTTCACCATGCTCAAGCCAAAAATGCGGCTTCCAGAGTGTTAACAAGATTGTTCTTTAATTTAGCCTAGTGACCTAGTTTTTGACCCGACATGACCTATATTCGAATTTGGCCTAGATATCACTAAGACAAACATTCTGACAAAGTTTCAACATGCTCAAGCCAAAATGTGGCTTCCAGAGTGTTAACAAGATTTTCCTTAAATTTGGCCTAGTGACCTAGTTTATTACAGGACATGACGCATATTCGAACTTGGCCTAGATATCATCAGGACAAGTTTTCTGATAATATTTCAACATGCTCAATTTTAAAATGCGGCTTTAGGAGTGTTAAGATTATCCTTAAATTTGGCCTAGTGACCTAGTTTTTGACCCGACATGACCTACATTCAAACTTGACCTAGATATCATTCAGACAAACATTCTGAAAATAGTTTAAGCTGCTGAAGCCAATAAATGCGGCCTCCAGAGTGTTAACAAGATTTTCCATCAATTTAGCCTAGTGACATAGTTTTTGCCCCGGCATAACTCATATTCGAACTTGACCTAGATATTATTAAGACAAACATTCTGACAAAATTTCAAACTGCTGAAATTTAATTTGATCTAGTGACCTAGATTGTGACCCCAAATGACCCAGTTTCGAACTTGGCCTAGATTTTTTTAGAGATGTATGTTCTGATAAACTTTCATGATTATTAGATGCAAAATGTTGCCTCTAGAGTGTTAACAAGCAAATGTTGACGCCGGACGACGAACGCCGGACAAAAGGTGATCACAATAACTCACCTTGAGCACTTCGTGCTCTGGTGAGCTAAAAATGTGATTTCTAAAGTGTTCATAAGGTTATTCTAACATTTGACCAAGTGACCTAGTTTTGACCAATCATGAACTAGATTTGATGGACAAATATCTAGTGATTAGATTTCCTGAAGATTGAATGAAGAAAGTCACTTATAGTTTTCAGAAGATTATTTATCCAACATTTGACCTAGTAACGTAGGTTTGAAACCCCATGACCCAATGTAAAACTTGACCGAGATTTGATGGAGACAATTGTTGTGATTAATTTCATGAAGATTGAATATCAAAAGTGAATTCTAGAGTGTTCACAATGTTATTCTAACAATTGACCTAGAGACCTAGTTTTGGATCTCTCTTGACCTAGTTTTGAACTTGACCGAGATTTGATGGAGACAAATGTTCGGATAAACTTTCATGAAGAATGAATGAAAAATGTGACATTCACAGTCAAAGTTAACCAAGGTTAATCTTTTGTAAACTATGACCTCGACCTTGGTTATTTTGATGTTGAATGATGGAAACAAATGTTTTGATAAACTTTCATGAAGATTAAATGAAAAATGCCAAAGTTAACCAAGGTTAAGTTTAGATGTTAAGTTACCTAACCAAGGCCGAGTTCTACCAAACTATTTGCCCTTGATAATTTTGATGTAGAATGATGTAGCACAAAATACATAATTTTAGCATGTCAAACATTGTCACCATGGTTTTTATATGCACATGTTTTCAATGCACCTTACCTATTTATTTCCTTTCAAAAGTTTAAAAGATATCCTCTTAACAAAAGTATGACACACACACACACACACACACACACACACACACACACACACACACACACATATAAACAAACAGAAGGTTGACAAGCTGCAACCATATACCTAGGTGAAGAGGGTAGCTTCTGTTTATGTTCATTACAAAAGAATGAATAGAAGATAATTATATTGAAATGATAGGTATTTCTTGCTTTACACAACAGTTACAAGAGGACTGAAATAGTTCATCGCACCTTTTATGTTAAGGTGAGTTGAGGAGGGTATCAATTAGAAAATTGCAGTCAATCAAAGGGTCTGAAGTTACAATCTGGTTAAACTGTCAACAAATTCTATGACAGATTTGAAAGATAACATTGTTTCACAGTAAACACCATCCATATAGGGCAGTTACATGTAATTGCCAGGAAAAGGTTAGTTCTGGTGCAACCAATGTGTCTTGATCATTTATGCTATTCATGACAATGTAATTATAAAGATAGATATAATCACAATATATTAAATAAATTAAAATTAATATGATCATTAGATAATCTCAATTCACAGGATGTAAGAATTTTTGGAAGTATAAATACATGAGTACATGCATTAATTTATAGCTCCTTACCAGCTGTTTCTCTTAGATATTTTATGAAAAGCTGATATGTTGTATTTTCCACCATTCTATGGTTGGACCCCTCCATGCTAAAACTAGGTCTTAACAAAGTAGAAAGCATTCGGAATGTAAGTGGAGTTGTCTGCGGGGTGAAAAGGTGCATCAAGATTTATCAGACAACAAGCTGAAATTAAAAGTCAACAGGTTAAAATTTGTTGAATTAAGATCCCCCATAAAAACAGAAGAGCTAAAACTATGTGTATAATTGTGGACTGTGGGCGAGCTCTACATGTTAGATTTGACCTAACATGACACAGTTTGAAATATGAACTAGACTTGATGAAATTAATGTTCTGATCACTTTCATAATGCTTATACCTGAATCCTGAACGCAAATTCCTCAAATTCCACATATCATACAACAAATCTGCAGCATATGACTTTGAAAACATCCTGGCAAAAATATGTTTAATTGTTCAATAAATTTGAAAACTTCATGGCAAAAGGAGATATTGCAATTTTGAAAATATGAAAATCTCGATAAACCAATGATTTGATTGATTGATTGATTGGGGTTTAACGCCGTTTTTAACAATCTCTCAGTTATATCACGGCGGCCAGTTCACCTATTAATGCATTTCCTGGTTTTCTCACACCAGTACTCTACACAACAATCTTCCCAAGCAACCGACTGCTTTTCCACATAGACTTAGCCCATTGGTGGAAGACAAATGACGCATGTCGCATTGACTTTTATCAATCGTCAGAAAGAAAGTTGGCCGAGCCGGGATTCGAACTCACAACCCCTGGATTGACAGCCCGCGTCGCTACCGACTGAGCTACCGGGGCTCGGCTAAACCAATGATCAATGTTTTCAATAGTCGTCTGCTGTAGATGAGTCAGAAAGTGTATATTCCTTGGAAAGGGCTAGCCGCTAAAGTTGGTATTCAATTATTAACATGATATTCTTAACCCTTTCCCTCATATAGATGCTTTCTGACGCCTCTGCAGCAGACGGCTTTTTGAAAACATAGTGACAAAAGAAGAAATTGCACAAAACGTGCAATTTCTCCATTTGCCACAATGTTTGTCCACTCTTTGTCATAGGTTATCCATTAAATTATGGAGATTTTCTATTTTTTGATAAAATACGTTCAAAGTCGTTCGCTTCAGAATTGTCGTATGAGGGAAAGGGTTAAATCAAGACTCTTTTAACATTTACCGTCATCAATAGTTGACAGAAAATAGCCGATTAGCTCCATATAACAGCAATAAACTGAACTGTCAATTGCAAGAATATTTCCTGGGTATTAACCCTTTCCCCCATACAAGCGCCTCTCAGTATATACATATTATGAAAATTTATAACAAAATCAGAGTGTTGTCCTTTTGGCAGATGGGGGCAGATTACGGAATATTTCAAATGAATAAGCATAGGCCTACCTAGGGAGGAAACTTTCATAGTGTTTTGATATGATAGAGAAAATTCGAACGCATTGTGTATTGATTCCGCAATTTAATAAAAAAATTCATTTGATTGTTTTGAAAAGAATTAGTTGAAGCGATATATTTAGGAATAAGGTCATATCTATTTTTAGATCCTACACTACAGGAGCAAGTCTCTGTGGATCATGCCTAGCTATTTTAAAAGTCGTTTGACGCCGATTTGTTAGGATGTAAAAACAAATTATAATTGACCAAATGTATGTAAGATTCTGTGAGAGTATTTAAAATGATGTCAGTGTGTTTACACACCTGTACTGCTACCTTGGCCAGTGAACGAATCCGTTGCCGGTGAAGCTTGAGTTGTCTGGCTTGTAGAATGACGAAGACGAGCTCGATCGCAAATGGTTTCAACTCCTAGCTGAATTAATTCCATGTCGGTTAGATTTCCAACCATGTCATATTCAATTTTTTGATCTTTAAACCGATTGTACAAAAAGCCAAGCCCGATATCTCCCAGCGTTTTTTCTAGCGAATTTGTCTCCATTTTGGCGGTTTAAAAGACGGTGTCGTCAATAGAAATTACCCGAATAATTCATCCCGTCATAATAACGATGTTCGACATAATGACGATGAATGCACACAACGTAAAGACGCTCTGACATAGCATAACAGTTGAGTAGCATAATAAAAAAATGTAAATGAAATTTTGGGATATCGGAATGCATGAAATAAAAATAAATGCAGATAACATGATGCGGTATGCACATATTATGTCATAACGAAACGGAGAATGGACTTAACATAACAATTAGAGTACATACCATATAGGAGTATGACATGACAGTGTAAAGACTACACATATCAGAACTCAAATATACATAACGAAATGAGGAGAGAACAAGACAACCCATACAATTCACATCACATAGTGAGGTATACACATACCGAAATGGACACTTGACACGACATAACGGTCAGTATACATAATATAATGAAGTGTGCACATAACGAAACGGAGAATGGACTTAACGTCATAATCAAAGTACATAGCATATATGAGTATGACATGACAGTGTAAAGACTACACATATCAGAACTCAAATATACATAACGAAATGAGGAGAGAACAAGACAACCCATACAATTCACATCACATAGAGAGGTATACACATACCGACATGGACACTTGACACGACATAACGGTCAGTATACATAATATAATGAAGTGTGCACATAACATAATAATCATAGTACATATCATACAGGAGTATGACATGACAGTGTAAAGACTACACATATCAGAACTCAAATATACATAACGAAATGAGGAGAGAACAAGACAACCTACACAATTCACATCACATAGTGAGGTATACACATACCGACATGGACACTTGACACGTCATAACGGTCAGTATACATACTCTGATGAAGTGTATACATAACGAAACGGAGAATGGACTTAACATAATAATCATAGTACATATCATACAGGAGTATGACATGATAGTGTAAAGACTACACAGAATACAAACACATGTTGTATAATGAGGCAGCAAAGGCGTTCCATAGTTGTGGCCCCACATTGCATACGCGTATTCATGTCATTGACGGGAACTTGATTTCGACCATGTTAACTCTTTAAGTGATATGTTGCTTTCTATTTTGTCATCTTCAAGTTATCTTAGAATTTTAGAAACATTTGTACAATCTGAAGCACGTTTTTGATAGAGATTTGAAAATAATTTTGGAAAGTTATCTGTTCTCATTATACACCTGTTTTACCATGTTGATTTTAAATGCTGCAGAATCGTTAAAAGCCGTCTCTTATACAAACGAAAGTTATGCGAGCGGTCATTCAAAAGGATAAACCTTACTGATTTGACACGCCCATTATATAGACAAGTGTCCACGTATATGTTGATTGTCAAGAATAATATTAAACTTACATGGATAAATCTCTTTGTAACGGTTGTTCGATATGTTTGGTGTAAGACGTGCCGCTTCTACAGGATAAAACAGGCCATATGGTAACTCCTGTAAATATTGAAACGCATTGCAACAGTTTCAATTGTTCTAGAGTTTTCTTCACACAATTATTGCTACAAAACGTAACCTTACCTGTGTATCAACCAATACTTACTTCGTGTAAGAAAGGAGCGCGCCACACGGACCTACTAGTGAAAGATGCTTTTGTCAACTTGTGTAAATCCAAGTAAGACTGAGCAAATGTATAGACTGAGCTCAACCTACAGTGTTCACAAATACTAGTGTGTACCTTTCTAACAGACGGTTTAGAACAGCTATCCTCTGTGTTCAACTTTGGCTTTTGTAAACAGTGCAGCCTGTTTATTAACATATTCTGGACATCTTCCAATATATATTAGTTACTAATGCCTTTAAGAAGCTTCTGTCAACATGTGTAGATTTTAGTAAGACTGAACAGATGTACAGACTGATTACAATCTACATTATTCAAAAATGCCAATGTGTACCTTTCCAACAGACGGTATCATATTCATCTTTGAACAGAGGTCAGAATCAGGTTAAGATTGTTCGGTACAGAAAACTCAGGATAACACGAAGTCGAAAGGGGCCCAAGTATGTATTCGTGTTATCGAAATGTTCGAGTGATGCCTCGATGTGTGCCTAAGTATTTCTTCTTTTTTTTTCAGCTTCGTAATTATGTTTTACTTATTTATTTTATGAAAACAGCCAGTGATAATCATCAAATTAAGAAGTCAGCGCAGCAGCAGTACTGGTTGCTCTTCAGTGTAATCAGAACGGCTGCCACCCTGTTTTAAAAAGACAGATACGTTCATATCAAGGATTTGTTTCGAGTTCAACGATGTATTCGACGTATCCCATGTTTGTGGTCTCGCGTGTCCACCGTACTATATTACTTCTAATGTTGAATGTCGAAAAATCGAACAGAAAAGGAATGAAGGTACACCGATTATAAATTGAATTAGCAAGAAGAGTAAAAAGAATATAACATAAGAGTGGCGCAGTAAACTTACCGTTGGGTATTGGCGAGCAGTGTAGAGCCAGACCAGCTTTTTCATTGACATAGTCTAATCTGGATCTACAATGTCCGTCTATTGATCACAGGAGATCTTTGACAAACATTGTACATCAGAAACAGATTACTTTGATTGCATGAGTAGCCAGATATATATATATCTTTGCTTTTTATTTATTCGATTAGGGTGACTTTCATTGAGCAAGTCTCAAATAAACTGACCTGAAACATTTCAAATACTTCCTCCAGGGGTGTGGTCTCAATATAATTGCCAAGGTGAGTTATATCAATGGTTCTGCTGTCTGCTAGTTTTGTAATGTTAGCGTAGAGTGACTGGGCTTTTTCAGGATATGATCCTACTGCGCATACACTAACGTCAACTTCCGCTGGTACAACTGCTACAAGATGTACATAATACGACATTAATGTCCTTGTTATTTCTCTACGTGTGCATGTTATTACAACAATACCATGATAACATAACCGATAAATACGCTTGGAACTTCGTTTCAGTTAGACTCCGCCTGCGCATCCATCCACGCGGATACAGACTTACAAAGGCATTTTTGAATATTATATGACTTATTGACGAACAGTAGAGTGCCGGATCAGTCTGGATGAATACGCAGGCTGACCAGGAAATACTCTGGTCGCAAAAATCTTAAATAGTGTCGAGTTGTTTTGAATGAAATCCGAATGGTATTAGAAATGGTAAAGTCAATCATTTTGTCTTGGACAATAAGACTTTATATAAATCAAAAAATCATCGTCAATTTAAATCCGTTTCATCTTTTCCCACATACACAAATCTGCAGCAGACGACTTTGACAACATTAAGGCATGAATATCGTTAATCTCTATAAATGAAAATATAATAATTGAAAACAGTTTAAAAAGTCGTCTGCTGCTGATGCGTTAAATGGCGTCTACATTTCGAGATGGTTAAACGAAACACACAAAAATGGGATATGTAATTGTGAATGAGAATATAACAGACTTGTTTTCAACTAATACTCTGTTTAATAATTATTCAAGGAATACTTAAAATTCGTCCAGTGAGAAAAACAATTACAAACACAATCATATAGTGATCTTTAATCCCTTTAACCCTTTCCAACTTATGGCACATCGGCAGCAAACGACTGTGTAAACATTATGGGACAATAATGGAAAATGCCTATGAAGGAAAATTTGATCAATCGATGAAGTTGATAGAATTGTGTTAAAAGGAAAAAGGGCTTATTGTTTTTCAAAAGTCGTCTCCTACGGAGTCTTTAAATCAGAACCTCCAAATGGTCGAATCTATAGTACCGCTCATCGTTTGAAATGTAGTTATACCTTGTGAAATTCCACCTTCTTCGTCAACGGCAATATCTGCTGCAGCATATTCAAACAGATTGTATTCAACCGTGTTTTGAATCGAATCAGTTCCTACTTCTCCGTTGGTAATAATATTTGCGCCAACATCGTTGTGTCTATAAACAACAGAGAAACATGAACCAATAGAATGACGTATAATAATAGTATATGGAACCCGCGAAAATTACGCAACGCTCATTCAGAAAACTTCTTAAGTGTTGCTTGTGTGAATCTTGCTTTACATTGTAACACAATGAGGTCAGAGACATACACGTGAGGTATTAACTTCATGGAGTGGTATAGCCATATACGCAAGATGAGACAATCGCCAGCCCTGTAGTATATAATGTATGTTTTTAAGGAAGCGCCCATAGAGACACGGAGAGATAGCCAGAGAGAGATAGAGAGAGTGGAGAGGCATGGAGTCTGCAGGGAGTCATGGGGCTCTCCCTAGGGTTAACCCTCGAATAATATCTTCACACTAAAACTTACGAAAAGTACCACTATACGATTTCATGTATTTACCTGTGTTTTTCTCGTGGACAATATGATGTAGCTGGCCAGAGTGCTACATAAGTTAATCACACTTTCTATAAATTGTCAGTTTTGTCATGCTATTTCGATCTTAAATTATGAGTACTGTTGGTAATTTCTCTCCCGACACAATCGCTCCTGTCTTAATTATATACAAACAGCCATGAGTGAAATGGAGGCAAGCCATTTTTAACATTTCATAGTGGGATCTCCCGCTCCCACTCCAGGGAAAGCGTCTATAATCACCACATCTTTGATGAGTTTTACTGTTTTAAAGTATTGGTATGACCCGTCCGCAACCCGTTCTCTCGTCTCCCGCTTTTGAGGCGGAGGATCTGACCGCTACAGCATTAAGGAACGAAATCAAAAATAATGAAATAAACAGAAAATATCTTGTTTACAGTTTATTAAGTTTCTTTCGTCTTATAAATATTGTAGCAGCAATAACAGCTAGCACCAATACCAAACCCAAACATATCGCACCAATAAGTACCTTAGATACTTTTGTTCCAGTTGGTGGCAGAACTGAAATTAATTGAAAATAAAACAAGAAATACTTGTCATGGAATTTTTAATATATCTAGTTGATTACTAATAAAAGTAGGAACATGTTCATAGTTTACTGTCTGTTTTATAGTGTTAAACACCTCATGTAATAAAATAAGTTCAGTAATTCAAGAAATTAACAGCAGTAATTACCAGAATGCATAAATTGAGAGCTAATCATGATAAGTTATACTTGTACAGACTTCACGAAATATTTGGAAAACCTGTCATTGCGTAAGCTCAATTTTAATATATTTCCATTCTTGTTCAAACAATTATTCATCCCAATTTGTAAGTCCAAAGACAGTAGTAACATACCTTTATTACACCGACTGCTTTGCCACCCAGCTTCACACCCATGTTGACACTGTCCATCGGTCGTATCGCATACAGTACCATTAGCACAGTGTCCAGAACAGTCCTCCGTACAATTATCACCATATGTACCATTCTGGCATTCTAGGATAGGTAGATCAACACATCGTATTGGAATTTGTAATAGTTGGAAAACCTGTCATTGCGTAAGCTCAATTTTAATATATTTCCATTCTTGTTCAAACAATTATTCATCCCAATTTGTAAGTCCAAAGACAGTAGTAACATACCTTTATTACACCGACTGCTTTGCCATCCAGCTTCACACCCATGTCGACACTGTCCATCGGTCGTATCGCATACAGTACCATTAGCACAGTGTCCAGAACAGTCCTCCGTACAATTATCACCATATGTACCATTCTGGCATTCTAGGATAGGTAGATCAACACATCGTATTGGAATTTGTAATAGTTGGAAAACCTGTCATTGCGTAAGCTCAATTTTAATATATTTCCATTCTTGTTCAAACAATTATTCATCCCAATTTGTAAGTCCAAAGACAGTAGTAACATACCTTTATTACACCGACTGCTTTGCCATCCAGCTTCACACCCATGTTGACACTGTCCATCGATCGTATCGCATACAGTACCATTAGCACAGTGTCCAGAACAGTCCTCCGTACAATTATCACCATATGTACCATTCTGGCATTCTAGGATAGGTAGATCAACACATCGTATTGGAATTTGTAATAGTTGGAGAACCTGTCATTGCGTAAGCTCAATTTTAATATATTTCCATTCTTGTTCAAACAATTATTCATCCGAATTTGTAAGTCCAAAGACAGTAGTAACATAACTTTATTACACCGACTGCTTTGCCATCCAGCTTCACACCCATGTTGACACTGTCCATCGATCGTATCGCATACAGTACCATTAGCACAGTGTCCAGACCAGTCCTCCGTACGATTATCACCATATGTACCATTCTGGCATTCTAGGATAGGTAGATCAACACATCGTATTGGAATTTGTAATAGTTGGAAAACCTGTCATTGCGTAAGCTCAATTTTAATATATTTCCATTCTTGTTCAAACAATTATTCATCCCAATTTGTAAGTTCAAAGACAGTAGTAACATACCTTTATTACACCGACTGCTTTGCCATCCAGCTTCACACCCATGTTGACACTGTCCATCGATCGTATCGCATACAGTACCATTAGGACAGTGTCCAGAACAGTCCTCTGTACAATTATCACCATATGTACCATTCTGGCATTCTAGGATAGGTAGATCAACACATCGTATTGGAATTTGTAATAGTTTACATCTATCATACAGTGTATATCTAATCATATACGTCAACTAGGAATGTACCAAACAGAAACATGGCGGGTTCTCATGATTTGAATTGGTACGCCTTGCAATGGTAATATAAGTCCCTACGTGACACGGTATGTGAGGGCTGATATTACATTTCAGGTTGATAAATGCATTATATCATTAATCTTTGAAATTGTAAAATGTAAGTTATAATTAAAAGTTGACCCTTGCATACACATTTTAATCATTTAATTACCTTTATTACACATCTTCCTATCACCGGTCCATCCTGGTTTACATCCATATTCACAGGCTCCCGCTAGTCTATCGGTGTATGACAATGGCTTGTTCAGTCGGCAGTGGCATGGCATCGAACAGTTTAGACCACAGAAATCTTCGGCGCAATCTGAAACAGTTATTTTGAGGCATAGTTTAAATGGTTCACGTCACCTAAACATCAAACTTTGAAATTTACGACAGTGTTAATCATGATCAATCTTCGCCTTCGCGCAGTCTGAACCGAATAGTCCCTGTTCGCTTTTAAGCCATTCAGTCATCGTGGAAGCATTTATGAAATTGTTTAGGACCAACAATACTATAAAATATATGCACTTTGGTCGTACTCGTCCATAACTGTTAAGTCTCTGAAAAACGGTTTTACAATAGAGTGGCTCAATGTGTAATCCGCATTGTGGAAATAAACCCCGGACTAGGAAAATATTCCTAATGTGTCCTAATATTACCTAGTCCCTCTATGTAATCCATCCCTTGACATTTCTGTGTCTACCTATCTCTTTGGTTTAAGTCCAGGATCAATTAATTAGTTGTTTGTTCAGGACGGATCTCTGCTAGTATTTCCATTAGATTAACGTGTCAAATATAAATATATTCACGTTAAGTGTGTGCAGCTAAAATGTTGTGCCAAGTTTTTCCCGTTTAGATGGGCATCGTTGACCCTTAAAATGTTGTACGGCAACGTTATCCGACATTGATATACATGGCATACATGTAGCATACAAGGTATTTGATGAATCGGTTAAGGTAAACTGATCCTGATATATCAGATTTATTTAACCTTTACTCACATCCTATATCTATAAGATTTTAATCTTTAAATTGTAGTTTCGCTTGCCATATTATAATGTATATTAATAGTGACTAATTGGTCCGTCGGGCCGGGTGTATTTATTTATATGTTTTTGTATATATGTATTGAAATTATTTGTACACATCTCACTGAAATAAATGATTTACTTACTTATTTATTTACTTACTTATATCAAGCTATGATGTTCAGATACAGTATTGAGACAAAAGAATGAAAGTGTTTATTATCAACACTGTTTCGAAACTCCACAGTGGTTAAAGTGACTGACGCAGAAACTTCTTAAGTCGTTTATATTTGGGGAAATGCTAGGTTTTACTCTTTTACCTGCCCATAACTGAACCTCACAAAGGTACAGTGTTGCTGTCTTTGCTCCGAATAGACGTATACGAGTTACTTTGACGGGTATAAAAACGTCTTCATAGGGCTTGTGTGTTACATCATGTCTGTGTCCAATGAATGTCCATGTATCATTTCTCTGTTTGTGTACTTGAACTCGTACACCTGTTCCATTGGTTCCATCTATTTTATAGTAGAGACCTATTATCGATTATACTGTTCAACGTGTTTTATAAAAAGCATTTGAATGAAAAAACGGAAATTATCAACGATTGAAGTCATTTATATTCAAAAGCGAAGACATGTTGCGATATTTTGAAGATACAAAAGAAATGCTCATCACAACGTCTTTTAAATAGTATGTTGTACAGGCTTTTAGCATCCCTTGTATATCATGTAAATGAAACCGGCGCAAACATGCTGATGACGTTACTTTATTTTATTCGAAAAATGGGTCATCTCGTTTTGAGAAAATTAAGATTAGGAATATAAAGCATGATTAAGTAATATAATTAATTTCACGATTTTTGTAATTACATGCCATTATTGTTTGTACACTTTTTCATTTCTCTCTTTTGCATATGATACAGGATATCATTTCGAGTTTAAGAGACGAACGTAACTTTAACGTACCAGATTACGATTTTCAGCATTCGAGCAGTTATAAAACAAGAAATATACATTAAAAAAAAATACCGAATTGTCACCGGGTCCGGATCTAGTCTCCAGGTTCGACTCGAGACGTTTAGTCTAAAGGTCCGACCCTGGACCTGGAGACAAACTATTCGGGGTTTTCTCCGGGTCCGGGAAAATCTTTCTCATGGTTTTATAGGTTTTATTTCATTTACATCTTACTAATCACCATTCCTGTACGGTTGTTGTTTTGTTATAATTGGTAACTTATTATATCTGCAAATAAATATTTGTTTTACAAGCGAAATCATAACGTTTTATGATGACTTTGCGTTTTTGGTCAAGGGAACCAACTCGTGACAATGGCTACATTGCGGCACAGAAATGAAATGTGGTGAAACGCCTTTTTAATGTAGATATCTTCAATTAAATACTTGTTTAACAATTTAATACGTTTCGTTGCACTTTGAGTGTTATGTCGAGGGAAGTTACTCGTCTACATTTGGAAAAACAAAACTTTAAGCCAAGTTTGTAACGTTCCTTTTGTGTAGAATTGATGACAATGGTTGAAAATAATACGTGAATGCATTTGAAGACCGAAGGTCGAGTAAAATATAGATTCAATTTATTTTTCATTGAGATTACAACTTTTTAAACGTGAAATGAAGAACATGAATGGCGGATGAATATTTTCTACAATACTTAGACCACGCCCAATAGAATGTATTCTAATACGTAGGAGTTTAAGAGACGACGGTTATGTCATTACAGTTCCTGCCTTTTGGCGTGATAATCTTCGTTGTATGGTGCGGAATGTTGCAGACGAGGTAATCAAAGCATTCTGCTTAACCCTTTCATATACACATATCTGAAGGAGATGAATTTAAAAAAACCATCTGAACAAATATGGAAAAGCTTGCGACAATGAGTAATGTTTTCGCAAGTCGTATTCTGTTGGTGTGTTATAATATTATTGAGATTAGGATTTTCAGCATTCGAGCAGTTATAAAACAAGAAATATACATTAAAAAAAATAACGAAGTGTCACCGGGTCCGGATCTCTAGATATCTAGTCTCCAGGTTCACCTCTAGACGTTTAGTCTAGAGGTCCGACCCCGGACCTGAGACAAACTATTCGGGGTTTTCTCCGGGTCCGGGAAAATCTTTCTCATGGTTATATAGGTTTTATTTCTTTTACATCTTACACATCACCATTCATGTACGGTTATTGTTTTGTAATAATTGATAACTTTTTATACCTGCAAAATAAATACTTGTTTTACAAGCGAAACCGAAACGTTTTATGGCGACTTTGCGTTTTTGGTCAGGGGACCAACTCGTGACAATGGCTACATCAAGATATGCCAAGATGTACCAATACAATTTTTTCACTGACGTGTCTTATACTTGTTTATCACTTCAAGTACGTTACAATTCATTCATTAAAAAGCACAAAGGAAAATTTATAATCTATTCTGGCTGAATTCAATGTTATTGTTCAAAAACATGCATTGTGGTCAATGTAAGCATATACTTTTGCAAGTACAATTCAGGAACCGGGGAGTCTGTTCGTACCCACAGCCATGTCAGGCTTTTCATTGTCTGCTTGAAGAAATAATGAAATGTGGTAAAAACCCTATCTAATGTAGATATCTTCAATTAAATACTTGTTTAACAAGCGAATACGTTTTGTTGCACTTTGAGTGTTATGTCGAGGGAAGTTTCTCGTCTATATTTGGAAAAACAAAACTTTAAGCCAAGTTTGTAACGTTCCTTTGTTGTAGAATTGATGACAATGGTTTTAAAAAATACATAAATGCATTGGAAGACCTAAGGTCGAGTAAAATCTAGATTTTCCCACGCTACGAGTCGTATAATACGAACCCATGTATTGCTCATATAACGTTATGGTCCTATTAGTATATACCTCTTATAAATAAAGAGTGAACAAAGTTAAAAAATATACAGATTCAATTTATTTTTCATTGAGATTACTATTTTTTAAACGTGAAATGAAGAATATGAATGGCGGATGAATATTTACTACAATACTTAGGCCACGCCCAATTGAATGTATTCTGATACGTGACCCCGCCCATTACTATCATCAATTAATATTATATTAAGTGTTGCTATACGCGAAAGGCTCCGCATTGCTTAAGTTATGTTTCTAGAGCGGCGATGTTTTAAAATTGTTTCACTCCCAGTTCCAATAATGATGATGACATACCAAGACGTACCAATACATTTTTTGACTGAAGTGTCTTATATTTGTTTATCACTTCAAGTACGTTATAATTCATTCCTTAAAAACAACGAAGGAAAATTTATAATCTATTCTGGGTGAATTTAATGTTATTGTTCAAAAACTTAACATGCATGGTGGTCAATGGAAGCATATACTTTTGCAAGTACAATTCAGGAACCGGGGAGTCTGTTCGTACCCACAGCCATGTCAGGCTTTTCATTGTCTGCTTGCAAGTAGTAAATTCACTATGTAACTGTTAAAGATCTAGTATTATTGGCTTACATGTATCTATTTGAATGTCGACATATATGTGTGTTGTCCATTACCAGAGAATGTCGTGACGTATCACCGTTATATACTTACCGTACAAATGGATACTATAACCCTGAATAAGATAGTGACCCTCTAAGTTTATCTCCACCCATTGTTCGGTCCGGGAACTAAGTATTGCGCATTCGGTCCAGGAATTTTCTTTGACCACACCATCGACAATGTATTTTAAAACACCATGTGCTAGTCTACTTGCTTTAGCAGATTTACCAAAGGCAATGTTTCTACCTGTAATGCAACGCAACCTGTCTTATCTACACATATATTAAACAAGAAATGTCGTTTAAACAATATAAACTGCGTCGACGGAATTATGATCAGTGAGACTTTATTATAACACGTATTTCAAAATTACAAGATTGATAAGAAATATAAACAGGTTTCCACAATAACAATATTGCAAAATTTAATAAAACACTGAATGTACATTTAAACACTGAATGTACATTTAAACACTGAATGAACATTTAAACACTGAATGTACATTTAAAGGTTTTTTTAAAAAAAAAAAAAATGTTTTGGTGTGCGGGGGCAAACACTATCAGTATATGGAAAAGTTTGACGATCCCTTTACATGTTTTATGTAAGATTTCAATGTTGTCATATATTGGAAAAACAATACACATCCTAATGCCCTTCATATGAAACTGTTAACAACATGCAGTATTAAAAACTCTTTTTACAATGATATAAACCATTTTATTCCGGGATTAACCCGAAAAAATGTGCGGATTACGTTATAAACAATATTTTCAGCATACATGCAGTGGCAAGACTAAGAACGGCATTTGGCAATTTATTGATTTATGACAAATGACATAATAGCATCCCTGGGGATTAAAGAATATGTAAAATGTGCAACTTGAATGTTATTAAGAATGTATATGTATGCCCTATGTATCGTCCGTCTTAAAAGATCAAATTTACATTCAAAGTACTATCATTATCACTGAATAAATTAAAGCATATATTGAATAATGACAGATAAGCATAATACGAAAACTTAATGTATACTGTATGACAAATACAAAACGCGCATCTAAAATAGTATCTTAGTCTGATAAAAATCAAATACTTTACTAATTTAAATTCCAAACACAATTTCAAACACGTAAAATACAATTTACTGGATAATCTTATGTATCGCATGACATTTATTTCACCTATACTATCTGTAGTTACTTTCTTTAAAAGTTGTTATGTTGTATATGGCCGTTTCCCGGTAGCTCAGTTGGTAGCTTCGCGTGCTGACAATCCAGGATATGTGAGTTCGAACCCAAGCTCTGCCAATATTCATTGTGACAAGCGTCATTCGTCTTCCACCATTGAGCTAAAAGTATGTGTGGAAAAGCAGCCAGTTGCTTTGAAAGTGTATTGTATGGAGAACAAGTGTGAGAACGTCAGGAAGCACATGAGTAGGGGAACTAGCAGCTGTGATATGACTGACACATTGTTGAAAACGGCGTTAAATCCCAATCGATCGATATTGCACCAACATGTAAATCTTTATACTACTGAATAATTTGAACTTTTGGACTTGAACTTGTTATTCAACTCAATATACCTCCCTATCCAGCTAATAAAACTAGCCTCAAAGTAAAAATTCGATATAGTACCTCCCTTTATATAAATGTATGTATATAGTATGCATTGCATAAACAGTATATAATAATAATTTAATTTTGTTAACATCGAAAAACAAATTCAACAATGAAAATGAATATTTGGGCATATGGATACTAACCCGAAATGTAATGCTATTTTAACGTTATATGAACACCCATTTGATTAACTGCACGACCGTCGAGGGTAAATATATACACATAATTGAAAATCTTCTTCCCAACCTGCTCGCGAAATGGCGTTATTGTCGATTTTGAGGGTAATCAACCCCCAATACTTACCCACTGTACACCATGTATGTAATTACGGGATGGGGACGCATCATATATTTGATGTATGTCAGAACAACATATACACCTCATAATGATTAGAAGAAAACCATCGTTGGACGCTCAAATATCATACCTTGGGATTTTTATCAGTCTTATCACGGTTTTGACAGATAAAAAATATTGTGTTTCTGATTGGATGCAGCACAATGTTATACTGCGCCAAACAGCCAATCAGATCCCTCGTAATTAAACAATTTTTGTTATGTGTACACATTTGGAGAGATGACATGTATATGGCCCGGTTAGCTAAGTTGGTAGAGTACTCGCTCTTAAAGCGATATATCACGGATTCGAGCCCTGGAATGGCTGCATGATTTTCTATCGATGTGAATTAACTCTCCTTCATTTCTGATAATAATATCTGAAATCGTACTGTTCCTTCCTGAAATTCGATTATAAACTTCAGTAATTTTGGAGACTGTAAACATAACGCACAGTTACGATTCGAGTGCGCAGACATTTGTATTTGTCTACACGTATCGAAAATGTAAGCCTCATTTCGATTGAGTGATGTGCATACTATTCTGTTCTGTCAACACGGCGATACAACAGATAAAAATCCCACGGTTTGATGTTGGAGCATAGCGGAGTCAACAGCCGTGGGTGTCCGACGATGGAAGAATACATGTCTTACGTTCCTTCTTCAAGTGGTTTCTAAATGCGTTTACAATAAACACAAATTATTCGATTCTACGCATTGCTAATTTGATCACTGAATGCGCCTCGCCCTAGTTACCTTTTTGTAGATAGACGAATGTTTCGGGTATAAAACTGTATTGGCTTTGACTTACATAATGAAAGAGTATAGTTCTTAAACGCGATTTATTGTGTTTAATAAATGATATGTTGTGTTGTCGTTAAATGTTGCATGTTTGTATATGTATTTGCATGCATTGCAAATCAAATCAAATGAAACAGTAGGAGTTTGCTAATGTACAAGATATGTATACTATTATTGTATGTTCATTATGCTCTTGTATCCTTTTCATAGCATGTGCTAACCTTCGCTTCATACTAATGACAAACTAATATTCAATGTAGCTATTTGAATGCGTGAATGGACTGTATCGGAGTCACACAATGAAGTAAATTGTCCAATTACAGTCGTGGATTGACACCACAGAGTTACATCCGCCGTTTCAGATGTTATCGGTCTGGGGTTTTACAATTTGCATGAGATATGATCACGATTTTCCTTTTGTATTATAATACGTAAAGCAGTCTAAACGCTTTACCAGCACTGCAAACGTAACACTGGTATGTCCGATCTCATTCTAATTGCACGAAGATGCGATATATCTGATAGGAGGAGGCAATACTAGATATTTTATCTCCATGTTGAAGACCGTGGTGCAGTGGTAAAGCGTCGTACCAAAGATCACGAGTTCGAATTCCGTGATGAGCGGTTTCTGCCTTTGGGATTTACCCACCCAAACGGCGCGAGTACTGGATATGTCTCTGGGATGCAGTCATCAAGCTTAAAGCCTGTTTCGCAATCAATGTACAACAAATAATTTAAAATTATCTTTTTATACTGAAAATGTTTACTCCTAAATATGAAGTATTTCAAACATTTATCGATGCATTATAAATACAAGGAAGTAGTTGATGGATACACATACATAGTGACCATATATGACCAACGTAACATGAACACGGACGTTAATTAAAGAGCAGTCTTGTTTACCAAGGCGTTTGAATAAAAGATATATATAGTGTCGTATATGAACGTTTGTGAAAAACCGTGATGTAGTGGTCGAACGGTGGCCTCTCGTACGTAAGGTCCAAAATTCGAATCCCTGGATGAGCTGGTTCTGCTGTTTGGATTTTGCCACATACATGACACGAGTACTGCTTAAATCTTCAGGAAGCAGACATCAACGGTCATGATGAATATAATCGGCAAAGTAGCTTCCCAATCGATGTTAACAAGATAAAGAACGGAGAAGATCTCTGTCAGACTGTTTAATAGCAGGCTGTTCTAGATATTATCCGGTCGCAAAGTCCAAAAAGTTAGTTTTCGTGTAGTGTTACCCATGTCATAAAGAGAGCATCTCACATCACGTGATTCATAACCTTATACATACCTCCATATATACGAACATCGCAGAGAACCAGGCGTGAGCTTGTATTTCTCAGTACAATTCGAATGTGATTTCCAAAAATTGGTGTATCACACATAATATCGAATTTGGTGTTATTGTTATTCCCTGCTCTATCACTGTAACACTCCATTCCTTGTGGGTTTATCCAGCTGTTCAATGGAGCAGTCCCCGCGATAATTTTAAAGTTATCGAACTGGTCTAAAATAGAAAGCATACATCGAAATGAAGTGCTCTTCTTTTTCAATATATATATTTTTGTGTGCACACGCAACGATTAACGAATGTAGTAGTCGCCACTGTCAATGTGGTCACTTTTAGGCGTATAGGTCACAATGCACCAAATCAATTCCTTCTTTGTTTCCTTGTGAATCAACCAATTTTATCCCTCAATTGTTACACCTGTAAACGGTGTCATGTATCATGCAATAAATAATTCCTGCATTTTCTCTGAAGTTTATTAAAGTAATTGATATACATATATGCATGTCGATATGTGTATAATATATTATCTGATTTACCAAAGCCGAACGTTGAAAAGACAATAGTGTTTACCAGGGAAATTATGTAATGGTTTTAAGACAAAACTTATGTGACAAACGAAGACATTTATCTGTGATACATGTTTCTCCTTTTCCAACGATGTCAACATTTTGTTTAATTAGGGCATGTTTTCATTTATATGTTAAGTGGCCAAACAATAATGAAACAAGATGAAATTCTTTAGAAATTACTTTATGTAAGTTTACAACAAACCTAGATATTCATCCTTTGTAAGGAATGTGAGGCCTGTAATGTAATGCTGCTTTTCTAACGCAAGTTGCCACCACGGTGGGTTGTTCCTTGTCTGTATGCCCGTATGAGTACAGGAGGTCACACTATCATCGATTGCATACTTTGCATTTTGTTCGTTGTGGCGGTCAGAATCTCTGACTCTGACTTGGCTTTTTTGGGCAATATTTTCTAAAACGATAAATTGACGAACATGTTAACAACGCCTTACAAGATGATAGAAACAATCGATTGCATGAAAAAACGACCGCCTGATTTGCTGAAATACAATATAAATGGTTAAACAAGGACATTTAGCTGCGTGTCCTTGTATATGTCTGTGTGTATGTGTCTGTCCGTTTGTCTGTCTGTCTGTCTGTCTGTTTGTCTGTCTGTCTGACTGTATGTCTGCCTGTATGAATGTATGTCTGTTTTTCTGTCAGTCTGTCGGTCTGATTTTTCCACAGCGTCCTGTACGATAGATTTCGAGTTGTTCGTGTGACGTGGGCCCATCAAAAATGTTATATAGAAATAAAAACTCACTGTACTGGCACCCCGGTCCCATCCAATAAACAGAACAGCCTAATTTACAATCCCCTGTGACGTCGTCGCACGGTTCTCCATTCGCACAATGACACATATAATTGCAGTCTGGACCGAAAAACATCCCGTTACCACATGAACAATCTGCCGAATTGAACAAAAATAGCTTTATTAATAGACAGCAGTCTGACCTGCATTCTGTATCTGGAATGTGTTATATAATCTTCATAGTTAATATAATTTTTTTCGACGTGCAACATATCTGCAGTAGACGACCATGTACTATCTAACAATTATTGAAATAAGTTGAAAACATTGTAGCCAAAGTAGAATGTGTTCATCATGCCACAATTTTTTCAAAATGAGTCCGTTTCAAAGGCGAAATAATGTCTGCCATATGGAAAGGAGGAACCCCTAAATATAGGCAAGAGGTCATTAGAAGAACACTCGCATATGCATACTCGCATATCAAATAAAGGTAATATATGTTCTTCATTAAAACAATAACTGAGCTATTCTCCATGTGCAATGATAGTGTTCCATCCCCGATTTGATATAATTTAATCATTCTTATGAACATTAATACGAAACAAATACATAAATGGTTTTTTTCGGTCTTAGGTAACATGTGTGAGAATTTTAGTACCATAGTGCGTAAACAAAACTTTGTTTGCCTAGAAATGTTTGTACATCTGAATATGTGACAATAGGCGTAAATTCTTTGTAAATATGTAGAGAATGAACTGGAACTGTTTGATTTGATCATTTTAGGTAGTTTGACCTTGTGTGAAAGTGAAAGTAGAGGATGTGGAAACCCAGTTTCAGCCCAGCTGGATTGTGGTTAAAAGGACGGTCCCCATCTTCACAGAGCTAATTTTTTCTTGCATAATGCATGACCCCACATTTTCTATGGATTATTGTAAAGGTAAGAACTATTTCTTTTCAATGATATATGTGTTTTACCTGGGAAACGCTTAGAAAGTGTGACAAACGAGGGTTGAAGCTGGTTGATTTACATGTAAACAATGAAGGAATTTAGTTTGTGTATTGTGACCTTCTGAAATGAAACTGGCAAAATCCATGGGGGCCGCCATTTTGGTTAGGTATAAAATGAGACGAAAAACACGGATTGAAAATTATTATCGTCTTTTAATCATTTTTTTTTTAAATCGATATTTAAGATCATTCAAGTGCTGTATTATTTTCGTGTGAATTAACATTTGTGCGAAAAAGTTAAAAATAAATGGAACTCTGTAAGAAATATGTTTCCCCGTTCGTCAAAGAAACGACAGCAAACGACAGCTTTATCTTACTACGCCCGTCTGCTGCAAGGCGTCATAAACCGTCTCTAATTGGGAAAGGGTTTAGCAGAAATGTGACCCCTTACATAATTTGTTCCTGTCATATTCGCAGTCGCCAGGTGGCATTAGACAAGGGCTGATATATTTTACCTTTTAACCATAAAGCGGGTGATTGATAAAGGATCATCTTGGCCCTCATGTTTTAACCTAGTTCATTATAAATGTATTCCGTGATTTTCTGAAAGTCTTTACTTTATTATTTCCTGTTTGTAATATTAGACGACATCAATACGAATTCCGAACATGTTTTGATCATGCAAGAAACATGACATTAATAACGAGCATAGCTCGTTATGAGGTTTAACCTTAATAAGGGGAAATTTCCTATATTCAGTATGGAAAAAAATTGGGTGCAAAGATACTACGGCCCAGCTCATGAAATCCAAATGAAATTACATAGAACAAAGCAGGGAACCATGGCCGACATTTATTCATATCCGGCCGACGTCACATCCGTCCAAATCAAGCTGGTTCCCGAGATATCGACAATAACTTTTTTGTTTACAGTAAAGGCTGATAACCAGAACCTATCGGCTACGATTCCCTTGTTTTAGGTAAGAATATTTATCTCTCTCGTTTTCGTAACATATATTAACACAGACAATATCATTTTGGCGTTCTTGTAGGTAAAGATATAAGATCTAGCTGTATTGTAAATTTGAATGTTTTGCATTCATTGACGGATGTTCCTTGCGATGGAATAACTGTCTGATCCAAGATGCTCTTCGTGGTAAATTTGTTTCACTAGATCAATGACAATGCTTCACAGACCTACTAAAGTCGTCAGTCCTTCTGACAAAACTCCTTTGGACGGTCAAAGATCGATGCAAAAATTGGTTGAACATACACCCTGTGACACAAATCAGAGACATGTATTTTATGTCTCTGCCCAAATACACCAGAACAATGTTCAAGTCCCTATGCATAAATGTCACAAAAATAGCACATGTATAAGAAAGTAAATCTATTTTTAGAAGTGTTCTCGAGTGCAGATTGTTTATCGTTACACATTTAATGACGTAATATCTTACGTGTCTACTGCATGGCATCCACTTCATTTTTTAGTGGTGAACACATTTGCAATGTGGACGGAATATTTAAGACTAATGGCTAATCAGGTAAAACTAACAGCTTTTTAGGCGAAAAGAACCCAAGAAGAAACGTCCCCAGTGTATTCAAGAGACATATCGGGTGTCCAAAAAAGGAAGTTTGAACAAGTTTTCTAAAAGCCTTGACTGGAGACACATATCCATGGCCGAGACGGATTTATATAGGCATGCCTTGTGCTGTGTGTCCTTAACAAAATTTTAAAAAATGTTTTTACAATTGATAAATGGATGTGATAATCAAAAATTAATCTTAACAAGGCACATTGCATGTCCGGACGGTAGCCAGAAATCTCGACCCAAAGAATTCTCGACCCCATTATCGGATTATATAGGTGTGAATGGATGGTTTAACACACAGGCGTCATAAACAAAATACTGATTCTTGATACTTACTTACCTGTTGATTGATTATTTAAATGATCTTGATGTGTTCTAAATAGTTAATCTGCTGCGGACGACTTTGAAAACATTTGGTGAGAAAAGGAGAATATGTACATGACAGGTTGACTTCTGGCTAAGGTATAGTTATATTAATGAATAAGGAAGATTGTGAGAAAAGGAGGAAATGTCCTCTATCAAACAATACTTCAAATCTTAAGAATACTTTGAAAACCATGATATAGGATAATTTATAACAATGTTGAAACATACATCATTATTACATTAATCATTATCTAAATGTAGTGATTATACAACAAAAGAACCATCATCCATTCACACCTATATAAACTGGGGTCTAAATTGGGGTCGACTATTCTTAGGAAATTGGGGTCGAGAATTCTGGAAGCCGTCAGGACCACTGTGATGCTTTAAAAGAATCCATCCTGCAGCTAAACATCATTCAAGTAAGTATATTAGAAAATGCACAATTGGTTTTAATTCAAAAGCATTGTGAGAAGTATAATTGCATATTGTCAACAATTTGACCTTTTTTCACAATGTTTTCAAACATCATATGCTGTAAGGTCAAATGTCATCTTCATAAGATAAACACAAATGTAAGTTACATCTGTATCATCAGTAATTATAATAATCCTATGTCAATTAAAATGTTGATTCATCTTTGATTGTCAACAATATCTGTATAAACCCCTCAATGGCTACTTTTTCTGAACACAAGTGGGGAATTGGCCCCTTTTCAAAAAATTATAGAAGCATCTTTGCCCAAATATACTCAAATGAAAAATGTATAAAAATACCAAAATACACCGGAATCCTCAAAGTCTACCTAATTCTTAAAAAAATGCCCCAAATACCTGAATCAGAATTCAGTGAAGATTGGGATTTTCCGCACAAATTGGGCGAGAACTGGTTGTATCCCCAGAACATTGTGCGTGATTAATATAAGATTAAAGCTTGTTTCACAATTGATGTAAAAAAGATAAGTTTAAAGTCACTGGTTTAAAGGAATAATCTAGATAAGACTGCACAGGGGTACAAACTGGTCTAAAACAAAACTGGTTGCAGAACCCAAAGCTTGGCTTTTTGACATAACTAATATACATGTATATTGTTTTCAATTCTGGTCTATTTTTTAAATATTAGGCTATTTAAAAGGAAAAAGGTATAAATAGTGTTTGTAATCTCATTCTTTAATTTATCATTTCGTTTTATATAATATTAGTTATTTGGTCCCAGTATTTTTAAAATTCCTAGTATTAAACCCACTATAATAATGAAATGAAACAATATCAATTTGTTTTGCTTATGAAAGGTGGTTGATGAATAAATCAGTTATTTGGTCTGTTACTGACCCATTACGGAACAATTTTGTGTTCAATTTCATAAACACAATTTACAGTTGTAATATTGTTAGTGGTTTCCGTGATTTTGAGATAGAAAAAGGTGAATCGATGAGTGGCGGCCGTTTTGTCGACTATTGACTTTGCAGTTATTGTCTGATGTCATTTATTATAACTGCATCAAGTTTTATTTTAAAACAGAATGGATTTAGAACGTCCCATACAATCATGGAATAACAGTTCTGATGGCGATTACTGGAGAGGAAATTCATATAAGCAGTTAGTGATATACCCCTGCAGTTAGTGATATACCCCTTGGTCATTGGTACCTGTCTATACAATGAAAATATCATGCATCTTTGACTGTGGGGTAATATTCTTTCCTGCATACACATCAAAACAGTAAATGGATTGAGATCAACCTGTACAATCATGGAATCACAGCTGTTATGGCGATAATGGGAGAAGAAGTTCATATAGGCAGTTAGTGATATACCCATTGGTCATTGGTGCCTGTCAAAACAATGAAAATTGCATGCATCTTTGACTGTGGGATATAACTTCCTGCATCAACATCAAACACGGGAATATATTGAGAGAAACCCATTTACTGATGGAATTACAGCCGTTATGAGGAGGACAGGAGAGGAACTTCAGCTGATTACCTTTATTACTAATGGATTCATACAAGGTAATCTTTTTTAATGGATAAGTTTATCAAAATCATATCAAGCTTGTTTTATCTAATTAAATGTAGTATATAAAGGAAGTCCTGTTTTTTTATTGCACAGTTTGTGTTTTTTATGATCAGGTTTTGTCTGATGTCCTTTGGTCACACGCCATCAACAATTGCCTTGTGAACAATCTACAGGCAACATTTTACAACATCCAATATGAATGAAAGTTTATCAGAAAATCATCTCCATCAAATCTTGGCCAAGTTATAGACTGGGTCCTGTGAGGTGAAAAACTAGGTTTCAATGTCAATTTGAAGGAACATATTGAAAACACTCTGGATGCCTTATTTTAAACTTAAGCATGTTGAGATGTTTTCAGAATAACTGTTTTGATGATATCTAGGCTAAGTTTAAATATATTCGGTCATAAACTAGGTCATGTTGGGTCATAAACTAAGCAAATTGAAGGAAAATCTTGTTAGTCTAGAAACTACACTTTGCCTTGAGCAGCTTGATGCTTTGTCAGAATGTTTGTCTTGACAATATCTAGACCTAGTAAGAATAAGGGTCATGGTGGGTTAAAAACTAGGTCACTAGACCAAAATGAAGTAACATTTTGTTAACACTCAGACATTTTGAATGCTGCATTTTTTATTTTAACATGTTGAAATTTTGTCAGAACTGGTGTTTTGGTGAAATCTAAATTAAAATATAGGTCATGTTGGATAAAACCAACAATGAATTCCAAAGAAAAACATTTGAGAAAAAGCTTGTAAACAGCTTGACCTCAAGGTTTGATTCAGCATCTTGAAACTTTGTCAGAATGTTCGCTTGATGATTATTGATATCTAAACCAAGTTCAAATATTGGTCAAGTCGGGTCAAACATAAGGTCACTAGACCAAATTAAAAGAAAATCTTGTTAACACTCTGACAGCTGTTCTTTTAATGTTAGCATGTTGAAACTTTGGCAGAATAGATATTTTGAACATTGCTTTTAACCCAGAAACTATGTCACTAAGCCTTATTGAAGGAAAAACTTGTTTTCACTATTTACTTATTTTACCTTTCTGTATTGATTATGTTCATGTGATGAATTGAATGTTAAAATTGTTGAAGATTTGACTTTGCACCAAGAGATAAAGTAGGAATAGTGTACAACAGCTGTCTCAGTTCCGACAGCTTGAAACAGATTCCCTTATCATGGTAGTCACATACCTACAGGTTAGACCCATAATAGACGCTGTGCTCGTGATGAGGCTTTGCCTTTTTCATATTATTATTATCGTCTAGTCAATTACTTATAAATCATTTTTTATGGCCAAAGTATGCTCTTTAATTTTTGTTTATAATTATCTTACGTTTTTTTCGTAAATAGGTAGCACCTATAGATATATTACTGTTGTTTGTATTCGTAAATGACATGTGCGGATATTTGCACTTCCGCATTTATATTTGCTATAACAATCATTTTCCATATTTTCCTTATGATTGTTATTTAAGTGTTGTATCAGGCATGTCAATGTATATATTGCACAAAGGGGATGAACATATGTGTTCAAAGCGATTCTTAAATAAAATTCTTCTTCTTCTTCTTCTTCTTCTTCTTTTTCAACAACCCTTCTTTTACAACTAGGATTTTCAAAATAAGCTTTAGTTGTAGCTATTATAATATATTGTGAGCCTTGGGTTTTAGAATCTGAGAGTTGTATATATATATAATATATTTTATTAGGATGTGTTGTCGATTAACATGTACAATGCAAAACAGCAAAAATAAACGGTTGTACTTAGTACCTCTGTCCTTAAATGTATATGGTGTTGTTATTTGATTATATGTGTTTAACGTAAGTATATAAATGATTTATGTACGTTTGAAAGCATTGAATTAGAACATAATGTGGGTTTTCTCACGGAACGGCTCATATCTATTTGACTGCTTAAAACGATTGTGTGAGGCCTGCGCCGTCTAGCCAGGCTCTATACTGGCTCTATACTGAAACTGTTCAGCTCAGTAGTTTATCTTGATATGCCAAGAATTGGCTTTGGAGTCACCCACATACAAATTAGATAGTATTGGAAAGGTTAAGATGTAACTGAGTAATCAGTCATCTGGAAGCAATACAATCAATATTAGATGTTTCGGCTGTCACCACCATTGTCTGTGCCTGTTTGTATGGTGTTGAATATGACCTTTTCAGTATTTTAGTTTTATTGCGCCTTTTCCCAAGTTAATACACCACCTAATCGGTAACGTTTGAAAGCATTGAATTAGAGCATAATGTTTGTTGGTTGACTCACGGAACGGGTCATATCTATTTGACTACTAAAACTGATTGTGTGAGGCCGGCGCCGTCTAGCCAGGCTCTTTACTTAAACTGAGCCGAATTACGAGAAAACCAACATTGTGGACTCTGCTTATGTATCGATCCTGCTCAGCCTAAGCATGCCGCGCAGGCTAAACCAGACATACACTTTTCGCCTCCTGTGGATTTTCTGTTTCAGGAATCATTACTCTATATATCTATCCCTCTAAGACGGAATGTGTCGGTCCGTATTAGCCTGCGCGGACCGGGCAGGCTGATCAGGGTCGATACATAACGCAGAGTCCATAATGTTGGTTTTCTCACGGAACGGCTCATATCTATTTGACTGCTTAAAACGATTGTGTGAGGCCTGCGCCATCTAGCCAGGCTCTATACTGAAACTGTTCAGCTCAGTAGTTTATCTTGATATGCCAATAATTGGCTTTGGACTCACCCACATACAAATTAGATAGTATTGGAAAGGTTAAGATGTAACTGAGTAATCAGTCATCTGGAAGACAATACTATCAATATTAAGTATTTCTGCTGTTTGTACGGTGTTGAATATGACCTTTTCAGTATTTTAGTTTTATTGCGCCTTTTCCCAAGTTAATACACCACACAATCAGTAATTTTATTATGATACCCTTGATTTGTCGTGGTATTCTCCCGCCATCATAGCGCCAAGGAATGATGTCAATACATCTAGTCTTAATTATGTGGTATAACTTGACTGCGGACGAACATCGGTTATTTGTCTCAATGCTGACTTTCTAACCCTCTATCACCAATACATAAAGATACATTCAAGCAATAGTTTGTTTGTTTGAAATTTATTTCACGGCACTTTCAACAGTAATTTTATTGGTCGAGTGATGAGCGTCGGGTATTTAAACATGGGCGTCGCGGGTTCGATCCACAGTCGCGGCACACAAGTTTATGATGGCACATTTCCTAACCTAGTACTGGTTTGATTACGCAGAGATAATGGATAGGTGAACTGTCGTCGAGATATAACTGAAATAATTCAACAGTAATAATGTGACCTCACTGTATTTTCAAAAGATTTACTAGAACTAAAATAGGTTTTTCGGGACACGGATGCATTAGTCGCATTAGTTTTAAAAATACCCAGAGCTAAAAAAGTCATTACTACATTTTATACTTTAGCTTTGCGAGGTGGAGATTAAAACTCTGGCCTCGCGCTTTAGAGGAATCCTTCACAATGCTTCCTAATGGAGGCACATACTAATAATTGAGCCGTTCCACGAGAAAACCAACATTATTGACTGTGCGTAAAGTATCGACCCGGATCAGTCTAAGCATGCCGCGCAGGCTAACCCGGAAAGACACTTTTCGCCTCCAGGGGATTTTCTGTTTCGGGACTCATTACTCTATATTTATATCTCCCTGAGACAGAACTTGTATGACCGGATTAACCTGCGCGGATTGCGCAGTCTGATCTGGATCGATATATTACGCAGAGTCCATAATGTTGGTCACACACCACGCCTTTGGTGAAGAGTTTGTGTGTCTTTGTGTGTTAATTTAAATGCTTCGAAAATAAAGAAGAAAGAAATTGCCCAGCTGTATATACAAATCTGAACATTCATTCGAAATCACAATATGAAGATTAATTTCAGGAAAAGCAAACTCATTCTCAGAAAAAAGGAATATGTTTTTTGAATTGTGTTCCAGGAAAACCAAGCTTACCGTAGATATATATAAACATATATTTTTATATATAAATGCTCCAAATACTGCTTCTATGAACAGTACTGAACTAATTGAAGAACAGTGCAGTTCATATCAATCTTCGTGAAAGCACGCATTGATATGGATCTACAAAGGGCGCGAATGTCATGCGGCTGGTTTACACAGAACAAGATTTAATGATCACCGAACGGTTGAAACCAATGTGTAAGCAGGTTAACAGGCGAGTGCGTCAGTGCGAGTTTGCTGTTGACTCCTAGATATCACGATATAATCAATTCACGTGTTGAACGAATACTGGTTGATATATACATCGGAACATACAAGATTTGTGACGAAAATGGATGATTAATCTCGTTAATATATACATTGGAACATACAAGATTTGTGACGAAAATGGATGATTAATCTCGTTGATATATACATTGGAACATACAAGATTTGTGACGAAAATGGATGATTTATCTCGTTAATATATAACATACAAGATTTGTGACGAAAATGGATGATTAATCTCGTTAATATATACATTGGAACATACAAGATTTGTGACGAAAATGGATGATTAATCTCGTTGATATATACATTGGAACATACAAGATTTGTGACGAAAATGGATGATTTATCTCGTTAATATATAACATACAAGATTTGTGACGAAAATGGATGATTAATCTCGTTAATATATATAACATACAAGATTTGTGACGAAAATGGATGATTAATCTCGTTGATATATAACATATAACATACAAGATTTGTGACGAAAATGGATGATTAATCTCGTTGATATATAACATACAAGATTTGTGACGAAAATGGATGATTAATCTCGTTGATATATAACATACACGATTTGTTACGAAAATGGATGAGTAATCTCGTTACAGGCGTAATTAACCCTTTCCCACATTCAACAGATCTGCAGCAGACGACTTTGTAAACATTTGGCAAAAACACGGTAAATCTCCATAAATTAGGTTTAATCATTGAATAGAGTTGAAAACAGTATTGTAAAAAAAGAAATTGCTCGTTATGCCAACTAGTACCTGCTCGCAAAGAAGGATTTATGTTAAGTTTGACAAATTATTTTTAGATAAAAAGACTCGCCTTTGCAGCAGATGTCAAATTTGAACAATTCAGTTTGTGATGTTTTTTTAAATAAATTTTTAGTTTAAAACAATCTACTGATTCATAACTACTCTTTTTTGTGTTTTATAGATGTTATATGATATCTAAATGGAGAATTGTATCACATAACCCTTTCCCACATACAACAATCCTATAGCAGAATATAGATGAAATTATATTTATTTGCAAGAGCTGAAAACGTAATGGCAAAATGACAAATTGCTTATCATAAGAAATTTTCTCTTTTGCCATAATGTGTTCAAAGGTTGTCATCTGTAGATGCTTGAACTTCATTTGCAAGTGCGAAAGAGTTTAACTGGATCGATGAAAGATATATAGTTGTTTAGCGAACGTAGTACAAAATAAAAAAACTTAAGTTAAGCGAATATAGATAATTAGTCTTCAGAAAATGAAATGCAAGGCAATAAATAGTTAATGATTAATGTTACTTACCATAACAATGAAACAATAAAACGAAAACATATAGACAACACACTAACGTTCCTCTAATCTCCGGACCCATCTTGTGTATGACGAATTACAGTAGATATACTTCAGAACAAAAAGCAGGGAAGTTTTTATAAGGATAGGTTTTAGAGATCTAACACACCGAATATAGCAATATAAAAAATAGATGAAATACGTAAAAAAAGAATAAAACCATAATTAGTCACAGACACCTACAAGATGACCCGGACACAACATGCATATTTGGATCCAACGGCATGGATGCGAAGGCAGATTTTTAACGAGAAGTGATTTGCATGACGGTTTCACCGCTTTCAACTTATTTTCTGTTATGTGACGGCATTTCCTGGATAAGTTACCAGTACTACTGGTGCATTTATCCTAACACCAGCAAGTCAGCCGTAACACTAACCCAACAACACTGAGCGCAATGGAGGGAAGCCAGTCAGTCGTAACACTAACCCAACAACCCTGAGCGCCATGGAGGGAAGCCACTTAATCGTAACACTAACCCAACATCCCTGGGCGGATTGGAGGGAAACCAGTCAGTCGTAACAGTAACCCAACAACCCTGAGCGCCATGGAGGGAAGCCAGTCAGTCTTATCACTAATCCAACAACCCCGAGAGCCATGGAGGGAAGCCATTCAGTCGTAACACTAACCCAACAACAATGACAACCATGGAGGGAAGCCAGCCAGTCGTAACACTAACCCAACAACCCTGAGCTCCATGGAGGGAAGTCAGTTAGTCGTAACACTAGCCCAATAACCCTGAGAGCCATGTAGGGAAGCCAGTCAGCCGTAACCCTAACCCAACAACCTTGAGCGTCATGGAGGGAAGCCAGTCAATCGTAACACTAACCCAACATCCCTGAGCGGATTGGAGGGAAGCCAGTAAGTCGTAACACTAACCCAACAACCCTGAGCGCCATGTAGGGAAGCCAGTCAGTCGTAGCACTAATCCAACAACCCTGAGTGCCATGGAGGGAAGCCAGTCAGTCCTAACACTAATCCAACATCCCTGAGCGGATTGGAGGGAAGCCAGTCAGTCGTAACACTAACCCAACAATCATGAGCGTCATGGAGGGAAGCCAGTCTGTCATAACACTAACCCAACATCCCTGAGCGGATTGGAGGAAAGCCAGTATGTCATAACACTAACCCAACATCCCTGAGCGGATTGGAGGAAAGCCAGTAAGTCGTAACACTAACCCCACAACCCTGAGCGCCAATGAGGGAAGCCAGTCAGTCGTAACACTAACCCAACAACCTTGAGCGGATTGGAGGGAAGCCAGTCAGTCGTAGCACTAACCCAACAACGCTGAACGCCAAGGAGGGATGCTTGTCAGTTGTAACACTAACCCAACAATCCTGAGCGCCATTGAGGGAAGCCAGTCAGTCGTAGCACTAACCCGACAACCCTGAGCGTCATGGAGGAAAGTCAGTATGTCGTAACACTAACCCAACAACCCTGAGCGGATTGGAGGGAAGCCAGTAAGTCGTAACACTAACCCAACAACCCTGAGCGCCAAGGAGTTGTTTCTCACTGTGAGAATTGAACAATGGGGTAAAAGAAAGCTGACGATAACAGGGGTACAATACGATTTAGCTGACAACAATGTTGTTATAAAATTGTTAATAGCGACATTCTAGAATAAAATTACAGATTTTCAAAACAACCATCTAACAACTGTTCAGTGAGGTCAATTTGACTACATCCATGTCGTTGTGTCTTGCAAACATCGTCTTATTTTGCGTGACATAAGCTTTTAACAAAGACTATTTGTTAACACCAGTTAATAGTATTAACAGTATTTACAAGGCTTAATCCTTTCCTGATTCCAGTCTTGAAACATCTTCAGCAGACATCGTTTGAAAATATTGTGGCAAAAAGGAAAAAATTATCATAAATAAGTAACTCTCCCTTTTAGTTGCAGCACTCTTTCTTCTATTCAATAATGTTATTTTTGGTAGACTTGCGCATGCGCAGAGGCTGCCATAGTCATAGTGAGTTTGAAGTCACGTGATGAATATGCCCTTCACCACCAACAATTAAGTGCAATTTTTGGTTTGACTAATTTACGAATGCTCACAAAAGCAAACATAGAGTAACGAAAAAAAAATCCGATTATTCAAGCTTATAATAGAAAATAACAAGTCTTGTAAGTGTAAATATCATATGTAAAGTGTACACAATTATTTAGATATCACTACGCAAATATAGCACTGCACCGCGCAATTACCCTTTGTAAATTGTAACCCTTTTTTCCCTCTCGGCAGAGATGTAAACATCCACTCGCCCGCTAGCATAAGCGAGTGGAATGAAGGATCGGCTAGTACGAAATTCTAGGCGCTAGTCCATACATATTCGTTCATGTCCTTATTCATAAAGATAGTATGCATTGCTAAGCCTTTTCTTTCTCTTTCTCTCAGTCCATCTACTCCTTCGACAACGATTAACGATGACTTGCATTTTGGATAGGTGCTTTCGACAAGGTCCGCGTCTAAAGAAACAAATCACTTGTTTATAAAGCGTTTAGAATACTTTGATTATAATAGGCAGAACGAATAACGAATAAATCTTGCAAGAAATCGATCATTTCTTTCGGCCAAAATCAGGTAAATGACCCTCGGATATTGGTTGTTACAACATAACTGATTCATCACACTGTATTTTGATTGGTGAATGTGGTAACGTTTCCTACCATAAAATCATATTGATTCATTTTTGGTAGACTTGCGCATGCGCAGAGGCTGCCATAGTCATAGTGAGTTTGAAGTCACGTGATGTATATGCCCTTCACCACCAACAATTAAGTGCAATTTTTGGTTTGACTAATTTACGAATGCTCACAAAAGCAAACATAGAGTAACGAAAAAAAATCCGATTATTCAAGCTTATAATAGAAAATACCAAGTCTTGTAAGTGTAAATATCATATTTAAAGTGTACACAATTATTTAGATATCACTACGCAAATATAGCACTGCCCCGCGCAATTACCCTTTGTAAATTGTAACCCTTTTTTCCCTCTCGGCAGAGATGTAAACATCCACTCGCCCGCTAGCATAAGCGAGTGGAATGAAGGATCGGCTAGTACGAAATTCTAGGCGCTAGTCCATACATATTCGTTCATGTCCTTATTCATAAAGATAGTATGCATTGCTAAGCCTTTTCTTTCTTTTTCTCTCAGTCCATCTATTCCTTCGACAACGATTAACGATGACTTGCATTTTGGATAGGTGCTTTCGACAAGGTCCGCGTCTAAAGAAACAAATTTCATCAAATGATTTGAGCGCTTTAAATCACTTGTTTATAAAGCGTTTAGAATACTTTGATTATAATAGGCAGAACGAATAACGAATAAATCTTGCAAGAAATCGATCATTTCTTTCGGCCAAAATCAGGTAAATGACCCGCGGATATTGGTTGTTACAACATAACTGATTCATCCTTTTATTCTAAATTTGTATTACACAGTTCAAAATTAGATTTTGACAGTTTGTTCGTTATGATTTTGACGCGATTCAAGATTTTGACGCGATTATTTCGTTCATAGAGTTGATTACTAACAGATGACTAAGTTGATGATGGAAAGAACATTAACAAGTTAAGTTAAGCTAAAACATGCACAGGCAGGCGAGTGTTTCATTAGGATAAGTGCAACACTCAATTCCCAATCCTGCTTGCCCTTTAACAAATCACAACCCACCCCACAATATAAAAACTCTGCAGCAGACGAATTAAAAAGAATCTGAGCAAAGAAACAGAAAATCACATTTATTGGAAGTGTAATCATTGAATATAGTTGAAAACATTGTTGCAAAAGGAGAAAGCTTGTTATGAGCAATTTCTTCTTCTGCATCAATGTTTTCAAAAGTCGTCGGCTGCAATTACGTATGCAAGTGGGAAAGGTTTAAATAAGAAACACTTTTTCAAATGATAGTCAGTTGGCTATTCTAGTATATAATGTCCGTCTTAAATAATAATGACAAAACTTTCAAAAAACAAGAAAAAGATTTTTTACAATTTAATTGAAAACATATTTAATCAAAGTTGGGAAAGTTGTCCCTTTCCGTGCTTTTTTTATGAGAGTTCAAATCACAAGCAAAACTTATGGGACAGAGTTGACAAATAACACATTGACACGATTTCAGATTTAGGCTTTGTTTCTGCAAACTGCTGAAGAAGACAATACTGAGACACACATTTTGATTAAAAGTTTATTTAAAAAAAGGAATAATTTTATTTATGATAAACAACATTACAATGATGGTGTAGAAAATACATGTCAACAATACATTTTTCAATTTGTACATTCATTGCACAGACCAAATCTTAGCAAGTTTGAAATTATGGACCTCTCAGCACATTTTTTTCTCAATTCATTACTTCTTGGCAGGATTTTACTGCTAAAATTGATGATTTTTTTTATTTTTGGCCGGATTGCTCTAGCAATTCCGGTCTATAGATTGGCGAAGTCTGTCTCTCCGTCTGTCTGTTCGTCAACATTTTGGTTAAAGTTTCAGGTTGAGGCAAAATCTCAGCACTGGAAAGGGTTACACACTTGAAACTTTGCCTGAAGGTAACCGGTAAAATAAATATTCATATATGCACTTCTGTATCTCTTCTTAAACGATCGCAATTCTACCTTCAGTACTTTGTACTTTGATTATAATATAGAACTTCTATTTTTAAATCTAGTTTTTCAAAGTAGTCTGCTAGGTCCGTAGTATTTGGGTTAGAGTAAAGACGTGTCAATGTGGTTGCTTCTGTCCTACTTATGTGTTAACAGTATAATGGACGTTCTTTCCGTCCTTACAGGAGCAAGGATCAAGAGCCCACGTGTGATGCGGAAGACTTTCATCTTCGTTAACAATTGACCCTTTAAACTACCAATGTTCTGCCCATTGCCTGATCTGATAATAGGTTACACTTAGTCCATTTATTTATACATGTAACATACGGAAGTACATGAATGTAACTCACTACGGTTTAGACAAGGACTAAACTATAAATAAATGAGGCATTGTTTTATATCAAACAATACAAACATATCTATTTTTGTTTTAAGTACAAAATGGTCAAATTATTAAAACAATGGGCAGTATGAATCGAAACTTCAGTCAGACTTTCTATACATACCGGAACGAACAAAATGTCTGATTTTCGCTGGATGTATTTTCTGGTCTATATCACGTGTGGCCTTTCTCCATCGAATGTGGATCTTCCTGAATTTACCCTTTCCCTCATATAGACGCTTTCTGACGCCTCTGCAGCAGACGGCTTTTTCAAAACATGCCCATTAATGATGATAATTGACCAATGAGGTCAGCAACATACTAGTCACATGTAACAATGTAATGTGTAATGTTTATATCACTAATACAACGGTCTATAGTGAATCACCCTCAATGAATAAATGTGAAGGATTTAAGTGGAATATGCACTAAGATGCACTAAGATGTGTGTTTGTCAAAAAGGGGACTACATTTTGGTATAGTTAGGGAGATCGCTCCTTAAAGTAAATAAGTTTTAAAACTACAATGTGTCAGGTAGAAGAAGTCCTGTTTTCTGTATTTGTTGTTTGAAATACACAATTAAATGCGAAGTTTTGTTGACAAAACTGATATTAAATAGTTTTTGTCCGTGCCTACATCCGACGAGATACTTCTTTCTTGTCAATCGTGACTAAAATTACAAACCCGTTACTTTTGATACTAGTTTATGTTTCTGTCGATGTAATTGTCTAAACATTTCAATAAGATGAACCCTGTATCAAAGTATCTTTAACTTGGTTCGCGTTTATTGTAATTATATTTTTAGGAATAAATCAAGTACAATATATGTATCATTTCAATTGTTCCGTTCAAGGTTCGAATACATCGAGTTTATTTTGTAAATTATGTTACATTAAGATACATGTGTTGATTAATTAACATTCAATTTATTAACATTTCACCATATCTAGTTCGAACATTGTTGCTGATAGTTGACACATGTCATTGGGACCAATATTATTACTTCCACCAATTCGCTAACAGGTAGTTTACGTAGGGTTATTTGCTAGGAGAATGGTTGACTAAGTATAAATTCCCAGGGCATCTCCAGAAAATCTCTGTCTTTATCTGATTGGAGTTTCCAATGGTATATCAGTTATATCACAGCGGCCAGTTCACCTAACGGTTGATTCATGTTTGTTTTTTTGCACCTGTGCTCCATACAATAGTCTCCCTGGCAACTAAATGTCCTCCTAGGAGAATGGTTGACAATCTGATTTCCTCGTAGTTTTTTCAGAAGTTGTGGATTCAAAAGACATTTTTGAAATACTTGAAGCAACACTAAAACAGATACTATATTAAGGAGCTCAGATGTTTGATCTTTCAGTATAGTTAATTTCTTTTGTACAGTTATAACAAATGAGGATCTAAATCATAACACATGTGATTGATTATCTAAATGAGAATGTGGAAGGTTACCTCTCTGTACAATTTACATACCAAACTATGTTGAAAACTGGTTTAATAGTATCTGCATGAAAAATGTCTATGCTATTAAATTCAGGCGAATCAGGCAAACGTACTTTGGCGACATACAATGTATATAAAAGATTTACAATACAGGGCCTTTGGCCCACAATTCAATTATAAATACAAATTGTTTTTTACCATTGAATGAGGTGTTTCAAAGTGAGGATGGAAAGGTTTATAAGAGGTTTTCAATTCAGCTCCGAACAAATCGAGCCAGGTTTGTAACAATGCACTTATTTCTAGATTCATTATGTGTAGATGTTTTCAAATTGATAATATCCAAGAAAATGTTGGATATCTCATTATAACCATGTCATTTTTTATATACAAGACAGGTAAGAAAAGGCTACTCAACACTACCAGTACGTAAACTAATCGATTTATTATGCAATTTGATTTGTTTCTCACAATGTTTTCAACTTAATCGGTATACAACTAAGTTTCTATTAATGATTTATGAATTACCATATGCCACTTTTAAAATATCTTCGATATATCAACTGTGAGTATGAAGTTATCTGTGATAATATTTGATGATACATAAATATTTACCCTGCTAAGCATGATAATATATAAACTCTGCATTATACCATTTATTATAAGGACAATGTTTCGAAATTTACACCAGTATATTTGCGGTACAAAATCAAACTTGAAAACCCCCCCAAAAATAAATACCTAAATGTTTTACTACTAGTAAATGCTAGGAATGCTTATCACGAGGTGCCGCGTCATGTTTTCCTAGTAACTTTTCCGTTCTTTTCATGCAATTAGTAAATATCTCTCGAGAGAATATATAAAAACTGTTCTTTCACATTGCAATATCATATAAAATTGGTAGGTTATTCAACCATTGCCTTCGGAAACATAGTTACCTTATAATACTGTATTATGAACATAATATAAGATGTTTTAAGTTTGTTGAGGATATCTATATTCAGGCATAGATAGTATTTTAATCCCATAGTTGATGTATTGTGTCATATTATTAGTAACTTATGAGTATCGTCACCATTCACTTAACGCTAAGTGGTCAGGCATATTCTGATGAAAAGGCGTTTACAATAGTGTACATGTACTACTTCATACTGTTTAAATCACCAGACATCCGAACCAAAACACAGAATAGGTTTTCTCATCCAGTCAAAGAAGTTGACTGCATCTTTAGGTTACCCATAACCGAATTATCACTAAAAAACAGGTCTTCCACGTCAATTATTTTAAGGACGTCTCACTAAACCGTTCAAATAGAGCCTTTTTCAAACATCATCCTTAAACGAGAAGCAAATCCAATTCTGGCACAAATCTTTTGAGAGGGGTTCTCTCATTGAACACGGCCCTAAGAAGACGAATAATACAAGGATGTTGACCAATGGGTATTTTTTCAACAGGATCAAACACTGATGACATCATTCATCTGTAATCATTGACGGTCCTGTATTTTAGCCCTACAGTGAATAAAGAGGTCAAGAAGTCAGCACAATTTGCTAGAGTGGCAAGATAGGGATCGATATCCCTTTCACGGTACCAGCTAGCGAATCGTCTGAATTTGCTTCTGTAATCTTTTTGCGTGCCGCTCCTCCAGGACTTAGTCAGTCATTTTCTGGTTCTTTTAGGAAAACATTTTGACGAGTAACATTGGTCGATAACAACCATGCAGTCAGATGTAATATTTCCGACTGTGGATGGGATATTTATCCCCTGCACTGAGTCAACAGATCCAGACTGCATAGAAGTTCCTGTGGACATGCTACAGACAGGTTTAACAACTGAGTGTACCAGTATTGTCTTGGCCAATGTGGAGCAACAATAATCACTGTGCATTGAGACAGTTTTACATGAGTCAGTACTCTCGGAATTAAATGTAATGGCGGGTATGCATACACAAACATGTTCTGCCAAACAATGGAGAGGGCATCCATCGTATAAACTTGAGAATGAGGGGTTCATGAACAAAAGAGTGGAGTTTTATTGTTCTGAAGTGTGGCAAATATATCCAATATTAGTTGGTCGCAAAGATTGAAATTGTCCACGCCACTGTATTGTTCAAGGACCACTCTGTTGGAATTATTTTCTATGGACTCAGAGTATCTGCCAGTACATCGTTGATTCCCCTGATATGGACTGCCTTTAGGTCAAATTACGCTAAATACATCCGCTGACTTGCTAATCTACAGTACTATACTCCCTAAAAAAACTTTTGTTTGCGTAGAAATGAGTGTATACCATCACCAGAATGTATTGAATATATGACATTGAGTTAAAATGCATTGTGAATGTGTATATGATGCACTGGAAATGATTGAATTGATCACTTTTAGTATTTTGACCTTGTTTGAAAGTTAAAGTAAAGAATGCTAAACACCAGTTTTGTCCGGGCCCGATTAGGTCCAAAATGACGGTTACCATTTTCGCCTGGTGAGTTCTTCTTTGCATAATGTATGACCCAACATTTTCTTTGGATTGTTTTAAAGCTAGGAGGTAACTCTTTTTAATGATATATGGTGTTCTACATAAGAAACGTTTAGAAAGTGTGACAATTGAGGACTGAAACTGGTCGATTATAAAGAAGGATTTGTTTTGGTGTATTGTAACCTTTAACTGAATTTGGTTTTCTTTAGCCAATTTCCAAATATTCAAAGTCAGACTGCACAACTGGGCTGACCGAGTGCCCCCATGACGGTGTATGTACTGGCATACAGTACTCTCTCATGCGGACGGACGGACGGACAGACTTCGAAAAAGCGGGGGATAATAAAGCCTCTGAAGGTCGGTCTTCGTATGAGGCTACTCATAAATAGTCACTATATTTTCTAATCAAACAGATATTACCGTATATGGATAATAAACTACTCAGCCGTGCGCTTTGATAAACTTGTTATCAATGGGTTTATATATAAATAGGACGACATGAAGCAGAGGATCGTTTGTATTGGTAAACGTCACATTACAAACAACCGACCTGCACGAAATCATCACTTAAGAAGAGACCAAACTGAGTCACGTGCGCAAGACAACAACATTACCAAATCACAGCCCGCATTGAACAAACCGGGCAATACCGATTATGACCGAGAGTCTTCGTCACGGACACCTACCCTATAGCAATCCGACCGAGGCCCCAATACCTACGCATGTAAAGATATAAACATTATAGTGTGGAATATGTGTGGACTTAAAAAGACATTTAGGTAGTAATTATATGATAGATCTTTTGAAATCTTATGATAGTGTTAGTCTTTGTGAAACATGGTCCAAATGTGAAGGCGAGTTTGAGGAATTCTTAGAGGGCTACATGTATACTCATTATAATTATGTCAGAAGCTATGACAGAAGTAAATGTTTTCGTAACATTGGAGGAATCAGTGTGTATTTGAACTCTAGTCTTATATACAATACAATACAATATAATACAATTCTTTGTCTCTCGGGTAGCATTGATATTGCAATACCCAGTCGGAGATACTAATGCTAGAACAAAAAACGTGTTAGATTTTATACCTGATGATAATCTCTTATACATTTTTAGCTCGCTTATTCGAAGAAATAGGGGAGCTTATGTAATCACCCCGGCGTTTGCGTCCGCGTTGGCGTACGCGTTGCCAGCTTGGTCAAACCTTTGCGTGCAAAGCCTTTTCTCAGACACTGTGTATGCTGTTGCTTTGAAACTTCACACACTTATTCAGGGTCATTAGGTGACCTAGTATGTCAAGTCCCGTAACTCTGGAATGAATTTTGACTGAATTGGGCCTCTTTTTGGACTAAGAATTTTGGTCAAACTTTTGCGTGCAAGGCCTTTTCTCAGACACTTTTATTTAGGGTCATTATATGACCCTGTATGTCAAGTCCCATAACTCTGGATGGATCTGTATGTCAAGTCCCATAACTCTGGATGGATTTTTACCGAATTGTGCCTCTTTTTGGACTAAGAATTTTGGTCAAACCTTTGCGTGCAAGGCCTTTTCTCAAACACTGTGTAAGCTGTTGTTTTGAAACTTCACATTCTTATTTAGGGTCATTATGTGACCCTGTATGTCAAGTCCCATAACTTTGGAATGGCATTTGACTGAATTTGGCCCGTTTTTGGACTTAGAATTTTGGTCAAACCTTTGCGTGCAAGGCCTTTTCTCAGACACTGTGTATGCTGTTGCTTATTGTATATAAATAAATTTACAGATTTAAAAGGCCCAAAAGGACCTGTATGGACTTGGTTAACATTTGCATGCAAGTATTGAACAAGTGTTTTATCTTGCAATAGGCGATAACTGTGTGACTTTACCTAATGCTATAACTGTTCTGAAGTAGGCCTATATAACTCTTGTTGATGACATAGACCTTGGTAGCACATTCAATATTCAGCGTAAAAACAAATATTCATTTTTCTGTTACTATTTTGGCAACTGAATTATGTTGTATCTATACTCAATCGGAGATTTCCCGATGATCTGCTAGATGAATACACGTGTCATGCCAACGAAGGTATTAGTGTAGTAGATTATATGCTTGCTTCGTCTGATCTTTTTCCACACATTATTAATTTCCAGGTTTTAAACAATGATGTATCAGACCACTTTCCTGTTGCATGTAAAATGTTTTTTAAGTTATCAAGTATTTGTGCAGGAAGCGCAGAAAGATGTATGTAGCTTTTATTGATTTTAAAAAAGCATTTGAATCCGTTGATAGAAATAAACTGTATTCATCGTTAATATCCCATGGTATGAAAGGAAAGTTATTAGAAATCAGTTCAGTCTATATATGCTTTTGTTAAATCGGTTATTCGACATGGAACGGAAATAAGTGATACGATATCATGACCAATTGGATTGAGACAGGGCTGTTCTATGAGTTCTATTATTTTCATAATGTTTATAGATGAACTAAATAACGTTATATTTGAGAGTGGCATCAAAGGTATACAACTCAATCCAGAAATCTTAGAAATATTCCTTCTAATGTTTGCCGACGATGCTGGTCTTTTTTTGGAAACAAGAGTTGGTCTTCAGAAACAATTAAAATTATTGTATACAATTAGAGGTCAGTGTTTCAAGGACTAAAGTAGTAGTTTTTGAAAAAGGCGGCATGTTATCAAAACTTGATAAATAATATTACAAAAATCAACCTATTGGATGTGTTAATGGTTTCACCTATAATGGTGTACATTTTTCCTCGCGATTATTATTGTTTAAGACGGCAGAAAATAATGCACTGAAAGTTAAACGTGCCTTTTTACTGTATACTGTCTTGATTGAAAAATGTTACACCGCTAAATGGTAAAACATATTTTAAAATATTTGATACAAAAATACCACCAATATTTTTGTACGGATGTGAGATTTGGGGTTTACAATCATTTGATTGTATAGAAAGAATTCAAAAGAATGCATGTAAACGATTTATGTATGTACCAACTACAGCAGATGAAGCAGTTTTGGGTGATTGTGGAAGATTTCCATTATATATTTATACTTGTAGAAGGGCAATCAAATATTGGCTAAAAATATTGAATATATGCCAGACAATAAATATGTAAAAAAATGTTATAATATGTTGAAAATGTATGATTCATTGGGTTATGTAAATTGGGTTTCGAATCTTAGAAAGAATGTATGTGAGAATGGATTTGGCTATGCATTGGAAAATCAATCAGTATCAAATGAAAAATATTTTGTTGTTCAGTATCTGCAAAGACTGAAGGATCTGTATTTGCTGATATTGTATAACAACAAATGTCGCAATCAATCCAAACTATGCTTTTGTAACAACTTTAAAAACACCCTAGAATTTGAACCTTATTTGGATATAATAAAGATTGTTAAATTTCGAAGAGCTATAGCACGGCCGTTTAACTCACAACGAGTGTTATTTATCCTTCGGTTGAAATGTTGTGAGAAGCTTCCGTTCCTCGTTGTGAGGCCCCATATTTGATGAATGACATAGTAAACAAGGTGAGTTTTTCCAAAATTTTGAAAAATAGAGGCCTTTGTGTAAAAATATCGAAATGCAGTTAGCTAGCTATGGGTTTTCCGAGTACGCACATGTAAAAATATTGACTGTTGGTGGACATCTTAATGGAAAAACCGTACGACGCAGTCAATCTGAAAGACTTGAAAACAGGAATGAACTTATCTCCTGACCAAAAAAAACATCCGAAACGTCAATCCTGGTCGACGTTTGGTGCATTGGGATCACAAATAGATGCCCAAAAGTCGCCTGCGTAACTGTTTTCTTGAAATTCGTCATAGTAACGAAGATATACCCTTTTTTGCTTTGTTCCTCGTTGTGAGCACCATAACCTCGTTGTGAGCTACACAAATGCAGTATTTGTTTGGTCCGGAAATTTAATTTAGATGGCAAGAATATACTTTTTCATCCACTAAAGCAATTACTATCCATTTTGTTTAAATAGCTATCACAATTTTCATATCTCTTACGTCATATTTTCGGTCGATATCAAAAGGTAGACAGAGTATTTTGACATCCTTTGTAGTTGCCGAAACGCCGTACGTCAAATCTCTCAATTGATTGACAGCTGTGAAAGTACTAATGTAGGCGGGGCTAAACTGCTATTGATGTAAACAAAATTTCATATTGCATTATTTACCTACCCAAAGTGATTAAAATATTATTTAAAAACATTGTACCTACTTTTACACTGATGCCTGTGGTTCGTCCGTACGAGGTAACCCATATGATTAAAATTGTGTGTGCGATGTTGTTTTGTGTTTATATTTTAAAAACCGAACGTTACTTTGTTTTTTTATATGAAAGTTGATGACAGTGATCAAAGGGTGTAACACTATTAAGTTAGACAACTCTTGACTGAATTTATCACAAATTATTGTTTTGCAACTAAGGAAATTTTGAAGTTTTGCGTGCAATGAACTATTGCCCCTTTATATAAAAAACCGTTGCTTGGTTTTATAAGAAAGTTAATTATTGTTTTCAGGAGTCTACAACAATCTGGTTAGATACTTCAGTGCTTATTTTATATGCAATTTTCAGCAATTTCTACTGAAACAAGTTATATTGACAGCGCTACCACCGGGGCATAACGCAGCTTCTTGTTCAATTAAAACAATATTTCTGTTTCTAGTTCGTCTGTAGACTTTAAATTAAAATTTTCTTATTTTTTATATTTCAGCAAGTACAGCTAAACCAAACAGTTATGCCACCCAAAGATAAAAAATGTGCCTGTCACATCTGCAACACGATGTTTACAAACAGATTTAATTTGCAAAGACATGCCAGAGTGATACATAGTGGCGAAAAGTCCTTTAAATGTAAAACAGAAGGTTGTCAGGAAACATTTTCTTACAATAGAGACTTAAAAGTGCACAAAACGAAATGCCATGCGGAAGGTCAAACCTTTAAATGTAAGTCATGTGACAAGGTTTTCATCTACAGGAGTAGTTGGAAACGGCACCGAGAGAGCTGCTTATCAACCGAGATAAATAAGGTAAATTGTACCGTTTGTGGCAAGTTCTTCAAGACTTCAGATTCTTTGCGACATCACCGGAAGTATGTTCATGAGAAGCAAAACCTCAAAGGGGTACAGTGTGACCTATGTGGCAGAATATTCAGCAGACCACAAGAGTTGGGAAAGCACAAGAAAAGCATGTTCCATAAAGACGACAAATGACTGAACTGTTCAAGCATTCTGAAAATGAACAAATATGGTCAGAGATGAAGATGTGTTGTAGTGTATTCGGTCAATTTGCCATATTTTTCAAGGCATTAACATTACTCCAATGTTAATTTGTAGTACGCATTGGTGCACCAATAACCTACCCATCGGTATTGACCAATGGATCATATGCATACTGGTGTTGTTCTTGTTCTAAAGTTTTATTCTGAAATTGTTCTTAAGCAATGTGTGTATATGACGTTGATTGTTTCTTGACGATTTAAACATGTTTAAGGTTAATCAATCGGGTAAAATATATTTAAATTAAGGGTATTATACTAGTGTTCATTTATAAGGTAATTGACTAAGATAAATGAGTTAAAATTGTTACAGATATGTCATCGCACATAAACATGATACATAATTAGATATATTCAGGAGAGTGATATTTAAAAACAGTACAGACTATGATTAAAACGGTGAAAATATCTGACATTTACTTTTGAGTTGAATTTTTTTTTTTAATATGTAGGTATTGTATATGTACTGTTTTTAAATATCACTCTCCTGAATATATCTAATTATGTATCATGTTTATGTGCGATGACATATCTGTAACAATTTTAACTCATTTATCTTAGTCAATTACCTTATAAATGAACACTAGTATAACACCCTTAATTTAAATATATTTTACCCGATTGATTAACCTTAAACATGTTTAAATCGTCAAGAAACAATCAACGTCATATACACACATTGCTTAAGAACAATTTCAGAATAAAACTTTAGAACAAGAACAACACCAGTATGCATATGATCCATTGGTCAATACCGATGGGTAGGTTATTGGTGCACCAATGCGTACTACAAATTAACATTGGAGTAATGTTAATGCCTTGAAAAATATGGCAAATTGACCGAATACACTACAACACATCTTCATCTCTGACCATATTTGTTCATTTTCAGAATGCTTGAACAGTTCAGTCATTTGTCGTCTTTATGGAACATGCTTTTCTTGTGCTTTCCCAACTCTTGTGGTCTGCTGAATATTCTGCCACATAGGTCACACTGTACCCCTTTGAGGTTTTGCTTCTCATGAACATACTTCCGGTGATGTCGCAAAGAATCTGAAGTCTTGAAGAACTTGCCACAAACGGTACAATTTACCTTATTTATCTCGGTTGATAAGCAGCTCTCTCGGTGCCGTTTCCAACTACTCCTGTAGATGAAAACCTTGTCACATGACTTACATTTAAAGGTTTGACCTTCCGCATGGCATTTCGTTTTGTGCACTTTTAAGTCTCTATTGTAAGAAAATGTTTCCTGACAACCTTCTGTTTTACATTTAAAGGACTTTTCGCCACTATGTATCACTCTGGCATGTCTTTGCAAATTAAATCTGTTTGTAAACATCGTGTTGCAGATGTGACAGGCACATTTTTTATCTTTGGGTGGCATAACTGTTTGGTTTAGCTGTACTTGCTGAAATATAAAAAATAAGAAAATTTTAATTTAAAGTCTACAGACGAACTAGAAACAGAAATATTGTTTTAATTGAACAAGAAGCTGCGTTATGCCCCGGTGGTAGCGCTGTCAATATAACTTGTTTCAGTAGAAATTGCTGAAAATTGCATATAAAATAAGCACTGAAGTATCTAACCAGATTGTTGTAGACTCCTGAAAACAATAATTAACTTTCTTATAAAACCAAGCAACGGTTTTTTATATAAAGGGGCAATAGTTCATTGCACGCAAAACTTCAAAATTTCCTTAGTTGCAAAACAATAATTTGTGATAAATTCAGTCAAGAGTTGTCTAACTTGATAGTGTTACACCCTTTGATCACTGTCATCAACTTTCATATAAAAAAACAAAGTAACGTTCGGTTTTTAAAATATAAACACAAAACAACATCGCACACACAATTTTAATCATATGGGTTACCTCGTACGGACGAACCACAGGCATCAGTGTAAAAGTAGGTACAATGTTTTTAAATAATATTTTAATCACTTTGGGTAGGTAAATAATGCAATATGAAATTTTGTTTACATCAATAGCAGTTTAGCCCCGCCTACATTAGTACTTTCACAGCTGTCAATCAATTGAGAGATTTGACGTACGGCGTTTCGGCAACTACAAAGGATGTCAAAATACTCTGTCTACCTTTTGATATCGACCGAAAATATGACGTAAGAGATATGAAAATTGTGATAGCTATTTAAACAAAATGGATAGTAATTGCTTTAGTGGATGAAAAAGTATATTCTTGCCATCTAAATTAAATTTCCGGACCAAACAAATACTGCATTTGTGTAGCTCACAACGAGGTTATGGTGCTCACAACGAGGAACAAAGCAAAAAAGGGTATATCTTCGTTACTATGACGAATTTCAAGAAAACAGTTACGCAGGCGACTTTTGGGCATCTATTTGTGATCCCAATGCACCAAACGTCGACCAGGATTGACGTTTCGGATGTTTTTTTTGGTCAGGAGATAAGTTCATTCCTGTTTTCAAGTCTTTCAGATTGACTGCGTCGTACGGTTTTTCCATTAAGATGTCCACCAACAGTCAATATTTTTACATGTGCGTACTCGGAAAACCCATAGCTAGCTAACTGCATTTCGATATTTTTACACAAAGGCCTCTATTTTTCAAAATTTTGGAAAAACTCACCTTGTTTACTATGTCATTCATCAAATATGGGGCCTCACAACGAGGAACGGAAGCTTCTCACAACATTTCAACCGAAGGATAAATAACACTCGTTGTGAGTTAAACGGCCGTGTATAGCATTTTTTAGATCTGTGACATTTAAAATTGCAATAGAACAAGAACGTTGTACAGTAAATCTAACTTAGACGATATATTTAGTCCAACATATCATAGAAGACGTCTTTCATTTCCTTTTAAATTGTCCAGCTTATTCTGATCTTAGAAGTAAATACATAAAAGCAAAATATCACCAAAATCTAACAATTCAGACATTTAATGAGCTCTATGAAAGAATGAGGAGTATTGTCACTTTAACCCGTTTTTATTTATTTATGCTTTCATTGGTTGTACTGAATGTATTTGTGTAAGCTTTCGGTATATGCAAAGGCCGGTGGCTATTTATCAATAAATCATTTGAATTGAAACATTTCAATTGAATCGAATTGGTTCTTAATAAGAAATCGTCTGGAAATGATTTTCAAAATGGTATCGATGCAACTAATAATATTCTATAGTGCCAAGTTTTCGATGGCTTGAAGATTGCTGCACATTTATTTTAAAATAAGAGTGATCAGTTGATTTACGAATTATCAATAAATGTTGATAAAGCGGCTGATACTTTAGCGTCTATATATTATGGAGTAGGTTCTGATGTGTTAGTAAAACTATTTAAATTTAACTCGTCTCAACCCTTTTGATGGGACGAAGATTGTAACGTTTGTAAACACAATACATACTTAGCATTGAGAAGGTTTCGACTGTCAAGTTCAAATGAAGATTTGAGAGAGTATAAGTTTAAGCGTAAGCTATTTAAGATTTTATTTTGCTCTAAACAATTAGAATATCACCGTACACACAGACATAAGTTAGTTAATACTAGAATATATTCTAAATTAACATGGTCGATGTTATAAAGATCTTATAAAGTTAAAACCGTTATTAACCATATATCCAATAATGAATGGATTAACGACTTTAAGAAGTTACTTTTTGTTGAAAATACTGAACTTTTGAGTATTTATGACATGGGAATAAACCTATATGATAACTATGAGTAAGATTGTCTGTTTACGTGAAACGAAATAGAACGCGCTATCAATAAATTGTCCAATAACAAAAGTCCGGGACATGATGGAATACCGTTGGAATTCGAGATTATCTCCCGTACATTAAAACAGTAATTTTACTTATTGGACGCTTATTTTCTTGCAAATATTTGACTTCAAGCCCAACATGCCATATAATTATAGATGATATAGTCACATACTTAATATTGTTTTATATAAATAACAATGAGCACCAACGATCACCAAGATCGCCTCTGGTGCTGATTACATACTATCCTCGGTAATAAGTCGTATAACGCCTTATGTCAGTTAATGCCTGAACATCAGATTATTGAAATAATATCAGGTTACCCGTCCCTACAAATAACAGACGAGATAAGGGTACTTTGCTTAAAAGTTACTTTAATACAATTACACAAAATGTCAAGCTTTTTGAGGTTTTTAAATAATTTTTAGTAGAAAAAAATAAGCTGTTATTCGAACCACCATTTATTCTAAATGCGTATTCTTTCAGCCATCACTTATCAACATGTACACGTATGTTACGTTAAAAGTGTCTTACTGAACAGTTTGAAGACCCGAAACTCCTTACATATTAGCGAATATTTATTAGTTTGGAATATATAACCATCCATAGTATTGATTTATATAGTAAGCCTTATTCCTCTGGTATCTGCATAAAATTAGAAAACCAAACTAAAAATTACATCTTTGAAAACGAGAACTGCTGCTGTATAAGTACGGATTATCTCCCTTGTACTACAGAGGGCACGTAACGAGTACAATAATCTTTATTTATTAACGAGTTGTCTCTCTTACTTCGACACCCTTGTGGTTCCGGAATCTTCATTACGGAAGACATACCGGACATTATTTGTCTCATCTTTTGCCAGACGACATCGCCAACTGTGTTGAAATGGTAATTAAATTACAGCAACAACTTAATATTATTGAAACTTTTTGTAATGACACTGGAATGGAAGTTAATTTAAATGAAACTGAGATCATTGTTTTTAGAAATGGAGGTTATTTAAGGAACAACGAGAAATGATATTTCGGTGGTACACCTGTTTATGCTGTTTCTATGTATAAATATATGTGAGTTTATTTTACATGAACATTATCTTGGTCATCTACCCATGAAAAACTTACCATTCAAGCCCGCAAAGCTATTTTAACTATCAAACCGTATGAAAAACAATTTGGATATTTTCCAACTAATGAGTATTTTAAACTATTTGATTCAATAATAAAATCAATACTATGTTACTCTTCCCAGGTATGGCGCTATTGTTTTTCTAGTACTTTAGAAACTGTCCACCTTGATTTGTGTAAAAGAATCCTAGGTGTAAATCGGACTACCAATAATTATTTTGTATTTGGCGAAATCCGCTGTGGTCGAGTGGTTAGCGTCGGTGATTTCGAAACCGGGTGTCCCGGGTTCGATCCCCAGTCGCGGCACTACGGTCATGGTGGAGTGCCCTTGGGCAAGGCACATTTTCTAGCCTAGTACTGGTTTGTTTACCCAGGGATCATGAATAATTAAATTCAATTGCGCACTAAATGACCTTAGCTGTCGATGCGCCATAAAACAATATACATTTGTATTTGGCGAATGTGGAAGGTTACCTATGTGTATTTCGTATATGACTAACTGTATAAAATATTGGTGTAAGCTTTTGTATATGTCCTAAGCAATGTTATAACATGCTGAAACGTCATGAAGACAATGGCAGAATGAAATGAGCGTTTAAAGTCAAAGAATTACTATTTATATATGGATTTTGATTTGCTTGGACATCACAAGAAATTGGTAACGTTCCACATTTTGTCAATTTATTCAAGCAGAGATTAATTGATAACTTTTCGCAGGATTGGCACAGTGATATTAATTTATCTAGTCGATGTCACCACTATAAGAATTTTAAATCATTGCTTCATGTTGAAAAATACTTAGTATTAGATCAACCATATAAATATAAAAGAGCTTTTTCCAAATTTAGTTGTTTTAACCATAGGTTAAGTATTGAAATTGGTAGTCAACCAATATTCCTATAGAGAGGAGAATATGCGTTTATTGTCAGTCTATTACCAACATAGAGGTAATTAACTGTGAATATCAAATCTTTCTTCCATTGTCTAAAGTTTTCTCTTGTGTGTGAGTAATTTCTTTAAAGTTGGTATAAAAAGGGAACATTTTGGACGACTTTTATTTTTTTCAATGAGCTCTGATTCCGAGACGACTCTAACGAATATTGATATTTTTGTATATCATGTCCTTTATATAAAGTTGAATATTCATATAACACAATAGGGGACACAGTATGTTTTATGAATGTATACCAACATATTTTGGGCCGGAGGCCTTTATTACCAATAAAAATATTGACATGACTTGACTTGACTTGACTTGACTTTCCCTAATTCTGTCATTAGAGACTTGTATTAGTATACAAAGAGAACATTGTGAAAATTGGTGCGATGGCTTATTATGCCTGATCGCATCACTGAACACAATGTTACTACTTTTCCTTAAAATAACAATCATTATTGTTTTTCCACATCTGAAAACACTTAGTAAAAGTTTAACAAAGTCCATATGAGGGAAATGTTACGCATTGTGTTTGTCTTACTCGGAATTCCATGTAAACTATAGTCTATTTCTACTATTGGACTCTCTCTTACTCCAATAAAACTAAAATCTACTAGACTATTCACAAAATAAAACTTTTGGCTCAGAAACTCGGAAACTCCATGCACCCATTTCCCTCTAACCTCCCCTAGAATATCTTTCTCTCTCTCTCTCTCTCTCTCTCTCTCTCTCTCTCTCTCTCTCTCTCTCTCTCTCTCTCTCACACGTGACTTAATAATTGATATATTGTGAATTTGTAAATTTATATCTCTTGTATCTTGTATTTAGATTAGAGAAATAAAACGAGTATGTATGTATGTATGTATGATAATATATGAAGAAAATATTTCATATGTATAACAGTAATAAAATAAAAAAAGATTGATTCGATATTACGACTTTAGGCCTTTATCAGGTTTTACCAATGTTCTTTACAGACTATGTCAGAGTCTGAAGATATCAATGTAAATTATTTAGTCATGAGTATGGATTGTTGGTTGGGACATGCAATACAATAATGTGATTTACGTGCAAAATGAAGTTTTAATGACCAATTTAAGTAGACCTATCTTGTACATTAGCGTTATGATCCTACACTTTCATATGATGATATTTGAGCGCAATACAAATACAAAAATGTAAGTTTTGACCACAAGATAAATGTAGTATACCTTTTATTGAGTAATACAATACAAATACAAACATGTACGTTTTGATCACAAGATACATGTAGCATACCTTTTATTGAGTAGTACAATACAAATACAAAACAATGTACGTTTTTACCACAAGATACATGTAGCATACCTTTTATTGAGTAGTACAATACAAACCGAGGTACTGCTAATGCAACATAATATACTCTGGGCCAAAGGTATTTAAAACTTTTAAAACGTCTGTGCAAAACTATGGAAATTCGGTATAACTGAACATACAATAAGTGAATATAATTGACAACATTGTGTCTAAGGGAAAACTTGCTCATTATTTCAAAAGTGGTCTGCTGCAGATGCGTCAAAATGCGTATGTCAGTAGGAAAGGGTTAACTGTTCTTCGGGATTTATTTCTGACTCAGTGACCTTTGTATAAAGAACATAAAGGTGACCTCTGACCTACCAGGCACGTGATTTAAGGCCAGTTCTATTTACACCGACACCATGTAGTTTAACATTCCAATAATTTCTACAACAGTTGAAAGCGTTCGGAAACAAAACAAAAATATGATACATATGTTACATGTAGCACTGTTTCAATATTGTTTTCTCAATTCTATATATACAATATATGTACATGTAATTGAACCAGTCAAGGACACAATGTGTAACATTTAGAAAAAATGAAAAAAATATAGTGTGTGATACAAAGTAGAAAACATTGAGGGAAAAGGAACAATTGAACAATTTTTAAATTTCCCACGATGTTTTCACAATACGTCTGTGACAGAGGCGGCGTAGACAGACATCCTTATTATGGAACAACTCGTGTTTTTAGATATGAGCTCTTTGTACACAGTTTCAATATTGCAATACCAAGACACAAGCGTGGAAATCTGGACATTATATTGTGATGATTACTCCCTAGATTCACCCCTCGACAGGGGCTTCACAGGATTACAATTTCAAATACAAGTCTTCAGACTTAAAATTGGTAAATGGTCGGGTAGGTCTTGATGAAAATATAGGGAGTTACACATATTATTGTAAACAATCATGAAGTACAATTGATCACTTGTTGTTAAAGCTAACCAGTTTTCACATGCTAAACACATTTCAAGTTGGTAAATTTGACATATTTAGTGACCATGCACCGTTATATTTTCAATTAAAATGTAAATGCATGCTAGACGCAACCAACGACCGCCTCCAACAGACAATGTTACTATGTATAGATGGAACAGTACTCACAAAGATGTATTCAGGCGTAAAATGATAGGGGACCTACCTGATTTAAATCGAATCGTCAATAGTGAAAATATCTCCGACAGAACATCTATAGATAAAATGATAGAACGATTTTCTTTTCATATTCAGGAAATTGCTGCTCTTTCTTTTTGAAAGAAACATTGTGGGAAATAAACCACAACTTAATAGAAATGCTAAATAGCAAATGGTTCGATGGTGAATGTGCAGACGCAAAACCGCTATATAAGGAATCTTTGTCAAGATTCAATAAAGAGAGAAATAATAAGAACATAATTTTGTTCTATAATAAATCAAAATATGATAAATGATCCAATGCAAGAAACGAGCTTACACGTTGAGTCTGAAACCCTGAATAGATTGAGAAATAAAAAAAGTCCTTGGGAATTTTGGAATTTCTTTAGGCGGAAAAAGAAAGATAACAACCACGAGGACTGTATTGCAGATTTCGAAAACCATTTTAGAATCATATTTAATAATATCCAGAAAAAGAAAATACCGGATATTTAAATATAGATTCCCCTACATTTGTCGCGTTAAATGAGCCGATATCAGTATCTGAAGTTGAAAGCGCAATTAAACGTCTAAAACGTCACAAGACGCCTAGTCCTAACGACAATTTACTAAATGATTATTTCATCGAAACCAGTGACATATCGGGTCACTTGGCCGATATGTTCAATATTGTATTTGATTCTGGATATTTCACCCAAAGTTAGTCTGAAGGATTTATAATTCCCATTCATAAAAAGGGAGATAAGCAAGACCCTAATAACTATTGCGGCGTAACTTTACTGATTAACTTAGACAAATTGTTCACAAGTGTATTGAACGAAAGAGTCAGTTTATGGTGTCGAGAAAATGACACCGGTTCTCAGTTTAGTTTTAAAAAAGATTGTGTCACTACTGAGGCTGTATTTATCCTATCAAATCTAATTAGACATTTCCTTAATGGCAATTCACTGCTGTAGTATGCTTTCGTGGACTTCAAGAAAGCTTTTGATTCGGTTTATAGAAACGCGTTGTGATATAAATTATCCAAACAAGGCCTGGATGGTAAATACTTTGTATATTTAAATCTATGTATGAAATAGTTAAATCCTGTGTCAAATGCGGCAACGATTACTCTGATGTTTTCGATATTTTAGTAAGGTTGAGACAAATAAATTCACTTATTTTATATGCACTTTTTATTGAAGATATTGAGCTTTTTTTAACGCACTTTTTATTGAAGATATTCAGCTTTTTTTTAAAGATATTTGTAGTATTTCTTTATTTTTCGCGGACGATATGGTAATTATCGGCACATCAAAAGAGTATTTACAGTCAAGTTTAATGCGTTTAAACAAGTATTGTAACCTCCGCAATAGCTGTACAACTATTTGATGCGTTCGTAACACCAATCCTTAACTACAGTATATCCATTCGGGGATTTACCAAATCTACGGATGTGGAGTGATTGAAATTTAAGTTTTGCAAGAGTATTCTTGGTGTAAAAACGGTGAATTGGGTAGACTACCTCTTCATATCAATCGATATGTATCTTTTATTAAATATTGGGTAAAACTAATATCTACAGACAATATTATGTTAAAAACTGTATATGATCTGTCAGTTAAAGACACGCTCAATGATAACAAAAATGGTCATCAAACGTTATAACCTTACTGTCGGAACACGGATCTTTACAATATATGGGGCAATCAAGGTATTCATAATCATAAAATGGTTATAGTTATATTTAAGCAAAGGGTTATTTATAATTCTATACCAACATGGTACAGTGATTTAGAAAATATTAACGTTTTGTCACTTTTGTACAAATTTATTTAAACAGATATTTGCCTGAGCGAATATCTAGAAAAAGTAATACCAAGAAATATAAGAGTAAAACTTGACTAGAATCGTCTTTCCTTGCATAACCTTAACATAGAAACTGGTAGACATGGAAGTAATGGAGTACCTAGACCGTAAAGAAAATGTCCGTATTGCAGCTCTGATGTTATGGAAGATGAATTTCATTTTGTAATACAATGTGAAGCTTACAAAGAAATTAAAAACACATATATAAAACCTTATTTTTTGGTAAAAGACCAAGCGTGTATAACTTTGTTGAACTATTAAATTGCAATAAGAGATCAACAATTTTATCACAAAAGCCTTAATATTACGAAATGAGTATGTATTAAATCTTTTATGATATGAAAAATTGCGACAAAATAGTTCGAAAAATACATGTATACATACTTCTTTCTAATACAGGTTGCATACTGCTTAAGTATATGTTATTTATCGTTGATAGTGCCCAACAATTTTATATATACCTAAATACCCATTACTCACATACTATAAGCTTTAGATCATCTAAATAATATGATTTTTGAGGTAATGTATGTAGATGATTGACGGTAAGTATTTGGAAACAGATATATCTTTCAAAAAGTGTGAAATTCACACTCTCCTTAACTGCTTTAAGTTAAAGGGTAACTTTTTTTTATTTGGTATCAGCTATTTTTAGCTCTACCAAAATCAGAAAACTTCAAAGTTTTTTCGGATTATTATTTGTTGTTCACGTATACATTTTGTTTATGTAAATGTATGAATAAATGATGAGATACATGTATACAATTGTGTATAAGTCAAATAAAATCTATATATCTATCATTAGAAAATAAATGTATAGTTTTTGGACATAATTTGCAAAACTTATTCTTATTTTCTCTAGCGTTTATCTGTCATGTCGCTGTTTATAATTCGTCAAGCGTTCGCATATGTACCATCATTCTGTAAGCACAGCTGGACTATATCATGACAACATCGAAACTGCTCCTGTAATTAAGATAAACAGAGTAAAATAGGAATATCTGAGGCACCGTTTTATTGTGTTATTTGCATTATTGTTTAAATGGGAGTTTACACTTCTTTTAACAGGTATTTATTTGTTTAAATGTTGATGCCCTGATATCGGCCAATTGGGAAGGGTGATTAACCTATCAACAGTATTTGCTATGACCAAACCGGGGATCAAACATGGTATAAAATGTGCTGTTGTGTTTGCATTGATATACAGATGTTGTAATGATGCAGCAATGGTTAACCGTTTATCTGATATAATATGTCTAGGGTCATATGGTTCAAAAAGAATATACCTTACTCCTTATAAACTATTTATGTTATTCCCTACAATGTTTCAAATGTCACCTGCATTAAATGTCATCTGAATTTCTAAAGCAGTGTGAAACCCGTGTACTTTCTCACAGCATACTCAATTCGAGGTAAATTGCAAACACTGGCATGCCGCATATGATAATTATATTATGCTAATAGAGAAGGTATGGAACTCACATGGTCAGGACTTTACAATTACAATATATTTCCCCTTTTATCAACACTAAATAAATTTACTTACGTATTTGTCTTTCGCCTGTCTCGCATTTTATAAATATTATTCCGCTTTAAATTGTACATGTCTCTTGCCCAGCCATAAAGTCTTAACAATATCTGACACATATAACTTTGAACTCGTATTAAACATAATTTAAAGTATCGAATAGAAAGCATTGGTTAGAATCTTGCACAGACATGTCCTTGACGATGATTCGTTAGAAGCCTTGGTTGGTAAAATACTTACAGTCTGATCCGACAATAATACTTTGAGAAATAAACATGCGTATGTATGTACATTCATGTACATTTATTTCTTAATATTTTTCAAATCTAGTCATACAATATAGATCAGAGAAAAATACTTACAAAGGATGTCATGACGTGTTGATTCATCGAGCGGAAGTGACGTATGGTTTGAGTTAAAGCTATTTCGTCCTCAAGATTTGCCCTTTCAAGCAAGGACAAAAGAACACAGAAAAGTGCGCTATTGTCTAAACCATCACTGTAAAGATATAAAAAGATAAACAGGAACAGTGTTAACAAGATTTCCCTTCAATTTGACCTAGTGACCTAATTTTTGACCTCATAAGGCCCAGTTTCGAACTTGTCCAAGATTTGATGGAGATGAATGTTCTGATAAACTTTCGTAAAGAAAATGTAGCCTGTAGAGTGTTAACGAGCTCAAATGTTGACGACGCACGACGCCCGACGGACAACGGACAAAATGTGATCACAATAGCTCACTGCACTTCGTGCACAGGTGAGCTAAAAACTATTGTTATCATATATTTATATCATATATTGAAAAGCGGGTTTCGTGTTTTTCTAATCAAACAGTATTTCTTAAGCCATAAAATGCTGATTCCCGCGCCAATTTCAGCAACTCTTGTTTGTTTTATTAGCGTGCCAGGGCCCTATGCGTTCAACCGACACAGTGTACTGAAACAGTCCAAGCCGACCGGACATGCCCTACGTATAACGTTCAGCCAAGGTATGCCCCTGAACTGTCGCAGTGAAACCCTTCCGAACTTGAATTGATCATTTATCAAATTAACATTTTGTCTGATACAGATGGGAATCAATGCCTCTGCAACAGACAACATTTGAACACAAAGTGAGAAAAGTAGTAAAAGCAATCTTTCCTTAAATCAAAATGTTTTCCGGCCTTTCTTTTAATTAAAATTATATATGTATTTATCAAGATTTTCTACTATTCCTCTTTAAGGTAAACGTAAAAAAGATGGCTACTTACGAACACAAAACTAATATAGGATACGAGATGTCAGAGCGATTATTTTCAACCAATTGTAGTAACTGTAGTAGAGATTCATTCGACCTTGGAACAGCTTTTCCTATTGGCCAATCTTTGTATACAACGTGATCTGTCTTAAACGTCTTCAAAAGAAAAAGGAACAACCCATACAATCACAGTTCTTAAAACAGAGAGATTACCCTCATCCTGCTATACTGGGCTGTAAACAACATTTGCTATCAAGATAAACCAAGATCACACTTCACTTAGGTGCAATCCCACATTTGTCTACGATGTTTGCATCCTATAAGTTTATCCTTAGCAAAATAATTAGCAATAATAAATTAACTGCAATATTCTTTCAACATCATTTTTTACATGTTTCCCAAATATAAAAATAGTGTATACACTTAATTATTAATCAATAACAACAGTTATATGTTTTACCGAAGCTACAGTAACACAAACCTTACTAATGTAGCCGCATAGTCTGTTTCTGAAAATGAGTCGCAGACGCTTTCAAATTACCTCTGGCAAACGGGGTAAATTTGTTTAAGAAGGCAAGGATGCGCAGTTTGATTATACCAGTGTACTCACATCGTTTCCCGTATTAATGTCGTATGTTACTGTTTCGTAATATATATGTTGACTGACTGAGTCCACAGCTATCTTGTAAGACTTGGTAGGCGATTTTTGTTTCGTCAAGAAGAGTGATGGTACACCTGACTGTTGATATAAAAATGAGAATGAAAAGAATAAAGTGTAGAAGAAGCGAAAAAGTATGTGAGTTAATAAGGGTCGGACTGATATTAAATTGGTATGAAGAATTGTGTTGTTTTTATCAAAGGTTTGTAAATGTTATCCACTTCCTGTTGTGAAGTTCTGAATGGTCTTATAATAGAGCGACTTCTTGTTCTACCTTAATCTTGCTGTTCAAATGATTAATAAAGGAGTTGAAAGCAGGGATGTTGTTTGTTTGTTTTGTTCTAAATATATAATGTTTCATAAGAATGATAATATTATTCACAGTAATGTTATCGACACCACTTCTAAAAGTTCCAAGACTAACGTCTATTAAATTGATAGTTATGTTTATGTTCTTGGTGTTAAGAAATGCTATTAATTCATTGCAGGTAATCTGTACATATCTGCATTCCCAAAACAAATGTTCGATAGTTTCAACGTAACTTGAGCAGAAGTCACACAAACTTGATTGTTTATAATTATCATTATGCATATCTTTATTTGTAGGTAAGATATGGGTTACAAATTTATATTGGAAACTTCTTTATGCTGTATTAGTTGTTGATTTAAACGGTATAACATAATTTTTACATTCAAAGAGTTTTCCCATTTTTCTTCATGTTTTGTTAAAAATGTTTTATGTGGTATTTTTTTTTTATTTGGGGAGGGGGGGGGGGGGGGGGGGTGGGGGGGTGGGGAGAGAGGGGGAATGAGAAAATGAAGTGTAGAAGAAGAGAAAAAGTATGTGGCTTAATAAGGGTCGGACTGTATGATTCAATTGGTATACAAAATTGTGTTGTTTTTATCAAAGGTTTGTAAATTTAAATCCACTTCCTGTTGAGAATTTCTGAATGGTTTTTATAATAGAGCGAATTCTTGTTCTACCTTGACCTTGCTGTTCAAATGATTAAAAAAGGAGCTGAAAACAGGGATGTTGTTTGTTTGTTTTGTTCTAAATATATAATGTTTCATAAGAATGATGATATAATTCAAAGTAATGTTATCGATACCACCTTTAAAAGTTCCAAGACTAACGCCTATTAAATTGATAGTTATGTTTATGTTCTTGGTGTTAAAAAATACTATTAATTCATTCCAGGTAATCTGTACATATCTGCATTCCCAAAACAAATGCTCGATAGTTTCAACGTAACTTTAGAAGAAGTCACACAAACTTGATGGTTTATATTTATGATTATGCAAATCTTTATTTGTAGGTAAGATTTGAGTTAAACATTTATATTGGAAACTTCTTTATGATGTATCAGTTGTTTATTTAAACGGTATAACATAATGGCTTTTCCAATCTGTTTTTACATTCATAGATTTTTGCCATTTTTCTTCATATTTTGTTAAAAATGTTGTATGTGGTATTTGAATTTTATACAAAATTTATTTCCTTTCTTTATTTCTACAATCTTGTTTATTAATTGTTCGTTTTCAACATTTATTGAAGTTTTAGATTTTTTATTGCATTTTCCATAATGATATATGCCAGATACTGTTGTAATATTACAAAAAAATCATTTGATCTTACATTAAACATATATCTAAATGTTTCAAAATCGTAATAATTGTTTATTCGAAAATCGAAAAAAATGTTTTAAAAACTTTGGGCCTTTTTCATACCAATCCTTGTAAAGAAAACCGTTTCGCTGTTGCATTTTATTTCAGAGTTTTTCCAGATGATTTCTTTTTCATATTATTTTTTGGTAGACCAATTTGAATCTTTTGCCATGAAATAAGGCTATCTTTCAGAAATACGTTCTCTATATACATTTTTTGTATATCTGCATCAGTTAGGTTACATTCAAAGATTAAGTGATCGCCATATTTCTGCAGGATTCTTTTGTAAAAAAATTCCATAAACCTTTATTTTTGTCATCTACGTAACGCATTACCCAGTCAGCTTTTAAAGAATTCATTAGGAATTATATATTTGGAATAGCTTTGCCATCATTTTTTATTAACAGTTTTACATTTTTTCTTTTAATTTTGTCTGGTTTGTTATCCCACAAATATTCAAAAATGGTTTTATTAATATCGTCTAGAATGTAATTTGGTGGAATTTCTAGAACCGAAAGAGGGTACATAATTTGTCTTACCTAAACCATGTTAGAAGCATCGGACACAATTAGTTTTAGATTCTGATAAGTCTCAACATATGGTCTCACTTATCTGGACCTACACTTTAACTAAATGCCAACCTGCACCTTTTAGCATGGACGGGCCCATAAAGTTATATAAACAAAGTAGGTTTTCTATAGACGAATGAAATAAAACAAATCATATTCTACTTGTTACCCTTATTTTGTTCATACAACTACTACCTCTGTTTGTTTATTTGTTTTGGTTTTGTATCGAACTAAACCATGCTAAAAGAGCTGTGTTTATCAAGGCATTTTAATTTACAATCCAGCATTCATGTTAACGACATACTCGATAAAACATTTTGTCAAATTCTTAGTGATACATGTCAATGTGCCAAGTCGATATTCGCTTAAACGATTAAATTAATCAGACGTCGAAACAAGTACCTGTTCCCGCATGTGTTTCTAGCTCTGCCATTAGATGTATCGAGATGAAAACAAGCTAGCTAATTGTATTTCAAGTACGGAGAATAAGAACGAATAAATGATGATGAATTGGGAAAAAATTCGACAAAAGGAGTGTTTGCTTATAAAAATAAATTAATGTTTATGTGAATGCTTTGAATATTGATAACAAAAGAGAGGAAGACACATTGAACTGCTCAATTATGGTTATTCGTGGTAATTAGGTAAATAATAGATTTATAATCTTTCCTATGTTTTCGTTCTGAATAATACAAGTAATTTACCGATTTGATTATCACAACTTGAAATAGGTTAAAGGTTGTCCGTAACAATACTTACATGTTCTTTGTTATCTGTGTCTAATGCGATAATAAGTCCTATTCGTTCTTGTAAGATCAAACGAGTAAATACGTGGAGCTCGTCTTCAATTGGTTGAGGTGAAACAATAAAAGCCCGTTGGCTTTTGTAGCTCTGAAATATCAAGTATACACCAACAAATTATACACTTACTGTTTAATCATCATTTTTCATGTCGAACGCATTTAAGTTCAGTCGCTCAGTCCCAGATTCATATGTATTTTCGCAAGTGCAAGTTCTCTTTATCTAATTTTGATTTCTCCGCACTTAATTACATATATAATGATATACTTGCATTTCTATTAGTTTGTGTATTACAGGAATGTATAACAAAGTATAAATTAAACAATCGTGTGTGACACAGATACAATATTTAATTCATGTATATATTTTGTCCCTGGAAATGGATTGAAACAATGAAGAAAATAATGTAATTATTTACACAACAAGATGTTTCATCTAAGAACTATATTAGCTATTAATAAATCGTGGTTCTAAACTGTATACTTAATTAATAATCCAGTAAACTTGTTTTGCACATGTTCGTTTCTACAGTATGGAATAGGAATCCGCTGTAGCCGTGTGGTTGGCGTGGAGTATTTGGAACCTGTGTCAATGATTCGGTCCCCTAACACGGTGGTGGTGTTGGAGTGTCCATTGGCAAGGCACATTTCTCAGCCTAGTTTTAAGTGTGTTTATCAAGGGATCACAAAATAGTTTTTGTCGATATTTTACAACTGGGATGATATTGACAATGGGCGTAAATGCCGAGTGAATGCAACATCATGAAATATGTATGGTGTAGATAAAGAGGTGCTTTGCATAGTTGAGACCCTAAGTAATAGTTACAATAGTGTTCGTTGCATTGCAAGGCTTTAATGGTGAGACAGACCATTCAGATTGATTAATTCGCATACCGGTAAATATAAGGCAGCAGGAAACGTATATCCATATTCTGTCTTTGTAGGAGCCAGGATTACACTGTTCTTGGTAACTGTTAAAAGATAATTTGATAGTTTTACATATACATATGTCATCATTGGGTCTAGATTAAAGCTGAAAATATATAGTTTAAAACGGCATTAAACTCAGGTCAAACAAACATTCAAACATTAATACGTTTCTTGACATTATAGTTGTCTACGGAAAAGAAACAGTATGCAATGTATGTTTAATTGTCATTAGGTATAACAATAAACATAAGAACAAATGTTAGTGTTCGCGTGTCATGTGGATAAACTGTGTACTTGAGCCGTGTCACGTGAAAGATGATCAGTTGCCTTTTCCGCAAATAACATAACATTACGAGGAATGGAAGTGGAATCTAAAGGGGCTACACTTTTAGTTTTCATCAGACGATCAAGTGTCTGTTATGTCTTCAGTAATGTTGATACTGTATGCCAATGTAAGACTGCTATGCTCTCAAAGTCAATATTCGCATATTCGACAAGATCTCTTTTAATTCTTCAATTCTTCAAAGATTAATTTTAAAGAAAATCCTTCATAAATACCTACCACGTGATCCTTTACGTTGCGATTCGTTTCGATAACAACACCAACAACTGTCATGTTCACTTAATTTTAATTGCTGTTATAAAGGGAAAAGAAAAATGGTTATGTATATGTACGAAACAGTTACAGGGCAATCGCTGCAGTCGGTAGCAATGCAGTACAGTCGTTTTTAGAGAGAAGTTGCTTTTTAGAGGTTAACTATTTCTCCTGATAGAAACGGGTCTTGGTGAATCTGTAAGCAGGCAACTTTGGAAAACATTCCTGCTCCCCAAAAAACCGTATTGTGTTCATATTTCCCATTTGCATGTAGTAAGACATATAAAACTATCGTTCTGAAGAGATTTTCGCTCTGCATTGGTGTCTTTTAGGAGGTTATTCTTCACACTTTTAATTTCAATGTCAATTGTCCATGACACAAAAACTGCAACATTTACTGAAGTCATAATGGTTTAGCCAATCCACGGGAAAATGTATAAGATGTCTTTTAGGAATTGTGTTATACCAGATCATCCTGTGCATCCACAATATCTACACTTATCACATACTACTTACATTAGTTTGTTAGAAGCTTCTTTTAACTTGTGTATATTCTGATGAAAAGGAGTAGAGAGACAGACTGTTTAGAAATTCCACTATGTTCCTATAACCATGCCCGGACTGTTTGTTGTTTGGTGAACGGCTGTTTACCGTCGCGCCCGGCATTAATGCTATTTGGCGAGCAATGGCCGGACTCATATGTATTTTAAATCTTAAACAATAAAAATGATCATATCCATCCAAAATACGATTTAGTCTCAAAACAGACTAAAACATGATTGGCTAATCATAAAAATATCTTCTTTTCTCATAGTGTTTTCTAAAGATGTTCAGTAATATAGATTACAGTGGTAACGAATAGAGTTAAGAGTACAACCTTGTATTGTAATTCCATGTCGTTCATGTTTGTGCACGGGTCTTGCTGGATCATCTGCCTGTATACTGTACTGTACTCTCGTTTACTGACAGGCTTACTTGGTAGGGCCAGTAACTCAAACAGAACTTCATGAATGAATCTGTATTGTTCCTGAATATATAAAACACAATTGTTATTTAATTAATTATATTAACGTTTGGGTGTGCTCATATGTGTGTTCAGATTTACGTAACACGGTCTTCGCTCGTGCCAGTGTTAGTTCTAACACGTTGCCGAACTATCCATTAGCCTATGTGTGTTTTAAAAGTATGCAGACAGGATATATGCAGAATGAGGACTGTATGGCGTGTGTAACATACATGTTGTTATGTAATTGGTGTATTTGATACTGTTATATTAACATTGTGCTCAGTTTGTTATTTTCGCTAGAAATCTGTAAGGATAACATTACAAATACGCGAACACCTTTTTAACAGTACGTGCGATAAATCTAAAAACGTCCCAGCTTCACTAGATGTTAGATTGTTAACCGAATCCAACAATCATTTAACAGCTGACTAATCTTGAATACATCGAAAGTATCTTTTAATGCATAGTTGTTATAATGATACTCTTCGTTAATTCTGAAATAAGTTGAATCTATTTTGGAAGTATGTGTTGGTCCATAAAAATAATACAGAGATTGTATATATTGCCTTCGTTTTTTCATCCAATCGCCATCTTCACAGTCGATGAAGGTTTAGATTGTTCTTACATATACACACGCAAGCTTGTTAGAAGCTTCCGTCAACTTGTGATGAATTTGATAAGAATGGTCAGATTAACAGGTTGGTGTCAGGATAAATGAACCAGTAGTACTGGTCACTTACCCAAGAAATGCAGTGATATAACTCAACAATTGTTGAAAGCTGCGTTAAACACCAATAGTAAACTATAGACTTCAAGAATGGTGATAAATACGACTAGATGGCAAACAAGGAATATGTTAATCAGGATGTGTAGAGTAAGGTCTACAGACTGACCAAGACCTTTACTGATCGCAAATTGCTGACATTCCAATTTAGTGTGATATGATTCTAGGAAAGTCTGGATTAACTGCCTCATCCAAAGTTATGATAAATGGTTCGCAGTAAACCAGACTATGCTCTTGGAGTGATCCAGCGTTTACATGTAGTATAAGCGTATAACGGGGTTACTACCTTTGTCTGGACCATGTTGACTCTTTGTTGTCGTAGATCGGAAACACACTGGTACACGTTTACAGAGCCAGTTTGTAGACCCTGGGTATTTAAGATGTCTAGGGCGATGAACGTTCCTGTTCGACCAACACCAGCACTGTAATAGAACAAGCAAGAATACTTGAAATATCTAAGGACCATATATATATGTTGTGGTAGACTACACCACTTGATTACATCGGACACTGTATATTGGAAGAGATGGCTTTGGTACATCTAACTTAATATATAAGTAAGTTCTATAAATTAAGGTACACTAATTGAAAAGAGACGGAAACATTGTAACAAAACCAACAATAGTTAATTATAACAACGTTCTTCTTTTGCCATTATGTTTTCAAAAGCCGTATGTTTGTTTCAGATGTATCAAACTGCGTCTGAATGTGCAAAAGTGATGACATATGAAACTTTTAACATAACTTATAAAACAAAGCTGATACATACGGAATATTACGTTGCGGGAGCGATACATTTGTTCGTATTGCACGACAAGTAGCGTGGAAAAAAATCGGTCTCGTATATATATTTTGTTCACGCTACTTGCCATGCAATACGAACCACAATGTTTCCGTCTTTCCAATTCACAGCCCAATAATATCATCAAATTAAATTTCAATTGTTTTGTGGGAGAAAATAACAAACACAATTTTTCCCAAATAGTACTGGTTGTCTGCATATTTTACTACGTAGCGCAGATTCAAAACGGGAACCTCGCTGAAAATTGTCCGTGCACTGTCTGACGTATTTTCACCAGGTTGGATACGGAATTTTAATTTGTCCTGTCCGTACTGCGCATGACAATGTGCATGTATTTGCGCCAGAAAATGTACAGGTATATAATAAAACATAATATTTGAAAACAAATGTTGTGATTAAATGAAAATGTTTTACACATTAACTTATATTCTCTGTTGGATGGTAGTCAGTTGCCCAGGAAGAATTGTGAAGAATACTGGTTTAAGACGGCCAATAAACACATAGCTATGTAACAGAAATACTGGTGATATCGGTGCAACTCACCAATCAATCAATCAATCAATCAATCAATCGTGTCCATACCTACAATGCACCAGCCAGGGATACGTCTTTCCTCTATCATGTTTTCGTACAAACTGAAGGAAATGTGCCAGACCAGTGCTCCCTTCCGGAACATCCTTATCCGGCCATGCATTGAAATGGTAGTGCTTGATTTCACGTTGTTTCTTCATTGTCTCCTGTATTTTAGAGTAAATCACGTACACTACTTTATCAAACGTGAATAATAGTATTTACACAGTAAATATCTTTTATCATGAGCACAAAGGTTTGTCTCCTCGACAGAACTTCTTTCATTATCATATCAAATCATTGCAACTTTTCCGACATGCAACATATCTTCAACAGTCGACTTTGAACATATCAATGTCAAAACATGACTCAACTTATAACTTTTATTGAATGCGACATTGTGAAGCTCTGGCCCATACACATGTTACAGCAACGGTACATTGCATGTGAAGTGAGAGAAATATTAACATGATTCTGATACAGATATATAAAATCAAAACTTGGATATCAATTATATTAAATGTTACTAAAACGGTTAATGACATGGCTAATGTTAGACATATTCCTCTACCCGTGTATACACTATTTGGATATACTAAGTTCATGGCAAGTGTCAAATCAGTAGGTTCATAATCTACTAGTTAAAATAAAGATACATTACAAGTTATGACAATAATGAATATTTTGAAATGTTACAAAAGCTTTTGTAATGTATAATATATCGGTTAAGATCTTTGTGTATCACGTTATATTAATAATTCAATTAATCAACAAAACCAATACAACTGAAAGATGTCACAATCAGTATTTCCCGCTATTTTAACAATATTTTCCTGGTTATTTTATATTAATGGATACAACATGCAAACTGAAGGCATATACTTAGTATGAGATCAAAGTACAAATATAACTCGTCGCTTTCCCCTAAAAACGGTTAACCCAACTTATTACAAGCTAGAGTTACGTGTCTGTTAAGGAAAACCAACTATATATAGCAACACAGAATAACAATTAAGAAATGTTTTTATTAAATTAAAAGCATAACAGAAAAACAAAGCTAGATTGCTTATCAGATTACATTTCGCGATGATATTAGATCGTACAATTTATGAATACTAGGTTTCGAAAACATTTTGTGGAAAATATCTGTATCGCAAATAATAATACAATGGTCACATCATAATATAATGGGCATCATAATGAAATGATATCCATCCTAAATGGTAGTTTCACAATACAAACATGTACGGAATGTTTTTGGGATATTCCTATACATGTATCGTCCTTCCTCTATCATTAAAAATTGACAACTAGCTACTGCGAAAGGAAGCTAAAAGAAAATAACATTTCCTAATATCTAAGACATATGTAATTCAATTTTAAATTGATAATATAGAATGAGTGTAGTGGAGCAGAATTATTTTATTCTGTTCTACGAAACGAATGTCTTTACGGCTATTGTGTCACAATGTGTCCGAAACTTCGGCGATTTGAGGACAAAGAAAACGGCTCGAAGAATTTGGCTGAAATTCCCCACACTTATAGAACTCAATGTGATCTAGGTCTGGGCATGTTCGATATATCTGGGGGAAATCTAGTTTCAGAGATTGTTTAGGTTAAAACCCGAAAAATCGACATTTTCACAACATATTTCGGTAGATCTCGTTTGGATTCTTGGAAAAATCTTTTAATAAGGGTTCTTGACTTAAAGGGATATGCTCCCAAATGAAATTTAAATAAGATTTTACTGAAATTTTGTTAAAGTGACCTTTAAACCTTAATTAACAAAATAACAAAAAGAAAATATAGGGTCACCAGGTTTATTTTTTTTTTACAGGCTCTTGAAAACATGAGGTTTTATATATATTTCTACATTTTGGTTGAGAAAAATGAAATGTTCTATTAAGACTAGAGATGTCTACTTTCAGATATATTTTGCAATTTGCCATTGTCTGACCACTATGATATAACATTAACATCATATCTCGGTCTAAAAAAATATATTTTGAAACAAAACCTTGAAGAAATTGAAAAAAATAAGCAAATGAACAACTATAACGAGCAGTCCACTGACACGTAAATGTTGGATTTTTTAAACAAATTATGCATAAAAACATAAAAAAATAAAAAAAATACCAATAAGAACTTGTTCTTACTTTATATTGAGCAAGATTATTTCATTAGCTATCCATAAATGCAAAGAAATATATGTGTCACCGTGCTTATTTTCAAAATAATCACAAAAATATACATGTATGTTACAAACAATTTTTACAAAAAATGATCAAAAATCAAGATAAAATTCAATGGCAATACTTTGACTTGTCATGGCTGTCTATAGCTGGCAAAGAATAATGAAATCAAGGCTCATATTTGTAAATGTGATCAATTTCAACATTAAATCACATGAGACGATTCTTAAATGTACCCACAAAATAGGGTTTAGTGAAGCAATAAGTGAGATATTTAGGGAAAAAGAGTAGTTCACCCCTGCTTATCTGCACCTCATGAAGGAAAAATTTTCTCATTGTTTAACCCTCTGTTCTTGCCTGGTACAACCACATCTTGACAGGATGTGGCAAATATGTTGTCCCTTTTCCCCCATATAAACAATATTTGATACATCATGGCTTTTGAAAACATAGTGAAGCAATAAGTGAGATATTGAGGGAAAGAGAATAGTTCACCCCTTCTTATCTGCACCTCATGGTGGAATATTTTTTCTCATTGTTTTACCCTCTGTTCTTGCCTGGTACAACCACATCTTGACAGGGTGTGGCAAATATTTTGACCCTTTTCCCCATATAAACGACATTTGATACATCATGGCTTTTGAAAACATAGTGAGAAAAGGTAAAAAATGTCATAATGAGCAATTTTACCTTTTCCGAAATCTTACAGTCTGTTAAACGAATGAACGCCTGACCTTATAAAAAATAAAACAAGATATATACTTATTGAACTTAAATACATGATATGTTTGGGTTATTTCAATATATGTTTTTCAAAATTCTTATAACTTTCTACAATTTGCCTATTAATTAACCCTTCCCCTCATATAGACGCTTTCTGACGTCTCTGCAGCAGATGGCTTTTTGAAAACATTGTGACAAACGAAGAAATTGCTCAAAACGAGGAATTTCTCCTTATGTCAGAATGTTTTCCACTTTTAGTCATAGGTTATCCATTCAATTATAGAGATTTTCCAATTTTTTACAAAATATGTTCAAAGTCGTCTTCTGCAAAATTGTTGTATGACTATGTGGGAAAGGGTTAACTTGTTTCTTGTTTGCGGACTGACACTGCTTAATTAATTTTTCTTGCTTTCACACAACCTAGGCTTTGTCTATTAACAATTACATATGTATTAATATCACTCCATTTTGTAACTGTATGGTCCGTGTCCTTTCTAATTTTAGACAGTGTTGTTGTGTTGTCATTCATTATTAATGTTTATACTCTTTCACCCTCTTTCTTTGATTAAATCTACACCAACATCTGATTCCATAGCGTTAGCACAACCTGACCATTTTTCTTAACACATTTGAGATGGAGTTGTTTCATATTCAGATTTACTGCAGGTTTGGCAGTCAGATACCTGTACAGCAAATACGCAGACTTTCTCAGAGGTTTTGCCGAAGAGTGTCCCCACACCTGATTTACTGTCATAAGCTCTACTGCTGCCGCGCTTCTTCTAACCCATGTCATACTTGAAAGTGACCTCACTGGAGATTTCTGAATTATCCGTGGGCACCCTGAAACAAATATAACTTTTATGTCAACACTCATATGAAGGGGAAAATATCAGGGAGTAAACACCCTATTCAAGAAAACAGAGATAGAGACAAAAACAAGAGGGCCTAGATGGCTCTAAATCTATCATTTGAGTTATAGTATAGTAGCAAATGCTACTGCTTATAAAGGTAAAAATTTGACAAAGAATGGGAACGAACTGCAAACTAGACAGCTAAACTATCTTGAAATCAGACGAAAACATTAATTGGAATTAAATTTTAAAGTTTTGCCAGAAAACGCCATGATATAACTGAACCATTGTTGAAAGCGGCATTAACCTTTTCCCTCAAATACAAGCTTTCTGACGCCTCTGCAGCAGACAGCCTTTTTAAAACATAGTATTTTCTCCTTTTGCTACAATGTTTTCCAGTTTTAGTCATAGGTTATCCATTCAATTATAGACATTTTCTATTTTTTGACAAAATATGTTCAGTCGTCGGATGTAAAATTGTTGTATGAAGGAAAGGGTTAAACACCAAACAATCAATCTTCAGAAGTTTTTGAAAAAGAAGCAATAATTCAAAATTTCTCCTTGAACCAAAATGTTTACTATTCTTAAATATTTTTAAACTTTTGAATGCAAAGAATTTGAGGGGTATGTCATACATGTGAAATACTGTTGAAAACAACACAAAACACTGAAGATATCGAACATTGAAAGAAAACTTACTCCCAAAAATCACCTTGCCGCACAGGAATCTCTTGCCACATTCTGACTGTGTGGGTCAACTTCTTCCCGTCGTCTCATCAATGCTGTGTGGTGAAGGCATTTTATTTCCATTGTCGCCATTAGCCCATTCATCTGCCTGTATGTTAAGCCTGCGTGCATGACACCTGTAAAACAAAACATTGATTCTTATAATTCAGCTGTTATGAATAATCATATGATTTAATGACATTGGAATTCTGCATATCTACCAAAGTAGATGAATCTAAAATATTACAATGTAAATATAATAACAAAAAAATTCTGATCAATTATTAAATTCTCAAAAACTATGTTTTCAAACCTGTCAAATCAGTATTTCATCATTCACCATCACATACACTGATTTAATTTGTTGACCTTGCAAACAATAAAAACACTAAGCTAAATCCTTTCCCTGTACAGAAGCATTTCGACGCCAGACAACTTTTGAAAAACATTGTGGCTAAAGGAGAAATTGCTCAAGTCAATTTCTCCTTTTGCAAGAATGTTTTCCACTCATACAGACAAACCGAATATATTTTGTTGTCTTTGCATACAATAAAGACACTAATGACTAATGTAAATCCTTTCCGATATATCAGGGTCTTTCAAATAGTACTATTTAAAAGACCCTGGATATATACAGACACATTTTGACATCTCTGCAGCAGAAAACTTTTGAAAAACATTGTGAGCAATTACTCATTTTGCAAGAATATTTTCCACTCTTTTTAATAACAATTTCTTCATTTGTTTAAATTGTTAAGATTTCCTGAATTTGTAAAATTGTCTAGATGTGTTCAGTCGTCTGCTGCAAATTTGTTGTATGTGGTAAAGGGATAATGTTCTTCTTACAAACCTATCATATATGTTAAAATCATATGAAAATGTGTTTCTGGAGTGTTAAAAATATGTAAACCCACTGAAAAATTTACTTTATATGTGAATACTAACCAAGTAATGTTAATGTCATAAATTGGCATTCCTTTCTCATTTTCGTCAGGTGGGATATGGCTCTTTCCAGTTGTCTGCGAGTCGACTAATCTTCAGTCACAGGCAATATATAAAATGCTGGCATATCCTACATGTTGTTCTCTTTCAATTTTGATTAAGAGAAAAGGCATTGAACAGTTTCTGCAGGCTCTAAGATGGTCAGCTAGATGTCTCAAATCAATAATTCTTCGCCCATTACCCCACCCACTTTTCATGCCTTCAACTGTGTGTTTGTCTGTCTCGATTTCGCCTTCTTCATATTATTGGGATCTTTCTCTGCCTCTAAGCGAAAGCTCTAGAAGTCTTGCCTGTCTACATGCTTTCACAAACTTTCCTTTTCATCTACGTTTCATGTTTTTACTGATTGTTGACATATTAATCTGAAGATTTTTCACAACCGGAAATTAGAAGGGGAAGTAACCTATGCTAGAATTTTAGAAAAGTTGTACTTCCCCGATTATGGTTCTTGGTGCCAAGATTCTTATCTCTCAGATGGCGCATGATATGGGCGAGTATCCCTTTAAAGGCGTATGCTACAGTTTTTTTACCAAAAAATTTCCAATCATAGAATTTATTTATTCTTTGTATTAAATTAGTACATACAATAACTGGTTGAAATAAGAAAAAAAAAATGTCAATGACATGACCAATTTCATCAGAGGCACAAATATAGGCATTTTTACCAAAAAACTAAAACACACAAAATAATTAAAATGAAAACTACAAATAATATTTAAGTTCAAATATAACTGTAAATGTAAATCAATATGAAACAGTAATTTTTGAGAAAAAAAGGAAAAAGAATATATTAAATTGTTTTTCAAGGTAGAAATGGTGTCACATTTTACCCCGAAAAAGTTAAAATCATACAAATTTTCCATTCTACACAATATAATTTTCTGTAATTATCCATAAACACTAAACATCGTTCACTTTAATAAAAAATGCAAACAAAAATATAGGTCACCGTACTCCTTTTAGAGTAAAGGGACGTTTTCTTTGCTTTTTCTTGCGTTTTCTTTAGAAATACAGCAGTTTTTCTTAAAGATCAGGCCATGCTTCAAGGAAAAAGTCGATTTACCAGAAAAGGAGCACGGTGACCTATCTTTTTTTTGCATTTTTTATTAAAGTGAACCATGTTCAATGTTTATGAATAATTACAGAAAATTCTATTATGTAGAATGGAAAATTTCTTAAAAAATTGTATAATTTTAACTTTTTCACGGGTAAAATGTGGCACCATTTCGACCTTGAAAAACAGCCTTAAAAAACAGGCCGTGCTTCAAGGAAAAATTCGATTTACCAGAAAAGGAGCACGGTGACCTATCTTTTTTTTTGCATTTTTTATTAAAGTGAACCATGTTCAATGTTTATGAATAATTACAGAAAATTCTATTATGTAGAATGGAAAATTTCTTAAAAAATTGTATGATTTTAACTTTTTCACGGGTAAAATGTGGCACCATTTCGACCTTGAAAAACAGCCTTAAAAAACAGGCCGTGCTTCAAGGAAAAATTCGATTTACCAGAAAAGGAGCACGGTGACCTATCTTTTTTTTGCATTTTCTATTAAAGTGAACCATGTTCAATGTTAATGAATAATTACAGAAAAATTCTATTATGTAGAATGGAAAATTTCTTAAAAAAATGTATGATTTTAACTTTTTCACGGGTAAAATGTGGCACCATTTCGACCTTGAAAAACAGCTTCAATATTTTGTTTCTTATTTTTCTCACAAATTCTCTCTTTATATTGATTTAAATTCTATATATAAAGTTATATGTGCTCTTTAATATGATTTGTAGTTTTAATTTAATTTTTTTGTGTGTTTTAGGTTTTCGGCCAAAATTCCTATATTTGTGCCTTTAATGAAATTGGTCATGTCGTTGACAGGCCAATATTTTCTTTTTAAATCCGTAACATATTTTTTTTCTTATTTCAACTAGTTATGTATGTACTAGCAAAATAAAAAGAATAATGAAATTCTATGATTAGGAAATATTTGGATAAATAACTGTAGCATACGCCTTTAAATTGTTTCTGTAGGCGGGAATATAACATGACCGAATACTAGGAAAGTGACGTCACGTCAGCGGTTTGACGTCATAACGTTCTAATAATGTTCTATTTATCTTCAAGACTTACGGAGATAATTTTGGTGTTGCAAAATACTTGAGTGTCATCAATTGTTACGTTTCGGATCATGATTAACCTTTAGCATTGACATATTTGCTTACAATAGTGTATAAAACGAACGCATTGGCTACATTTGATTATCCTGCACGGAATCCAGATTGAGACTGACAGACCTGGTTATAAATATCAACATCAAATTGAACTCACTGTGTCAAAATAGTAGAGACAGAGGCTATATACCAAAGCGAGATCGGTATTGTTTTCCAGGTTTGTCGATCCGGGAAGGTACTTTCGTGAATATAAACATTCAACAATTTAACTTGGGTTTTCGAATTGACTAGCATTCATATACTGTACAATTTATCATTATATTAAACTCGTTTCATTAACACACTCGCATATACATATGGTGAATGAAACCTATTGGTATATAGTGTTTTATTTGTAACTTGATTTTCCCCGTTTCATTAAAACAAAAGAAGTTCATTCAAGTATGTGTTAGCAGTAGTTGAGAGCATACATGGATTAGCAACGGTTAGAGAGAGGAAAGACACATGGTTACATACACAGGTCAACGAGAATGACTTCACAGTGAAATCGGCATAACATTCCTCATCCGCTGTGGTGACTGCAAATTCTCCATACACAGACGATTGGTTCACGTCAGGCCAATATTTCAAACATTTCACCTAAAAGGAAATACATAGGACATCGACATATTAGACTGGTACCCTATTAATCATATATATAGGCTATTTATATACTCTATAAAGAATACATGTAATCGTAGTATTTTGCCGCATTGTGCGACAAGGGGACAAATTGTTGAATAGCAAAAACTCATGTGGCAGAAATATGGAAGGTGCTTTTGACGAAAATCTGGATGAGTTGCTTCAATATTGACACTACTTTACGTCTGTGTTTGATGCTAAAATAAAATAAAAATCCGACATAGTATGTATGAATTTAATATATATATATTTAGATTTTGTATAATTTTCCTAGACTTTGTAGCTGTATCTGGCAAGGTAAATTCAAACTAAAATCAAATAAACTACAAACTCTGTTGTTAAAACATATGCAACATTGTTAATAGGTACTGTTAAATAATACCATGGTAGTGAACTAATGTCAATTCCTTAATATTACCTTTCCTGCTTCAACAAGATGGGTAACCATGACAACGGTTTCAATCTTCTGCTCCCAGATCATACGCCAGAAGTCATCAACACTTGTATTGATAGGAGCTGTTTTCATTTGAGAAAGTAAAATAAAGAAAGAATACAACAATTATCAAATTGATTCAATAAGCATGAATGTGATGTTTTTAAGACTTGGTGTTTGTTTATAAGTAAAATTTCGATGAAATAGACTATGAGAATATTCAAACTGGTCATATCTTGGGGTAACATTTTCCTTTTTTAGAGTCTCGTTTCGGTTGTTTTTGCTTGTCTTGGGACACATTGCCGCGAATTTAGTTAATATTTTGTGTAATCAAAAAAGTAATGTTCCGATTCAAATGCTATGATATCCCAACGATATACAAGGAAATACTGGTGGTGATTCTTTTGATATTTAATTTGATGTGAAAAGTTCAAGATCAAAAGGAAGGGAATAAAAATTTATAAAAAATATAAATGCTCATAAGTTATTTTGTAAGTAGATTCATTTGTATTGGCTTTGAACAATATAGTGTAATCTTTAAAATTACGTTGCGCGCTCTTTTTATAATTTATATTGCAGCCACGCTTACATTGACCGTAATGTGACCTGTGTGGATTCGTACAACTAATGTTTATAATACTAGATACACAGAGTCATACTTACCGGCGGCCGCAATATACGATTTTTTTCTATCGAAACCCTGAAATTAAATACACTAATTAGTAATGTGCATATACAGGGCATATAATTGAACTGTTTGTCGTTCGAATAACGGTAACAGTTATGCAATGTCAAACACATATGAACTGTATTTACATCATACAGGTATAATGTTTAAGATCAAATATTATCTTTTATATTTCATTTGTATACATATGATACCAAGAAAGTTTGAAATCGGATGTTTAGAGAAAAAAGTATTAATAATGTTATAGAAACCATAGGTTTGTCTGTATGCTGTTGTACACTATCTATAAACCACGTCACATGAAAACTAACATATGAGTTTTCCGACCTGCAAAGTATCAGCATGTACCTCTAGGCAGTCTGATCAGTATCTTCACTGTTCGTAATCTAGTAGTATAACATATGGGACACCATACAACTATGTATCCATATAATAGTTTTAATGTTGTCTTCATCGTCAGTCTCTTTGAAAACAAATGTCCTAAGTTATGTATTTAGTAATTAACTGAACTGGAATCTAATTGACTTTATTTTCGCCCTATATGACCAATATTGTGGACGGACTATAAGACAATAGTCTATCTTTATACAAGCATGCACAATGACTGTGAATGTCATGATTTTCAAAATGTTTGAAGGTCGGCATTCGTGTGACGTGACTCAATATCTGAAATATATTACGTTGATAAAGGAGGCGTTGATGTAGTCTGAATGCGGAATATCGAGATTATTCTGTAGAACCACCCGGCAATGGTCATCTGTAACACATGAACAATTATCCTTTGTTAATTAATATTGAACACAAGAATATCAATGGTATTCTCTATATGAACTGTAACACGCTTAAACCCTATGTGGTGTCGCTTGTCATGGGACACACTCGAGTCCTACTATGATTTAATATACACGTTGACTTTTGTGAACAGTGTACACCAACACTATTCTTTGCATCCGCACATACTGATCGATATATACACTGTTCTTATATCGCTTACATAAGCTGCTTCTCTCAACTTGTGCAGACTCTAATAAGACGGAACATAGACACATACTGTTGTTGACCCACATTGCATACGCGTATTCTTGTCATTGACGGGAACTTAATTTTGACCATGTTTTAAAACTCTTTCATTGATATGTTACTTTCTATATCGTCATCTTCAAGTTATCTTAGAATCTTAGAAACATTTGTACAATCTGAAGCACTTTTATGATAGAGATTTGAAAATAATTTTGGAAAGTTATCTCTACTCATTATACACCTTTTTTACCATGTTATTTTTAAATGCTGCAGAATCGTCAAATGCCGTCTCTTATACAAACGAAAGTTATTCGATCGTCATTCAAGAAGAAAAAACTTACTGACTTGACACGCCCATTATATAGGCATGTATATTTTGATTGTCAAGAATAAGCTTAAACTTACACGGATAAATCTCTTTGTAACGTCTTTTGGATATGTTTTGTGTAAGGCATGCCGCTTCTACAGGATATAACAGTCCATATGGTAACTCCTGTAAATATTGAAACGCATTGCAACAGTTTCGATTGTTCTAGAGTTTTCATCACACAGTTATTGCTACGAAACTTACCTTTACCTGCGTATAAACCAATACTTACTTCGTGTAAGAAAGGAGCGCAACAAGGACCTTCGAATTTCGTAATTTACTTTGGCACCAAGAACAATGTGTTAGCCAATACGCTGTTACAAACTACCAGAGCTATCCTCTGTGCACATTTGGATTTTCGTGACAATGTAGATCAAATTCGGCCTGTCCGTCCGCACATTCTAATCAATTTTACAAAGTTACACATATAAGTCAAAACAACTTTTGTCAACTTCTGTAGATCCAGGTAAGTACATACTGACCTCAACCTACAGTGTTCGCAAATGCTATTGTGTACAACAGACGGTTTCAGAAGAGCTATTCTCTGTGTTCACATTGGGCTTTTATGAACAGTGTAGATCAATAGCAGCCTGTTTATCAACACATTTTGATCAATTTATAATATACATTAGTTACTAATGTCTTTAAGAAGCTTCTGCAAACTTGTATATATTCTAGTAAGACTGAACAGATGTACAGACTGGTCTTAATCTACATTGTTCAGAACCTCTCCAACAGACGGTATCATATTTATCTTTGAACATAAGTAAGAATCAGGTTAAGATTGTTCGGTACAGAAAACTCAGGATAAGACGAAGTCGAAAGGGACCCAAACATTTATTCGTGTTATAGAAACGTTCGAGTGATGCCTCGATCTGGACCTAAGTATTTCTTCGGGGGTTTTCAGCTTCGTAAATAGTTTTTACTTATTTGTTTATGAAAACCAAGCCGTGATATGATCAAATTAAGAAATCAGCGCAGCAGCATAAATGGTTGATCTTCATTGTTATCAGAACGGCTGCCATTCTGTTTTAAAAAGACTGATACGTTCAAGGATTTGTTTTGAGTTCAACGATGTATTCGATTGATCCCATGTAAGAGTTATCGCGAGTACACCGTAATATATTACTTCTAATGTTGAATTTAGAAAAATCTAAAACTACAATAACGGAAAAGGAATGAAAGTACACCGATTATAAATTGATTTAGAAAGAAGAGTAAAAAGAATATAACATGATAGAGGCGCTGTAAAGTGACCGTGGGGTATTTGCGAGCAGTGTAGACCAGATCAGCTCGCTCAGTGACATAGTCTAATCTGGATCTACAATGTCCGTCTATTGATCACAGTAGTTTTCAGGAGATCTTTAACAAGCATTGTACATTTGAAACAAATTACCTCGATTGCATAAGTAGCCAGAAATATATATCTATGGTTGTTATTTATACGATTAGGGGGATTTTCATTGAGCAAGTCTCAAATAAACTGACCTGAAACATTTCGAATACTTCCTCCAGGGGTGTGGTCTCCATATAATTGCCAAGGTGAGTTATATCAATGGTTCTGCTTTCTGCTAGTTTTGTAATGTTAGCGTAGAGTGACTGGTTTTTTTCAGGATCTGAACCTACTGCGCATACACTAACGTCAACTTCCGCTGGTACAACTGCTACAAGATGTACATAATACGTCATCAATGTCCTTGTTATTTCTCAACGAGGGCATTTTATTACAACAATACCATGATAACATAACCGGTAAATACGTTTGGAACTTCGATGAAAATATTGTAAATTGAAGGTTAGAGTCACGAACCAGTAACACCAGTAAACCCAACCGTATAACACGTTTCAGTTAGATTCTCTGCCTGCGCATCCATCCAACAGGTATGTTGGAACATTATATGACTAGTTGGCGAACAGTAGAGTGCCGGGTCAGTCTGGATGAATACGCTGGCTGACCAGGAAATACTCTGGTCGCAAATATCTTAAAAGCGTCGAGTTGTTTTGAATGAAATACAAATGGTATTAGAAATGGAAAAGTCAATGATTTTGTTTTTGACAATAAGATAGAAACTTTATATCAATCGATAAATCATCGTCAATTTAAATCCAGTTAAACTATTCCCACATACACACATCTGCAGCAGACGACTTTGACAATATTTAGGCCTGAATATCGTAAATCTCTATAAATGAAAATATAATAATTGAAAACAGTTTCACAATCATATAGTGATTTTAAATGCCTTTAACCCTTTTCAACGTATGGCAAACGACTGTGTTATTGGACAATTATGGACAATGTCTATGAAGGAAAGTTTGATTATTCGATTGAGTTGATAATATTGTGTTAAAAGGAGAAAGTGCTTATTGTTTTCAAAATTAGTCTCCTGCGGAGTCGTCAATCAGAACATCCGATGGTCGAATCTATAGAAACGCTTATCGTTTAAAATGTGTTTATACCTTGTGATTGTCCACGTTCTTCGTCAACAGCAATATCTGCTGCAGCAATTTCAATCCGATTGTATTCAACCTCGTTTGGAATCGAATTAGTTTCCACTACTCCGTTGGTATTAATATTTGCGCCAACATTGTTTTGTCTATAAACAGCAGAGAAGAATACTTTAATCACTCATGAACCAATAGCATAGAATGATGTATAATAATAGTATATGGAACACGCGGAAATTACGCAACTCTCATTTAAAATAGGTCTTAAGTTTTGCTTGTGTGAATCTTGCTTTACACCCCTTTCAAAAAAGTGTCAGTTTTATCATGCTGTTTCGATGTATTTAGTACTGCTGGTAATTTCTCTCCAAACACAATCGCTCCGATCTTAATTATATACATAGAGCCCTGAGTGCAAAGGAGGGGAGCCACTTTTTAACATTTCATAGTGGGATCTCCCGTTCCCTCTCCAAAGAAAGCGTCTCTAATCACCACACCATTGATGAGTTTTACTGTTTTAAACTATTGGTAAAATCCAGGGAAAGCGTCTATAATCACCACACCATTGATGCGTTTTACCGTGTTTAAATATTGGTATGACCCGTCCGCAACCAATACTCTCGTCTTCCGCTTACGAGTCGGAGGATCTAACCGCTACACCAATAAAGAAAGAAAATAATGAAATAAACAGGAATGTATCGTGCTTACCGTTTATTAAGTTTCTTTTTTCTTATAAATATTGCAGCAGCAATAACAGCTAGCACCAATACCAAACCCACACATATCGCACCAATAAGTACGTTAGATACCTTTGTTCCAGTTGATGGCAGGACTGCAATTAATTGAAAATAAAACAAGAAATACTTGTCATGGATTTTCTAATATATCTAATTGATTACTAAACGGTATGTCATGCCCTATCTTTAATTTGAGTGTTTCTGTTCCAAATCCCTGAAATGCATAATTAAAGATTGGTTCTTATGCTAGCATATGGTTTTAATTGTAACTGTTGTAGCGCTGTCAATATTGAGATATTACAAACAATACAGATTCAGCTACGTCCGCTTGAAACGAGCAGCCTCATCTGAAATCAGCATTGTGTGCCTTTACCTTATCGAGACATTACAAAACACTGACAAAAATAAAAAGATGAATCGTCCAATCTTTAACATAGAAGAGTCTGCCTTAGGAAATTCGGTGCTGAATAAATCAATCGAAACATATTTAAAATGAATTCGTTTGTGATAAAATACAAATTCTCAATAAACAAGGCATACATGACATCAGGCTCTTTTGTAATGATAGTAACGTGTACGTATATAACTTCAAAGCAATAAATAATCCTGCCAGGTCAGACTAACGTCACATAATACACGGGACGAAATGGCAAATCTAAGTAAAATTATCTGTGATCTGGACGACTTCACGATGGTCACATACAAAAAAATGGTTCATGAATTAAATTACTTGAATTTGCACAACGACCACCTGGGTTATCATGAGAACATCCCACATTACAGCTTCCGTCGACATGGTGACACTCGATGTTATGGCCGTCGCAGTTACATGTTGTGTTACATTTGCTTCCGTAATAACCGAAAGGGCAATCTGTAAAACAAGTAAAATAACGTAATCAGAGTAGCCACAACAGCAGAAAACCGGCCGTATTGAACAACTGGAACAGCCGGACATCCGGCTATTCTGGACAGCCGTGACAGTCGACTCAGGCTTGAGTATCAGTAATTATGTGCAGGTATATTTTCTGGAAGTTGCAACTCCCACTAGGATTAACAGCCGGCAATTTCCCTTGGCACATATCAGGTTGTCACAAAATTGACCACTATATAGCCAAGGATGGGTAGAGAATCAGCCAAATATCCAGATGTTGAAAAGAATGTAAAGTCTGCTGTCGCAAAGCGTCTGAATGGCACCAACGGCATCTACAAGTCAGTTTCGCGCTTGCACCTGGCACATGTCCAGTTGAAAGCTTATTTTGTTTAGGAAGTGCTCAAGGTGAGTTATTGTGATCGCCTTTTGTCCGGTGAGATTCGTGCGTCGTGCGTCCGTCAACATCTTCTCCTCATTAACCAGTGGGTCAATTGTGATGAATTTTCACAGAAAGCATCCTCTAAATGACCTCACCAGAATTCCTTCATTTTGGGGGGATCCATGCGTAATTCTGGTTTCCATGGCAACGAAACGAAAAAAAGAAAAAATCTTCTTCTCCCAAACTGATTGGCAGATTTTCAGATAATTTTGTAGAAATGTTCCTTGGATGACCCTCTATTAGATTCCTTAAAGCCATGTTGATTGGTCGAAAAACCATGGCCACCAGGGGGCGGGGCTGTTTTGCCTTATATGGCTATAGTGAAAACTTAAAATGTCTATTGCTCCGAAAGTGTCATGCCGATTTTCATATAAATCTTTAGAAATGTTCCTTGAGTGACACATTATCAGAATCCTTCACGCCATGTTGATTGGTCGAAAAACATTGCCGCCCGGGGTTGGGGCTATTTTGCTTTATATGGCTATAGTGAAAACTTAAACAATCTTTTCCTCCGAAAGTGTCAGGGTGATTTTCAAATTATTTTGTAGAAATGTTCCTTAAGTGACTCACTATCAGCTTCCTTCAAGCCATGTTGATTGGTCGAAAAACATGGCCACCAAAGAGCAGGGCTATTTTACCTTATTGGCTATAGTGAAAACTTAAAAAATCTTCTCATCCGAAAGTGTCAGGCCGATTTTTAAATAATTTTGTAGAAATGTTCCAAGGGTGACCCTCTGTCAGATTCCTTAGGCCATGTTAATTGGTCGAAAACTAAGGCCGCCTGGAGACTGGGCTTTAATGGCTAAAGTGAAATGAAATCAGGTGAGCGATCCAGGGTCATCATGGCCCTCTTGTTTTCGGAAAGGCTGCAAATCTGGACATAATCAGGCCTTTCTTACTCCGGCTTGGAGCTTTAGCCGACTAACGATAATACCGTCCTCTGCGAGCCGGCACATCTCTCAATCTCGAACAACAGGCACATGACATCTGCGTCGGCTTAACTGCAACCGTTGTTCTAAGGCAGCTGCCGAAAGTGGACAGAACTGCAGCTGGTGAAACTCGCGGCCATTGTTAATTAGCATTGGTTGACCTATTGGTTATATGTATCAATTAAAGCGGTATTGCTATATATAATTTCACACTTTAAACGAATAAAGCCTACCAAAGTTAAATATTTCATGATAAGTTTTCATTATTTAATAACACCTTCCGCTTTCGATTGGTACATTTGAACGCCATTTACAACAACATTTATGTTAGATTTCGGTGGTCAGTTCAATTAACCATATGTTTCCTGACTATCGTGAGTCTACCGGACTAGACTCCACCCCAGCCCCCTGCGACCCCCCCCCCCCCCCCCCCCTCTCCCCTGCGTGTGTGTGTAGGAAGTTATTATTAGCAGTGTGTGTCTTCTCAACAACACAGGCGCCATCGGTAATGAAAATTTCACCGACTGATACACCGTTTAGATTACAATTGCATATCTTTTCAACTTACGCCGGACTTTTGACAAAAGTAGGAACGTGTTTATAGGTTTTATAGTGGTGAATACCTCATGTAATACAATAAGTTCAGAAATTCACGAAATTCACAGTAGTAATTACCAGAATGTATAAATTGACAGCTAATCATTTTAAGTTATACTTGTACAGACTTCATTAAATATTTGGAAACCTGTCATTGCGTAAACTTAATTTTAATACATGTCCATCCTTGTTCAAACAATTATTCATTCCAATTTGTAAGTCCAAAGTAATTTGTGTCAGACAGAACTAGAGAACTGACGACTTTCGCAAAGACAGTAGTACCATACCTTTATGACACCGACTGCTTCGCCATCCAGCTTCACACCCCTGTCTACAATGTCCATCGGTCGTTTCGCATACAGTACCATTAGCACAGTGTCCAGAACAGTCCTTCGTACATTTATCGCCATATGTACCAGCCTGGCATTCTAGGATAGGTAGATCAACACATCGTATTGGATTTTGTAAAAAATTACATCTATCGTATAGTGTATACGTCAACTAGAACTATACTTAACAGAAACATGGCTTGTTCTCATTATTTTAATTAAGTGCCTTACAATGGTAATATAAGTCCCTAGTATGTGCGGGTTGATATTACATATCAGGTTGATAAATGCGTTATTTCATTAATCTTTGAAATTGTAAAATGTAATTAATAATTAATAGTTGACCTTGTTCCACACATTTTAATAATTTAATTACCTTTATTGCACACCTTCCTATCACCGGTCCATCCTGGTTTACACCCATATTCACAGGCTCCCGCTAGTCTATCTGTGTATGACAATGGCTTTTTCAGCCGGCAGTGGCATGGCATCGAACAGTTCAGACCACAAAAATCGACGGCGCAATCTGAAACAGTTATTTAGAGGCATAATTTAAATTGTCCACGTCACCGAACTTTGAAATTTACGACAGCGAAAAACCAAAATTAATCTTCGACTTCGCGCAGTCTGAACCGAATATTCCTGGTCGCTTTTAAGCCATTCAGTCATCGTGGAATCATTTAGGAAAATGTTGGTTTAAGTCCAGGATCAATTAATTAGTTGTTTGTTTAGGACAACATTCTGCTAGTACTTGCATTAGATTAACATGCCAAATATAAAAATATTCACGTTAACTTAAGAGTGTGCAGCTAAACTGTTGGGCCAAGTTTTTCCCGTCTATATGGACATCGTTGACCCTTAAACTGTTGTACGGCAACGTTATCTGACACTGACATTACATGGGAAATATGTAGCATACAAGGTATATGAGGTAAACTGATCCTGATATATCAAGCTATGATGTTCAGATACAGTATTGAGAGAAAAGAATGCAAGTGCTTATTATCAACAATGTTTCGAAACTCCACAGTGGTTAAAGTGACTGACGCAGAAACTTCATAAGTCGTTTATATCGGGGGAAATGCTAGGTTTTACTCTTTTACCTGCCCATAACTGAACCTCACAAAGGAACAGACTTTTTTCCCAGCTCTTTTCTCTGATAAGACGTATACGAGTTACTTTGGCGGGTATGAAAACGTCTTCATAGGGCGAGTTTGCTACATCATGTTTTTGTCCAATGAATGTCCATGTATCATTTCTCTGTCTTTGTACTTGAACTCGTACACCTCTTCTTTCGGAGTTAGCTGTTTTAAAGAAGAGACCTATTATCGACTACACTGTTCATCGTGTTTGATAAAAAAGCATTTGAAGTAAAAAACGGATATTATCAACGATTAAATCAATTTATTTTCAAAATGCGAAGACATATTGCGATATTTTGAAGATACACAAAAACAATGCTTATCACAACGTTTTTAAAAAAGTATGTTATACAATCATTTAGCTTCCTTTGTATATCATGTAAATGAAACCGGCGCAAACATGCTGATGACGCTACATACTTTATTCTATTTGAAAAATAGGTCATCAGGTTTTGAGAAAATTAAGATTAGGAATATAAAGCATGACTAAGTAATATTATTAATTTCACAATTTATGTAATTACATGACATTATTGTTTGTATACTTTTTCTTTTCTCTCTTTTGCAAGTAATACAGGATATGATTTCGAGTTTAAGAGACAAACGTGACTGTAACGTACCAGATTAGGATTTTCAGCATTCGAGCAGTTATAAAACAAGATTTAGACTTTAAATCTCTAGATCTTAAGTCTCCATGTTCACCTCTTGACTTTTAGTTTAAAGGTCCGACCCCGGACCAGGAGACAAACTATACGGTGTTTTCTCTGGGTCCGGGAAAAAAAGTCTCACGGTTTTATGGAATTATTTTATTTACATCTTACAAATCACCATTCCTGTACGGTTGTCGTTTTATGATGACTTTGCGTATTTGGTCAAGGGAACCAACTCGTGACAATGGCTACATCGCGGCACAGAAATGAAATGTAGTGAAAAGCCTATCTAATGTAGATATCTTCAATTAAATACTTGTTTACGTATCGTTTCACTTTGAGTGTTATTTTGAGGGAAGTTACTCGTCTACATTTGGAAAAACAATACATTAAGCCGAGTTTGTAACGTTCCTTTATTGTAGAATTGATGACAGTGGTCGACAAGTCTAATATATATAAAGAGTGAAACAAGTTGAAAATATACAGATTCAATTTATTTTTTATTGTGATTACAATTTTTCAAACGTGAAATGAAGAGTATGAATGGCGGATGAATTGTGGTCAATGTAAGCATATACTTTGCAAGTACAATTCAGTAACCAGGGAGTCTGTTCGTACCCACAGCATGTAAGGCTTTTCATTGTCTGCTTGCAAGTAGTAAATTCACTATGCAACTGATAAAGATCTAGTATTATTGGCTTACATGTATCTATTTGAATGTCGAAATATATGTGTGTTGTGCATTACCAGAGAATGTCGTGACGTATCACCGTTATATACTTACCGTACATATGGATACTATAACCCTGAATAAGATAGTGACCCTCTAAGTTTATCTCCCACCATTGTTCGGTCCATGAACTTAGTCTTGCGCATTTGGTCCAGTCATTTTTGTTGACCACACCATTGACAACATATTTTAAATTACCATCTTCCAGGCTACTGGCGTTAGTAGATTTACCAATGGCAATGTTTCTACCTGTAATGCCACTCAAACTGTCTTATCTACACATAGATTAAACAAGAAATATCGTTTGAACAATATAAACTGCGTCGACAGAAGGATGATCATGGAGACTTGATTATAACACTTATTTCAAAATTACAAGAGTGATAAGATATATAAACAGGTTTCCACAATAATAATATTACAAAATTAAATAAAACACTAAATGCCCCTCTGATTGCTCGCGAAAAAAAAAAAAAAAATGTACATTTAATTTTTTTTTTTTTTTTTTAAACTATTTGTTGCTGTGCGGGAGCAAACACTATCAGTATATGGAAAAGTTTGACGATAACCTTTACTTGTTTTATATAATATTTCAATATTGTCATATATTGGATACAAAGAAAAAAAATCCTCATACCCTTCATATGAAAATGTTTATAACATGCAGAATTATAAACTATATTTACAATGATATAAACCATTTTATTCCGGGTTTAGATAATGTAATGTTACATATCTTATAAAAGTTTATTAAAAAATAAATAACCCGAAAAAATATACTGATTACGTTACAAACAATATTTTCAGCATACTTGCAATGGCAAAACTAAGAAGGACATTTGGCAATTTATTGATATATGACAAATGACATCATAGCATCCCTGGGGATTAAAGAATATGTAAAATGTGCAACTTGAATGTTATTAAGAATGTATATGTATGCCCTATGTATCGTCCGTCTTAAAAGATCAAATTTACATTCAAAGTACTATCATTATCACTGAATAAATTAAAGCATATATTGAATAATGACAGAATAAGCATACTGAGAAAACTTAATGTATAATGTGTGGCCAATGCAAAACGCGCATCTAAAATAGTATCTTAGTCTGATAAAAATCAAATACATTGCTAGTTTAAATTTCAAACACAATTTCAAACACGTAAAATAACTTTAGTGTAGTATATTTTGAGATATACAATGTTCTGGATAACTTACGTATTTATGTATAGCATGCCATTTATTTCACCTATACAATATGCAGTTGGTTTCTTTAAATGTTGTTGTGTTGGTTATGGCCGTTTCGCGGAAGCTCTGTTGGTAGCTTCGCGTGCTGTCAATCCAGGGGATGTGAGTTCGAACCCAAGCTCGGCCAATACTAATAGTGACAAGCGTCATTCGTCTTCCACCATTGAGCTAAAAGTATGTGTTGAAAAGCAGCCAGTTGCTTTGAACGTCTTTTGTGTGGAAAACTAGTGTGAGAAAGCCAGGAAGCACATGAGTAGGTGAACTAGCCGCTGTGATATGACTTAAAGGAAACCAAGAATGCTATTCTAATACGCATTAATATGTAGGGAACAGTCATATAAACCTAATGTGATAACAATTTTTTTTCGAAAATATCAAAAAAACAACTTTAATAAGCATTTAAAATCCGAATTCAAAATAAGCCAATTCGCGATTATCAAAAAATATACATCGGCAATTTCCGTAAAATATATCGGGAGTGACGTCAGAGGGTGGAATTCAATGTTGACTTTCATAGTGTTGACAGTTTTAATCGTGAACGCATCGATGAATTTGGAATATTTAAAGAGACATAAAACGTAAAAATACCTAAAGAGTGTGTGGTAGGGGGGTGTTCTAATATGTATAATACATTGTTGAAAACGGCGAAATCCCAATCGATCAATATTGCACCAACATTTAAATCGTTATACTACTGAAGAGTTTGAACTTTTGGACTTGAACTATTGTACATCAACTCAATATACCTCCCTACCCCGCTAATAAAACTAGCCTCAGAGTAAACATTCGATAAAATGCCTCCCTTTATATAAGTTTATATATATTTTATGCATTGCACAAAAGTATATAATAATAATTTAATTTGTTGATATCAAAAAACAAATTCAACAATGAAATGAATATTTAGGCATATGGATACTAACCCGAAATGTAATGCTATTTTAACTCATTTGATTATCTGCTCGGCGAATAGTTAATTGCACGACCGACGAGGGTAAATATATACACATAATTGAAAATCTTCTTCCCAACCTGCTTGCCATATGACATTATTGTCGATTTCGAGGTTAATCAACCCCCTAATACTTACCCACTGTACACCGTGTTTGTAATTACGGGAGGGTGACGCTTAATATATGTAATGTATGTCATAACAACATATACACCTCATAATGATTAGAAGAAAACCATCGTTTGACGCTCAAATATCATACATTGGGATTTTTATCAGTCTTATCACGGTTTTGACAGATAAAAAATATTGTGTTTCTGATTGGATGCAGCACAATGTTATACTGCGCCAAATAGCCAATCAGATCCCTCGTAACAAAACATTTTTTGTTATGTGTACACATTTGGAGAGATGACATGTATATGGCCCGGTTAGCTAAGTTGGTAGAGTACTCGCTCTGAAAGCGATATATCACGGATTCGAGCCCTGGACTGGCTGCATGATTTTCTATCGATGTGAATTAACGCTCCTTCATTTCTGATATTGAAATATAACATGTGAAACGTACTGTTCCTTGCTGAAATTCGATTATAAACTTCAGTAATTTTTAAATTTTGGAGACGGTAAACATAACGCACATTTACGATCCTTGTGCGCAGACATTTGTATTCGTCTAGACATATCGTAAATGTAAGCCTCATTTCGATTGAGTGATGTGCATACTATTTTGTTCTGTCAACACGGCGATGCAACAGATAAAAATCCCACGGTTTGATGTTGGAGCATAGCGGAGTCAACAACCGTGGGTGTCCGACGATGGAAGAATACATGTTTTACGTTCCTTCTTCAAGTGGTTTCTAAATGCGTGCACAATAAACACAAATTATTCTATTCTACGCATTGCTAATTTGATCACTGAATGCGCCTCGCCCTAGTTACACTTTTGTAGATAGACGAATGTTCCGGGTATAAAACTGTATTGACTTTGACTTACATAATGAAAGAGTACAGTTCTTAAACACGAGATATTTCAATATATACGAATGTGTTTAATAAATGATATGTTGTGTTGTCGTTAAATGATATGTTGTGTTGTGTTGTGTTTGTATATGTATTTGCATGCATTGCAAATAAAATAAAATGAAACAGTAGGAGTTTGCTAATGTACAAGATATATATACTATAAGTGTATCTTCATTATGCTCTTGTATCCTTTTCATAGCATGTGCTAACCTTCGCTTCATACTAATAACAAACTAATATTCAATGTAGCTATTTGAATGTGTGAATGGACTGTGTCGGAGTCATAAAACGAAGTAAATTGTCCAATTACAGTCGTGGATTGACACCAAGGAGTTACATCCGCCGTTTCAGATGTTATCGGGTCTGGGGTTTTGCAATTTCCATGAGATATGATCACGATTTTCCTTTTATATTATAATACTTAAAGCAGTCTAAACGCTTTACCAGTACGGCAAACGTAACACTGGTATGTCCGATCTCATTCTAATTTCACGAATATGCGATATATCTGATAGGAGGAGGTAATACTAGATATTTAGATATGTTGAAGACCGTGGTGCAGTGGTAGAGCGTCGTACCAAAGATCCAGAGTTCGAATCCCGTGATGAGCGGGTTCTGTCTTTGGGATTTACCCACCCAAACGGCGCGAGTACTGGATATGTCTCCGGAATGCAGACATCAAGCGTGATTAGAAAAAGCTTAAAGCCTGATTCGCAATCAATGTACAACAAATAATTTAAAATGATCTCCATGGAAACAAAGTTTATACTGAAAATGTTTACTCCTTAATATGAGATATTTCAAACATTTATCGATGCATTATAAATAAAAGGAAGTAGTTGATGGATACACGTACATACTGACCATATATGACCAACACTGACCTTAACCTAATATAATTCTTGTTTACCCAGGCGTTTGAATAAAATATCTATAGTGACGTCTATGAACGCTTGTGAAAGACCTTGATGAAGTGGTCGAGCGTTGGACTCTCGTACGAAAGGTCCAAGATTCGAATCCCGTCATGAGCCGGTTTTGCCACATACATGACGCGAGTACTGCTTAAATCTTCAGGAAACAAACATCAACGATTATGATGAACATAATCTGTAAAGTAGCTTCGCAATCGATGTTAACAAGATAAAGAACGGAGAAGACCTCGGTCAGACTTTGTAATAACATCTGTTCTGGATCTTCTCCGGTCGCAAAGTCTAAAAGGTTTGTTTTCGTGTAGTGTAACCCATATTATGAAAGAGAGCATGTCACATCACGTGATACATAGCCTTATACATACCTCCATATATACGAACATCGCAGAGAACCAGGCGTGAGCTTGTATTTCTCAGTACAATTCGAATGTGATTTCCAAAAATTGGTGTATCACACATAATATCGAATTTGGTGTTACTGTTATTCCCTGCTCTATCACTGTAACACTCCTTTCCTTGTGGGTTTCTCCAGCTGTTCAATGGAGCAGTGCCCACGATAATTTTAAAGTTATCGAACTGGTCTAAAATAGAAAGCATACATCGAAATGAAGTGCTCTTCTTTTTCAATATATATTTTTGTTGTTGTGCACACGCAACGATTAAGCAAATAATGTAGTAGTGCCAGTGTCAATGTGGTCACCTTTAGGCGTATAGGTCACAATGCACTAAATCAATTCCTTCCTTGTTTCCATGTGAATCAACCTAGTATCACACCTGTAAGTGGTGTCATGTATCATGCAAGAAATAATTCCTGAGTTTTCTCTGAAGTTTATTAAAATAATTAATATACATTTATGAATGTTGAGATGTGTACCTTGTGTATAATATATTATCTGATTTACCAAAGCTGAACGTTGGAAAGACAATACTATCTACCAGGGAAATTATGTAATGGTTTTAAGACAAAGCTAATGTGACAAACGAAGACATTTCTCTTTAATACATGTTTCTCCTTTTCCAACGTTGTCATTTGCAGCGTTGTTAAAATTTCATTTAATTAGGGCATGTTTTCAATTATATGTTAAGTGACCAAACAATAATAAAACAAGATGGAATTCATCAAATATTACTCTTTACACATTATTTCATATAAGTTTACAACAAACCTAGATATTCATCCTTTGTAAGGAATGTGAGTCCTGTAATGTAATGCTTCTTTTCTAACTTAAGTCGCCACCACGGTGGGTCGTTCCTTGTCTGAATGCCCGTATGAGTACAGGAGGTCACATTATCATCGACGGCATACTTTGCATATTGTTCGTTGTGGTGATCAGATACTCTGACTCTGTTTCGGCCTGTTTGAGCAATATTTCCTAAAACGATAAATCGACGAACATGTTAACGTCTTACCAGATGATAGAAACAATCGATTGCATGAAAGAACGACAGCCTCATTTGCTGAATTACAATATAAATGGTTAAACAAGGAAATTTGGTTGCGTGTCTGTGTGCATGTGTCTGTCCGTCTGTATGTATGTCTTCCTGTCTTTCTGTCTGTATGTCTGTCTGTCTGCCTGTATGTATGTATGTCTGTTTGTCTGTCAGTCTGTCTTGTATGCTTTTTTCCACAGCTTCCTGTACGATAGATTTCGAGTTGTTCGTGTGACGTAGGTCAATCAGATACTTTATATAGAAATTAAAACTCACTGTACTGGCATCCCGGTCCCATCCAATCAACAGAACAGCCTAATTTACATTCCCCTGTGACGTCATCGCACGGTTCTCCATTCGCACAGTGACACATATAATTGCAGTCTGGACCGAAAACCTTCCCGTTACCACATGAACAATCTGCCGAATTGAACAAAGAATAGCATTATTAACAGTCAGCAGTCTGACATGCATCTTTTATCCGGAATGTGTTATATAATGTTCATTATATTTCGACTTGCAATATATCTGTAGACGACCTTGTACTATCTAATAATTATTGAAATAAGTTGAAAACATTGTAGCACAAGAAGAATTTGTTCATCATTCCACAATGTTTTCAAAATGAGTTGTCCCTTTCAAAAGCGAAATAATGTCTGCAATATGGAAAGGAGGAACCCCTACATATAGGTAAGAGGTCATTAGAACAACAATAGCATATCAAATAAGGGTCATACATGTTCTACATAAATACAATAACTGAGCTATTCTCCATGTGTAATGATAGTGTTCCATCCCCGATTTGAAATAATTTAATCATTCTTATGATCATCAATACTGTTGTTTGTATTCTTAAATCAAATGTGCAAATATTATATGTAGGTGACGTATCTTATATTAAATCAATAGAAGTAACCACCGCGTGACTCCTGTTAATGATTGTCAACTATGAAAGTTCTGGTAAGACTCTGATGTCACTGTTTGGAGATACAATGAGTACCTTAATCGACTGATACAGTTCAGCTACCAGTACATAGTATATCTATTTGACTTCTGAAACCGATTGTGTGAGGCCTGCGGCGTCTAGCCAGGCTCTATACTTAAACTGAGTCGAATTACGAGAAAAACTAATATTGTGGACTCTGCGTAAAGTATCGATCCTTGTCAGCCTAAGCATGCCGCGCAGGCTAACCCGGACAGACACTTTTCGCCTCCTGTGGATTGTCTGTTTAAGAAATCATTACTCTATACATCTATCCCTCTGAGACGGAATGTGTCGGCCCTGATCAGTCTGCGCGGACTGCACGGGCTGATCTGGGTCGATATAAAACACAGTCCATATTGGGGTTTTTTGACTGCTGAAACCGATTGTGTTAGACCTGCGCCGTCTGGCGAGGCTCTTTACTGAAACGGTTCAGCTAAGTAGTTAATCTTGATATGCCAAAAATTGGCTTTGGACTCACCCAAATGCAAATTAGATAGTATTGAAAAGGTTAAGATGTTATTTAATAATCATAATCTGGAAGACAATACTATCAATATTAAGTATTTCGGCTGTCACCACCATTGTGTGTGCCTGTTTGCATGGGGTTGAATATTACCTTTTCAGTATTTTAGTTTTATTGCGCCTTTTCCCAAGTTAATAAACCACTCAATCGGTAATTTTATCATGCTACCCTTGGTTTGTCGTGGTATTCGCCCGCCATCAAAGCGCCAAGGAATGATGTCAATACATCTAGTTATAATTATGTGGTATAACTTGACTGCGGGACGAACATCGGTTATTTGTCTCAATGCTGACTTTCTAACCATCTTAGCATTTTTGAGACTCGTCTTCCATACAATTATATATCATTTGAGGACGGATCTATTTCCTACATAATGTCATACAATGTTCACCAATAAATAAAGATACATTCAAGAATTAGTTAGTTTGTTTGAAATTTATTTCATGGCACTTTCAACAGTAATTATATTGGCCGAGTGATTAGCGTCGGGGAATTCCAAATGGGCATCGCGGGTTCGATCCACAGTCGCGGCACAAAAGTTTATGATTGCACATTTCCTAACCTAGTACTGGGTTGCTTACACAGGGATGATTGATAAGTGAACTGTCGTCGTGATATAACTGAAAGAATCTATTCAACAGTAATACTGTAGCCGCTCTGTATTTTCAAGGAATGTACTATAACTACAAATAGGGACACTGATGCATTAGTCGCATTAGTTTAAAAAATACCCAGAGCTCAAAAAGTCATTACTACATTTTATACTTTAGCTTTGAGCAGTGGAGATTCAAACTCTGGTCTCGCGCTTTAGAGGAATCCTTCACAACGCTTCCTAATGGAGGCACATACATATAAATGAGCTGTTCCACGAGAAAACCAACATTGTGGACTGTGCGTAAAGTATCGACCCGGATCAGTCTAGGCATGCCGCGCAGGCTAACTCTGTTCGCCTCCTGTGGGTTTTTCTGTTTTGGGAATCATTGTTCTATATCTATTTTCCCCTGAGACGGAATGTGTATGACCGGATTAGCCTCTGTGTCGATATTTTACGCCGAGTCCATTATGTTGTTTTTCTCGTGGAACAACTCAAATGTATATATACTTGTAACAAATCATGATTTTGAGGTTAGAGTATGTGTGTGTTTGTGTGTTAATTTAAACGCTTCGAAAATAAAGAAGAAAGAAATGCCCAGCTTTGTATACAAATCTGAACATTCAATCGAAATAACAATATGAAGATTAATTTCAGGAACAGCCAAATCATTTTCAGAAAAAAGGAATATATTGTTTGAATTGTGTTCCAGGAAAACCAAGCTTACCTTCGTGAAAGCACACATTGATTTGGATCTACAAAGAGCGTGAATGTCATACGACTGGATTACACAGAACAACATTTAGTGATCACCGAACGGTTGAAACCAAAGTGATATGTGTAAACGCGTTAACAGGCGAGTGCGTCAGTGCGAGTTTGCTGTTAATGTTGATACAATTCCGACGTGTCAAACGAATACTGGTTAATATATAGCATACAAGATTTGTGACGAAAATGGATAATTAATTTCGTTACAGGCGTTATTAACCCTTTCTCATATTCAACAGATCTGCAGAAGACGACCTTGTAAACATTTGGCTAAAACACGATAAATCTCCATAAATAAGGGTTTAATCATTGAATATATTTGAAAACAGTGTGGCAAAAGGAAAAGGAAACATTTCTCGTCATGAGCAATTTTTCCTTTTGCCACAATGTTTTCAAACGTCGTCTGCTGCAGAAGCACCAGAAAGCGTAAGGGTTAAAATAAAAAGAACTTGTTGTAGTGTATTCATGGCTAAATTTGTGTGAACTTGTATTTAGACCGTATCGTTATTCTTCATGTACCCTGAAATTGTATGTTTTGAATACACCGATCACACTTTAAAAAAAATACGTATAGCTTCAGATCAGAATGTGTTATTGAACTGTCTAATCAAGAAACACACTGTTCAACTATTATCATATAAGCTTATTACAATCATCTTATGTGTTTTCCGCTAAGACTGAGAAGATGGACATGCTGATCTGAAACTACACCAGTAAAAAATGCCAACATGTACCTGTTCTGGAGGACGGATTCATATTCAGGTGGACAAATTATTTTTTAATAAAAAAAAAAAAAAAACGCCTTTGCAACAGATGTCAACTATTTGAACAATTCAGCTCGTGATGTTTCTTTAACTTAACTTTTAGTTTAAAAATAAATCGACTGTCAGAACTACTAATTTTGGTGTTTTATAAATGTTTGATGATAACTAAATGGAGTATCGTATCACATAACCCTCTCCCACATACAACAATCCTATAGCAGACGCAAATTAAAACATCACCGTCAGAATATAGATGAAATTATATTTATATGCCAGAGCTGAAAACTTACTGGCAAAATGAGGAATTGTTCTTCATAAGAAAGTTCCTCTTTTGCCATAATGTGTTCAAACATCGTCACCTGTAGATGCTTGAATTTTCGTTTGTAAGTAGGAAGGTCTACGGGCAGTCTCGTAGCAGTCGTGAGGATTATAACAGTGAAAACTGCGCTCAGCATAGGAATTACGGGGATCGCGAATACTCATAGCCCCATGAGCAACAAAGTGATTATGCATATTAGAGTAACACTAGCAAATATACTTCATGGTGTGTTATTTCATTTGTCGGTCCTTGTATGGGCTATTTTATCGTTGTTGTTTTCTCATACACTGTGTGTCAAGTGCATACTATCTTAGCAATGTTTTAGAAAACGAGTTAAAAGATATATGTGGTATTTCTGAACATTGGTTGTATCCGTCTGATCTTCATTTTCTGAGTAGTATTCCTCTGAACTTTAATGGATTGGGTGTATGCGATTCAGATCTTCATATTTACAGTAACAGAAAAGTAGGAAAAGGCGGCATTGCTTTACTACGGAAGAAATAATTAAATCATATTATTTCACCGTTGTGTATTGATTCTGATAGGAGTATGGGTATTCAAGTGCAGAAATCACTTGAAACTTATATTTATGTTATACAAGTGTATCGACCTAGCTCTAACCATAGTATTGTACGTTTTCGGGAACACTTAGAGATGTTGCATGATCTAATCAGTCTGTACTCTCAATCAGGTAGAGTCATATTAATGGGCGATTTTAATGCCCTCTTACATGGAAATACATTTATTAAACAATTGATGGGAGGGGCACGGTGCTGAGCGGGTGAACCTCTCTCTAAAATATCTTTAATGTAACTATATCCCCTTTGTGTTCCGGCGCGGACTCTAGCTATGTGTTATTTGACAACCGCCATACGTCTTTGATTGGTCACAGCATTGTTTCTCAAGAGCTACCAGTGTACATCAACGATAGGTATATGACCTATACTAACTTTCAAACAGCGACTAAGATCAGATTTATAATTATACAATTGTTCATGGGATACATTATGCCATTTCACGGTTAAGAATGTACTCATATAACGTAATTTCTATATTAAAAACTATAGGCCGATGTGAAGGAACGATAATAATGTTATCATCTAGTATTTGTTAGTACTTTATATAACATGACAGCTCTTGAGAAACAATGATGTGATCAATCAAAGACGTATGGCGGTTGTCCGGTTAAAGTTTTAGGGCAAGTTGGCATTTTCATTCATAAGTATTTGTGCTAGGGCTTTCGTGTTTGGAATATAGTTACATCTTATACCTTTCTTCACATTGAATGCTAAAGGTGCTGAGTGTGACCTTCTTTTTGAGGTAAAAAACATGATTTTCGGTGGTTAAAGGTTTAGGGCAAGTTTGATTTTTTTTCTCAATAAGTACTTGTGCTTTCATATTTGGAATATAATTACATCTAATACCTTTCTTCATATTGTATGCTTAAGATAATGAGTTTGACTTTCTGTTTGGGGTTAAAGACATGATTTTGGGTGGTTAAAGTTTTAGGGCAAGTTGGCATTTTCATTTCATTTTTTATTTTTTTATTTTTTCTCAAAATAAGAACTTGTGTTAGGGCTTTCATATTTGGAATATAATGACATATACTACCTTTCTTCACATTGTATGTTGAAGATGCTGAGTGTGACTTTTTAGGGGTAAAAAACATGATCTTTGTTTGATTTTGAGAATTTTAGATACATTCATAATTTTTGGTTACTTTCCATTCTAATTGTGATCATTCATTTATCAAATATAATTCTTCAACATATCAAACGGGTTTTGCGTGGTGTCAAACATTTGGAAAACCTTTTATTTTAGGTTTTGCTATTTTTGGACTCGATCAGTTTTAACATGCGTTAAGCTCATCGTTCAAGTTTCATCATTCAAATCACTTCATACTTCACACATTTGTTAAGGACCATCGTTCAATTAGGTTAGATAACTCCATTGTATCCTAAATATGGAGTAATGGCCCTTGATTGTCTTAGGAAATTTGATTTTTAAATGATAAATATTTAAATGTATGTATCTATTCAGTTGCTTTTACATATAAAGTATATAACATGATTTAAGTACTATGTGCAATATAATGAAATAGTGCTTTATGTGAATACGCTGAATATAGTCGAGCGCGCTGTCCTCCGACAGCTCTTGTTTTGTAACATTGTATATTATATTAATTGTTAAGATATGTTGATGAGGGTATATATCTCTGCACGTGCTTTGCACCCCATTCCCCATGAACGCTTTTCTTTTCGTTTCGGTCAAGTGTTTTATTTGGTGGGAAGCTATTATCAACGAATACATTTAGTTACGTTCAGCTACGGTGCATCTCGTATACTGACATTAATAACTTCCATTTGGGAGGAAATAAAGAATAATAATATTATTATAATAAGTCTTCAGAAAATGAAATGCAAAGCAGTACATAGTTAATGATTAATGTTACTTACCATAACAATGAAAAAATAAAACGAAAACATATAGACAACACACTAACGTTCCTCTTGTCTCCGGATCCATTTTGTGTATGACAAAATACAGTAGATCTACTTCAGAAATAACAGGGAAGTTGTATAAGGATAGGTTTGATAGATCTAACACATACTGAATATAGCAATATGAAAAATAGATGAAATACGTAAAACAAGAATAAAACCATAGGGATGTTGTGACCAATGTAGAACCTGATCAACCTGTGCTGGCTCCACTGAATCTACATTGTTCGTGAATTAGTCACAGACACCTACACGATGACTCGGACACAACATGCATATATGCATATTTGGATCCAACGGCATGGATGCGATGGCAGAGTGTCACGGCATTTCCCTAGATAAGTAACCAGTACTACTGGTGCATTTATCCGAACACCTGCTAGTCAGTCGTAGCACTAACCCAACAACCCTGAGCGCCATTGAGGGAAGCCAGTTTGTCGTAACACTAACCCAACAACCCTGAGCGCCATGGAGGGAAGCCAGTCAATCGGAAGACTAACACAACAATCCTGAGCGCTATGGAGGGAAGCCAGTCTGTCGAAACACTAACCCAACAACCCTGAGCGCCATGGAGGGAAGCCAGTCAGTCGTAACACTAACCAAACAACCTTCAGCGGATTAGAGGGAAGCCAGTCAGTCGTAACACTAACCAACAACCCTGAGCGGATTGAAGGGAAGCCAGTCAGTAGTAACACTAACCCATCAACCCTGATCACCATGGAGGGAAGCCAGTGAGTCGTAACACTAACCAAACAACTCTGAGCAGATTGGAGGGAAGCCAGTCAGTCGCAACACCAACCCAACAACCATGAGCGGATTGGAAGGAAGTCAGTCAGTCGTAACACTAATCCGACATCCCTGAGCGCCATGGAGGGAAGCCAGTCAGTCGTAACACTAATCCAACAACCCTGATCGCCATGGAGGGAAGCAAGTCAATCGTAACACTAACCCAACAACCCTCAGCGGATTGGAGGGAAGCAAGTCAATCGTAACACTAACCCAACATCCCTGAGCGCCATGGAGGGAAATCAGTCAGTCGTAACACTAACACAACAACCCTGGGCGTCATGGTGGGAAGTCAGTCAGTCGTAGCACTAACCCAACAACCCTGAGCGTCATGGAGGGAAGCCAGTCAGTCGTAAAACTAACCCAACAACCCTGAGCGGATTGGAGGGAAGCCAGTCAGTCGTAACACTAACCCAAGAACCCTGAGCGCCATTGATGGAAGCCACTGTGAGAATTGAGCAATGTGGTAAAAGAAAGCTGACGATAACAGGGGTACAATACGATTTAGCTGACAACAATGTTGTTATGATGTTGTTAGCGGCATTCTAGATCAAAATTACAGATTTTAATAACAACCATCTAACAACTGTTCAGTGAGGTCAATTTGATTACATCCATGTCGTTGTGTCTTGCAAACATCGTCTTATTTTGTGTGACATAAGCTTTTAACAAAGACTATTTGTTAACATCAGTTAATAGTATTAACAGTATTTACAAGGCTTAATCCTTTCCTGATTCCAGTCTTGAAACATCTTCAGCAGACATAGTTTGAAAATAGTAAGGAAACATTTATCATGAATAAATAACTCTCCCTTTTAGCTGCAGCACTCTTTCTTCTATTCAATAATGTTATTTTATAATATAGAACTTCTGTTTTTAAATCTCATTTTTCAAAGTCGTTTGCTGCAGACTTGTAAAGAAGTGTCAATGTTGTTGCTTCTGCACTTTCATCATCTATTTTAAAATTATACGAAAAAGTACTGCTACAACGTTTACACAGGTCAATTAATAAACCGTTACACTTTCTCCAGGGTGGGTTTCAGTCCAACATGGGAAGTTCTATGACATCCTTCATTCTGAAAGAAAGTATACAGTTTTGCAAAGAAAACAACAGTAAATTATTTGCGTGTTTTTTAGACGCTCGTCAAGCAATTGATCGTGTATGGCATAATGGTCTCTTTTACAAGCTAAATGAACTTGGCGTTAGTTATAAGCTTTTAAAAATAGTTATTGCAATGCATTCCGATATGTATAGCTGTGTAATGTATAATGGGTTTTATTCTGACTGGTTCCTTGTTTTACAGGGAACCAGGCAAGGTGGCGTCTGGTCACCATTTTTGTATCTTGTTTATATTAACTCACTACTTGACCAGTTAGTTAACAGTAAATTGGGTTTCCAGATTGAAGGGTCTCATTTCTGTGCTCCGTCATTTGCAGATGACATGACAATTCTATCTTTGTCTAGCAAAGCCTTACAGGAAATGATTAATATATGTTATGAATATTCTTGCCTTTGGAGGTACCAATACAATTCTGGCAAGTGTGCCGTTGTCACGTTCAATGAATCTAAGCGTGTATACAAACGCAATTATCGGTCCTGGGTAGTTGGTAATAATGCCATTTGTGAGAGAGAGGAATATAACCATTTAGGTATAATATGTTATAAGTATACTAACTCTACTCTCATTGTCAAGCAAGTTGATAGAAAATTAAGGGGTGCTTTCTTCGGTCTAATCAAAGACGGGTTATATATAAATGGGTTAAATCCATTAACCAGTTACAGTATTTATAGGTCGATTGTTATCCCGAGAGCTCTTTTCGGATGTGAATTGTTACAATCGCTGTCTGATCGGGATATGTTGACAATGGAAAGGTCGCATAGACTTTGTTTAAAGCAGATTCAGGGTTTACAAATAAGATCAAGAACAGATATTGTTCTTGGTCTTATTTGTGCTCTTCCTATTGAAGCTGAAATTGAGAAGAGAAAACTCTCCTTTCTTGGTCAACTTTGCCGTTTGGAGAGGGATTGTACAACAAAACGTTTCTTTTTATTGCGGCTCCTTTCCTTCGTAAATAGTAATTCCGATACCGGGTTTGTTTCTGATATTGCATATATTCTAAACAAGTTTAACATTTACAATGTTTTAGAAGATTACATTAATTATGGTGTATTCCCAAGCAAAACTATTTGGAAACATTGTATTGATACAAAAGTATCAAATTACTATATCGGTAAATGGAATGAAAGAACATCTACCGCGCAGTTTGTTCTATATAGGCAATTACAGAAACGATTCGCAATCAGTCCTGTATGGGATTATGCTAAGCGTAATCCGAATATGCTTCGTGTTTGCCTTTCCATCGCTCAGCTAATTGCGTACACTGCTCACACTGAGTGTTCTCAGTGTACACGCTGTGGATGTAGCGATGTTAGAACGAGCCTTACTGAGCATATCTTGATAAACTGTACCAGTGTACGGTCATGTACTATTTCCTTTCAGAACAGAACCCTTTTAAAGTTTGGTGGATCTGTTTCCAACTTATTAGTGCCATTGGAAGGCAATGATTTTGTTGCTGCCTTGTTCGGTTTGAACCCGATCGTAGACAATGAGTTACACGGCAACTATGATAACTTTTATAAGCATGTTGTGTTGTTCTTACATTCCATATGGACATGTTATAAATACCTTGTGCAAGTGTAAATACTTTGTTCAAAGTTAAATAAGATGTACATATTTCAGTCTTCATATCTGCCTGCCTGTATGTCTGTCTGTCTGTCTGTCTGTCTGTCTGTCTGTCTGTCTCTCTCTGTCTCTCTTTCTCTCTGTCTCTCTCTGTCTCTCTCTGTCTCTCTCTGTCTCTCTATCTCTCTCTCTCTCCCTCTATCTCTCTCTCTCTCTCTCTCTCTCTCTCTCTTTTTCTCTCTCTCTCTCTCTCTCTCTCTCTCTCTCTCTCTCTCTCTCTCTCTCTCTCTCTCTCTCTCTCTCTCTCTCTCTCTCTCTTCTCTCTCTCTCTCTCTCTCTCTCTCTCTCTCTCTCTCTCTCTCTCTCTCTCTCTCTCTCTCTCTCTCTCTCTCTCTCGTATAATTTTGTATTAAATTGTGTTTATATGTATTGTTTGTATTATAAATTATAAAATGAAATCTTCTGTATAGGAGGAAATAAAGATATAATAATAATGCTTCTGCACTTTTTCTATCTTAAAAGTATAATGAACGTTCTTTCCGTCCTTACAGGAGCAAGGATCAAGAGCCCACTTGTGATACGGAAGACTTCACGTTAACAATCGACCCTTTAAACTACATGTACCAATGTACTGCCAATTGACTGATATGACAATGAGTTACACTTAGTCCAGTTATACATATAACATATGGAAGTACATCAACTTAACTCAATACGGTGTAGACAAGGACTAGACTATAAATAAATGAGGCATTGTTTATATCACAAAATAAAAACGTATTTTTGTTTTAAGTTCAAAAGTGTCAAATTATTAAAATAATAAGAAGTATGAATTTGAAAACTTCAGTCAAACTTTCTATACTTTCCGGACCGAAAAAAATGTCCGATTTTCATTTGAAGTATTTTCTGGTCTATATGACGTGTGGCCTTTCTCCGTCACATGTGGATCTACACTAACCCTTTACCTCATATAGACTCTTTCTGACACCTCTGCGGCAGACGGCTTTTTCCACTTTGAGTCATAGGTTATTCATTCAATTATAGAGATTTTCTATTTTTTGACAAAATATGTTTATAGTCGTCTGCTGCAGCATCGTCGTATGACGGAAAGGGTTAAATTACTAAGTTTACATGTTCACATCCTGTGTGCAATGATATATTTATAAGGGTGTATTTATAAGGGCATATTTGTAATGGTGTATTTATAAGGTAGTATTTATAAGGGCATATTTATAAGGGTATATTTAATAAAGTTCGGGAATTGTGTGTTTGGAATCGACATTTATCTTATTTAATTTTTTTTTTTAAAGTGACAATATTGGTCAAAGTTGTCACGTGAATTATACCATTACAGAAAAAAAACCTCAAATGCAAAAGCAATTATGTTCATACGATAGTGGAGAGTTTAGTTTCTCATTGGAACATGCAAATAGTGAAATCAATCACCGATTTTATTTGCATAGGAAATTTAGTCTGTCCGGTATATTTCTCAGCAACTACTGGATTGAATTCAATTACTCAAGTGGAACGCTTAACTAACACGAGGAGAATGTGCAATCACCATGTTCCTGTTTGATTTAATTGACCCGGTCATCTAAATACATGTATATCAAAATAAAAAGTTAATGCCCTTTTAATTTCTTTATTGACGCCGCGTGGAAACGCGGCGTCAGTATGGAATAGGTTTTAATTTTGTACCATGGGGTGACGTAATCGAAAAGGGAGCAACCAACAAATGTTATTGTAAGAAAAACTCTGTAATATGTTTGAAAAAACAGCCTTTATGATTGAATAAATTGTATTAACTGATTTAAGAAACAACAAGATACAAAGTATGTACATCGTTTACCGTTGTTACAAAACTTTAGACACATTTAAATTGTTTTTAATAACTATTCCCCAACTAACTAGGCTAAGCTCTTTTTATGAGTTGGTTTACGGAGTTCACTAGGCTACGCTTTTTTAAATGTTTGGTTTACTGCTCTGACGACTCGATTCATCAAAGCTCAGAAAAAAGATTCGGGTGATATTCTTTCCTATGTATTTCTGTTGTATTACTAAACTTAAAACGTTCCTCCCCATACAGTTGTTCATTCAGACCATTGTATTCTTGCTATATGTTGACTATACATGAGAACTTTTTCTTTTAATTTCATAAATGCTTAATTTTGATATTAAATATCTTTAAACTTGTTAGAATTATTTATATTTTATGTTTATATACTCTCGTTTTTTGTTTATCATACTTCTGCTCAACTGGAAGGAGAATAGACTTCCCTCTCTCCTTCCAAAGCTTGTGTCACACTTAACTTATACCTAGAGGCATTAACACTTAAGTTAATATCTGTTAATATTTAAGTATGTTTGTTTATCTAATTGATCTAGTTAGAGCAGATTTAAAATTAAGAAACATCAGCTTGTATGACACTTTATTGTTGCAGTCAATGTTAAGCAAACGGTAAACAAAATGGTTTGAAGACTAAACTTTACATGCTGAATATCACATAGATCGTAGCATATAAAGTGTATAATCCCTACGTCAAAATGGACCCCTTTTGCTCTTGATAACATTTTATTATAGACTATGGTATCCAGGTGAGCAATAAAGGAACATCTTGGCCTTCTTGTTTAAGATAAAGGTACAGTTGGCCTTCTTGTTCAAAATATTTACATCCTGTTCGTTTGCACAGGTTAATTTAAATGTATTGAACTGCATCTGCTTCCCTTTAAGTCATGCTTTAAAATCATGCGCGGCGTCTTTGATGCTTAGCATCAAAATTCGTCTTGTTATAATATGACATAAGAAAATTAGTTTTTCCGGCATATTTCTCAATAACTACATACTTGAATTCAATAAAACTTTATTGGAAGATTAACTTACGAGAGGAGGTGTGCATATCATCACAATGTTCCGGTTCGATGATTTTTGTACAGAGTAATTGCCCTTTCCATTTGTATATAATATGACATAGGAGAATTCCGTTCCGCTTTTGACCTGGCCATTTATCAGCAACTACTGACTTGAATTCGATAACACTTTATGGAATGAATCACAAACAAGAGAAACTTTCCAGATTATCACCACAGGGTGCTCGGACGTGTGCTAATGACAAGCTGTAATGTGATGGGTGGATTAGTATACATAACAACATCCTAATAACGTGTCTGCTAGGTCAATCTGAATACAATTCAATGTTTTCAGTTCATTTATTATGTAATAAGTACATGATACTTCTTACAATAACATAAATGTAATGGAAAGACAAAAAAGTCTTTAAATTAGGCGAGAAGCCTGGAAATAGAGTATAAAATACAATACAACATCTTATCTTTCTATTCTTAGTTTTCGCTCTAAAGAGGCAAAATATATATACTTACTTAAATACACACCCATTTTAAATGTTCACGTTGATTTGTAACAGTGCGCATGGGCAAGGTCTGTAATAGTACATATTGACATTTCATGAACAGTGCAAAGCCCGATCGTTACGTGTATTTACACAATCTGATCCATATCACCACTGTTCACATATACCTTACAAAAGCTTGTGTAGATACTAATAAGCATATGAACTGGGTAATCTCAACCTACACTGTTCACAAGTACTACCTCTTGAACCGTTTTCCAATAGGGGGGGGGGGGGGGGGGGGGACGGGTATACAGCTCTTTTCCCAACAATATCTTTCTTATTATTCAATCAAACCCAATGTGTTGTTGATATTCGAAATTTGAGACAATTCTTTTGAGTACCCACAATATAGGGTTATATGGTCAAATAAGGATTTAAGAACATGATAAACGCCCCTTATATCTGATAAAAGTGCAACCGTTCAATAGTGCAACCGTTCGCTGTATATGTCAGACGGTGTTTATACCAGGTATTTCATCCTGCACTTGGAACGGTCGCTAGTTGAATTTGAAACACATTACCCAGCGTGTTCACTGACCTACGATCTGACACTTGACATCGACAGTTCAGTGTGTAGGAGGGATAGATGATACGCACGTGCTTGAACATTTTAAAACATCTTCAGCAACGTAAATTTTTGGAAATATTGTGGTAAAACATACTTGGATCAAAGTTTGCAAAGTTAAAGGTTTTTACTTTCATTTACAATGATTTTTTTTCGTTCGTTTCTCTCTAAACGTTTATACAGTTTTAAGACAGTTTAACCCTTTCCGTCATACGACAATTCTGCAACAGACGACTTTGAACATATCTTATCCAAATATAGAAAATCTCTATAATTAAATGGATAACCTAAGACTAAAAGCGGAAAACATTGTGGCAAAAGGAGAAATTTCTCGTTTTGAGCAATTTCTTCTTTTGTCACTATGTTTTAAAAAAGCCGTCTGCTGCAGAGACGTCAGAAAGCGTCTATATTGTTCTTATATAACAAGTAAAATATGTATTGTTTAAACAGTGAATGGTGTTCAACATACACATGATATAACCCATATTCTATGAAATGATATGATATAAATGAATAGCATGTCACACGTAAACACACATCTTATAATACATAATGTCAGTATGGACTCTAAAATGCCAATTGATGATGATATTTGACCAATGAGGTCAGCAACATACTAGTCACATGTAACAATCAAAGCGCTAAAAGCGCTAATGGTATAGGGGCATATGTAAGTTGAAAATATATGGCATAGATAATATGGACAAACATTGTTGAAACAATAAACAATGACCTTTAAAACAAACCAAACCAAACATGTGTGAAGCAACATATACTGCCTGCCAATAACATATACCTTATTTATCAAAGTTTGACCCTTTTCTTGTATAAGAAAATAAATCAGGTAGGACAAAAGATTGACAAAAAACCGAGCAGCGACCCTTAATTAAAATATTTCCAGTTCAGAAATCACTAAAGATCCACAATGTATATTGTAATCCTGCTGATAAATGAAAGACAATCGAAAGCATGCTAGAGCTATGTTTTTTTTTTGCACTGCACATCTGTAGCTCTGAGTTTCCTATACAACAAGTCTTAAATTGATACATTGGACATCTATTGAGACAATAACCGAAAAAATTAAAATAAAATGAGTTTACACCTAAAAAACCAGATCAGATTTGTGTTCAAAATATTGTATCGATCTCCTAATCCCAATGTATACGTGTGACGACTTTGAAATGGATCCGCGAAACAGAAATAAAGTTTTGACCCATTAATGCAAACCGTAATAGACAGACGGACGGATGGATGCACACAAAGACGGTGAGACAGTCAATCGCTCCGGACAAAGTACACAGCTTGGGGAAGCACTCATTAACGAACAAGGGCATTTCACGGAATGCATGTGTTGCATGCGAAAGTCATATAATAAGTGAGAACATGGAAAGACAAACATATACACACTCCAAACGCAGCATGCTAAAGTTATGGTAATGCTGCACTGCAAATCTGTAGGTCATAAGTTGCCTACAAACCAAGTTTGAAATGGATACAATGGAAATTAATTGAGACAATCGCTGAACTAAATAAGGAAAAATGGAGATAACTAAAATAAACAGACCAGAGTTATGTACTTAGTACTTTGCCGTTCTCCTTATCACACGGTATACGTGTGACCACTTTGATCACTTATTGATTACAGAAGTCGTACAAGGTTAATTTACAAACACCTATTTAGACTACATTTCTAGTTTATTTGTCAACAGATACATCAAGGACTAGATTACACGTTGACGGACGATGAGTCTTCAATTAACGCAAATGCATATACATTATAAATCCTGTCTCAAAATCGCTAGAAGCGCCTCAATTATAAAGTAAATAATGACCTTGCGGTTATAACTCGTGTGTATGTTGACATTTTCGGCCAAATTTCTTTCCGACGTTTGACAAAAGTCAATGTGACATGCGTCATTCGTCTTTCACCAATGGGCTAAGTCTATGTGGAAAAGCAGCCAGTTGCTTGGGAAGATTATTGTGTAGGAGTACTGGTGTGAGAAAACAAGGAAATACATTTGTAAGTGAACTGACCGCCGTGGTATTACTGAGGAAATGTTAAAAAAAGGCGTTAACCCCAATCAATCAATGTTAACTTATCTCTAATTTGTAGCTTTAATTTTCCTATTTTGAATAGTGATGAAAACATTGTGGAAAAAGACCAACTTGCTGATTATCATTCATCTGTTAAGGTGAGTCAAATGTGTCTAAAAGGGGCAACTTTTAAAATAATAACTGTAGACAAATGTTTTCGTTATCTAGGTTATAGAAACAAATTGATTCATGTTTCAAAGTATTGTTTGGAAAGGAGGAATTGCTCATTGTCAGCAATTGCTCCGTTTGCAAATACACTTTCAACATTCGTATGTAACTAAGTAGCTATAACGGAAACGGTTCAACCCTTTCCCGCTTACATTTGCTTGTGTACGTATGTGCAGCAGATGGCTGCAAGATTGTTTATAGTGACTCATTTCCTCTTTTTCCACAAAGATTTCAACTATATATTTTTCCCCTTGATGTAAGACAACATTGCTCGTTATCATTCATCTCTAGCATGTTATTCAAAATGTGTCGAGTAAAAGAATGTCCATAGTAAAACGTTCAAAAATGAAAAAGAATTAATTTGAAACGTGTTTGAAAGCATTGTGTGAAAAGGAGGAATTGCTCATTGTCAGCAATAGTTCCATTTTCAACAATACTTTCAATATTCGAACTGTTATAGTATCACGTAAAGGATTCCGCTTCCATGGGGAGGATGTAACCATTTTCCGCTTACAGATGTGCAGCAGACGACAATCGAAAACATTGTGACAAAAGGAAAAATTTCTTATCGTAGGCAATTTCTACTTTTGCCACAATGGTTTCAACTCCTTTCAATAATTTTATTTACAGTGATTTGCACATTTTTCTATATATAAGTCGACTGTTGTAAACTAATGGGGTCACAGCACGATCGACGTTACCTAACACCACTGACATTGAGGTCAATCATAGTTCAGAGTGTGTTTTACGCGTTGGAACTATTTTGTCTCATTAAATAATGCAAGCGGAGGGTTTTTCGTGATTCGGTCGAACCAATGAAATTGTTGAAAAGGCAGATTATAACCAATCAAAACTCGATTTTGGCGTAGGAATTCAATTTGAGTGGACTGTGGTTGCAGCCGTAATCCGACTTTTCGAAAGCAGCCTGAGTATGAGATAGTGGCGAAATCTTAGTGTTTATATCACTAATACAATGGTCTATAGTGAATCCCCCTCAGTGAATAAATGTGATCTTATTGTTTATATCACTAATACAACGGTCTATAGTGAATCCCCCTCAGTGAATAAATGCGATCTTAGTGTTTATATCACTAATACAACGGTCTATAGTGAATCACCCTCGGTGAATAAATGCGATCTTAGTGTTTATATCACTAATACAACGGTCTATAGTGAATCACCCTCGGTGAATAAATGTGAAGGATTTAAGCGGAAAATGCACTTAGATGCACTAAGATGTGTGTTTGTCGAAAAGTGGACTACACTGTGGTATAGTTAAGGAGATCGCTCCTTAAAGTAAATAAGTTTTATAACTACAATGTGTCAGACATTTGAATTGACACCACTTGGCACACCCTTTATCCACAGGACAAAAACGTATCAGCCGTTGTCAGGGAAAACGAACCTAGTGTATTTTTGACAAGAGTTAATACAGATCAACATGCTTATATAGTATGGGATTCGATCTAAATGTGCACTTTTTGTTAGAAATTTCCTGAGATCAAATTAGTTGTGACCAGCGCATATCCAGATCAGAGAGCGACGACGTGATCTGGATTTACAGTGGTCGCAAATTACTCTATAGTTCATTTACCTCTGACACAGATCTTAAAGTGTCTACAAATTTTAATTAACATTATTACCAGTAATGAAAGCATAATTTGAGGAGAATTCCTCATTATCAAAAATTGATTATTTAACAAATATCTTCAATTCAACACAGATAACTTACCTGGTTTAGATAAATGATAAAGAATACTGAATATCAAAATCTGTGAGACTGATCAATAATTGTTTATGGGGCAATCACACTGGCCCGAATGAGCTTCCGTTTGCTTTCCGTATACGAAAGTGGTCTTATTTTTCAAACTGTCCGAATGTCCCTCCGAATGTGTTTTATACAATGTATCACCGAATGCTTTCCCGCATGTTGATTTCGAAATATTTTTTTTACGAACGATTTCCGTATGCTTTCCGAATGCTAACAGAACACGGCGAATCGACCTAGAATGGACCGAACTCTTTCCGCGTGCATTCTATGTCCATTCGGGGCGTTTTGAAAGCATGTGGAATATACTGTGCATTCTAGAAAAAGAATTCATTTCGGGGCGATCACATTGGGCCGAATGCCATTCCGTTTGCTTTCCAAATAGGAATTTGGGTGATCGGGGAGCAAACGGATCATATTCGGGAAGCATTCGGTGTGTTCTAGGAGCATACTGGCTGTTCGGCTCCGTACAGATGATACGAAACGGCATTCAGTAGCTTCAAACATGTGTTGTGCATGTTCATATAACTGCCATCTAACTGAATGAATACTGAAGGTTTTTTGGTTGGTGTATTGTTTTTGGCGAAGTTTCGTCAAACTTTATCAGACGTTATCATCTATACAACAATACTACCTGAATTAAATACATTACAAGTTCATATAATGTAAGATATATTAATGTAACCGTTACAACATTTATAAGCGTGCAAAGCAATTGGAGTTTTGCTACAGGAAAGCTCACCTAACCACAATCACGGCTTATATAATTTCAGGCCGGCCTGAGCATCAGCACGGCATGATCAAAACCAATACCTTAGTCAAACGGTTCTACAAATACTCCTTGACTAAATGCGTAATACTAACGAATCCTGTGAAACTATATGTATGTTCAATCTGTTTGCAATATTCAGTTGTCGGAAATATAGTAGGGTTTTCGGTTTCAGGATACACGACTATTGCTTTGACCTTCATACGACGATTCTGCAGCAGACGACTTTGAACATATTTTGTAAAAAAATAGAAAATCTCTATAATTGAATGGATAACCTATAACTAAAAGTGGAAACCATTGTGGCAAAAGGAGAAATTGCTCGTTTTGAGCAATTTTTCATTCGTCACTATATTTTCAAAAAGCCGTCTGCTGCGGAGGCGTCAGAAAGCTTCTATATGAGGTAAAGCGTTAACGATGACATTGCATGGAAACTGGCTTTTATATGTTTAAAATACAATATCGTCGTTGATATGTTTGGTACTGTTCCTGACGGCTATACTTTTGCTAGAGATGCTTTAAAGTAAACGAACAGATATATCATTCGTTCTTAGAAATACAAACGGTTTCCATTAAAACGTAGCATGTAATAAAAACCAACAATAAAACTGAATAAATAATAAAAAATACGCATTTTGCGACGTACACATATGTTTATGAACATGTCATATTTGAAAACTTAAAACAGAACTAAATTGTTTACAACCTTTGGCATATTGAAGTTAACCTTTTCTTCTTTGTTTTCATTGGCGACCAGTGCAAAACCAGACCAATCTGCACTAAATGCGTACGTTTGTCAGGTTCTACACTAGTTGCACAGAGAGAGGTTGATTTTCCCATTCCACGGCTCCAATAGCCTGCCTATGTACAACTTTACGGGTTTAGTTTTAAAGTCAGAAATTGATTGTTTACATGTTCTATACGTTGTTTATCGGAAATGGTTGAGCGTGAATGAAACTGCTAGGAGTGGACACTGTAAATGAAGCTTATCAATACAGAATATTTGTTATGATATTAAATCTTTGAACAGTTTGTAAGAAGACCACCAAAGTATCATTCACGTGAAGTTTTGGTTGATATCAGTCCAATGGTCTGGGAGGAGATTTTGTTTAAAGCTAAAAGTTCAATATGGCTTGAACAAATTACAAATGTTTCCTGAAATCAGACAAATAATTAAAAAGAAAGGGAACTATTAAGTGGTGTAATTTTGCACCTTTCCTGATGCCGTCTGGCTGCCATGTTTTCAACCTTTTAATACAGCTTATTCCAGTCTAGCTAAGGGTCAAACAATGAACATTTGTACTCCATATCTTGGAATCTTACAAGCGGATTCTAAGAAGAAGAATTTTACAAATTATACATTGTACTCCCTTCCTTCTGTCTAAGCAACAAAAGTAGTGTTTATAATTTGTATCTTTGAACACATTTGAAAGAGGACCACCAAAGGAACTTTCTGTGAAGTTATGTTGAAATTTCTCAGTGAATTAGGATGAGATATCATTTGATGCTAAAAGTTCAATTTACCCCTTTTCTGATGCCGCTTCGCTCCTCTTTGTTCAACCAACTGATATGGCTTGAATAATATTCGTAGAGAGTCTTTGAATAAACATTTCTACTGAACAACTGGAATCGGACAAGAATTTTTAAATATTTTGGATTTTACTTTCTTTCTCAGATGCCGCACAAACAAGAGTTTACACATATCTTTGAACATAGTTAAGAAAAGGACCGCCAAAAAGAATATTCTTTGATTGTGTGTCCAGTGGATATGGACGAGATGTTATTTGAAGATAAACGTTCAATGAATCCCCCTTTTTAGATGCCACCTGCTTTCTACGACTTTCAAGCAATCAATAAGACTTAAAACATGTAGAGGGTCACTGAATGAACAGTTCTGCTAAATTATCTTTAAATCAGACAAACACTTTCATAAGAATGTAGTTTTAAAAAATTGTCATTTTGCACCTTTTCTTATACCGCCTGATTGCCGTGTTAAACAACCAATCAATATGGTTATATTGGTAGAGAGTTATCCAATGATAACATTATTCCACATTATATTGGTATCAGAGAAGCTAATTCAGGGTAGAATGAAGTTACTAGTCCACGCATGAAAATAGCCAAAACTTCTAAATATAAACGTATTAAACTTATACACAACATGCTCGTAACATTAGTAATACAAATAACATATATCTAAAAGTCAGTCACTTTGTCTGTATTCATAAATAAAGCCTTTAAGCATGTATTTAAATACGCAACACCGTTAGGAACACCCTTGTCTGCTTCATGATGAAAGTCATTTCACCGATTATGTTTTAGCGAATTTAGTATATTCCTACACATGGAGACACACATAGACACACATAGTAAAAGCATATACAAATAATACAAAAGTAATGTCAAATTATAAAAATATCAAACATATACTTAGAAACAAGTAAATTTCCATATAATCTTATATATTTAGCAACTTTAAACAAGTCTTAGATAGAGATATTTTAACACTAATAATGGCGTGATATTGGTTCCAGATCATAACTATTGTTTATCTCGATGTAAATATAAGGTGCGGGACATTATCATCTTTCCTGTTCGCCGAGATATGACATTAGCTGTTGCTAGTGGTGTAAACACCTACATAATCAACTAATTAATCAAAGCAGTGATAATGGTAACTATATAAATCTATAGCGAACACATGTAAGTCACGGTAAAATGTATATAATCCTGCACTTCCAATGGTCAGTACTTGAAACGTTCACTAAATGGTCCTTAGAGAAACGTGGAACAGTTGTAACTAACGTTGATTATACAAATGAGAGGCTCTGAAGGATAACCAACAACATGGCATAAACACACATTGTTTTTGGAAATAAAGATACGGTAAGTCACGGTGTTTTGCGACCAGGTAAGATGTAGATAATCCAATGGTCAGTACTTGACACGTTCACTAAATGGTCCTTAGCGACATAAAGAACAGTTATAACTAACGGTGGTTATACAAATGAGAGGCTCTTAAGGATAAGTTAACGTATACACACAGATCTCCATGCGTTCACGCGTTCAGTATTATCGTAATCTACACTTGAAATAAATGACCTAAGGTTGGTTTACTTAGAGATAGGCTCGACAGTTTAACCCGGTCCTAATTTCAATTAATTTAACCATGGAGGGACTGTCTTGTAACACGGGGCCCCTATTATCAAACATCCAACTCTTTTTCAAATATTACTTTAAGACACAACTCAGGAAAACAGTACTAATTTCAGGCAAGGTGAATATTTCCTAGCCTAGGAATGGTTAGTCATTTAATTGACAGAGAAAAACCCGTAAAAACTCCCCCCCCCCCCCCCCCCCCCCCCCCCCCCCCCCCCCCCCCCATTTTTTGTAAATTAGTAATTAAGTAATATTGAGGATACAGGACTGTCTGAATGTGTGCACTGTTGACATTATGATACCTATGAAGTGGTAGAAGCGTCCATGGACCGATGCCCTGTCCGGTTTTACCAAATATTTTAAAGATGGTAGTAATGACTTCCCTCGTTGGCGCCCATGGTTACGGGGATAGCATAACGACTGATGCATCGGTGACATGATACAAAGAAATACGTGTAGTACTAGTAACTACCCAGCTTACTGAAATATTGTTGAAAGCGGTGTAAAAAGACCATTCAAACAAGCAAACATTATACTGATTGGACACACTGAGATCGCGGAGATGTTCACCATCACTGTGATACAAATGTAACGCCATTACAACAGGTAAAACAACACCTATCGGAAGTGGATCGAAGTGAAAGTACGCATGTCCTAATATAAATGTCGCTGACACAGTGCTGCCAACAGGTGGTATCTGGCTACAAATAAGCCATAATATTAAAGCGGGACCTATTTCACATAAAGTCACTGACTGGTGATTGCGTTGCCAAGTTATGTTATAATAGTTCAGTGTTATATTCTTATCGTTTCATTGCACGTTCATCCCCGTTTTATAACGATATACATGTAGGAATGAACACATATACCGATTGTTCTAGTTATTTTTGTTAGGTTTGAGGATGCTGCATGCATCTATGGCTCCTCTAGAAGTAGGCGGACATTTGGGTCTGTGACAAGACTGTTTGTATGCCCAGGCTGACCTGAATATGCAATGTGCGCATGCGCAACATGGCCCAATTTAAACCTGACATAGCGCTAATTTACTCATTGGGTGTTTAGGTTCTCATCAACTGTCATGAATTCGGAATGAAATTCGGATGGACACGGGCAACGCTAAATAAAACATGATACGCGGAATATTTTAAATAAACTGAAGACATCTTCTGAGAAGTGTATTAGTGTGGGAGATTTGGTGTGTACACTTAGAGAACGAATATTTTCTAGCATATTTATGTTTTGTTTAGCTAGTGATAATGCATAAGTGAACTGTCGCCGTGTTATTACTGAGGTAATGTTGAAAACGGCGTAACACTCGAAACAAAACGAATACATTTAAGTAAAATAGTTTTAGTATGCGCATCAGGGTTTGATCCCCGGTCGAGTCAAACAAAGATCTTTAAAAATGATGGTAATGGCTTCCCTTATTGGCTTTCTCTTTGGCGCTTAGCGTTACAATTGATGCAGCGGTGTCAACATAAATGATACAGGTAGTCCTTGTAAATACCAGGGAATGTTCGTGCTATAACTAATATAACTTCAAGCAGCGTAAACACAGCACTCAAACACGTATTAGCCGTTCCACAAGAAAAACAACATTGCGTAGAGTATCGACCCGGATCAGCCTAAGCAAGTCGTGCAGGCTAACCCGGACAGGCACTTTTCACCACATGTGGATTTTCTGTTTCAGGAATCATTACTCTATACCTCTATCTCCCTCAAACGGAATGTGTCGGCCCGGATTAGATTGCGCAGGCTGATCTGGTTAAGTTACAGGTTAACTTTTTTTACCGTATCAGTATTGTGTTGCAAGTAAGATAAATCACTCCTACAATCCTGCCGAACATATTACTTTAATTTGTTATTTCCCTTTGATAACCCTATGATTTTTGTTGGTCATCTCCCTTTGTCATGAAATGATCGTACTGAATAAAAGTCGTCTCCTTTACACGTGACGATGCTCAATCCAATATAAACGTCAACCCTCGTAAGTTGATACTTACCAATGATACAACTTATTCCGTTTTGTTATTGTCAAGAAAGCCCTTCTTGACGAATTCATTTTGAAACTGATACGAAATACGTAATTTATAGTAAAGGTTTGATGGAAAGATAAAATGGATTAATAGAAATAAATGTTTGCCCTAGGAGGAGAACTGTCCCAGACATTGACGTTATCCGGTCATAGGTTATACTTTGACCTACGGAACTAATACATCAACGTCGGAACGAATGGTTTCTCTTCCTTCTAATAGGGGCACGTCACACGAAAACAATGGAGCCAGCTCCGATCCAACCATCCAGTAATACAATCCTAATTTGACCCCGCCACAGGAAAACCACCTTTCATGGTTTCAGGACAAGGAAAATCCAGATCAGCCGGCACTTTCGTAAATATGGATGAGGAGTTTTCTTGTTCGGTATTTAGTCCTACAATCAACCTTGGTGGCTACCTTAACCGGTTACGACCACACAGTTACTTTAAGTGTATGTGGTTTGGTCGTAAATACTGGTTATATCATAACCACCAAATGTCAATTAACGAGTCACGCGGCCAGTTTAAACCTCTGGACACAGAGTTTTGTCAGTTAACGACCGACTTAAATGTATGCACATTGTTTTTAAAAACCAACAATTAAAATAAAAAGAAACATAATGTGATGAGGTTTATTAAAGCCGAATGCCATATAAATAGGCACTCCGTTGAATATATGAGGTCATCAATTATTTGACAACAATACAACTCCTCCAGAGCGGCTTTCGGTTGTGAGTTTGACAAAAGTCATTATGACAAGCGCCATTTATATTCCACCTATATACTTACAGTCTATGTGGAAAAGCAGCCAGCTACTTGGAAAAATGGTTGTATGTAGAACTGGTGTGAGTAAGCCAAAAACACATTGGTATGTGAACTGGTCGCCGTGACATGACTGAACAAATGTTGAAAATGGCGTTAAACCCTAATCAATCAATCAACCTTTGAATTGTATGACAATTCTACTTACATAAAGAACTTGACTCTTTGGGAAGAATTGCTGTTAGAAACAAAGATTTCAATACAATGCACTTTAAAATTAGATGCAGATCACATGTATGTAAGTGCAGTCCATCAGAATATTCAATGGATAAGAGTTGTTCAAGGAATCTATCTTTAAGTAATAAAGCGAAATGTTCTTACACCAAGGTGTAAACAAGCGTATTCGGTTGCGATTAGACAGTTTATTTTAAATATTGGTATTTACATAACTTTTCTTCAGGGTTATCTTGGATTCTAACAAGGGCATAGGCGTCGCGGATTCGGTCCCCTGTAGCGGTGGTCAAGGTGGAGTGCCCTTGAGCAAGGCACATTTATATCCTATTACTGGTTTGTATACCCTTGGATCATAAATGATGAAAACGATGTTAAACCCAATCAATCAATCAATCAACCACACCAGAGCAACAATGGCGGTGGCGGAAGATTTGAGTTATTCTATAGATGTGTTGACCTAAAGAGATTTTAAAACATCCATTATATATGAGCCGTTCCATGAGAAAACTAACATTATGGACTCTGCGTAATGTAACGACCCAGACCAGCCTGCGCAGTCCGCGCAAGCTAATACGGTATAGATATTGATTCCTGAAACATAAAATCCACAGGAGGCGAAAAGTATCTGTCCGAGTAGGCTGATCCGGGTCGATAGTTTACGCAGAGTCCACATTGTTTGTTTTCTCCTCGAACGGTTCAAATTGATTATGTTATTCTGGGAGAAACATGTTGTTTAAAGGAGGCTTTGATTCAACTTTTTGAGAGAGTATGTGATATGTTTATTAAAAAACATGCTTGACATTTTCTCATTTGAATTAAGACCTCCTCGTGCGTCAAATACTTGTAATTCATAATGTAAGCTCAACCTGGGGACGATGTAATTTGCACAATATTCACAGCAATTATCGATATTATCACTTCAGCATTACACTTTTGATTACGTGACCACGATCATGTTTAGTGTAGTGCCATTATTTCCTTGAAAACAGTGAAAAGTGAAAACGTTTCATATACGCAGTTGTGATAGTCGCCGTTTACATTAGTATAACATCATATCTTGAGTATATTGTACCTTATTCTATACCTAATTTATACGTCCAATCGTAGACGCTCATTCGAATCATGTGACCGTACAATATATTTCCGTATCGGGACGCACGCGCGTACAAAATAACCCGTATTTTTTTCGTATTGTACGATTCACAGGTCCCATGTTAAACCTATGATAAAGACCGAAACACGTGAAAAGGTTCCGAATGAAAGTCTGAATCGACAGGCGCTCTAGATAAAGCGTTACGATAAAGCTCCTGTTGTCACCGGATCATTATTGTCGTTTGCAAACAAGGAGTAACACTGAAACTAAAATGTTATCCGATTCTGAAATAGATGACTTTGTAATTGAACAGAAACCAAAAAACACTGTGAAAAAAACTAAAAGTGATGTAGGAATATTCAAAAGGTGGTTAGCGCAGGCCGTGCCGACAGAAACAAGGGAACTGGAAGAATTCTGCACAATACAAAATATATTTTGGGGAAAAAGTCGAGGTATAGAATAAAAGATCATTTAACAGTGTTCTGTACAATACGGAATATATTTGGACTCGTACACAGCTTGGAAAATCATATTGGACTCGCCTAGCGGCTCGTCCAATATGATTTTCCAAGCTGTGTACTCGTCCAAATATATATCCGTATTGTACAGAACACTGTTAAATAACCTATAATTATACGAAGATATCTTCGATCTGTCTTTGTAAAGACGAAATTTCCAAAGAACATTGCTATGCCAATCGCGCAAAATATCAAATAAGTGCAAAGATAACCAGTTCGAAGCGTATTTAGGAGAAAATCGAAATCATGAAAAAACCTATTATGAAAAGGCGATATTGGTTATATATTGTTCAAATATTGATTACGATTGATTAAGTGTCAACACAAGAAGTTTGCATAATGAAATAGGAGAATGTACATAACGAGGGCTTGGCGTGAAACGGTTGTAACTAAAAACCTATTTTGAAAACCCTGGTTTAGGGGCAATTCTGACCCTTTTGTAAACAATGCAAATTTAGGTGCCATTGCTCAAAACGAGCAATGGCACCTAAATTTCCATTGTTTACCGAGATAAATGATTTAACGCTTTTAAAGACGTTATGGGGAGGTGATTAACCTTGGTAAAAAAATACCAATTTTAGTTACAACCGTTTCACGCCAAGCCCTCGATAAGTCATTATTCCGAATAACAGTCATCACGTGTACGTTGAATAAAGATTGATCATTAGCTTCATGTACATGTAAACGTATACTGCAAATCAGTTTATCGTGAACTTGAACTAATTCGTATACGAATAATGACAACATTAATAATGTATATTTCATCAATATTTAGCTAGTAGGGATTTTCATAAATGGATCTGATATCAGTTATATTTGATCATTGATCAAACAAATTGTTTTGTTGAAGCAGATCATTGAAGAACAAATATAAGCAATTACTAAATCTCAAATATTTATTTACCACGAATAAGACAAAACAAATAACAAGTTATTTGATATACGATATTAGATAACATCTCATACAGAAGGAACATTCAACGGTATCGAATTGAATTTTCTTTAGAATGTTTAGTTCAGTGTTTAAAATTCCATACCTGCATCAAAACATAGAACCCGTTTTCCGAAGCTTATATCGCATGAGGAACGGCATACGACATTAATCAATCAGGGTTGAACACCATTTTCATCACGTCTTTGGTCATATAACGGCGGCCAGTTCACGTATCCATGTGTTTCCAGGCCTTCTCATACATTCACTCTACACAACAGTTTCTTTCATCAACAGGCAGCTTCTCAACATATACTATACTACCATCGGTAGCTGTCGAATAGTTCTTGTCCCTTTGACTGTTGTGAATCGCCAGAAAGAATGCTAGCCGAAATGAGGTTCGAACGCTAGAATGACGGCCCGAATCTTTACCGGTTGAGCTTCTGCGGCTCGTCTCATCATGCTTTAAACCGGGTTTTCTGGGTTTTTAAATTGTTTGACTATTCGGGGCAAGACATATGCTTTAACAGTATAACCAGTGTATAAAGACCACCCCTGGGAACACGACAATGTGGTCTTTGTTCACAGGTGGTCTTTAATTACAGGGTAATTTATGCAGAAAATGAGAAATTGGGAAACTATAAGTGTGGTTGTTATAAACATGGCGTAGTTTAATACGTATTGCACAACTCATCTCTAGAATGTAATATAATGTTTGAATGAAATAGTCGTGAACAAGTGCGATGCGTATCTGACTGCACGGTCATGAAGTTATATATTGATCCGAACGGTTGGCAAAGACACGAATGTCGGTTTTCGTGTGATGCATCACATTCATAGAATTGAGGATGTGAGCGCGTCCAGGGTAAAAGGTACCAGTTGGCTTTTGTAAACTGTGTCGATCCAGATCAACGGGTGCATTCGCAGTCTTGTCGAAATCTTCATGTATATATTACTTGTACAAGGTTGTCTAGTTGAATCATACAATGTTTCATATACTAAATTTCTATATTTAAATATCTCTTTACGATGTCTTTCAAATGAATTTATTATGTACATGTAAAATATGTATAATGGGCCGGAGGTCTTACATAACAGAATAAAACATTTGTATTGTATTGTGTTATTGTATATCAACTTGTGTAGATTATGATAAGACTGAGTCTATCGACAGGGTGATCTGACCGTACACTCTTAAGAAATGCCAACTTGTACTATGTTCATGCACTGGCTCATATTTCTTTGTATCATTAGGGCAATCTGTTGTTAAATTTGTGTTTATAAAAAGTAACTTATATTGCAGATATTCAAATCCGAAACCATCAACCATGTTCTTAGATATATTCACAGAACAGGCTGTCAGCACAGCTTCTTTTGTTTAAAAAACAATTTATTTACATGGATTGTGAAGCAAGGTTAAGCAAGTTTTATTATTCACACTCGACATCAACCAGTGTTCGCGCCCGGAGTGTGAGAATATCTCAACCGTTGAGGGATTTTACTGAAATAAAATTGCATCTTGACAACAAGTATGTTGATATATTATGCAAACTCAAGTGAAGCGTAAACAATATGGGAAAAAATAGTTGTTTTGTTGCTGGTACTTTCTTGATTCTTCGTTTTTACTGATCTACAACAGAAAACAAACCAAATCTTATGATTACAATTCAGATAAAAAATGTGTTCTGAGTATTTGTTACGGATCTCTGACATTCAATTCATAATACGCAATGTTTCTACACTCCGTGATAAGGCAATCACTTTCGGTATGTATTGGCAAAATGTCTTAAATACACAATGAAGGTACTATTTGATCAGCAAAAATTGACCATGGCTATGTTAACTTTGTAATTACATCTATCCCTGTTTATGTCATTCACGGCCCTGTTTATTGAAGGTTTCATTAAATGAATTCAGCGATATGGCATGTTATTCCTTTCCGTCTAGCTTCAAGTCTTTCAATTCCTATGTAGAACGTACGTGAGTGTACCTTAATCGAAGCCTGTGCTTTAATGATCCATTAAGTGCTAGTTTACGATTTAAAAAATGTGAATGGGAATGCAATGATGCTTTACTGGTGTATATATTTGTTGTATCATCACTTGAGTGGCTAGATGATAGAACTATATGGTTTCAAGAGCCGTTCGATCTTAGTGCTCTTTGATCGCACAAACCCTTAACTATCTTATTGCTGTAGTCTAATTTACAGTTGATTTTCTAGTGAGCTAAAATACACTATCAGTTATAGTAATGGCTTTTCCTCCTAACTGTGTGCTTACGATTTTGGAGTTAACATTGCGACTAGCTCGCTGGTGTCAGGACAAATGGACAGGTAGTACTGGTAACACTTCTATGAAAGGCGGTGATATAGCTGTTATACTATTTAAAGAGGCGTAAACCACCGAACACAATCAAGTGAGTGAAGCCTTCACCTCGGTTTAACTTATCATGCTTTACTTGACCTTACTCGAAAATTGAGCAAAAAAACCAACATTATGGCATCTGCGTAAAGTATCGACCCGAATCAGCCTAAACATGCCGCACAGGCTTACCCGGATAGACACTTTTCGCCTCCTGTGGTTTTCTGTTTCAGGAATCATTACTCTATACCTCTATACCTATGAGACGGAATGTGTCGGCCCGGATCAGTCTGCGCGGACTACACAGGCTGATATGGGTCGATACATTACGCAAAGGCCATCATGTTGGTTTTCTCGCGGTACGGCTCAAATGTTCATGTTATTCATGACGTCAGAATTGCGAACACGGTATACCAAACACGATCTGAATTGTTATGCAGTCTAATTTTGAATTTCATTTGTCGATATTCTTCTTTCAATATATAGTCAATATCTGTTTATAAGAATGTAAGAAATTTGTCCAAAAGGAAGAAGGTGTAACCATTAGAAAAAATAACCAGTGGAATAAGCGTTGCATACGTTATCTTATACAGTTTACTTTCATTGTCATATATTTCCTGTTGTCAACTGTTTACTTAATGTTACAAAGATATCTGGTCGTAAACAGTTTAATTTTGTCAATTTACACAAACAAATATATATATATATATATATTGTCTGAAGCGTACATTTAAATTATAAATTTGTCCCGTGTCCCAGAGTAACTGATGAACCATCCGAATCCAGGACGGTATGTCCCTCTTTACCGACAAGCCAATAAGTCTGAAAGTTACCCCTGAATGCCATCCCCAGGTCATAATCGTCCTGCAAAAGAAACGAGTCCTGTTAGAGGACACAAGAGCGACAATCCAGTCTCAGAAACCTTAACGCATTTGAGACAAGTGTGATATGAAGGGTTCGCCAATTAATCATAAATGAGCTGTTCCGCCAGAAAACAACAATATTATGGTCTCTGCGTAATATATCGACCAAGATCAGCCTGCGCATTCCGCGCAGGATAATCCGGGCCGACACATTCCGTCTCAGTGGGATATAGGTAGAGAATAATGATTCCTGAAACAAAAAATATACAGGAGGTGAAATGTGTCTGTCCGGGTTAGCCTGCTTGGCATGCTTAGGTTGATCCGGGTCGATCATTTACGCAGAGTCCACAAGGTTAGCTTTTGTCGTGAAACGGCTCATATATAAATATATATATATATATAAAAGTAAGCGGTGCACCACAATGTTGGTTTTCTCTTGTTTACCAAGTGAACACGGTTCAGTGAACTGTCGCTTTTTTAACTGTTTTTTTAAGCGCAGCTGATGTAGTACATGAATAGTCTGTCTGAATAACCTGTCTGTTAATATATATTATGTGTATTTAGTTTGGGCCGATGGCTATATCAGGAAGAAAGATGTTCGAGTTTGAATGTCAGTCTTTGAGAAATATCGAGTAACACCACATTTAAGACAATACTTTACAGACATTACCTTGTTATGTCTTGTAATCGGCGTTCTATAGTAAACTAGTAAGGCTGACAGGAATCAACATTTGCGACTAGATTTATCACCTCGCCTCATATATCGCTATCACATGTATACTAAATAGGTAGATATTCATTGACTTTCGTAAACTCTACATCGGACCAAAACAATATATGAGCCGTTCTACGAGAAAATCAACATTATGGCCTCTGCGTAAAGTATCGACGAGGATCAGCCTAAGCATGCCGCGCAGACTAACCCGGACAGACACTTTTCGCCTCCTGTGGATTTTCTGTTTTGGGATTTATTACTTCATACCTCTATCCCTCTGAGACGGAATGTGTCGGCCTGGATAAGCCTGCGCGGAGTGCGCAGGCTGATCTATGTCGATACATACGCAGAGTCCCTAGTGTTGGTTTTCTCGTTGAACGGCTCATATGTTTGGAATCAATACATACACACTTTTTTCGGAATATGAAAGGTTAAACTACTTGCTACGTCATGTCAAAAAGGCGCCGTGATTATTCGCCTATGCCTGACCTGATAATTTAAATGTAGATGCAGGTAACTCTAGAATATATACCTTGTTCGGAAACTGTTCCCTCGATTGGATGTAGTAACCTCCGATTTCCTCAAGAATGTGGGTTGTTGCCTCACTCATATGAATCTTGCAGGCTGAAGTGTTTTAGAATGTCTGTATTATGAACATTTTTATTTAAATCGGAACACACAGTTCGATCCACTTCAATCGCAATATATAGAAAGGCGCTGTTTCTTCGTAAACATAAGTAGATTGAATTATATAGAGTGGCCGGTAACACGAACATTCATGTCTGTCTAGTTTTCGAGTGCATTAATAATTCTAAATGATGAAAGAATAAAGCATATATATGTCTTATTTATCTCTAATATTAGTATGATATATTACTCAACAGCTTTAAGTTGTACCACATACACTAGTATACATTCTACAAAATAATTATATACGAAATGCAATAGTATGTAAGCAAAACAATGGCTGGCGAGTGAACGTTTGGACTTACGTCATTACTGCTACTAACTAAACATTGAATCTGGTTTTGGGGTCATGCTTACGACCATTTCATATACAATTTAACAGCTTAATTTGTACGCAAAGTTTGGGCAGTTGTCACCACTAACCGAGTGTTATATTATACAATGACTCCCGCCTTGAATATATATTGGATTTATAACTCTACATTGTAGATTGTACGAAATATGAAATGGTGTAAGAAACCTAGATCAAGCTTGAGCAGTTATAAGTACGGGGTCCAATTCCATCAACCTTACCTAGCGGTTAGTAATAAGCATATTTCATTTCTTACCAAATAGTGTTAGTCAGCATTATGTAAATTTAGTAATTTATGTAAATGCATTTCACCACAGATGTTTTACAAAATACTAGGGAAACAAAAATTACGAAATATGCTTTTAAGTATTTAACCCTTCTCCCTCATACAACAATTCTGCAGCAGACGACTTCGAACATATTTTGTCAAAACATAGAAAATCTCTATAATTGAATGGATAACCTATGACTAAAAGTGGAAAACATTGTGGCAAAAGAAGAAATTGCTCGTTTTGAGCAATTTCTTCTTTTGTCACTATGTTTTCAAAAAGCCGCCTGCTGCAGAGTCGTCAGAAAGCGTCTATATGAGAGAAAGGGTTAAGTATTACTTAGCGCTATATAAGGTTGATTGAATTAGATCCTGAACGCCATGATATTACTACACTACTGTTCAACACGGCTTTATATATCAAATCAACCGTTACACGAGAACACCAACGTTATGGACCCTGCGTAATGCGCAATCCGCGCAGGCTAATCCGGGCCAACACATTCCATCTCAGGGGGAGAGAGTAATGATTCCTGAAACAGAAAATCCACAGGAGGAGTAAAAAGTGTCTGTCCGGGTTAACCTGCGCGGTATGATCAGGCTGATCCGAGTCGATACTTTACGCAGCATCCACACTGATGGTTTTGTTATAATTCGGCTCATTAAAATCCTTCTTACGTAGTCCGAGGGCCTCAATCCTGGAGGCGACGTTCACAGATTGACCGAGCACGCAGTAGTGAGGCATTATAGTGCCTACTATTCCGGCTACCACAGGTCCTATAATAAAATACAAATCCCCGAAAAGTCCTCAACAAAATACAAATCCCCGAAAAGTCCTCAACAAAATACAAATCCCCGAAAAGTCCTCAACAAAATACAAATCCCCGAAAAGTCCTCAACAAACCCGACCTTTCAAATACACCAAATGTCCATTAGTGATATGGTCATCATTAGAGCCACGCAAAAAGCGAATTGTGGGATCTTACGGCCAGCAAAACGTTTAGGTCAGCCTGCGCCTCTACGCAGTCTATTCAGGATCGTCCCCTGTCGCTATCTAGTCGTACAAGCAACCTGGAAGCTGCTGGAATAAAACTATTGAAGGAAATCCGGCGATCAAGTTCAGTGATCTCATAACAACACCTCTGTAGCGTAAACATCTCTTTAAAATAATAGTCTAACCATCCCCTCATTTGTTTAAAAGTAATGTATTATTTCGATAAAATACGCCGAATTGAATGTGGAAAAATTGAGGAATGCAGATAAATTAATAGTCATATGCACATTTTCCTACAATCTGTTTTCATAGGGCCCTCCATCAAAGGTGTCAATATAGAATTTAGAAAATATAGACCTTTATAGAGCGACATATCAGGAGTATCCGTGTGTACTTAAGGTTACTCTGGAAGAAAGGTAATGAACCTTGCAAGGAAGCAAACAAATCCAAATACTTTCAATGACCATAGAAATTGAAGATTTCAATCGTTACAACCCCGTATACACGGGCATACATATCGTTACAACCCCGTATACACGGGCATACATTTGGACATTATTAGTTATGTTATCTAACTGTTCAGAAGATATCTCATAATGCGGTCTTATTGTAACGCTTAGTTGAGCGCTGTCTTTTTTTTCTAAAACCATCGTTTGACGCTCTCTAGAACTGACATACACATGACAGGTTTACTATAGCATTAAAGAAATTATTTATAAAGTATCAAAATATCTTTCCGCTGCATTTGAGCTAGGAAAACATATTTTAAACGGAATAAGTTTAAACTATTTTCATGACATGATATTTACTTTTCATACCAAAAAACTTATCTATTTGTTTCTAAAAGTTGATTTCAACTAAGAGTAGAAAACACTGAAGAAAAAAATAAACACCACTTTTAACACAGGTTATCTGCTGCAACTTTCTCAAAGGTCATATTTATATTTGATCGAAATGGTATCGTATGTCGTCAAGACTGTACGAGGTTTACTGCCACTCTTGTGTAATTGTATTATATTGTTGTATATTGTAATATGGGCCGGTGGCCTAAATACTTAAACTAAAATATGTCTACGTCTATGTCTATGTTTAATATGTGAGCGATAATGTTTAGCATTCACTATTACAGGAGATGCATCTTCATTTTGTATACGTGTTTCGGGATATAAAAGGGCAATGTAATTAGTTTTGCAGAGTATTTATTGGTTGATATTTGAGCGGATAAAATGAATTCCTATTTACCACTATGTATGCCAATTCTCAGTCTGACGCTAGTTCCAGGTATGTGAATGATGTCCATTCCATTAACGTATGCCATGATGTCTAACGACAACGAGGCTATTTCTGCTGCGTGTAGGTTACCGTTCAGTTTTGGAACACCTAGTTAAAAAGTAACTTAATATTTACAAATAAATGAGAAGCGCCCGGCAAGTACTAATCGTTCTGAATTTGCGACCAGTGTGTACTCAAGGCAAACCAATTGTTAGAATGTTCTTGACAATTGTTGATAAATTACATACACACACAGGGGCGTAGCTTTGCAATAATCAATGTGTAGGCTGTCTCGTGAGAAAATCAACATTGTGGACTCTGCGTAAAGTATCGACCCGGATCAGCCTAAGCATGCCACACAGGCCTACCGGATAGACACTTTTCGCCTCCGGTGGATTTTCTGTTTCAGGAATAACTACTCTATACATATATCCCCCTAAGACGGAATGTGTCGGCCAGATCAGTCTGCGCGGACAGCGCAGGCTGATCTGGTCGATACATTACGCAGATGTCTATCGCCGCAGCTGCATTTTGGGGGCATTTTGATTAAAAATGTGTAGGCACGTGCCTACAGTGCCTAAAGGAAGCTACGCCCTGCACACAGGTCGCAAATTTACAAGTGGCACCATTCTGATCCACAATCTGATTAAAAGCAACAAGCTGAAACATAGTTTGTTGAGACAACAGTGCGGATGGACAGTTCGCACACCAGTCTTATCATTTTTAAAAGTGGAACACCCCTAGCTGATCATCAAGGACTACACCTTTTATTAAAAAAAAAAGTATTTATTGACAATCTATGACGTTACCGTGTCGTGCTCCATGACAGTTTCAACTGAAATTGCGAGCGATGTACACCAAAATCAGCCTGTACATTTGTGCAGTCCTATATCTGTCTAGATGATATGCCACTCAATTATCATCTAGTAATATTTTACACTTTGGACTTGTCGAAACTGTTGAGTGAGGATAACTGTATCAGGAATTCATAGGAATAAGGGTTAAGCTATATTAGTTACAGCCCGATCGGGTAATTATGGTAATGTAATGGACAAATCAACATTGACTTGCGAAACGTCGTCCAATCCGCCAGACCAACTTGATTATTACAGAATGTGTGATATAACGGTGTTGCCTTTAACTGTTTAAAGCCGTAATAAATCGATTTCAAAATACGTAAATTTCACCACTAAGCACAATCAGAGACATGTAAAACATGTTTGTATATGTCGGTGGCACAACCTATAGCCTCTGTTGCTATCTTTAAAACAGCATTTCCTCTACGGTTTCATATGACCAATACTCATGTGTATAATAAGTTGCTGTTGTTTTAATGATGAACCCGAATTGATGAAAGGTCTATGATGCAGATTTGTTGTAAGTAACTTTACATACGTAAATGTGATATTGTATTGTATATGGGAAAGGGTAACACAGATCGTACCTGATACGACGAGGTATGCATCACCGATCGTCTCAACCTTGTACACATCGTACATTGCTATATGGTCATCCAGACAGGAGTAGATCATGTTTAACATCTCAACAATCTGTAATACACATCGTACATTTCTATATGGTCATCCAGACAGGAATAGATCATGTTTAACATCTCAACAATCTGTAATACACATCGTACATTTATATATGGTCATCCAGACAGGAGTAGATCATGTTTAACATCTCTACAATCTGTAATACACATCGTACATTTCTATATGGTCATCCAGACAGGAGTAGATCATGTTTAACATCTCAACAATCTGTAATACACATCGTACATTTCTATATGGTCATCCAGACATGAGTAGATCATGTTTAACATCTCAACAATCTGTAATACACATCGTACATTTCTATATGGTCATCCAGACAGGAGTAGATCATGTTTAACATCTCAACAATCTGTAATACACATCGTACATTTATATATGGTCATCCAGACAGGAGTAGATCATGTTTAACATCTCAACAATCTGTAATACACATCGTACATTTATATATGGTCATCCAGACAGGAGTAGATCATGTTTAACATCTCAACAATATGTAATACACATCGTACATTTTTATATGGTCATCCAGACAGGAGTAGATCATGTTTAACATCTCAACAATCTGTAATACACATCGTTCATTTCTATATGGTCATCCAGACAGGAGTAGATCATGTTTAACATCTCAACAATCTGTAATACACATCGTACATTTCTATATGGTCATCCAGACAGGAGTAGATCATGTTTAACATCTCAACAATCTGTTATACACATCGTACATTTCTATGTGGTCATCCAGATAGGAGTAGATCATGTTTAACATCTCAACAATCTGTAATATTACTGCTTCTAGGACAACCGATGCACCTACACGCGTAATCCGAAAAGTAGACTCTTCCATGTTCAAATTGATAAACTCCATTTATCATTGAATCATGTTTGTGGAATATTGTGATACCTAATGGCAGACAATGCTGATTTCAGTTGATACAGCTGGTTACGAGATGACTTAGCTGGATCGATATTGCCTTTAAAACCTTAACCCTTTCCCACATACAACAAATTTGCAGCAGACGACTTTGAAATCATTTTGACAAAAAAAAAGGAATATTTCTATAATTGATAGTATAAGTATTGAAAAGACTTGAAAACATTGTGGCAATAAGGCTAAACTGCTCGTTTTCAAAATTCGTCTGCTGCATGAGTGTCAGAATCGATTGCTGAACACTTTTCCTTTTCATCTGCAGCAGACGACTTTAAAAATGTCTAGACAAAAATATGGAAAATTTAAAAACATAGAAGTATAATTATTGAATAGAGTGAACACATTGTCACAAAAAATGAGATATTTCTATTTATGATCAGTTCCTCCCTTTGTCACAAAAGTCGTCTGCTGCAGAAGTATCAAAATGCGTTTAAATGGGGGAAAGGGTTAACGCAAAAGAAGATATAGATACGAGCTCGTTGCATGAATTCTACACTATGCAGATAACACTGAAAAACTCAGACCTGTATCGGTGAACTATTGGAGGATATCTTCGTGAAGCCCACGATATCGCTGAACATAATCGTCGCCTCATGAAATTCCTCTGTCTCTACCACCTCTTTCTTCTGTAAATGGATATAATACAAGGGGCCTGTTTGAAAAAGGGAAACAACCATTTGGGTGAAATAACGCGAAAACGCACCTTCTGAAGATTGGAAACTAATGTCAATTAATTCGATACAATAGTATTCTGTTTTTTCTGCCCGCACGCATTCATCCAGATGCTTTCATGATGCATGTGCGACTAGACGGTAAACATAAATGATCCTGATCAGACTTCGCGAAGGCACAATCTGTTCTAGATTGGCTAGTCGCAATATCCAGAAGGTACGTTTTCGAACGAAGTGGTTTAAACTTTTAAATTTTCAGTTGTCTATTTACATGCAGATGTTACTGTGAAATTTATAAGGAAATGGATTATAAATGACTATTAAACCCTTTCAATTGAAGAGTTTTAAAATTGACTTGTCTAGTTTTGCATTTGGAATAGTCCAACGTGAATTCTAGGAATATTCAGATGTAAATGTTGAGTAGGGAATCTCAACTCGTCAACCCGTCATATAATCAAAGTACTGAAAGTACTAAAGGTAGAATTGCGATCGTTTAAGAAGAGATACAGAAGTGCATATATGAAAGTAACCATATAAATCAATAGAACTTGTTACTGGTTACCTTCAGGCAAAGTTTCAAGTGTGTAACCCTTTCCAGTGCTGAGATTTTGCCTCAACCTGAAACTTTAACCAAAATGTTGACGAACAGACAGACGGAGAGACAGACATCGCCAATCTATTGACCGGAATTGTTAGAGCAATCCGGCCAAAAATAAAAAAAAATCATCAATTTTAGCAGTAAAATCCTGCCAAGAAGTAATGAATTGAGAAAAAAATGTGCTGAGAGGTCCATAATTTCAAACTTGCTAAGATTTGGTCTGTGCAATGAATGTACAAATTGAAAAATGTATTGTTGACATGTATTTTCTACACCATCATTGTAATGTTGTTTATCATAAATAAAATTATTCCTTTTTTTAAATAAACTTTTAATCAAAATGTGTGTCTCAGTGTTGTCTTCTTCAGCAGTTTGACAGAAACAAAGCCTAAATCTGAAATTGTGTCAATGTGTTATTTGTCAACTCTGTCCCATAAGTTTTGCTTGTGATTTGAACTCTCATAAAAAAAGCACGGAAAGGGACAACTTTCCCAACTTTGATTAAATATGTTTTCAATTAAATTGTAAAAAATCTTTTTCTTGTTTTTTGAAAGTTTTGTCATTATTATTTAAGACGGACATTATATACTAGAATAGCCAACTGACTATCATTTGAAAAAGTGTTTCTTATTTAAACCTTTCCCACTTGCATACGTAATTGCAGCCGACGACTTTTGAAAACATTGATCCAAAATGCAAGTCATCGTTAATCGTTGTCGAAGGAATAGATGGACTGAGAGAAAGAGAAAGAAAAGGCTTAGCAATGCATACTATCTTTATGAATAAGGACATGAACGAATATGTATGGACTAGCGCCTAGAATGTCGTACTAGCCGATCCTTCATTCCACTCGCTTATGCTAGCGGGCGAGTGGATGGTTACATCTCTGCCGAGAGTAAAAAAAGGGTTACAATTTACAAAGGGTAATTGCGCGGTGCAGTGCTATATTGGCGTAGTGATATCTAAATAATTGTGTACACTTTAAATATGATATTTACACTTACAAGACTTGTTATTTTCTATTATAAGCTTGAATAATCGGATTTTTTTTCGTTACTCTATGTTTGCTTTTGTGAGCATTCGTAAATTAGTCAAACCAAAAATTGCACTTAATTGTTGGTGGTGAAGGGCATATACATCACGTGACTTCAAACTCACTATGACTATGGCAGCCTCTGCGCATGCGCAAGTCTACCAAAAACTAACCCCACTCTCGCAACTGGGCTTTGAAAAATTCGACATCCGTTCCGGAAGCGAAAGCCTTTACCACTAGAATTCCGGGTCATGCACGTGTAAGCTACTTTGAACACTGAGTTCAACAAAAGCGCCACGGAAAAAGGGGCATTACTGAATAATTATTAAAGCCAGAGTTATGTGACTTGGACGCACACGACGACGCAGACGACGGCGCCAAGCGTATCAAAATAGCCCGATTTTTTTCAAACAAGTCAGACGACCTAAAAAATAGGTAGTTCACTTCTAGTACCTTCCCGCATATTTCAAATCAGGTATTCCCGGATATGTATTCCAGGGTTAATTATTTATAACAATATATGAATTGTAAATGATCTATTAAATCTGAATTCTTTTTTTGTCAATAACGTATGTACTTACTTTTAACTTTTCCGCTACTGTTTTAGGTAACATTTGATACAACAAAGTATCTGTCCTTTTCTTCTCATTGTTCAATTCTTTGGTTCTGAAAATCATATCTATAATGACCGGTCTTTATCGATAATATCAATTAACAAATGTATTGTCAGGAATTAGTACATGTTTTGCACTGTACTTTACAATCAATAAAAGTTGTTTATATATCCTGATAAATTCACATTACCCTGAGTTTCATCAAGTGCAGCACAGTACAAGTCCTGCATCAAAAATAGACAGCAGACGGCTTTGAAAACATAAACTCAAAACTATGGAAATTATCTTAAAGACAAAGTTAAACTATTGAAAAGAGTTTAAACATGGTGACATGGTGAAGATATTACTCCTTATGACCAATTACTCCTTTTTGTAATGTTTTCAGTAAAATCGTCTGCTACAGATGCGTGAACTTGCGTCTACAATTGACAACGGGATGATGAGATCAAACAGCTGTAAGTTATGTAAACCTTTATTATGTGAGCCTTGACGTAGACAAATATGTCGTTGGAATGTGTGACCAGTGTATATTTCGTTAAGTCTGTGCTTACGCACATATTAATAGGGACCTGGATTTGTCGCCGGCGCAATACAAAGGCTAAGACAGAATATTTCTTCTAGTTTGAGGTTCGCAACTCAGATCGATCAGAGGAATATGTACGTTGATCTTAAACAACATCGGCGGGATTATTACGAAGGCGAAGGTTGTCATACTTCAGCTGATTTCATATAACTCACTTTGTGTCGATTATACAACTTTACAGCTTGTCTAATCGATATATGGAATTCAAATCATGCACTAAGCAGCATTTTACCTTTTCGTCGACTAATCTGCATCTACAGTAGGCGGATTTTGAATAAATTGTTGTAGTGTATTTTCGGTGACAAATTTAGCATGCTTGAAAAATCGCCATAAAAGATAGCTTAATTGTTAAATAAAGTTGGATACATTGTGGCAAAAGTAGAAATTGCTCATCATGAGTAGTTTCACCTTTGGCCATAATGTTTTCAAAAGTCGTCTGCTGATATTGCGTCAACGTGAATGCGTCTGCAGGTGGGAAAGGGATACACAATGTGTGCACTCATTGTCTTAAGTTTCAGTACAATTAACAAACGGACATAAAACATATTTCGGTTGTTTCCGGATCGCCAACTGGTATAACGGCACATACTACCAAACTGAAATTTCATTATGCGCGTTTGCTAGATTTTGTTAAAATGGCGTATTTCTTATTATTGTACCTAGAAACTCAGCGAAAATCTCTGATTTTCTAATATTGTATCAGTTTAGAGTTGTAAATCAAACAAAAATCGTACCAGTCTGGTACTCAACCAAGATCTGATTTAGATTTATGATAAGTTTGCAACCGAACCAAGAAAACTATAAATTCTGCCATTCAAACAGCAAATACAGATCTAACTATGTTATTCTCCCATTGTGCTACCAAGCAAGCAATAATATAGTTCCGCAGTTAACTCAGATCACTACCGTGTAAAACAATAATTCTGCCATTTATCCAGTTTACTAGTAACCAACAAAAATCCAACTCTGCTTTTCTGCCAGATAAAACGCTAAAGTCTGCAATTGAACCAGCTTTGATGCCATCTTAAAGTATCTAGTTTTGACACTTCAACAGTTGAGTCTCTTTACTTCGTCTTACCTATCAGCAATTTGCACTGAACAGCTTTGTATATCTAACGTAAGACTGTAGGTAGAATAGATAATGATGGGGCATATTATGATGACCATAATGAACAACAGACATATGGCGATGATATTGATCAGATCCGCTCTCTGTTTATCGACCATATTCTCGTCAATCCGCTCAGCTAGTTCCACCATTATCTCTCGTACTATGTCCTAGAAGTAGAAAAAAGTCGAGTCAAGCTAGTTGGGACCGACGTGATCTCCCGTACTATGTCTTACAAGTATGAAATTGTCGAGTCAGGTTAGTTTAGGTCCTGAAGTGTCTCCGCATCAGAATAAACTAGTTCTGCGTTGTATAGCATGATAGATAAACATGCTGACGAACAAAGTGGATTTCGTCCAAAAAGGTCAAGTTTAGAACACATTCTTTCGGTAAGCATATGCTTAGAAATAGGCTCCGTCAAAACAAGAGACTTTAACTATTTTCATTGACTTACAAACAGCTTTCTATTATGTTTACAAAGACATATGAGCCGTTTTACGAGCACACCAACATCATGGACCCTACATAATGTATCGATCCAGATCAGCATGCGCAGTCCGCGCAAGCTAATCCGGGCTGACACATTCCGTTTCATGTGTATAGAGGTATAGAGTAATGATTCCTGAAATAAAAATCCACAGGAGGCGAAAATTGTCTGTCCGGTTTAGTCTGCGCGGCATGCTTAGGGTGATCCGGGTCGATACTTTACGCAGAGTCCACAATGTTGGTTTTATCGCGGGACGGCTCATATGTTGTTGTTTAAACTACTGAATCGTTACCTAAGGCGCAATCCTGCGTCAAAAAAACACGGGATGCTCTCCGACTGTTTCCTACAATTGGATATGTAGTCTTAAGCATCGTTAGCCTTAAATCGTTCAAGCTGTTGACATCTACTCCTGATATAATTAAGTAAATTTCGGCTAATATCTTCATATTTTTCACATTTAAACAGAAAATGTATTTCGTCTTCAAAAGCAACACTTACGTGCATTTACATGTAATCCGATAAACCTAACGTGTTTTGATTTGAAGTCATTTGAAGGTATGGAAGTCGGGGGCTGACCTCCTTTTACTGATACTATTTGCAAAGAGTTTCTAAATCAAATTTCGAGCACAATTATTTTCGAATCAGGCCAGTGCTATATTTAAGCGTATACTCTACACGTAGCAGGAAAACCGGCACCGTCCCATGGCGGCCATGTTTGTCAACCGATCGGACTCATTTTATCATTATTGAAAGAGCAACAGTCAGAGAACAGTTGTGACAGGATTTTTTTTTTATTCAAGCCAGTACTTTTGCATACGAAGTTTTACTAGATCCAATGTACATATCAGGAAAACCGGCCCAGCTTCCTCTGACAGCTACGTTTTTCAACGGATCAGAATGAATTTCAACAATCTTGGTTGAACATTTGAGCCAAATAATTTTCAAATTAGGCATGTCCTTTAAGACATTTCTTTAAACAATTTAAATAATACATATCAGTAAAACAAGCCCCGCTCCCGACCCCATACTTTCAAATGAACGAATGGCTTAAACACCTGTCGAAGATGGTCAACCAAAATATATTATTCTTAAAATCATCGAATGAAAATTCCTGAATGTCATCAGGACAGACCTTGGTCACACCATAACGCCAACACTTTACTGCATCAGATAATATATAACACTTACCAAGCAAGTCAGCCATTCACAATATTCTACATAGAAGAATATGACTTCCATTGAACCTCTGTTAAATAAGGTGAGCGGTACAGGGCTATAATGATAATTTTGTTTAGTATTTATGCAATTATTCATTAAACGCATATTTACTTTTAAATAATGATAATTTTTCGATATATGTATTAAAACGAATGGGATTTGGTCAGATATTCTTCTGGCATGGATTTATACATGGTAAAACAAACAAAGCATTTTTAAATTTAGTTTGAACTTTCAAAAGAATATATAACTATAAACCGATTTACCTGGTAATATGTCATGTTATCAAACCAAGCATTCGCCAATTCGACAGAGCCATTGGGCACAATGACCTGTGAACGAGCCTTGACTTCCCCACGCATTGCTTGTATTTGTTCAATGATTGCGGCATTTACTGTCAGCTTTGTGTCAAATATTTCCCTTGCCATGTCGGAATAGAGGCGGGCCGTCGTGAACGAGGCATTCGATGTATCTTGCGCCTCGGCAAAGTAAAGATATTCTTCTCGTGTCTTGAAGTAACCTCGGTTGTAAAATATCACGCCCATTGCACGTTCACGGCCTATATGCTCTGATGCTACAAGTAATTCCTGATATGCCACAACATTTTTCCATACCTGGAAATATAATTCAAAGTATGTTTAAACGTTTACCTAAAGACAGGAATTATCAGCCTTTACGATTTAGTAACTACGTTTTAACACTTTCTCTCATATAGATGCTTTCTGACGTCTCTGCAGCAGACGGCTTTCTGACAACATGGCAACAAAAGAAGAAATTGCTCAAAACGAGCAGTTTCTCCTTGTGTCACCATGTTTTCAATTATATTCAAGTATTGTACTTTCATTTAAAGGCAGTTTCCATTTTTTCGGGGTATGTTTTCAATGTCAGATTTATAGTATGTGGGAAGAAAAGGGTTACAAACATTACAAAATCATCTAAACGAATGGTCCCAATCCGTCAATTGATACAAAGAGTGTGTAAGCCCTTGCAGTAAACCACGTTAGGAAGCAGCCCCGTGCACCATGATCACGTTTTCTTTTTACCATAAAACTGTCATTAAAATCGTAAAAGAAACGGATTTTTCATATATTCAAGGTATTATATATTTTAAAAAGCAGTTATTTCGAAATAAACAAAACAACTTTTAGATGAAAAGAACCACCACCACATAGAATCACAGGTTTTGAACTGTAACAATTTGATTTAATATTTAGATATATTAGCTATACAGACGTAGTTAGTTTCCTTCGACATTTAAGTTTTAGTGAGTGAATATGAATTTAAAAGATATAAAACATAACAAGAGTTAGCATACTGTTCGTACTAAATCGCTTTTAGCTTCAACTATTGTGATATAGAACCACCGTATGAATACTTCGATCCAATCCGAATACATCTGAAGCTCTTCTTGAAATGTTATCTCTAAGGTGTCAAGTTCATATCTGAAACAAAGGAAAACCAGCAGTTGGATATACAGCATCATATAGACTACACCCGTAAAGCATTGTTAACCTGAATTTATTTGGAATTGCTTTGGATCTAACAATAGGAAACCCTCGGTTAAATTCACCCCTCTGATTTATGTGTATGATATATACGCACATTGCTGTCATATTTAGACTGTATCCTTCAATCAGTAGACGTAGGCAGTAGACAAAGTTCCAGGCATAATATATGTAGTTTCCGCAGTGACAGTGACTTTGTGAATGTCCATCATTCTTCTGCACACTGGGATGGACCTCTTTCAGTTACTTTGCTTACGTAAGGTTCCAAAATATCATAGATCTCTATAGTATATGTCCGCGTTACATCATTATGACCTGAATTGCATACATATAGTGTTCAGCACCTTTTTAAATTATATTTGACCAATAAGACAAACTGCATACATCAAAATGTCCAGTGTGTTCACAAGGTAGTGGTTGGATGACGACGGAAGGCCAGGAATTAACTACTAGTATTTCAGAGCTATTGGCAATATTGAGATTTTCGCATTACAAATTCAGATGAGACAGCTCGTAAGGAGCTGTCTAACCTGAAATCAGCATTGTTTTTTAAAAAAACCACCAAATAATTCCAGAAGCCTTTTTACATGAAAATGGATTCGCCAAATTATTTATTGAAATTGAAGTCTTCTTTTTTTTTTGGAAATTTGGCATTAAAAGAATTAAAGAAATGTCACAATGAGGGAGTCCTGCATGCTCATTTGAGATTTAGAAAAATCAACATGATGTGTTTTCCTACTGTGTCGATTGTTATATATTGCACTTAGTAAAATCGTCCTAACTAGGACGGCCTAAATATTGGTCCTATTTTGTCCTAACTTTACGACTGGTCCGGGGCAGTCCTAACTCGGCTCTTTGGGCGTAAACATGGCGGCCGATTTGTTGTTTCTCTGCAAACATATTTTACTTTGACAGTTGTCACATGACCGGAAGTTCAGAATATACTGTGCCGTACTGTACTGAACCGTGTTACGACCGAAATCGGTATTAGTTAGCACTGGGTAGTTAGGACCGTCCTAAGCGCCGTCGTAAATATCGGTCCTAGTTAGTGTGTTCCTTGTGTTTCCGATACAGGGGGCCGTTTTATCAATATGGTCCTAGTTGTATTGATAAAACGGCCCCCTGTTTCGGAAACATGTCTTGTAATTGTACTTTTATTTTCAGTTTAGTAAACAACTAATATTTTGCTCGAGGGATATGTCATTTACTTATACTGGGTCAGTTGTCAACGATGAATTATGATCCGATAACAATTTACGCGAGCCAGGATCATAAATAACGAGTGAACATTTTCTAGCGAAAGGAATGTCAACATAGGTCTGCAACAGACGCATTTTGAAAACATTGTGACAAAAGGATATTTTGCTCCAGACGACCCACAATGTTTCAACGTGTTTTCAGTTACAATACCTTCATCTGTAGAGATTTGTCACCTCTGCATGTTGGAAGGTTTAATCCTCAATAATCCACAGAAACCGATGACATCGAAACATATTACCCACCTATGTCGATTCAGCTTCTTCAAGAACAACTCGTTGGATTCAAAATATGTCGAAGTGGTACTAAGTTGACTTGGCCAAGATTCAAGACTTTCTATTGCATCGTCAGTTTCCTGGTAACGCTTCAGGAGAAAACCCTTGTTTTCCGGGGAGATTGCGCTGAGATAGAGGGCGCTTGCATCACGTTCTTTTTGAAGGGATTTTACCATGTAACTCATTTCGAGACTGAAAATTGATGTAGAATTATCTAGTAAATAACAGGCGACGTTAATGTCTCTGAAAGAGACAACTTTCGACACATTGTGGGAAAAGGAAAATAATGCTAACAACGATGTTTCTATAGTGTTATATAGAGAAATGATATTATGGTACAATCTAAACCATTTCCCACATACATCACATCTGCTGTAGAATAATTTCGAAAACATCTGCTTAAAAAATATAGTAAAACTCTATGTATTGAAAACATTTAGCAAAAGGAGAAATCGCATTTCTGATCAATTTGAGCAATTTTTCATTTGGCCACAATGTTTTCAAAGGTCGTTTGCTGCAGAGGCAGTTGAAAACGTATGCATGTGGGATAGGTTCAACTATCGTATCAATAGTAAGTTATAACCATTCAATTGCTTGATATGCACATTCCAAATTCCAGTGTGTACATCTCCCTTAAATCGACTACGATGTGAAAAGGGACCCTTAAATTATCGATGTGTTAGTGATCTCACCCTTTATGCAAAATTCATTTATGTATTTTCAGCTTCTTAATTCATTATACTAAAACCTTTATAATGGAAAGCCAGTCAGTGATATAAAATCATACCAAGGAAGCAGCGAATCAGCAGTTCGAATAGCTCGCCTGAGCAATTTCATTCAAGGTATTGTTGTAAGTTATACGGTATATATTCGAGTTACCACACATTCCTTTTAACGCGAGTCCACTGTTTTAGCCCTTTCCATCATAAAGACGCATGTTGACGCCTCTGCTGCAAACGACTTTTGAAAACACTGTGACAAAAAAAAGGATTTGCTTAATTTCTACTTTAGCAACAATGTTTTCAATGTTTTAATAATAAGTAGGTGGCCACAGCGATAGTGCTCTTCCATGCAAATTGCAATATAGACTAAAGGAATTGACCAGATACCAGTTAATTAAGGGCCTTCTACAATACCGACGTGGTTGTAAAATGTCAAAAGTACAATAACTCAACATTTATTTTTTATTTTTAAGATACCATATTATTCTGAAATTTAACATACATCATTTTCAGTATGTTTTTTGTATGAAAGGTTCAGGCATATTTAACATACATCATTTCAGTATGTTTTGTGTATGAAAGGTTCAGGCATATTTAACATTAGAATAATTTAACACACCAACTTATGTATTGAAAATGTTATTTCGGTCGCAACAAGAATTATTCCTCTCCTTAACTTTGAGGAATTTGGACAGATCAAAGGCTAAATGTTTATATTTCCGTGAATTTGTCAAAGTTTAAGTTTAAATGAAAGTGACGTATATCTTTGTTGTCTCGAAGTAAACAACCAATTGTCAAAATGCTCATCTTTAATATGTGTGACCTTGACCTTCCGTGTACAGACCTGGGTCTTCATTTGACACGCTATCTGATCATGGTTTTCATGTGTGCTCAGTTACTAGGGAATCCTATGATGCATTTTTGAGATGTGGGCCGGACAGGGTACAGTCCTATCAAACATTTCTCATTTCGACCTTTGACCTCTAAATGTGACCTTGACCTTTGAGGTACATGCCTGGGTTTTGTGCGTCACATGTCACCTCATCATGGTGAACATGTGTACGCAGTAACTTGGGAATCCTGTGAAGCATGGTTTCTCATTTATACCTTTGACCTCTTAGTGTGACCTTGACATTTGAGGTACAGGCCTGGGTCTTATGCGAGACCCTTCACCTCCTCATGGTGTACATGTGTGCCTAGTAGGTTGGGAATCCTATGATGCATGGTTGAGATGTGAGCCGGAGAAGGTAAGTCCTATCAAACAGTACTCATTTTTACGTGTGACCTCTAAGTGTGACATTGACATGTGAGGTACAGTCCTGTGTCTTGTGCGCGACACTTCACTTCCTCATGGTTAACATGTGTGCACAGTACCTTTGGAATCCTGTGATGCATGGTTGAGATGTGGGCCGGACAAGGTACAGTCCAATCAAACAGTACTCATTTTGACCTTTGACCTCTAAATGTGACCTTGACATTTGAGGTACAGTCCTGTGTCTTGTGTGAGTCACGCCGCCTCATCATGGTGAATGTTTGTGTCAAGTTTATTGGAAATCCTTTGATGCATGGTTAAGATGAGGGCGGGACAATGTTCGGACAGACGGTCGCACGGACTGACGGACGCACGGACGCACGCACGGACGCACGTACATACACCGAACCGCCATTGCGACAGCTATGTCGAGCTCACGGCAAGCGGGATCGACAAAAAAGAACTTATTTATGAAGATTATTCATGTTTTTTGTCAAAATATTTTCGAAATCGTCTGCAGACTTGTTGTATGTAGGAAAGGGTTAAAATCCGGTGTATCAGCACAATTCTAATTCCAGAAATGAACAATTTATAGTTTGTGAATAAAAAAGAATTAGTAACGGAAATCTGGAAGTAACCTTTTCCAATATACAGTCGCATTTTGCAACACATCTGCAACATACCACTTTGTTGTATAATTAGAAATTGCGCTAAGTGATCAATTTCAATTATAATGCTATAATTCAATTTCAATCTGAGAGACTTTCCGTACGTTTTACTAAAAGTTTTCAAAGCCGTCTGCAGCAAGTATGTTGAATGTTTTAAATGGTTTAAGAAGTATAACAAGATACATACTTGGATTGTAAACGAGTGAATAATAATGTTTTGTCATTTTAATTTTTATATAGAGATTTTTATTCCAGTAATAGGATGTAAATCACGATGCTACTTTATTGGTACCCCTTTAAAAGCTGAAATTAAAATAGAAGTGCCAAGTTTTGCATTTTGAAGTGTCGACATCCAATTCTAGGAATATCAAGAACGTCTGCCATTAACTAACAATGGCAACTAGATGTGTCATCTTCCCCTAGATATCGATACTGCATATATAATTAAGTAAATAAAAACTTGAATTTCTCAAACTTTACCATGGACCAATACAACTTGGTGGTTGGAATCAATAATAAATGAGCCGTCCCGCGAGAAAACCAACATTACGGCCTCTGCGTAATGTATCGACCCAGATCAGCATGCGCAGTCCGCGCATACTGATCCCGGCCGACACATTCCGTCTCAGGAGGATAGAGGTATAGAGTTATGATTCATGAAACAGAAAATTCACAGGAGGCGAAACGTATCTGTCCAGGTTGGCCTTTTCGGCATGCTTAGGCTGATCCGGATCGATACTTTACAATGTTGTTTTTCTCGCGGGACGGCTCAAATAATGAAGCGAACTTTTCTCATGAGGTTGGTCCAGAATATTGTCTCTATAGCCTTTGGCTCGATACACCATGTCCAAAGGGCGCAGGTATTGTTTGTGTATGGCTGACCTTATAACGTAATGACAGGGGAAAGTAACTCCAGACCACAGCTAGTGTGTACAAGGTTCTTACCTAAATCGGAGTGTATCTCTTATGCCTTTTGCAGTTACATAGTTTTCAATTGTCGACCCGAAGGTGTTACCGGATAATCCAAGTAGAGTGAGAATAGGGATCAATATGATGATCAACATCTTCATCATTTGACATCTCTGTCCGGCTAACATAACGGTATCGCCTAAAATGTAAAGGTATCCGTGTCATGCATAAAGGGATCTGTTTGCCACTCGTTGCGGCATAACATAAGACGAGCCGGAGTAAATATTACACATGAGCCGTCCCGCGAGAAAACCAACAGTGTGGACTCTGCGTAAAGTATCGACCCGGATCACCATAAGCATGCCGCGCAGGCTTACCCGGATAGACACTTTCCGCCGCCCGTGGATATACTGTTTCAGGAATCAATACCCTTTATCTCTATTCCCCTGAGACGGAATGTGTCGGCCCGGATCAGTCTGCGCGGACTGCGCAGGCTGATCTGGGTCGATACATTACGCAGAGACCATAATGTTGGTTTTCTCGCGGGACGGCTCCCATTGATGTACAACCCTGCTAAAGTTCAAAATGGATACTGATTGACTTAGGTCTCTTCAAACCTTCTATGTCTAATGTGCGAACAGTGCCGAGCCAGATCAGGCTGTGTGAATGAGCTTACTGATTTTTATCTTTACTTATTACAGATTCCTTTTCCAGAGCAGCTTTCAATTTTACTTAAATTTACCGATGTATTTATCGTAGATAAACTACGCGAAATTTAAAACATATTGCAGTTTTCTACTTTTTCAAACATGCATACGCTTCCTGACTCCTCTGCGGTTGTCAACCTTCTTTTAAAAACGTTGTGGCAAAAGAGGCAATTGCTCAAAACATGCAATCTCATCCTTTGACACAAAGTTTACAACTCTATTCAATAGTCAAGCTTTCATTTGTAAAGAGTGTCCTTATTTGTGTACAAATGTTTTCAAAGTCGTCTGCTGCATGTTTGTCGTATGTAGGCAAAAGTTAAAAGCAACATTTTAGCTATGCTCCAAGAAAACCGGTCTAAAGGCACCTGGGTGAGTGTCGATTCTTTACATCAGCACAGTCTGATCTCAAGCTGCAACATTCTTTCAATAATTTACAGAAATAAAGCCTTATTGACAAATATTGCAACATGAATGTCAAATAACAGGGTGTATAGTCAGATCTTGACTTGTACTTGGGACAAATACATTAACGTTTTAAGTTGTTTATATTCCGACCTATGGTCCTTCGATCTGAAAATACCTGTGGAATACAAGGTTAACTCTAGAGAATTAAACATATAATAAGGTTTCAAAGTTGAAGAAAAAGGAGATATCTCAGGATTTTAGAGCCATTTCTTCCATGGGATTGATATGTTTTAATTTTTGAAGAGTGAAATAATGATATAACATATACATGTACTAGGAGATCTCATAAACAAAATACAATGAAACAGAAAACCAACCTCTACAAGAAATCTGACAATTATTAACTGACGGGTTCACATTCAACATGTCCATAATAACTACGTTCAGGTATGAAGACGTCATAGACGCCGTAGAACCCATCTTCGAGTCTTTGGCATCTTGTAAAGGATGAACAGCCCCCTTGCCCTTCTGCAACATCCACGGCATTGTCTGGAATGTTAATAATAAAAACAATCAAAGTACTCAATAGTACTGACTGTCGGGCTCACACTAAAACTTGATGTAAAGAAACAAGAACATCGACAATAGGAGCCAATGATTTTTAAAGTTAAAACACGGCAATAAAACACGGCAATAAATCATTAATTTGCAGAGTTTTGGATCTTGTAGCATAACGTTGCCTAAAACGTTGATATGTTTCGAAGTCATAGCGAATCGAAACGCTTAACCAATAGTGAAGGCCAGCCTAAGTTTCTTTACTCGTAATGCGATTTCAAAAAAGCAGAGTCTTAACGATTATCTTTCATCAAAAATATATTTGTGATAAGCCTTTGTTTACAGGGTCATTATAGGATAATTGTAGCTTTCGATGTGTCTAAGAAGTTGTTTCCATGACACAACAATAGCAAATCAGCCATGACTGAACAAATGTAGTAAAACTCGGATGTATCGCTAACTGAATCATAACATTGATCAGACAAGTTTGAATCGCTAACTGAATCATAACATTGATCAGACAAGTTTGAATCGCTAACTGAATCATAAAATTGATCAGACAAGTTTGGATCACTAACTGAATCATAACATTGATCAGACAAGTTTGGAAGATGTTTACTTTTTTACTGTATAAAAGTCACCATATTTTTAAACTTCAACAAGCTTACATATATTTAAAAAGGAACTAAAATGAATGCACGTTTGTTAAAATGGGAACAATAGTTTGATTCTAAACATATTTCATTCAATAAAAGGGACATTGTATAAGAATTACAAAATTCAAAAGGAAAATTATTAGAACGAAATCTTAAATCTTATAAAGGTTATCTGCTACAGGAGCGCGTAGCAACCGGTTGTTTATTTAATACATGCTTAATTATTGAACAATATGGTAAAAGAGAAGAAAATATCAAGTAGTTTCATGAACATAGTAAACATGTAAATATAAAATATTGATTAGATAGTATGATGATGATAATGGTGGAAAATGTTTCGCTAACCAAGCGTTATAGACGTTTTAGTATAGTAGGCCTATACTATGATAATGCTGTTAACCACATTCTTTTTACGTTTCATATACAGACATTAAACTAACGAATATATGCTAAGTAAAGAAAGTTTAAATGCAACAAAACTATGCCAATCCTCAATTATATTAACAGTAAAGTGGGCGAGTGACATATTAAGTGGTTCATTTGCTTTTGCGTATGTAGGTATGTACTGTTTTTGTTTTTTTTGTCAAATAAAAGAGTTTCTTCACTAAATATGAATGTTTTTAAACTATTCTATTTCTATTCAGATACCGTAACAATAATTGATTAACTATCGTTCAATTGATTATATACAAAAGAAAGTAGTGCTGGTTTGATTTAACTACGTTTTTCCAAACAAATGTTGGATGTGTAAGCTGAAATTATTTGTAGTAATATTTCAAAGTTTTCGCTCCCCGCAAAAGTATTAGCTTATTCAGAGTGGGTTTGTCCCTTTTTATATAGGATTTATATACAATAGTAGAAATGATTTCATCTGAAGATCAGTGTTACAAACATCGTTTCTAAGAGTATTGAAGCGAATAAGATGGTATGAAGTGGTATTGCGAACAGAGGGAAAGACATTAGAACACATGTAGTTTGGAGGAAGACCTTTTACCATTTAAAAAAATACCCTGATGTATTGTTTACGTATTTACATAGTTTCAAAGCCTGATTCCCTGTACAGATCTACAAGAGTAACAAGTTTACTGCATCTGGTTACAATACGGAAAGATAAGTCGTACTGAGAATATTTATTTGGAAACTTCCGTTTTCTTCGAGGTATAAGTAATATTAATATATGCACATTCTTTTGGTTCATAAATTGTTTCAGCAAAACGTTTAATTTATTTACAACTGAATGTTTGATACGAGCGTTCTTATCCCCAGTGAGGCCGAGCCCCGGTAGCTCAGTCGGTAGCGACGCGAGCTGTCAATCCAGGGGTTGTGAGTTCGAATCCCGGCTCGGCCAACTTTCTTTCCGAAGATTGACAAAAGTCAATGCGACATGCGTCATTCGTCTTCCACCAATGGGCTGTAAGTCTATGTGGAAAAACAGCCAATCGCTTGGGAAGATTGTTGTGTGGAGTACTGGTGTGAGAAAACCAGGAAAAGCATGAATAGGTGAACTGGCCGCCGTGATATAACTGAGAAATTGTTAAAAACGGCATTAAACCCCAATCAATCAATCAGTCAATCAATCCCCAGTGAGTGGTACGTACCCTCGTATTACAAACCCATGCTCACGCACATAATTGTTACACGCGCGTAAATACAAGTCTTGATGGATTTCTCGTTTCAAGAACTGATAAATAGAATGTATGTAATATAGTTTTGGATGTATATGTATCAATCGGCTTTTGATTCTTCTTATGAGTATTCTTATGAATACACTTATGAATACATTGGGAAAGCAGACGTTGGCATTTCTGAATAGCGTAGATAATGCTCAGTCTGTCCATCACATCAGCTTTATCTGAATACACGCGAGTCTAATGATATCGTGTAAGTTATATGTAGTATACTTCTTGATCAGACTGTGTGGATGCACAGATCAAATCACTAAAATAAACTTGTAAATTTGCCCAAGGACGGGTCTTCAAATAGGCTTCGCCATTTGCATGCGTACATAAGCATGCGAACATAAGTATACATATTTTGGCAGTTGCAGATCGTGTCGTGTGCACTGCTTGAGAAAAGCACATGCCAATCACTCTATGTAAGCGATTCCTGATAAGCATAGAAATATTCCTTTATGGATACTGCAAAGTTACAATCACGGTATTCGAACCGGTATCTCACGAAATGATAACGTAATCAATATAAAAAAACAGACATACATACCCGACTGACGGACAAACGACGTTTCTCCAGTTTTAAAACTATATTGTAGCGTGCTGTTTCTGCGGTCCTCAATTCCATAGCGGCACAAGTCAGTCATACATTGTATATAAACTCGATACTTTGACACGTTCAGTCCAATACGCCTATGACAATAGACTGTTAAACGATGCAATTACCACATTGGCGCAAAATGGTCTGCTAATGAAATATAATGTTCACAACTGATAACGATTGACGTTATGTGAAAAGTCAAGTGATCTCATGGATATTAACCCTTTCCCACATACAACAAATCTATAGCAGACGATTTTTTAAACTGCTAGGCAAAAATATGAAAAATGTCTGAAAATGAAATTAAAATGATTGAATAGAGTTGAAAACGTTCAGGCAAAAGGCGAAATTAATTTATTTGCATATAGAAATGTGATTTACCTTAAACAAGTCGATAGCACGCTTTCGGTGTTCTAACCACAAATTAAGTATTGAATTAGGACGACATCAAAGTATAGACAGATAGAACAGAATATGCCATTTTTGCCTGGTGACTGCCGACATGATATGCATAATAGCAGCAATTAAGATGAATTTAATGCTTTCTTAAATTGTTTAGGATATACAGCTGAACAGGATACTCTTTTATACACATGGTATTCTGAACAGATATAGCAGATTTGTATAAATTATTAAAAGTTGAAAACCCACAATTCATAAAACATATTACAGTGCATGTATGTACACTATTAAAAGTAAGAGAATCCATAGAGTGAATTAAATTTATAGGGACACACATGGATATAGTTTTCTATATATGTATGTATAAACGTATATGATGTATTTTGCGCCAGTGACCTTGATCTACAAATAAATATTTGAACTTTTGTTTTAAATATAGACGGATACTGATCATTTGAGTCTTCATTGTACGCTGATGCAATAAGACTCCAAATCGCATTAGGTTGCTCGAATTTCAAGTATTTCTTCAGGACAAAAACTAAGCAAGACAGCACAAAATCGGTTCTATTGTAGCTATATCAATATAAAGTGTAGTAGAATCACACATGCACACTTAACGTTACTGGGTTAGTTTACAAGGTGAACCTATTACTATGGAACGCCTTTACTGTCTTACTATGTTGTATTGTATTATACGCAGTACATTTTCATGTATACGAGGTACATATTTCATTTGACGTGGTACATTTTGCATGATATGCAGTGCATTTTATATAATATGTAGTGGTTATTTAATAATATGAAGTGCATAAGTATGAAGATACAGTATAATAACCATTATATAGTGTGCAAACAACGTCATATGCAATACAAACAACATTATCTGCAGTCTATTCTTCAATACGTGTGGTGGTACTTTGATTATATGCGGTGGTTTAAACTTTATACGCGGTGCATTAACCTTGGGGATGATCATACTTTCCGGCATTCTCCGGAATTATTTCCGGAAATTACCGAGCATGACAGATAGGTTTGAACATTAACACCGTCTAATCCATTTTAAAAAGGCCTGGTGAAACAATCTTTATGAAAAGTGTACACATTTTCTAAATAGACGAGATGCAGAATGTCGTCTATGCAGACGATCTCTAATTCCTGAAGCAGACAACTCGTGAAATCATTATGGTCAAAGGATAAATTGCTCATCTTGAGAAATTTCTCCATTTGTCACGATGCGTTCAACCATCCTCTCTTCAATAATCATACTTTCATTTATTAAGGTTTTCTATAGTTTTGCCTTAAAGTCATCTGATGCATACTTGTTGTATTACGGAAAATATTTAAAAATGTGTTTAGGTTACCACTTTATGGTAATGTTTCCTCATAAAAACAACTTTAAATTCCTCAGCAGCTTCTGGAAATAAGAAAAATAACTTGAAAGGTGATTTACATGATATATTTGATTTTGTCTTTGAGAAAAGACTAACTTTGGTTTTTTCTAAACAGTGTAGGTTCAAATCAGCCTGCATATTTGCTCTGCTTATCATAATCGGCACAAGTTGACTGAAGCTTCTAATAAGCATATGTAAGTACATGTAATAATCTACTCATATAACATAAGCATTCGAGCTTGTGAGAGGTCATATATTATTGGACTAGTAATATTTAAACTTTAGATTTTAGATTTTGATCAGACTGCAAATCATGCCGAATTAACAGACCAATCTCGTGTAGAGCGGATTTCAGTGCAGACGACGACATTTTGTGTACACATCTATTTATAGATTATTCAAACGCTTTTTTTTAAATTGAGTAAACGGTGTAAATGTTAATATCTATCTGTCTGACTCGGTATTTTCCGGATAAATAATTACGGAGAATGCCGGAAAGTATGATCATCCTAATGAAAAATGTACCGCATATAAAGCTGTTTACACCATGTATACATTAGTATGGACCGAACATATTGCCAAATGCATTGCCTACTATGATCTTTTATGAACACATACATAATAATTCACCAGGTATAAAGATACGTGAAGGCACTTCATATATTAAAACATACATCGCATATATTGACCAACATACAACGTAAACATGTAAAACTACTGCATACACAAACAAATACACCACATATAATGTCTTTTGTACTGCATAGTATATAGTTTGTATTGCACATGACGTTGTTTGTACAACGTATAATGATCATTCTACTGTTTAAACACTATTTTGCACTGAATATTATTCAATAATCACCACACATAATAGAAAAGGCACTGCATATCATGAATAATGTACCACGTCAAATGAAATATGTACCTCATATACGTAAAAACGTACTGCATATAATACAATACAACATACTAAGACAGTAAAGGCGTTCCATATATTACCATAAAAGGCATAACTTTGCACTACAATGCTTTGGGGTAAACAGAACGTGAATCTGACACACAATGTATTTACTACGGTGTACCGTTAGGGCCATCGTGCTATCGCGCTGTCAACAAGCACACACGATGGTGATGACACGGTGACACGATGGTGATGGTACGATGACACAATGGTGATGACATCGCGTCATCGTCATATTGCCATCGTGCATCACCATCGTGTCATCGTACCATCACCATCGTGGCATCATGCTATCGTGGCATCGCGTATGCGCGATAGCACGATGGCCCTAACGGAACACTAGTGTTCCGTTAGGACCGTCGTGCTATCGAGCTGTCAACAAGCACACGCGATGTCACGATGGTGATGACACGATGACACGATGACGTGTGCGATAGCACGATGGCCCTAACGGAACACCGTAATTTACAGTTATGTTGGACACATGTATTTATATTAATTGGTTGTAATACATTAATACCCCAAAGTCGATCAAGAGTCGGTCTATTTCGATCATGACTCGGAATAAATGATATCGAGTTGGACACATGTATTTATATTAATTGGTTGTAATACATCAAGTGTAAATACATTGTTACCAAAGTGAAATAAACAGAATGAAATATTATGTTAGGCAAATAAAGTTTCTGGATACCTTTAAGAGATTTTGTGTTTAGACCTCATGAAACAGTTCCTTAAACAACCTAATATGCCTTACCCAATAGAACTCCACCATGACCGTAGTGCCGCGACAGGGGATCGAATTCGGGACGCTCGGTTTCAAATCCCCGACGATAAGCACTCGACCACGTGGGAGATAAGTTGACAGTTGTATAAAATAGTTTGATGGCAATTCAATGTTCTCTTATAATTGCATCGCTTGACATGTAGAAGTGAGACAGAGACTTTAGGTATTAATTCAAATATATATTCTCAATCTGTTTTCCGTTAAATAACTATTTTCCAATCTATTTTACTATTCCTCCATCACGAAAAATACAAGCTTCCAGTGAACACAGACACTCGCTCATTTTGGCATTAACTGTTTTCAGAAATTAAACTCTCATTTTAAGAGGCTTTCCATTTTCGTGTCTGGATGATTTCAAAGATGTCTGCTACATATTTGAGTTATGTGTGAACATGTTAAGGTGAGAGAAACATTTGCTTCACACATTTCTCTGAAGTTCCGTGGACAGGATGGGACAATAAAGGACGACTCATTCAATTAAAACAATAAGTCAATTCCACGTATGTAGGACATCTTTTGATCAAAGAGTTGCCAAAAATGCCTCAAATATTGACTCCTTGACAGATCAGGTCCGATGAATATAAGAAAAGAACTCTGTGTTGACACAAACAAAGTGCACTTACGATAATAAAAGAAAAGCGAACAAGTACGGATTAAAATACAGGAAAACCCAAAATAATGGATTTATAAGTGCAGGGCTACATGTATAAAGGTAAAGGAAATGTCAAGCTGATAAGAGTCTTCACTACTATCACATTATCAAGGCTCGAAGTGTGAATGATGCGTTACATAAATATATGGTTTAGGTCGCACGATTGATTGATTGATATGTGTTTTACGCCGTTTTCATCAATCGTTCAGTTATATCACGGCGACCAGTTCACCTACTCATGTGTTTCATGGCTTTCTAACACCAGTACTCCACACAGCATACTTGCCATGTAACTGGCTGCGTTTCCACATAAACTTTTAGCCAATTGGTGAAAGACGAGTGACGCTTGTCACAGTAATTTTTTGTCAAATGTCGGAAAGAATGTTGGCCGAGCTGGGGTTCGAACTCACAGCCCCTTGATTGACAGCCCGCGTCGCTACGTTATCGACTGAGCTACCAGGGCCAGATGACACTACAATTAGTTATAATAAGAATTATCATGAAGCTAAATGCACGGTAAGGTCCACTGTTGTACTGTTGCTCTTTCTAAATAATATGATTTTCGAACTTCGCGAACTGTATATTTAAAAGTTGTTCTGCTTCATTCCCGGAGTACGTGTGCTCATGTAGATATGCAGAGAATATGGTTCAAACCACTGATACAATATTTTGCCTCTTTCTTTTTAATGTTGTCAATAGTTCGAAAATAGTGCAAGTAATCTAACGTGTAGAGAAATTACAATCATAATATGACCTTTCACTACTATATGAGGTTTTTGAGAACAGATAATTTATAATATTCCATTTAAACATTGCTGTTAGATAACCTAGTTTCTGGTTTAATCTTTTAAATTGTACGTTGTTACTCTATCTAACTTGTTGGCTGATATGTTGGTTAATTTCGAAGTCATATCTTTAGTTTTGATAACTTTTCTGAACTGTTGTCATTCTATATCGGATGACGTTTTCATGAAACTTGTTGAAAGGGTGGAATCCTTAGAAACCAGAGGTAATGTATTTTTTGGTAGACTTGCGCATGCGCAGAGGCTGCCATAGTCATAGTGAGTTTGAAGTCACGTGATGTATATGCCCTTCACCACCAACAATTAAGTGCAATTTTTGGTTTGACTAATTTACGAATGCTCACAAAAGCAAACATAGAGTAACGAAAAAACTCCGATTATTCAAGCCTATAATAGAAAATAACAAGTCTTGTAAGTGTAAATATCATATTTAAAGTTTACACAATTATTTAGATATCACTACGCCAATATAGCACTGCACCGCGCAATTACCCTTTGTAAATTGTAACCCTTTTTTCCCTCTCTGCAGAGATGTAAACATCCACTCGCCCGCTAGCATAAGCGAGTGGAATGAAGGATCGGCTAGTACGAAATTCTAGGCGCTAGTCCATACATATTCGTTCATGTCCTTATTCATAAAGATAGTATGCATTGCTAAGCCTTTTCTTTCTCTTTCTCTCAGTCCATCTATTCCTTCGACAACGATTAACGATGACTTGCATTTTGGATAGGTGCTTTCGACAAGGTCCGCGTCTAAAGAAACAAATTTCATCAAATGATTTGGCGCTTTAAATCACTTGTTTATAAAGCGTTTAGAATACTTTGATTATAATAGGCAGAACGAATAACGAATAAATCTTGCAAGAAATCGATCATTTCTTTCGGCCAAAATCAGGTAAATGACCCGCGGATATTGGTTGTTACAACATAACTGATTCATCCTTTTATTCTAAATTTGTATTACACAGTTCAAAATTAGATTTTGACAGTTTGTTCGTTATAATTTTGACGCGATTCAAGATTTTGACGCGATTATTTCGTTCATAGAGTTAAGTTAAGCTAAAACATGCACAGGCAGGCGAGTGTTTCATTAGGATAAGTGCAACACTCAATTCCCAATCCTGCTTGCCCTTTAACAAATCACAACCCACCCCACAATATAAAAACTCTGCAGCAGACGAATTAAAAAAGATCTGAGCAAAGATACAGAAAATCACATTTATTGGAAGTGTAATCATTGAATATAGTTGAAAACATTGTTGCAAAAGGAGAAAGCTTGTTATGAGCAATTTCTTCTTCTGCATCAATGTTTTCAAAAGTCGTCGGCTGCAATTACGTATGCAAGTGGGAAAGGTTTAAATAAGAAACACTTTTTCAAATGATAGTCAGTTGGCTATTCTAGTATATAATGTCCTTCTTAAATAATAATCAAAGTACTGAAGTACTGGTAACGAATTATTTTGAACATTTGTAAAATCTAATTTATGAATGCAATTGATCATGCTATTGCACAATTGGCACAATTTAGTCTATTTTATTATTATTAATATTTTTGTCCAGAGATTTTTTTTTATCAGTTGACAGTTTTAGTAAATGTAGCATTTCAACGGCGATGCGAGCGTTTAACATGCACACTAACTCTTTCACTGAGCTCTGCGTAAAGTCTGTCAAAACACCCATGGCATATTTGTGAGATTTACATTGTTAGTTCGATTTGTTTTCGTCACCAGGATTTCGGCTTATATTATAACTATGTTTCATGTGAGTGAATTAATTATTATAAATCTATAATGTTTAACAAATCGCATAAAATAAGAATTAAAAAAAAAAAAAAAACCAATTCCTATTAGGACTCGAACTCGCGTCCATAAGTAGTCCATGATTAGTAGTTCTACACGCTCTCCATTGCACCACGGTACTTTGATACAACGTTTGAGCGTTACTTTCGTATATATATTAAGCTAACTGAATGCGCGCGTATGTAAACCATGATCTATAATTAGAAAGCCCCTTTGATTATCGTTATCATGTTGGAAAAAGGAGAAACAACGGCGATGCGAGCGTTTAAAATGCACACTGACTATTTCACTGAGCTCTGCGTAGTGGCATATTTGTGAGATTAACATTGTTCTATACAGCGTGGGGTCGACTTCTAGTGAATGGGCATACGACTAAAATTCATACTCGTGGCTTATACGTACCTGCCGACAAATGAAATATATATGCGCGTACTGTTAATTTGATATTTTCTAGAAAATTGATTATCTATGATGATTCGATAGTATAATTATGACTTCACTGTATTGAAATAACACGTAGAAGTCATTTTAATATCGAAAAAATACTAGGACTATTCAGGTGCAGCGAATGTGTATTCTAAGCGGAAGTGTAGTTTAACCGTGACTTCCGGAATCAAACTCGATCGCGTTAACTGTATTATTTTTTGAGAAAAAATAATTCGTTAATGACAAAACTTTCAAAAAACAAGAAAAAGATTTTTTACAATTTAATTGAAAACATATTTAATCAAAGTTGGGAAAGTTGTCCCTTTCCGTGCTTTTTTTATGAGAGTTCAAATCACAAGCAAAACTTATGGGACAGAGTTGACAAATAACACATTGACACAATTTCAGATTTAGGCTTTGTTTCTGTCAAACTGCTGAAGAAGACAACACTGAGACACACATTTTGATTAAAAGTTTATTTAAAAAAAGGAATAATTTTATTTATGATAAACAACATTACAATGATGGTGTAGAAAATACATGTCAACAATACATTGTTCAATTTGTACATTCATTGCACAGACCAAATCTTAGCAAGTTTGAAATTATGGACCTCTCAGCACATTTTTTTCTCAATTCATTACTTCTTGGCAGGATTTTACTGCTAAAATTGATGATTTTTTTTTATTTTTGGCCGGATTGCTCTAGCAATTCCGGTCTATAGATTGGCGATGTCTGTCTCTCCGTCTGTCTGTTCGTCAACATTTTGGTTAAAGTTTCAGGTTGAGGCAAAATCTCAGCACTTGAAAGGGTTACAAACTTGAAACTTTGCCTGAAGGTAACCGGTAAAATAAATATTCATATATGCACTTCTGTATCTCTTCTTAAACGATCGCAATTCTACCTTCAGTACTTTGTACTTTGATTTCTCTTTATTTGTCACTTCCTTCCGACAATTTTATATAGAATGCAGGTCGTTGATGTGCAATAGATTCATCAATTTGATGAACATACATAAATCGCTCAATAAATGTGGAAATGACGATTTCAAATACAATTTGTATCTTTTGGAGTACGAATAGTTGTCCAAATAGACTATTGTAAGGGAAAATGATACAAGTGATGCAATCGGAATTGATACAATTAAACATACTGTTTGCGTGTAAATGACAATATAGAGATGCTTTTTGCTTCACCCAATATGCAAACAGAGAATACAATATTCTTTGAACAAAATAGTTTACTTTTTAAAAATATAATCAAAACGTTGGCAAACATTGACGTTATCAATATAAATCTTCCCTGATGGCAAGAGATATAAACCGGCAGTGTCATTGGCTATGCCGAGTTCCGGTAGCTCAGTAAGTAGCAACGCAGGCTGTCAATCCAGTGATAGTGAGTGCGAACTCAATCTCGGCCAACATTATTTACGTATTTTGACAAAAGCCAATGCGACAATCGTCATTCTTCTTCCACGTTTAGGCCAAAAGTTGTATTTTGAAAGACCGCCGGATGCTGGCAAAGACTGTTTTATGAGTATGTTGTGTGTGAAAAGCAAGGAAACACGTGTGTTGGGGAACTGGTCGCCTTGGTTTGACTGTAAACATACCACCCTAGTGCGTGACCTAATTTGTTTTACTTAATTTAATTGAAATTGTTGATGTTTTTATCTCTAGGTGTAATTTATTAATTGGTTTGATTGATTGAATGGAGCTTAACGCCGTTTCAAAAAACAAATCTATCATATCACGGCGGCAAGTTTACCTACTCATATGCTTCCTAGTTTTCCTGGTTTTCTCACACCACACATACTCCATACTTTCTAAGCAACTTTAAACAACTGGCTAAATTTTCATATAGACTGTTAGCCCATTGGTGAAAGAAGAATGACGCTGGTCACAGTGACTTTTGTCAAACGTCGGAAAGAGTGTTGGCCGAGCTGGGGTTCGAACTCACAACCCGTGGATTGACAGCCCACGGCGCTACCGACTGAGCTACCGGGGATCGGCTGATTTATTAATTGGAGAAGCGGGAAAATTGAAATTAAAAAAAAAAAAAAGAATCATACTATAAATATTTGACAACTCGCAGTTTTGTCCTTTCTTTCCAGAGAAATATCTCATTCGAATTTTCAATGACGAGATTTCTACACTGAAAAACAAAATACACCTTCAAAGGGCCAAAATTGAAGAACTTACACAACACGGAAAGAAATCCGACCCAGCGACAACTAACGAACCCAATGAGACTGGTAAGATTAATAGTATTCAATCTACCATACTTTAAATTGCATACTACCATACTTTATGGGAGAACCCGTTCTTAACCGTTTTCCAAGATATTTCTGAACAGGGTTATTCAGGGACATACGTTTGTCTCCTGCAAATAAGTCAGTAAATGCACACGTAATTGACATATGAGCCGTCCCGCGAGAAAACCAACAGTATGGCCCCTTCGTAATGTATCGATCCAGATCAGCCTGGGCAGTCCGCGCAGACACATGCCGTCTCAGGGAAATAGAGGTAAAGAGCAATGATTTCTGAAACAGAAACTCCACAGGATGCGAAAAGTGTATTTCCGGGTAAGTCTGCGAGGCATGCTTAGGCTGATCCGGGTCGATACTTTACGCAGAGTCCACAATGTTGGTTTTATTGTGAGACGGATCAATTATGTAAAGCAGAGTTGACAGACGAGGTAAAATTAATTTATTTCTACCATCCTGATAAAAGAAAATGGTTGAAATTACATTAAAAACGTGTCCTTTTTCACGAAATCTCATCTCTTGATGTTTGGTGCTAATAACATTCTACGATCTTTAAAATGGAAACCAACGTGCCTTTAACACGTTATATTACATAATTTACATACTTGAAACTAGACCTCTCTCAAGTCATGCTTTTACTTTTCTTGGACGTTTAGTATCAGTCTTAGATATGCAATAAACACATGGTAATTTATATGGTTAGACCTATTTTGTATATTTCAGCCGTTAACAGAACCATAAGAAAGCCTGAAAAGAAACGACGTTCAATAGGAAACCAAACACAAATAGCGTTTCATGCTACAACTGATAAGCTAACTGTGCCTCACCTTGATATACGTCAGACCATTGTACTTGATCTTGTTTTGCTAAATCTTGGTAATGGGTATCATGCTAATCATGGTTTGTTTATCTCTCCACTAAACGGCATTTACTTCTTTTCGGCATCGGTTATGGCAAATATTAATGATCGTTATCAGGTACGAATTAATCTCCTGAAGAACGGGGTAGTGCTGGGGCGTGCGCATGCCAGTGGTGGAAGTGGTACACAAAACCAAGGTTCCATAACTGTCGTAACACAGCTTAATGCCGCAGATGAAGTATGGCTAACCATTGACTTTCCACCAACCGAGGCATATTATTATGGTTATCGGTCGACCTCGTTCGTAGGATATCGTCTATCCCCATTGTAAATATGTTATTTCTGAAATCAAATTGATAGCAATATGATAATGATACAGTCATTTCACTTACAGAAGTGCTACACCAAAATGCGATTATGACAAATTGTATCACAAAACATGTAACTGTAACTGGTGCATAGTTTCATTTCGAATAAAAAAAAAAATTCAACCTCTTCATTATCTTAAATGTATGCCTATTATAAATATGTGAATTTCCTAACCAACCAGGATATTAAAAAGACTCCTCATATAGTCAAATTGTTTAAGTGTTATTTGCGGTGTTTACTCTACAATTATAATAACTTAATAAAATGAATGCTATCACATGTCGAAGTTTGTGGTTATTCTATGTAGCTAATTGTCATTTATTGATGTTTATTTATTGATTTCTATACTGAACAGAGCAGAACAGTGTTTATTTTCTTTTGACTTATACATAGTACATCGTCATACAATCACATACAAAGTACAAAATATACATTACATCACATGAAAACATGAACACGAACGGAATAGAAATACAAAAAGAAAAAAAAAGAAAAAAAAAGAAAAAAAAAAGAGAAAAAAGAAGAAAATACGAAAGGAGAAAAAAAGAGAGAGTTTACTACAAGATTACTAATATATATATATATATATACTAATACTAATTACATTACAACAAACATTCGTTGTTGGGGCTTAAATCCGATATTTTTTTTTAAATTGGCAATTTGGAGTCACTCATTAAAGGGCACATAAAGAGCAAATTCATCTTGTTGAAAGTTGTTATGTTATGTTCATCCATATAAAACATGTATTAGCACAAATATAACAATAGGGTTAATTTGGTCGAGTAATACCTCTTTCAATGATATAACGCACAGCAATTCGACGTCGAGTTGGAGAATTCAATCCCTGGATGGTTTGTTAATTGGTCATATAGTAATTTACCTGGTAATATAATTAAATTAAAAAATGAATTAATTTAAAATGTTAATACATGTGTCTATAAGAAGAAGTTTGAGCGGTCAAAAGGACACACTATTAAGATTCCGTCATTGTTGTAACATAGATTAACGCTAATGAAGAATGGTTAGTCATTGACTATGTCCGTCTACGTATGCATACTCCGTCAGTTCACCTCGTTCATGTGGTATCTCAACTGTAATTACGGTATTTCAAATATGGTAGTAAATGTAAATCAATCATGAAGAAGAATACTTATACTATGATCTTGGTAATAATAGAACTGTCATTGCACTTGAAGATGCTAAAACGAAATCGAATAGTAAGCAAAACAGTCATACAACTGAAAGAATGGACGTCATCATCATAAAGACAAACTTATATTCAAACATCAAATAGGTAATTTAGAAGTGTGCGTAAATTGTCTGCTCGTGTACAGAAATAAACAAGTAAACGCGTAGTCGAATAATTATATATTATTTGTTCTGTGGGATTTTAGAGGTCTTTTGAAGAGAATCAGCCAAGCAAATATCGTTCAAGGAAAAATAATTCGTTGACTGATCAGTTCGTACATTGTCAAATAATTGATTGAAAACAGTATTTTTTAATTTCGAGTTGAACAAGTCTGAATGTGTGCATAAATCTTCTATACTATACAGGACAATTAGAATTTTGAAAATTTCCCCTATAAGCAACGTAATATAATCATTGCTAAATCAGCTGTTCCGAGTTGTACAGATGGAAACCACCTACTAAGCTTAACATTTCAGTTATCCTCGGTCTTTGATTCTGATAAACATATTATTTCATAAATATTGAATATATGTTATCAGAGACTAAGGATCATTTATTAACGTCAACGTCAAAAGGACAACGATAACTACTCACAACCTGTTCTTTTCATTACAAAGTAAGAAGAAAAAACATCCACATTCAATCCCGATAATTAGTTTATATTCGACAAAAGCATTTATATAACGGAATTATTGTACATTTGGTTTCTGCATGACATGGAAGCCTTTTGTCACCTCCATAGAGAAAAGAAAATATCACACAAATAATGCAATTTTAATGCATGGTAAATGAACATTGCCAAATATTTTATTTTATTTGTTTTTTGTTAGAAGACATTACTCTAAATAAACTTTCTATATTAAGTTGATTAACAACATACGATGGAAAGAATTTACATCGTATATATTTGTGTGAAGAACAAATCATAACAACATTGTATGCTTCTTCTACAAGAGGCTCACAAAATGAACCTCAACGGTATTGTCTTGGGATATCCATATATCTGCCTTCGTCAAGCAAATAACGATAGCATTCATTACGAAAAGAAGCTCTAGATAAGCACAGGTTCCAATATGATTGGTTGATATGGCTAGCCCGTTTGTTTGGTGTGTTAAGACAATTTTTAAAATGCCCTTACATGGAATCTAATCAGATTTGCAGAACAGAAATTGGGGTGTACCATGCACATTTAGGCAAATGAGCTAACACAGATAGATATATTTTATTCATAAAAGATAAAATGTCCATCTTCATACAATCTTACAAACACGCAAGTATATATGAACATATATACTTATACATTTGTTGTCATTTACATCTGCTTCCTGGTTAATGGTAGATACTTTACGAAATGACCATATAACAATAAGGAACAGTGGTGGAGAAAAGCGACAATAGAAATAGCTAATTCATTATTTGTTTCTACATAACACATACTATACAACTATTCCGTCACGTTATTATTAATACATCCCTGATGTAGTATTGTTCTGTCTTTGAGATCAGCTACGAGATATATAAGCTGACTGTAGCGATTTCAGGTCTTTTAAAATACTTCTAAGTATACTGAAACTCTACATTAAATGTATATTTTGACACAATAACTAGAATTACCAATTTACTTTAATACGATCTCATAGCGGAGAGTCAGTAAGACCAGAAATTGCTAGAGGCTGTCCATTTGTAAACATCTAAAAAAGTAAATGCGTCTGCAGGATAGGTATCATTAGTCTGCACTGGAAAAGGGTTGTTGCTGAGACGAATTTAAGTCGCTTCATGCTGATTCAGTGTTTGTGCGAGACAGTGGTTAAGATGTTGATGACCGGTCTGGTGATCCATATATCTTGCATTTAATTTCCTTGGCAGCGGGTCAAATACACTTGTGACCTAACTACTCACACGAGGCAAATTATAATTCAGTATTCCGGAAACAGACATTACTAGTTATCAGTTTTAACATCTAGCTTCACAGTCAGTTTTAACATCTAGCTTCACAGTCAATGAAAAACAAAATTGTTAGGGCGCCGCGCCCTCAGTAGTAATTCAGCCATATCACGGAGTTTGCTTGATAAACAACTATCACTGGTTTTAGGCTTGTCCTGACACCTGCGCATTTTTAGACTATTATACAGTGTAGAAACTGGTAATGCTTGTTTAAACCAAAGACCCATATTTCAAAATATATTCCATCAAGGGTTCCTTGGGTAGCTCTCTACGACAAACGTTCAAAACGTGCCTCAACGTTGCACGAGATTGCCGGCAGAACTAAAATAGAAACAATTTAAAGTACAACTCCTCCAAACCACCAACCCAATTTCAAAATAATTTAACTCAAATGAATCTTAGGTAGCCTTCTTCCGAAGTTGTCCAAACTATTCTGCTCCACTATAAATGACGGCCACCGGAACTAAAAATACATAAACACGTATTGATATCTCTCCTAAAACACAAGCTCAATGACAAAAGAGTTCACACAAGTAGTCCTCAAGTTGCCTCATATCCAAATGATCCAAACCGTTCTGATCCGGTGAACAACTTGGCCACCACGGCGACAAGCATGTTGGCTTTCGTGTAAATTGTTTCTGTGTTAGGTACTCTTGTTTCTTTTGTAGAAGGGATCGGGTGATAAACATTTGTATGGTTTCTTTTTTGCAACACCCTGCTCTCAACCGGCTTCCAGTTTCTTAGTTTATCATATTGTACATATTAGCCACGCATCGTGAAAACGGAGAATCCGAGATGTCAGAATATATGCCGATTACGAACAAATGGTATATATGTATTATCGGTGATTGTTTTGGTCGCGACCGTTTCCCAGAAGCTTACATGGTGTGTAATGCTACTAGGTTCAGATCATGAAAAGTATTCTTATATAAATCTACTAAATGTCTATGTTGTTAAATAGCTAATTGTCTGAGAAGGATGTCGTGTTAAGAAAGTAATAGCGTCAGCGAGAAAACACATATGAAGATGCGCCTGAAGCCGTAATAAGACTGCAATTCTATTAAAACGACTTTAAATGCAATCATTTCCAACAGCTATGTCAAGTTTCATAGTGAAGCCATAATGATTCCAATCCTTGATTGATTGATAGGGATGTAACGCCGTTTTAAACGATTGTTCAGGAAAATAACTGAGTTCAATACACCTTCCTTTGTGTTCACTGGCTTTCTGATACCAGTACTTCTTCACAAAAGTACTACTACACACAACAGTTTTTCAAAGAAACTTGCTGGTTTTCCACGTAAACTGTTAGTCCTTTGATGCGTGTCGCAATGCATTGACCTTAGTAGAGCATAGGAACAAAGGTTAGTCTAGCCTGGGTTCGAACCAACTGCCCCTTGATTGACAGCCCGCGTCGCTATCGAAAGAGCTACCGGAGCTCGGTACTGAACGTCTTGTCAGAGGTAAATGGCTCTAAATAATGAAGATGGACAATAGATGCTCTCGTTAGAATGCTCAACACATATCAAATATATCATTTGAATTTGCCAATCTTCAATAATCGCAATAGTAAAAATACTCATTTTTGCCTGACGAGGTTTAAGAGTTCCGATATATCTTTCATGAAAACATAAAATGAGAAAGTTTATAGATATAATCTGAAAGTAGATTCTCCGCACTCTAACTGCATTCTGTTTATTGGTTTGAATCCTTCCGCTGATACAGACGACTGTTGAAACAGACGGGTTATGTTACATGTATTAGATAGTTGAACTTACTAAAAGTGCTTCTTTTCCCATATATTGACTTTACAAACTATGCTAACCTTCGAGTATCAATGCGTCATATTTGTCTTCTGACTTTGCCAAAACAGGCGACTCTGAAATATAAGATCAGGTTATTAAACTAATGGTGTAGAGTTATGTTGTTCTTAACGAGAGTAAGAGTCCAGAGTTGCTAATTCGTCGTGCTATACCATGATACTTTTAAGATGAGAGTAGTGCCATCTCTCCATATTGCTTGTCGTTTGTTGGTTGCGGGATAGAATAAATATGATGCCCTTTGCCAAACGAACTTACTAGTAGTATTTGCAATAAATCATGAAATAACCTGATTTAGCAAAACTACAGTGTATTTAAACATTTGTGATGTTCACATTAAACGAGATTGGCTGGGTCTGTGCTATGGCCAAATGTATAATAGTTTGCTTCGAGAGAGATGTCTTCTCTGAAAATATTTCAGTTGGTATTAATAACTGGCAATATACAGTAATATTACACCAAAAGAGACAATTAATCTCAATACACTAAGTATGTTATATGTTATATGTTTTAAAGACACGTGCCATTGAACGTAATATCATGTATAGTAGAAGCACACTGGGGGAAATATATGACGAACTCTTTGAACTGTGTGACCCACACCGCCACACGAAAATCATTTATTATTTTAATAACAAGCAACCATATATTTAATCTTTGAGATACTGATCATTCTATCTCTATTCATTTCAAACGCTTTACTTTCACAAGACTGACTGAATGAACACACACAAACACACACACATGTACGTACGTTTTTGTATTTTGTATATAAAATAATCATAGCCGTGGTCAAAGCATGATTGACAGACACATGGACAGACGATGAATTAGCGATCCCTTCTTGTCATAATGGTTTACAGACAGTCAGTGCAAAATCTAATATAATACCATGCACGGTTCTTGTACAATAACTTTTTTACTGCGTTACGAACAAAAATACAAAATCAATAATACACATAAGAAGTGTCTTGTTATTAAGTGTTTACTTTTATCTTTGCATCGGGGGTGTAGTGGTAGCGCGTCTGACTCTGGTGCCGGAGGTCGTGGGTTAAATACCTGGACTGGTCATACTAAATACTTTTAAAGTGGTAGCAATGGCGTTCCATCACACTCGCTTCGGATTGCTTGGTAAACATAATGACTGACTCGCTAATGTCAAGATAGATTGTGCCCAGTAGTAGTGGAATCTCAAGAAACGCTCGGATAAATGGAAAAGTGTTTATATCGGCGTAAAGCACGAGACATATGATATACACCATATGTGGGCTGTGGTGGCTCGGGTTAGCATGTGCATACGCAACGTCTTATTAGAGCCTTCACTTACCACAAGCATGTGTATATTTGTACATGTATATTCTGATGAAATACGATAACATCGTTGTATCGCGAGCATGCATCTTTAACCGGTGTCGTAGCAGAGATATCATACACACGTTTTTTGTAATGCAAAAGGTTCGTAACACTATAAATCATTGTTCCACCCTTAAGTTTGGCGTTTTTAGTTCTCCAATGACTTTCTCAAATCGTAAATGCTTTTTAGTTAGTTTTTAATAATGGTGGTTTTACAATTTGGTCTGTTTCGGACGATGACATCTCATCAGAATTTTCCCGAACCGTTATTAGAAATATTGTATTGCGTGTTTTGACTACATGCCAGATCTAACCATATCAAAGTCGCTTATCGCAACTTTATCTTGGCAAGCAGGTCTTGTAAACGGAAAATGCATTAACATGCACGCAATGTGGGTATTGTGCCGTCATTAATACAGAACTAAAGAGTCTGTCTGTCTGGAAACCGAATGTAATCGGAGAATTACGTTAACTGGTCCGAGATTAGGATATATATTATAGGACTTTTTGTGAGGTCTGGCAATGTGAAAGTACAGTTTCTGTTATTCTTCGTGTTAAATACTCTTTAATAAATTTGAATTAGATTCACTTTCAACACATACCGTTGATCGATGTGTTTTCACGAATACAACCGTCGTTCCTTGTTGTGATACATGAACAAAATACATATAAAAGTGCAACTGGTTTCATCAGAAGATGTCAATTAGATACATCATTGTAGCTTAGTTTCGGACTTTTTAAAGCTGAAATGTAAAACCGCAAAGAAAGAAAAAGAGGCTTATTTTGTAAAAAAGCCAAAAAACTCTTCTAATAGAATGTGTCGTATTTATATTGCAATGCGTGGGCTTTATAGAGAGGGTAGTTGCAAAGGTTGTCAGAAAGTTTTCTTTTGTACACTTTTTTTTTATTGTAAACAGAGGATTGAAATAAGCATTTTTGGCAATTGCGCTTTGCCGGAAATTCCTCACCTTTTATTTAATGGTATGAAGTTAATATTACTGGTCATTTCATCCGTTCGTAATTTTTTTTACCAGTTTAAAGCATGTTATTTTGTCAATCAATCGATCAAACTATTGATATGTGTTTATAGCAAAATACTGTTTTATATATACCCTTGAACTAAATCGAACATATACATAACTGAACGAGTAAAAACTTCTATATACACGAACTTGGGTAATGAAAAATGTATTTTAAACTGTTTGCCAACGCACATGTTAAGTCAATAGAGAAATAGAACAAGCGCCATTGAAATAGTGGAAGCAATCAGTCAAAATATAATGTTGTTTTGTGCATTTCACGTCATGACTATTGATTATGTTACAGCAGTTTTCATGGGGGACCTTGATTCGATCTTGTGACGACAAAGATAAATGACAGTGTGTCTTCATAGTTAAAATGGTGAATATTCAGGTTTTCCACTTTTGATTACCTGATATGTTGATAAAAACGGCGTCTGCTATTAAAGTGTGTGAATCTTTTTCTAAATTAAGGTTGATTGTATACATAAATTAATACAAACTGGAAACAGGCAATTTCTTTTATTCCGCAGGCGTCTGCTATTAAAGTGTATGAATGTTTTTCTAAATTATGTAAAATAGTAAGTGTGATTGTATACATAAGTTAATACAAACTGGAAACAGGCAATTTCTTTTTTTCCGCAGACGTCTGCTATTAAAGTGTGTGAATCTTTTTCTAAATTAAGGTTTATTGTATACATAAGTTAATGCAAACATCAAACAGGCAATATCTTTTATTCCGCAGTCGTCTGCTATTAAAGTGTGTGAATCTTTTTCTAAATTAGGGTTGATTGTATACATCAGTTAATACAAACTGGAAACATGCAATTTCTTTTATTCCACAGTCGTCTGCTATTAAAGTGTGTGAATCTTTTTCTAAATTATGTAAAATAGTAAGTTTGATTGTATACATAAGTTTATACAAACTGTAAACAGGCAATTTCGTTTTTCCGCAGTCGTCTGCTATAATAGTGTATGAATCTTTTTCTAAATTATGTAAAATAGTAAGTTTGATTGTAAACATAAGTTTATACAAACTGTAAACAGGCAATTTCTTTTTTCCGCAGACGTCTGCTATTAAAGGGTATGAATCTTTCACAAAATTAAGCTTGATTGTATACATAAGTTAATACAAACTGGAAACAGGAAATTTCTTTTATACGGCAGTCGTCTGCTATTAACGTGTATGAATCTTTTTCTAAATTGTATAAAATAGTAAGTTTGATTGTATACATAAGTTAATAAAAACTGGAAACAGGCAATTTCTTTTATTCCGCAGTCGTCTGCTATTAAAGTGTATGAAGACTTTTCTAAATTAAGGTTGATTGTAGGTATAATGTCCTCCGCATACCCGCTATCTCAGATGTTGGATAATAATGGCATAGATATTGCATTTGTTGTTGAGCATAAGCTGTTACCGCGCTCCGCATCATTTATGGACACGATACATGCAAAGTACTCAGCTTTTGTAACAATTGATCGTTCATTGGATCATTTTTCTACACTGAGATGCGGAAAGGCGGGTGCCGCAATTATGGTTAAAAACACCTTAGATAGTCATGTACAAAGAATACAAAACATTGAAAACGATCGTATTGTAGGTATTGAGATCATATCAGAAAAAACTTTACCACTGTACTTATTTTGTATATACATGCCTGCTGACAATGATCTTATTTTATACAGGGAAACACTGCGCGACATTGAATCTCTTTTGAATTTCTACGAACGGATAGGAAGCGTTATACTCGGTGGCGATTATAATGCAAAAATTCGATCGACACATGGAAAGTGTAATAATAAATCCGCTTTATTTTCGGAATTTGTTGAAAGTAATAGCATGGTTTCTTTGCAACAGGTGCATGGAATGTCATCTCGATACACATTCATACCCAATAAAACGTCTGTAGACCATATCCTCGTAGGGAAGGGAGATACAAGACTTTATACTTCGTTTAAAATTTTAAATGAAAGGGATGTCATAACATCAGATCATTTGCCTATTATTTTCTCCTTAACACATGCAGAGTCTAATGCACAGACCTTGCTAGCGAGTACGTGCATTGCATGGAATAAGTGTAATACTGCCAACTTAGACGCATTTAGATCAGAAATCGCAGTTAAGGTAGACACCCTCCTTCATAATGAGAATATATATAATGAATATTCACCAGATTTTCTTAACAGCAGTTTGATAGAATTCATAACAAATGCATCAACATGTTTGCCAACTTGTAAGTTTAACAAGCATGCTAAACCGCATTGGGTGAAGTAAAGGAGTCTTATGCGCGCGCGTTAGAATACCGGAATTCTTGGTTTAAGCTAGGCAGACCAAGAGACAGGTCACCTTCATTCATAGCGTACAAAGCTACAAAAACAGAATTTCGCAGGACCGAGAGACACGCCCGCGAAATGCATGACAACTCGGTTTATGATCAACTTAATAAAGCTGCGGATCTCGACTATAAAACGTTCTGGAAAATCCTACGCCGGAAAAGTGGGAAGAATTTCAATATTTGCTCAGAACTAGTGATCGGAAATCGTAGCTTCGAACATGCTGAAGTACCCAATGGATTCAGAGAATACTTCGCCCAGGTTTTTGATTATGCGTGCATTGACGACACTCTTAATGAGCACTTGTGTAAAGAACTTAAAGGGTATAACAATAGTACTGAAAGTCCAATATTAAAAACAGTCACACGCAACTTTGATATGGATGAAGTAGAGCAATCTATCAAAACACTAAATAAGGGCAAATCCCCAGGCATTGACGGTATCCTCAATGAGCATGTAATACATGCAGGTCAATCATTAATACGTGCTATCGTTCAGTTATTTAACTCCATTATTAAACATGAGACAGTGCCAAAGCAATGGCAAACAAGCATGCTTATTCCAATATTTAAGGGTAAAGGGAAAAATAAAATTGAACCATCCAGTTATCGTCCGGTCTCTCTGATACCGTGCTTCAGCAAGCTATTTGAGAAGTTACTTCTTAATCGAATTAACACATATATTGCGTCTGCTAAAATAATATTCCCCTGCCCTCAACAACATGGGTTCCAGAAACAGCTTAGCTGTATGACCACAGCCTTTAATGTTCAAGAAGCTGTGTTTTACAACGTTGAACGTCAAAGTGACGTTTACGTCGCCTTTCTTGATCAAAAGGGGGCTTTTGATAGTGTGAGACACAAATCATTGTTCCTCAAACTCGGCCGAATGGGACTAGTGGGTAAACTCCTTAGGATTGTACAAGCGTCCTATACCGGTCTTAAAAGTGTCGTACGTTACGCTAAGCAAACGTCTAATACGTTCAATGTAATACGCGGCGTACGCCAGGGAGGGGTTATGTCCACATTCCTATACCTAGTTTACATCAATGAGCTTGTAGCGTCATTACAAGTCAGTAACCTAGGCACTAACGTCATGTCCATATCTGTTAGTAACCCTTCATTCGCCGACGACATATCTCTGTTGGCCATTTCCCCCCTACGGTTACAGAAAATGGTTGATATTGTCTACCGGTATTGCAAAACATGGAGAGTGGAGATAAACGTAAGCAAATCTAACGTTATCGTTTTTAGTAAGAAAGGAAATGACTCCAGCGCATATATAATGTATGGAGAACAAATTCTAACGCAGGTGAAAACAATTGTCCATTTGGGTATAACCCATGATTCCAGGATGAAATTATCGGTCCCTATAAAAGAACGTATACAAAAAGCCCGCAACTCTCTATTTGCAATGGTTGGTCAGGGTCTTCATCCGCAAGGTGTAAACCCACTGGTTTCCGCCAATCTGTTCTCCAAGATAGTCCGACCGACACTTTTGTACGGATCTGAGCTTTGAAATAATATAACGAAAACTGATCACAATAACTAAACGATTTTTCAGCATTTCGTTGCAAAGAAGATCCAAGGACTTTCAGTTAGAACGCGATCGGATATAGCTGAGTCAATGATTGGGCTTTACAGGATAGACAGTGAAATCGAAAAGCGGAAACTAATGTTCCTACATAAATTGCTTTGTCTCCCTGTATATTGTATTACAAAAGAAATATTTGTTAGTAAATATTTAATGTACTTAAATGACCAACGCTCTGTCAAGCTTGGGTTCATCCCGGATATCTGCAGGATAATAGCAAAATACAACTTAAATTTTATATTGAACAATTATTTCCGGGATAGTTCACTGCCCACTAAATCAGCATGGAAGAATACAGTTCGCCAAGCGATTGGTATGCGTGAGTATTCCTTATGGGTTCAACGCCTCACCATGAATCAAGAGTACATGTTTTTTCAAGTGTTACAGCCAGGGATCGAACCTAGCATCGTCTACAAAGTTTCGAAGTTGAGTGCCTTTAGATCAACTATGACAGCTATTGTCAAACTATGGTCAAGGCCCATTACACTAGCATATTTTACGTGCATCAAATGTGGCATGCTATCTCAAGAGGAATTAGTTCATTTATTGTACGAATGCAGCTGCACAAGAGTGATACGCTTTGAACTCAAACGGAAAATGCTTTCTCTGTTTGATATTGAATTTGTTGACGAGCTTTATGCTCTAGACCATTTTGAGTGGGTACTCCGCATCATGGGCGCCCCACTACCTCCAGTCGTCAATTCGAATATCAACAGAATGTTTCTACAGCTCACGTTCACTTTTGTGAGTCGCTGTGTCCAGCTGTATTCGCCAATTTAACTGTGTCAGAACGACAACCAGTATTGTTCAACATCAGGCTTAAACGCACTATGTTTGAGGTTGCTGTTAAGCATTGATAGTTTAATACTAATGTAAATAGTACCGAACTTGTATATATAACCCTATATAGTAGTCAGTAATTGTCTTTTCTTTTTTTGTCTGTATGTTAATATATTTGTTCTTTTTTTTTTCTATTGAAATTGTATAATTTATTTGTGTAGTGTAAAATTTAACCTACGATATCTCCAAACATGGAGGCAATAAAGAATTGTATTGTATTGTATTGTATTGACATAAGTTAATACAAACTGGAAACAGGTAATTTCGTTTTTCCGCAGACGTCTGCTATTAAAGTGTATGAATCGTTTTTTAAATTAAGCTTGATTGTATACATAAGTTAATACAAACTGGAAACAGGCAATTTTTTTATTCCGCAATCGTCTGCTATTAAAGTGTATGAATTTTTTTCTAAAATTTGTAAAATAGTAAGTTTGATTGATTACATAAGTTAATACAAACTGTAAACAGGCATTTTTTTTCCCCCGCAGTCGCCTGCTATTAAAGTGTATGAATGTTTTTTTCTAAATTAAGGTTGTGTGTATACAAAAGTTAATACAAACTGGAAACAGGCAATTTCTTTTTTCCGCAGTCGTCTGCAATTAAAGTGTATGAATCTTTTTCTAAATTAAGGTTGAGTGTATACATAAGTTAAAACAGTAGGAACCAAACAATTTCTTTTTTTCCCGCAGTCGTCTGCAATGAAAGTGTTTGAATCTTTTTCTAAATTAAGGTTGAGTGTATACATAAGTTAATACAAACTGGAAACAGGCAATTTCTTTTTTTTTCCGCAGTCGTCTGCTATTAAAGTGTATGAATCTTTTTCTAAAGTATGCAAAATAGTAAGGTTGATTGTATACATAAGCTACTACAAACTGGAAACAGGCAATTTCTTTTTTTCCGCAGTATATATATTTAAAACAATTAAAAGCATAAAATTGGATTGCTGTTTTTATTTGAACGCTTGAACTTCTGGTTTGCATTTTAACATATTTCAAACAGAAGCAATCGCTACCGAGCTGCAGATATTTTTTTCTTGTTCGAATGGACACTATTAGCACGAAGCTTCTAATTAATAAACGAGTAATCGTTTACAAAGGAAATAAGAAGGATCTCGTGAATTAATTGTACACATACTTTTGTTAAGCCATTTGCTCTCATTGAGGCAAACATTTTTCTTATGATATCAACAAGTTTGATGGTGTGGCCTTGACAGTGACATTTGAACATCTTCAAGAAAACTTATTTGTCACTCAATGCGCATTAACTCCCCGCAAACTCATTGTATACGTAATTTAGATATGACTTTCTTATAACAAAACTTCTTGTTTAATTTTCACATTTTCAGCTCGTCTATTATTCAAAGATAAAGTCGGGGAATTGTGATACCCTTGGCGTCGTCGTCGTCGTCGTCGTCGTCGTCGTATGCTGCGTCATCAGCGTCGTCCGCGTCGTCACACAACTTTAACCTTATCTCATTACTCATAAACGTTCAATATTTTCAAATGAAACTTGTTACACATGTTCCTAGGGACAATTCGCATGTCTATACAAAGTCACCTGACTTAGAAAAAGCATACTAGCGTTTGCGTTCGCTTGCTGCGATCTTGTTAACGTATCTTTTCCACGTGAGTTTACCCGCTGTTAATTTACAAGACACGTTTTCATACGGAATCTATGACGGTATCCTGGAGTAGTCCTCCAGTAAATTTTCACTTTTTGTAGTGTCTATGACTGGAGCAATTAATTTCTTTCAATCAAGTTATGTCGACGAACTCGTAAATTGTGTATTTACGCAAAACAGGAGGTTCAGGTGGGCATTTGAATCCACACAGTCTAACCGGAACATTCACTGTATTTCTAAACGCTTTACAGACGTGGATGTATTTTTTTGAAGAAGGAAAGATGGCCACACGTTTGACGCCAATGTAACGTTTAATGTTTCAAAAACGGAAAGTCAATAAGACCTCAGTGTGTCAGACTCGGCTGAAAGGGTTACAAATAATTGAACGAAACAAAAGATTATATCGCATAGTTTAAGGGTCATCAGAACAATTTTCTGTCGTGAGTAGCATTCTCTGCCCCCTATTATGTTCTGCATACATTAGCAGGTGTAGATACTATGTTTTGATGTGCAATGTATGGCAACTGCCAAACTCAAATGTAAATATTTATTTTGGCGCAAAATAAAACTGGGTAAAAAATGTCCTAAGGCTACAACTTACTGACCGTTGGCATATACATGTTTTTTTAATTATGTACTCGGTATGAATTCAGATTAAAATTGTGTCCTGAATGGACACTGCAGATGGACAGTGAGGCCTCTGATGAGACTGGCCGGAAGCACTTGCTCGCCTTCACTGTACGCAGAAAAACCCAAATCGCTTTACGCTGCTCCATTATTAATAAAATATTTGCAAGTGTTATATGAGCTAATATTTAAATCAGATTGCAGGAAACCAAGCCGTAGACCATAAGCGACCAGTGATGATCCATACAAGACTTCGTATCGCCGCGTTCGTATGAGATCGTACATAGTTGGCTATTTCTTCCCGAAAGATCACCAAAATGCTTCCTGCTAACAATAGACACATGTCTAACTGAATCAAAAACAAAAACGATTTTGTGTTTTTAAAATTGTATCATTTATTAATATAAATTAATATAGTTACATCGTATAATTTATATACTATTTACATGTCTATTGCACTGATATATGAGATGTGAGTATAGTGACCATGTTAAATGAAATAAATGCACAGGAGTCGTATCATGCGAATTGGTTCCTGTTGCAGCTCCACTGTCGCAACACAATAACGTAAATGAACAGGGCATAAGTGGGGCTACATTTCTAGATGTTTGTTTTCCTCTTACTAGGGGCGTAGCTTTGCAATAACCAATGTGTAGGCCGTCTCGTGAGAAAATCAACATTAACGTATCGACCCGGATCAGATTAAACATGCCACACAGGCCTACCCGGATAAACACTTTTCGCCTCCTGTGGATTTTCTGTTTCGGGAATAACTACTCTATACATCTCTCCCCTAAGGCGGAACGTGTCGGCCGGATCAGTCTGCGCGGACAGCGCAGCTGATCTGGTCGATACATTACGCAGATGTCTATCGCCGCAGCTGCATTTTGGGGCATTTTGAGAAAAATGTGTAGGCACGTGCCTACAGTGCCTAAATGGAACTACGCCCCTGCTTACAAGAATGTGCGCATACACAGGCTTGTCGCAGTATTTTGTGTGCACATAGGTCTGCAAAGCATGCATTATTAGACATGTTCACCAACACCTGACTTATATTGTTAACAAATAGGAAGTATGTACATATTTTACTTGGACTAATTCTTCGTTGTTGCTTGAATTTTGTTAGAGAGGTTTGAAAAGTTTAAGTAGAACAAGATGCGTTAACGATTCGATAGATGAGAGGCGTACTTGTCTGGGTGATAAATCTGAAAATCATTTTATCCTATAACGGTCCTTAAAGTAGAAGAAAAATTACCGTAAAATATAAAAAAAAAAAAAAAGAATGGTAAAGTAATATAACAACTTGAAAGTTTAAACCTGATATAATAGTTTATATATGTCTGCTTTGGGAACATCTGAAGTAAAGCAAGAAGCATCTACTCAACATAACCTACACTCGGGCGTGAATTAGGTAAGCTTTAATTTGGTAAATTAGATAAGTTCGGCTAACAGCATCATACATTTAATTTCGGTAAATCTGAATACATCCTTTTAGTTGAGTCAAGTGTATATGGGGTCCCCATTGTTTAACCTTTTCCCACATATATCTGCAGCATGGAAACTCTCTATAAATGAAAATACAACTATTGCATACGGTTGAACACATTGTGGCAACATGAGAAATTGCTTATGATGAACAATTTCTCCGTTTGCCACAACGTTTTCAAAAGTCGTCTACTGTGGAGGCGTCAGAAATCGTCTGAAATCGTCAATGTTAAACCTGTTCTCATGGGAATCGGACTGTTTATAGATAGAACGAAGATAATATAGGTATTAATAGCACTTGTTACAAGATCTTGAAAAATTACCTGGAATTGCTGAATGTCTGAAATAGAGGAAAAGGGCAAAACAGCATTGCATTATGATATTTTCGTTATCCTTGGGAGAATCTTGAAAACTGTTAAGAAACAACCTAGGGAAGTTATGATATTGCTGGGTAATAAATACACAGGCACGCCAAGATTCGCGCAAAATTGAAATATATAAATGTTTGCCCAACAGAACCAAAATAAGGTTTTAGCATTCCGCCTGGTTATAATTTATTTTACCAAGTTCTTTATACTTTAAACGAAATATGTAAGGTATATCACTGCGTCTTCACAATAAATTGCGTGCAAAGTTAACACTAAACGCCAAATATCCCGGAAACGTCGTATATTCATAGCAAAGGACTGTCACTAACGATTATTTTGATAGCCGACAACCCGTCAAGTACAGTGTAGATCATAAAAGTCAACGTCTTGTCTTTATTCTTCACCACATTCCGTTCATTTACATCTAGCGCTTGTTATTTCCTCGTGCTCTTGACAAAATATAACAAGTTCCTATGTCTAAAAGTTCCTAACGCCGTTATTAAATCACAATATAGTGCATAAAATCCAGAAACAGTCATGCTTTGTCATCGAATATTGTATGCGTCTCGATTATTCAATCTATTTCAATATTAAAAACTATATATTTGATGGAAATACTTGTATATCATATAACATATCTCTCCTTTTTACCAATGCCAGGATTAAGACAATACTGTTAAGCAGTGGTTCCGATATTTGTATTGGGAGGAAGCGGCTGAGTCTGTAATGTTGGCCACATACGCGTCATGTTAGAAGAAACCCACTGGAGTATATCACTAGTGAAGTTATTTGTTTTAACCTGTATTATTCGCACTTAGTTAAAGATTCGGCCGCATATCCATAATTTCTGATCCAGTATCTTCTTCACGTACTATGGTAGCATCCTTCCTCAAGCACCCGCTGAAATTATATCATATAATCCACCGTTTGATAATGCCACTAATGTATTACATTTAAACAACTACTCTATCATTGTAATGAAATTGAGATTCTTTGGTATACTATTGCATATGTGACACATCAACAATGTGAGCTTTGTTAATGAAACAGTCACCTTCACACGACTGGTGTCCGTAAACCCCATACATATCTGTGTAAACACACCTTGTTTTGTATTCCTCATGCGACAGGCCCATTTACACGGAATATTATTGATTCTGTACTTGGAAACAAGTACGCATATGTGAATAAAATGTCTCCTATTGCCACAATTGGTTTCAACTCTATTTAATAATAGCACATTTATGTATAGAGATTTCCAATGTTCCCAAGACGTTAACGAAGCTGCGATGCATGTGAGAAAGGGTTTATAAATAATGCGTCATTGTATTGCAGCGTATTAGTTGGTTGATCTATACAGAACCATGCGTGACACCGCATCGAGATGACCTTTGTATATCACATGTGTGCCCCATTGTTAATCCGATAGTGAAGCTTATATCCTCACGTGACAATCGGGTTATAGTGTCCTTGAACTGACCAAATATCCTGAATATCAGAGGTCAACGTGTATGCACTCTCTGTCCCTGTAAGGCGTTCGGTTTCTAACTCTATGTTGCGTCTGTGTGAAAAGTAGATACTCAAGGACATTGCTATGGCAACCACAACTACCATGACCACAGTCAATGTCACGATGAACTGAATTTCTTCTTTCGTGTAAATCTGGCCCATTGTTTACACTTCGGACTAACGTTTTATTGTTCGTCAGCACTCTGAAAATATAAAAAGAAAAAAGGTTTGTTTGTTAGTTCATGAAGTTGAATTGAACCAAAATTGAATACAAGTAAGCAAGTTCCAAAGTAACAAAGCGAAATTCAAATAAACAAAATCGAAACAATCTGATCCCAAGTTAGCGATATAAATGCGGCAACATTTAAAATAAAGGGGTGCAATAAGTCACACAATGTATATGACTAATCAATCATACTAAAGTAAATCGATAGGAAGAGATCCGTGTCAAGAACCTCCCTGTCGTGTCAAATGATACGGAAAATATAAAACCTCCAAGTGCGCTAAAAGAAAAAGCACTAAGCATTCACGCTAAGGACCCGAATGAATACTTCTTTACACAAAGTCTTCTATGAATTAATAAGAAACAGCTTAGACCTATATCATATCATACTTCTTTACAGAAAGTCTTCTATGAATTATTAAGAAACAGCTTAGGCCTATATCATACCATACTTTCTTACACAAATCCCTCTATGACTTATTAAGAAACAGCTTAGACACATACCAGATTCGCATACCTGTAACATTTTCCTGTGTGTAACGAATCAACAAGGTAGTATAATATAATTCACAGAGGAAATAATGTTTAATGACAATACTAAGTATACCAATGCCATCATATTGAAGGAATTCCAGAACGAAACATTTACAATTCGAAATACAAACAATAAACGTACAAGCCTTTCCAATTCGTAACACTGTGGGAATTCGCCTGACTAAATAAATAGTTCAACTTTTAAGTAAGCCTATTACGAGGTTGAGTCATCACTACGTTCCTCACTAATCATTCAGCAAACAACTGTGTAGAATTTCCCGCGCAAATGCAACGTTTTCAATGACTGGCAGTTCCAATAATGAGATATTTTCTGAGACACCCATACTGGTTAAATATTGGTGAATGTGCCGTGCTGTTGCAAAATCGACCTCATTATTCATGGAAGGTTTGTCAGAAGATTATTTATAACTCCTGCTACTTGGCGAAAATTGCAGATCCAGATCAAACTACGCGGGTGTGTAGGTTGATCTGGATCGTCGCAGATGCTGATGGTTTTACAAAAGCTCAGCTCAATTATGTTCTTAACTCTTTCAGCGCCACAGGCAATATTGAGGTTTTTGCAAACAATGCAGATTCAGGTGAGACAGCTCGTAACGAGCTGTCTCACCTGAAATCAGCATTATTTGCCTTTTGGTTACCAAAATAGTCCAAAACTTTCATAAATTGAGAAATGGACACACGCGATTTTGAACATGGAAGAGTCTACTTTAAACAATTCGTCGCTGAAAGAGTTAACGTGGAAATAGTTTAGTCAGTGTTTAAAGATTAACACAACACGTTTCAAAGGAGACTAAGACTATAATTTAAACGTACAACATTAGCAGATCCCGAGTAAGTATATAAATGCGTAGAGAAACAAACTCGGAGATATGTGGCTTTCTTCTGTAATATAGATATGTATGTATGTGCGTATTTATGTATTATCTAAAGTGAAGGTAAAATAAATATGTAATGTACATGTTAATAACGTTCAACCGGCTTCACATCTGGAAGCCCCGCTAGATCAAACAGTAGTGACGCTGGTTATCAATCAAGGGGTTGTGAGTTCGAACCCCAGATCGGTAAACATTCTTTCCGACGTTTGAATCAAGTCAATGCAACAAGTATCATTCGTATCCCACCAGTGGGCTGACAGTCTATGTGGTAGAACAACCCGTTACTTGGAAAGATGTGAAGTACTTGTGCGAGAAAGCCAGACGACACATGTGTATATGAACTGGCCGTTGTGATATGACTAAAAATTGTTAAAAACGGCGTTCAGACGCAATCGATCAATCAATCAATATGATGTTGCACAGTGGTACTGCCGTTAGTATAAGAGCCGTTCCACGAGAAATCCAGCATCGTGGAGTCTGCGTAAAGTATCGACATTGAGCCGCCTAAACATGCCGCGCATGCTAACCTGGATAGACACTTTTCGCTTCCTGAGGATTTTCTATTTCAGGAATCATTACTTTATACCTATATCCCCTGAGACGGAATATGTCGGCCCGGATTTGTCTGAGCAGGCTGATCTGGGTCGATACATTACGCAGAGTCCATAATGATGGTTTTCACGTGGAACGGCCCATATATGTTCAATCATTAGAATTGATTTACAAAACAAACAAGTACTTTGTATATTCAATCGTTCTCTTAAGTTATTTACCCTCGCCCTGTAAACTATTTGTGTGTATCAACACTTTATCAGCCTAGATATAATGCCGGTGGTATATAATAACAATACAAACAGTTTTTATCTCCGTTTATAGATGACAGACTCAGACTCAATAACAGACAATCAAATTTAGTAAAGTGTTTGTTTATTGTAGTAGTATCACGCTACTAAAAGGACGATCCAATATAACGTAAGAGGCATCTTAACACATAAACTCTCCGAGTCCTATCTTTATAGCCAGGCACCAGCCAAGCAGGCATTCAATATACCTTTATTTAATATGTTGATGGATAAGTAACCGGCAATATCAGAACGGATCCCATTGTCGCCAATTCGGTTATAACCATTGACCCAACGTGCATGCCTTAACCACTAGTACATCGTGGCTATATTTTAGTTTAACAGTGTCGCTACGGTCCCGCTTTAATAATGCTATCTCTTGTTTGTTGTTTTACGGCGCGTTCAACAGTCATATCACCGCATTTCCTGTGTACGTTACCAGTTCCGCTGATTGATTGGTTGATTGATTGATTAATTGATTGTGGTTTAACACCGTTTTCAACAATGTTTCAGTCATATCACGGCGGTCAGTACATCTACTCATGTGTTTCCTAGCTTTCTCACACCAGTACTCCACACAACATACTTTCCAAGCAACCGGCTGCTTTTCCACATAGCCCATTGGTGAACAGTTCCGCTGGTAAGCGTGCCCCGATGCTAGTGCATAAGTCATAATGCTTTCCCAGAAACCCTCAGCGTAAAGAATGGAAGTCACTACTACCTAAAAACCGATAATATGATGCTACAAAGAACCGAACAGTGGACTGCAAATTTAACCACGACATTGCCTAAAAATGAGACCACCTTATATCCAAAAGTGAAACGAAATTACATTGTTGGAAAAGTATAACTTATTCGTCTCTTATAATTTCTCTTTTTCCCCAAAATGTTCTCAAAAATCTCCCGCCACAAATGCTAGTAGTATCATCTGTATGAAGGGAAACGGCTGAGCAACGTAGATAATTCCTCGCGTCAATACGTCCTTTCTCATTGCCTGGACATTAATGGAATATTTCCCAAAGCACCGATCATTGTTTATTATTGGGACTAACTGTTTGTAGCGGAAATTGTTTTATCGCATCGGAAACATGTCAGTGTAACAAGAAACTATATACACTATGACTGAACGATAGTCGATTCTTTATTTACTGATACATGTACGTTCAGATACCAGTTTGTTGTTCGAAAATAACGATACAGCGACCAGAATGTATCGCTTTAATACATCCCATCTCATTGACTGAACACTAATGGAATATTTCCCAATGTAAGAAACAGCGTGTGTTTTGACAGCTTTAAGAGGAAGTAGCTTTATCACTTCTTCAAATTGCAGCGTTACAAAACAACAAACAAACACGTTAACCCTTTCAGCGCATAAGGCCATATTGAAGTTTTTGCAAACAATACTGATTCAGGTGAGTCAGCTCGTAACGAGCTGTCTCACCTGAAATCAGCATTGTTTGCGCTTTAGTTATCAACATTGTCTAAACTTTGATTGCATGAGTAATGGAGACGCCCGATTTTGAATATGGAAGAGTCCTCTTTAAACAATTCGGCGCTGAAAGAGTTAACAAAAGTCTATACTCTATGTACTGATATATTTCGGACTCCAATTAAATTCTACAACATGATGACATCGTACTTTACGACCAGATAAGACACGGATCAGCCTGTGCCTTCGTATAATCCGATGTTTGTCTTTGTTGTACGTCATCTAGTCATGAAATTATATTGTATTATTTTTATATATTGTAACAATGTAAAGGACGATATTGACTAAATTCCGACTTATTAAGTTTTCAATTTTATCGGATTTAGCTAGCTACAGTATTTTGCAGATTTATTTATGACGAAAATGTTAGCCCTTTCACAAATACGGCCGCATTTTGACACATCTACAGTTGACAAGTGTTGAAAATATGGTGGTGTAAGAGAAACGACTTCTTTGGCGAATATGTTACAAACTTTGTTAATAAGTTTACTTTCATAAATAGAGATTATGCAGATTTGTTTAAATTGGAATGGGTAATATTTCATATATATGTTATAACATGTATGTTTGTTCTGTACGTTGGGCCCATGGCCTAACGTAATAAAGTGTATTGCGTCGTATAGTATTGTATCGTTACTACATATTTTCTTTTTATACTTTCAAATGTCAGTTTTCACGTGAAGCGGTTCAATTAATGTAACATCGCACACCATTTCCCGCGTCAATACATCCTTTCTCATTGACTTAACGATAATGGGATGTTTGGTAAACCAACGATCTTCGTTCACGTTGGCCTGTCCTGAAGAATTAACTTGCTCATTTGGTCTATCACGCATTATAGTGTTGCTTTGCACTACCATTTCACTGGTATTGCTTGATCAATAATTGGACTTTCGTGCTACATTATTTTACGAAAATATTTCAAATATGAGCCGTCCCGCGAGAAATCCAACATTGTTGACTTGGCGTAAAGTATTGATCAGCATGACGCACAGGCTTACCCAGATAGACGCGTTTTGCCTCCTGTTGATTTTTTCTGTTTCAGGAATCATTATTCTATATTTCTATCCACCTGAGACGGAATGTGTCGGCCCGAATCAGTCTGCGCGGACTGCGCAGGCTGATCTGGATCGATACATTACGCAGTGGCCATAATGTTGTTTTTCTCGCGGTTACTAATCACCCTCAATATAGCATATAAATAGCAGCATATGACTTTTGAATACATTGTGACCAAATGAGAAATTGCTCATATTAAGTCATTTCTCCTTTTGCCACAATTTTTCAACACTTCAATAATAACAATTTAATTAATGGAGATTTTCGACAAATTTAGATGTAACCAGTTGTTGTTGTGTATATTTGTCGTATGTGTGAATGGTTTAAAACAGATTGTAATACTTATGTTATATGATGTAGTTTTGTTTTGTTTATCAGTTGATTTTGTTTTGCGGTAATATGTTGATTTGGTAATTCGGACCACTGCTCCCGAAAATAGATATATGTAAGTTACTTTCATAAATGAATGGATAACAAGTCTTGCAATACATATACCAACCAAGGTATAACCAATACTGTTATTTCTTTTATTTGTCGTACTATGTATGTATGGATTTACTCTTCATTTATGGGGGAAATAAAGAAATATCTATCTATCTATTTATCTAACTATCTATATATGTTCTGCATCAAATCTATTTTCTGCATCAATTGTTTGTATTTTAATGAAATAATTTACTATATCCCCTTTGCATTCTGCATTTTTTTTATTTCTTACCAATGTAAGTTAAGTTCTAACATATACTTATTGCAGCTGTGGGTCTTAGTTATTTGTCCGCTCTGTTCTGTGTGATATTTATGGAAAGTATTACATATCAGTTCGAAATCATAGTTCCATCTGAGTGAAGGGGTTTTTATTTAAAAGAGCATATTCCCGAACATTGCTTTTGGGCAAATTTAAACCCTTTTCAGACTGAATTTCACTAAGGACTAGGCCAACTTTGCATTTCGTAGAGTCCTAAACCTATTTTAGAAATATCAAGATAAAAATGTTGAGGTGGCGGCCAGCATTAAAGACCCTGGTCAGAGTCGGCGATGATTTACCAACTCATTCCCGATGACAAGGGCTTTGGGAACTCGCTTGTAGTACTCAAACATTCAAAGTTAAACATTTTGAAAGGAAAAGTCTGAAGCAAGAAAATACACTGATTCGATTTGTGTTATTTGATAGATCGGGGGAACGATCCAGGGTTTTATTTGCTGTGTATTTTTTTTCCCCAAAACAATCTATTAAAAACCTGACAGTTGAAAGACCTTGAGCAGAAAAACGAATATCTCTAAGTTGATTTACAAATTGCGATGAAATATAAGAGATTGAAGATGTTGCAACTCTTCCTGAGAAGATAAGTTATTGATACGTCTACGTTTAAATCTGAACATATTAATTTAGCTTAGATCAATCACTTTCGAAGTCTGTTTTCTGGATATTTAACCAGTCCTCGCGCCGTTTGAATGGACAATTCTAAAACCCCTTTTATCACAGGATTTGAACCCGGTACCTTTGATACGAAAGGACAACGTTCTACCTCTACACCAGTTGAAAGACCGTATTCGGCTGTTATCTTAAGTCAGATACGTTGACTTGAATTTAAAATCAGATGCTAAATGTTCATGACGAAGTGATGGCACACTACGGGTAAACGAATCGGAGAATAGTTTTGACTCGTGAAGTTTCAGGCCCGCCTTTAACCATCTTTTTATCACATTAACTAACACCACAGACCACGATTAGCATACACGTGTATGTGTATGTAGTCTAGTCTTGAAATAATTCGTCATTTGGTTAACCGAAAATTAACCCCAAAATATTATTAAAAAATGACAACAGTGGTAAAAAAGAGTAGAATGGGTGACATTTTATCTATCTCCACATTAACCATAATTTGCTTTCCACGGTAAGTTCAACGTAAAACGCAGTTTGCTTACAATAAAGACAAAGATAAACCTGCACATAAGTGCAATATAATCTCGTTTTACATTAATTACAATTCATATTGCAATATGTAGTTAAAACTATTCAATAAATATGTAGAAATTTAAATTTATAAAAATAAATGAATAGTCCCATGCATAAGACAAGGCAAAAGTTTGTGAAAAGTGTAGGTTCAAATCTTTCTGTGGTTTCAGTTCAATATTATCAAAATCTTCAGAATTTGTTAGAATTTATTCTTTTAAAAGGGCCATCGTAGGTTAGTTATGAGCGAAACGTTGGTAGCTAGATCAGGTTGCAAGGATGCGCGGGCTGGTCTTGTTCTATGCCGTTCACAAAGGTAAGGTTACAACCGTTTGCATATACAAGCTGAAAAAACGACGGTTTATTTATTGGGGTTTCACGCAGTTTACAACAATCTTTCAGTCATATCAATGCGGCAAGTTCACATACTCTTGTGGTGGCTGGCTTTCAGACACCAATACTATACACAACATACTTTCCAGGCAACTGGCTGCTTTTCCACATATAATGTTAGCCCATCATAGATGCAAGAAGAATGACGCTTGTTATAATGACTTTTGTCAAACGTCGGAAAGAATGTTGACCGATCTGGTATTCGAACTCACAATCCCTGGTTTGACAGCTTGCGTCGCTACCTACTAAGTTAATTAATAGACATATACTAGACTGAGCTCGGGGCTCGGCTAAACAATGACGACGGTACCGGTTGAAGAAAATCAGCGGGATAAGTGTAAGAAAGTTAATGAAAGGAATGTGAGAAGAAGAGGAATAGAGAGGAGAATAGGATAAATACAGTGACAGACATAATACGTATTCCGTTTATGCAAAAGTATTCATATTGACATTTCGTGGACAGCGTTGGTTCAGGTCAGTGTGTGCATCCTTTCGGTTTGATCAATATCTTCACAACTCACCAGAAGCTTCGAAAGAGCCTTCGGAAGTATTAAAGATTTTCGATCTGAATCAGACTCTTATGTGGATATGTTCTGTTCTCAAAGTCCATGTTATACCTGTTTGCATGTACCGGCTCATATATCATCGCATCGACGACAATATCATATAACAGGTAAACTGGCAATGAAACTCTAACATGAGCCCGTACGTGGACAACGTAACACGTTGGCATTTGTGAACTGTTAAAAGGTTTAGATCAGCCTGTGCATCTTTTCTATTTAAACAAAATGTTCACAGTTCACCGTGTGCGTCTAAAGATCTATATTAAACTGCGTCTTCATGTATACTGTTTCGGAAAGGCATTGTTGTAATTTTAAAAAAATAAATTGTTATAGGATTATACGTGACTATCCCTGACATGTAAATCAACTATAGGACAGGATCGACTTCTCATAGTTGTATAAACACATAAACTGTCTATAAATAGGAGTCATCTTAGTTTTTAGCTTGGACATTTGAAACCAATCGTCCCGGGTTCGATCCTCGTTGGCGACAGTCATGGTGCAGTGCCCTTGTGTTAGGCACATTTCCGAGCCGTGTACTGGTTTTTGTGCCCAGGGATCTGTCGCCGTGATAGAACTGGTTGTTGAAAACTTCGTAATTCTTACATAAAACTGAAACTGTCTACACACGAATCGCGTATTTTTTACGTTTTGTAAAATAATCCTTGTGATTTTAAAATGTTAAGCTCTATGAAGCCTGCATTTACGAGCAAATAACTAATGAAACATCACGCTCCGTTTACCAGTATATAAAGACTTGTATGAAACATTCGGACAACATTAAACAAGTGCAGTCCCTTCGAAATTTAAAACAATATCTTTTATAAATGTGCCGAATCGGAGATAACAAAAAAGAGACATTGTTTCATTTAAATGAAACATTATTTTTTGAAGGGAGAATACATTGTTGTAAAGGACAGTACATAGTAAGGTATAGACATGTCGACCATTAACCCGGCATGTAAAACATTCATATCTGAGCCGCGTCAAGTGAAAATTGGTCTCCATGCCTGTGCGTACAGTGACTAATCTGCACTGTCTCACCAGATCTGTCACTATCTACATACGTAAAGCATAGCCATGGATGTAACTTTAACACACATATTGACTCTTCCCCACATATAGACGCTTTCTGACGCCTCTGCAACAGACGACTTTTGAACCAGTATGGCAAAAGGATGAATTGCTTATAATAACCAATTTATCATATGGCAGTTTCAACTTTTTTAAATAAATGTTGGAAGGAGTTGTGCCAACACTGAGATGTAATACCCCTTTCTCGCCAACGTGGTTATATGTAAAACGGAACAAAAACACTCAAACAAACAGGAAAGTTGTCTGACCCTGTATACACTTTGACGATTGGTTGACAGGTGTACGCAAATGGTATTTCAATGTTTACGGAGGTCAGGTCACATAACGTGCTTTATCGGCTTTTCTCGCGCCAGTACTCCAATCAACTTTCGTCCAAGGAAACTGGCTACTTTCCCACATGGACTATTTAACCAAATGGGGATATACGAATGATGCATGTCACAATGAATTATATAAATCATTGGAAGAAAAATGAATGATCGATCCTGGTTCCAAACCAACGACCCCTTGACTTATATCCCTGGTAGTTATCGAGCGACCTATCGCGTTTCGACAATAATGTATAATAAAATACATTGGTAACGCGATAACTGGAAGTCACGTTGAAAGGGACACATAACTTATCTGGAGTTATCGCGATGTTCGAGTGATCGTTGAATTTATACTTAATTGATTCATAAATGTTGTGTAGCTTCTTACTTGATATATTGTTATGCAAACCGAGCCAGTTGTAAAGTTGAATAAAGAATATAGCACTGCAGCAGTTCTAAGTGCTAGTACAAGCAATCAATCTGATACAACACTGTTTTACAAACATCGGACCATTTCAAGGAAGTTGATCGAGTAACACGATATATTGTCGAGTTACCGCAGTTCGAGTTATCACGAATCCATTGTATACAGGAAATTCATATCTCATTATCCTTTAGACATGCTTTTCTGTTCAAACTTTAATTCCGAACCCTATAGTGTTGGTACTCTGAAGAAAGAATATGGTCGGTTATAAGAGTTGGTTGATTGATTAAATGATGGATTGGTTGATAAATTGATTAAATGATGGATTGGTCGATTAATTGATTGATTAATTGATTAATGAATTGATCGATTGATTGATTAATAAATTGGTTGATTGATTGATTGATTAATAAATTGATTGATTGATTGATTTGTTGATTGATAATTGTGTATTTCTTATTCATTTATTTATTTATTTATTTGGGCTGAACACCTTTGTTTTAGCTTTTTCACACCAGTAATCCAGGCAGCTGATTTCTGATTCACCTTAGCCCGTTAGTGGAAGACGGGATTGCCCTTGTCGCATTGACTTTTGTCATAACTCACGACTCTGGATGGCAATCCGCGTCGCTATCGTTACGGCGTCTGTAAACAGAGATGTATCACAACTATTTGTTAATTACTTTGTATCAGGGATTCTGCTTATACAAGCTGGTTAACCCTTTCCCCCATACAACAAATCTATAAATATATTTTTGAAAGGGTTAAAGCCCTTTAACGTATTAAGATATATATAAAAAAAATACACGAACCTATCGTTTCCCATTGAAGTATAGTTTAAAATTCCTTTATAACAAACACAGCAGTAAACGTGTTTCGGGCGTACGCCGAAACACTCACACTTGATGTTGATAATATGGATATAAACGGTAAATCACCGACACTGGTGAATATTGCACGTTCATATTGGATGATTCACAACCTACAAACAAGTTCGTGTCCTTAGGCTGGCGTAATTTAATAACCAAATATTGTCAACATCATCTTTCTAGATCGATAATTGTCCGTGTTTTATGTCTTATAGATATTATCGATCTTTCACAGTTATTATATAGATCTATATATAGTCACACATTCGTTGGATTTATCTTTGAATAGACATCTTTCAGTCTAGAATTTGATTTAGAAAACTTAGCTTAATGTCGTGACATTATAGTTTGATACTTACATACTTTCAGTCTTTATCTTAATTTGGCGTAGGCCTACTGTATTTAAGTTACAATTCAAGCAAATCACTTTATGTCGGTATGAGTGGAAACAATTTTGAAAACACTATTTAACTCTATGCAATCAATCAATCAATCAATCAATCAATCAATCAATCAATCAATAAATCAATGAAGCACATCAATCAATCACATCACACGAAGAGCGATCTTCGGAAGAATTGATAATAATACCAGTTTAGATGAGTAGGGATGTTTAACTGTTCTCGAAATACTTCGAGAAACGAAAAGATGGCGAACGGGGGAATATTCTAATCCGACTGCACGCATACGAACACTGATTTTGATCTTCGCGGATAGCAAAACCCCGAAAGATGGTTGTTCTTTGTAAGACGTGGTCCAATAAATATATGCATGTGTAGCTAGAAGTCACAAATTCATCGCTACAAACGCATAGTTGCGTTGTTAGTTCAAATTTAAATATGTTTATATAAATCATGATTTATAATTGCATTCGCATCGAAAACTCATGAATGCTAATTGCATAATTATATATAAATCATGAATGTATTCATATATTCCTACCTAGAAGTATGCATAACTTTTCATCATATCTACAGATCATGGATTACCTTTGCATTCGTATCTATTAAGATTACTTTTCATACATAAATTGATGGTAACTATTCTTTCGTATTTTGTATCTATAAATCATGAATTACCTTTGCAGTCGTTTCTATAAATCATGAATTATCTTTGCATTCGTATCTATAAATCATGAATTACCTTTGCATTCGTTTCTATAAATCATGACTTATCTTTGCATTCGTATCTATAAATCATGAATTATCTTTGCATTCGTATCTATAAATCATGAATTACCTTTGCATTCGTTTCTATAAATCATGAATTACCTTTGCATCTGTATCTATAAATCATGAACGTACTTTGCATTCGTATCTATAAATCATGAATTACCTTTGCATTCGTTTCTATAAACCATGAATTACCTTTGCATTCGTTTCTATAAATCATGAATTATCTTTGTATTCGTATCTATAAATCATAAATTATCTATGCATTCGTATCTATAAATCATGAATTATCTATGCATTCGTATCTATAAATAATGCATATTATTTAAATTCGTATATTATCTTTTTCATTCGTATCTTTAAATAATGCATATTATTTAAATTCGTATATTATCTTTTTCATTCGTATCTTTAAATCATGAATTACATTTTCAATCGTATCTATAAAATGATGAATTATCTTTTGCATTCGTATCTATAAATCATGAATTATCTTTTGCATTCGTATTTATAAATCATGAATTATTTTCTGCATTCCTATCTTTAAGAAATATACCATGTAAACATGTTTTTGAGCGACGCTACAGGAGAATTCAAAAAGCCTTTTGCGTGCAGTTTGCAATTGGACCAGATATCATTGATGTGCTAATGCATGCGTATTTGTCCACAGTTGCCTAATATACCTTAAAGTTGTGTTATCACCGAGCATAACTCAATGTTCGTGAAAGACAACTTAGCGCTAGTTCTGATATGTTTTATTTTGATATTACGCATTTTTCAATAGTATTTGTTCATATTATAGCGATAGTGCAATTATATATACTCAAGGATCACTAGATTACCTGTCCCTACCACTGTGATACGGGTACTATTTAAATATAGTACCCAGGGAACCAAACTAATGGATAACTTAAACAAACTCAACTCAAACGTACTCCAAATGTTTTAAAGTTCCGACTTTTAAGCATTGAAAACCCTTCAAAAGTATCATAGTCTTCGGAGCTTGGTACTAAGCTAGAAAATATTCCTTGCCTAATGACAATCCACTAGATCATCGTGAAATGGGATCCAACTCGGAACTCTTGGTTTAAAATCTCGGAGTTTTAAACCATATATCACTTGTTATTGCATACTTTCATATTGTCCCGTTCACTTTGCATTGAAGAAAGTGGTCATGATTATAGATTATTGACCCTTTACTGTGAAATCATCGTTGGACCGAGTTCTTTGGTTGACGTTGCCGAGCTTGCGAGGCTACGTTCGCCAAAGAACGAGGTCCAACGATGATTTCACAGTACAGGGTCAATAACCTTTTTATTGCATACTTTCCTATTGTAAACTATTTGCTTTACGTTGCGGAGGTTTTTTTTATTATCTAGAATTGATAAACCTGCTTCCGAATTAGAAACAAACTGTTTGTTTACATAAGTAGTAATTGTTGTGCAAATGCCGTTTGAATTATAACGGTGACGTATTTTTTTTAAATGACGTCATGCACGTTCATAACCAACATTTAGACGCGCGTTTTAGACTGTTTTCATGACAAAAACGTACTGTTAGCGTGAGACAGTAAAACATTGTCCATGATCAATGTATGAGAATTTAACATTACAAAGTCCCGTGAGGTTTAAAAATGATATTTAGGTCAGCTATGTTTGTTTACATAACAAAAGTAGTCCCTAGCATGTTAGTTATGCAGAATTTTCGCACGTCCTTATCTACGGTCATGATCACTCCTTGACAGCGGTCATGATCGAAAAATCATGACCACTTTCTTCTATGCAAAGTAAACGGGACAATATGAAAGTACGCAATAATTTTCGATCATGACCGCTGTCAAGGAGTGATCATGACCGTAGATAAGGACGTGCGAAAATTCTGCATAATTAACATGCTAGGGACTACTTTTGTTATGTAAACAAATATAGCTGAACTAAATATCATTGTTAAACCTCACGGGACTTTGTAATGTTAAAATCTCATATATTGATCATGGACAATTTCTTAGTGTCTCATGCTAACAGTACGTTTTTGACATGAAAACAGTCTAAAACGCGCGTCTAAAATGTTGGTTATGCACGTGCATGACGTCATTTAAAAAAAATACGTCACCGTTATAATTCAAACGGCATTTGCACAAAAATTACTACTTATGTAAACAAACAGTTTGTTTCTAATTCGGAAGCAGATTTATCAATTCTAGATAATAAAAAAAAACCTCCACAACGTAAAGCAAATAGTTTACAATATGAAAGTATGCAATAAAAAGGTTATTGACCCTGTACTGTGAAATCATCGTTAGAACTCGTTCTTTGGCGAACGTAGCCTCGCAAGCTCGGCAGCGTCAACCAAAGAACTCGGTCCAACGATGATTTCACAGTACAGGGTCAATAACCTATAGTACATACAGGTGTTTGTGCTGACACTGCCGTAATTAGATACTCATGTATCTGGTCTGTAACATCATTCAGAATCGATACTTTGTTCAGTGTTATGAAATAAGTAAGTCAAGTAACATGTACGTCGATCCGGGGAATTTACAAACAGCGAAAATCAAGACCAGCTCGAATGTTAATGAAGTCTGGTCAGGATCTTCCTTGTTCGCCATCTAGTCATACAAGTATCAAGGAAACTTCTGTGTTGATTAATCTGCTTTTAATTTCGTTTGCCTCGGCATTCCAGTTATATAACGGCGGCAATTTCACCCAGCCTGTGTTTACTAGCTTTCTTACACCTGTACTCCACACAACTTCACCCAGCATGTGTTTAATATCATTCTTATACCTGTACTCTACACAATTTCACCCAGCCTGTGTTTACTAGCTTTCTTACACCAGTACTTCACACAATTTCACCCAGCCTGTGTTTACTAGCTATCTTACACCTGTACTCCACAAAATTTCACCCAGCCTGTGTTTACTAGCTATCTTATACCTGTACTCCACACAATTTCACCCAGCCTGTGTTTACTAGCTATCTTACACCTGTACTCCACAAAATTTCACCCAGCCTGTGTTTACTAGCTATCTTATACCTGTACTGCACACAATTTCACCCAGCCTGTGTTTAATAGCTTTCTAACACCAGTACTCCACACAATTTCACCCAGCCTGTGTATAATAGCTATCTTACATATGTACTCCACACAATTTCACCCAGCCTGTGTTTACTAGCTTTGTTACATCTGTACTCCATACAATTTCATCCAGCCTGTGTTTACTAGCTTTCTTACATCTGTATTCCACACAATTTCACCTAGCCTGTGTTTACTAGCTTTCTCACATCTGTATTCCACACAATTTCACCCAGCCTGTGTTTACTAGCTTTCTTACATCTGTATTCCACACAATTTTACCCAGCCTTTGTTTACTAGCTTTCTTACATCTGTATTCCACACAATTTCACCCAGCCTGTGTTTACTAGCTTTCTTAGATCTGTATTCCACACAATTTCACCAAGCATGTGTTTACTAGCTTTCTTACACCAGTACTCAACACAATTTCACCCAGCCTGTATTTACTAGCTTTCTTACACCAGTACTATACACAATTTCACCCAGCCTGTGTTTACTAGCTTTGTTACATCTGTACTCCATATAATTTCACTCAGCCTGTGTTTACTAGCTTTCTTACATCTGTATTCCACACAATTTCACCCAGCCTGTGTTTATTAGCTTTCTTACATCTGTATTCCACACAATTTCACCCAGCCTGTGTATAATAGCTATCTTACACCTGTACTCCACACAATTTCACCCAGCCTGTGTTTACTAGCTTTCTTAAATCTGTACTCAACACAATTTCACCCAGCCTGTGTTTACTAGCTTTGTTACATCTGTACTCCATACAATTTCATCCAGCCTGTGTTTACTAGCTTTCTTACATCTGTATTCCACACAATTTCACCTAGCCTGTGTTTACTAGCTTTCTCACATCTGTATTCCACACAATTTCACCCAGCCTGTGTTTACTAGCTTTCTTACATCTGTATTCCACACAATTTTACCCAGCCTTTGTTTACTAGCTTTCTTACATCTGTATTCCATACAATTTCACCCAGTCTGTGTTTACTAGCTTTCTTAGATCTGTATTCCACACAATTTCACCAAGCATGTGTTTACTAGCTTTCTTACACCAGTACTCAACACAATTTCACCCAGCCTGTATTTACTAGCTTTCTTACACCAGTACTATACACAATTTCACCCAGCCTGTGTTTACTAGCTTTGTTACATCTGTACTCCATATAATTTCACTCAGCCTGTGTTTACTAGCTTTCTTACATCTGTATTCCACACAATTTCACCCAGCCTGTGTTTATTAGCTTTCTTACATCTGTATTCCACACAATTTCACCCAGCATGTGTTTACTAGCTTTCTTACATCAGTACTCCACACAATTTCACCCAGCCTGTGTTTACTAGCTTTCTTACATATGTACCCCATATAATTTCACTCAGCCTGTGTTTACTAGCTTTCTTACATCTGTATTCCACACAATTTCACACAGCCTGTGTTTACTAGCTTTCTTACATCTGTATTCCACACAATTTCACACAGCGTGTGTTTACTAGCTTTCTTACATCTGTATTCCACACAATTTTACCCAGCCTGTGTTTACTAGCTTTCTTACACCAGTACTCCACACAATTTCACCAGCCTGTGTTTACTAGCTTTGTTACATCTGTACTCCATATAATTTCACCCAGCCTGTGTTTACTAGCTTTCTTACATCTGTATTCCACACAATTGCACCTAGCCTGTGTTTACTAGCTTTCTTACATCTGTATTCCACACAATTTCACCCAGCCTGTGTTTACTAACTTTCTTGCAACTGTATTCCACACAATTTCACCCAGCCTGTGTTTACTAGCTTTCTTACACCTGTACTCCACACAATTTCACCCAGCCTGTGTTTACTAGCTTTCTTACACCTGTACTCCACACAATTTCACCCAGCCTGTGTTTACTAGCTTTCTTACACCAGTACTCCACACAATTTCACCCAGTCTCTGTTTACTAGCTTTCTTACATCTGTACTCCACACAATTTCACCCAGCCTGTGTTTACTAGCTTTCTTAAAACTGTATTCCACACAATTTCACACAGCGTGTGTTTACTAGCTTTCTTAAATCTGTACTCCACACAATTTCAACCAGCCTGTGTTTACTAGCTTTCTTAAAACTGTATTCCACACAATTTCACCCAGCCTGTGTTTACTAGCTTTCTCACATCTGTACTCCACACAACTATAAGTTAAACGTGTATAAGGAAACGTGGTCATCTGCCTGGGAGACAAATGGCCGCCATAACATTAGCGGTTTTCTGAAAACGGCGTTAAACCCAATTCTATCCTTGGTTTGGTATCTACAATACTGCCCACAAGGTCGAAAATATTAACAAGAGCGCCTCAAGCGAACGCCAACGCTCGTCTGCTTTTCTCTAAGTCGTAAAAGGGCATTACAGAATAATTGTTTAAGTCAGCCTTGGTAGAGGCATGCGTATTGTTCTTAGGCACATGTGTTTCATTTGAAAATGTTGAATGAATGTTGAGTTATGAGGTCAGGTTAACGTGTTGTGACGACGCAGACGACACAGCAGACGACGACGACGACGATGACGACGACAACGACGACGACGACGACGACGACGACGATGACGACGCCAAGGGTATCACAATACCCCGAGTTTTATCTTCGAAACACTGACGAGCTGAAAAGGAATAGACTAGAGGTTTCCTTTAATAGCCAAAGTGTGAACTGTAAAAACCTTGTCGTCTGAAACTCAAATAAATCCAGAGAGTATTACCATATTCAAATACCCTTCGTCATTTCCTAGCCTGGTAAACCGGAAATCTATTTCATGCCAGGCATTCCTAAACAGTGCAATGAAGTGGAGGTCTTTCGGTGTGTGTGAAGTTAATTGATATGTCAATCATTCTGAAGAGCTTGTTGTTTTGGGTATGCTCATGATTATTTCACACCAATCCAATTTCAACGCTTTAAAATCAAATCGGTTAATCCCAAACAGTCTCTTTATGTTTTGATTTATGACCGTAATTCCCAGTGCCCATTTTTCCACTTTATCTTGTGTTATGTAAAGCCTCCTATCACAACACGTTCAATGTCGATTCAGACTATGAAAAAAGAAATTAACGTCTTTACCTTATTCCTTATTACTTCTTCCATACTACATGTAACAAATGTAGATCATAACGCCTTTTTGACAAGTTTGTGCTATTGTAGCTTTCCACGAACTTCAAGGCAAATCGACCTAACCATTAGCTCGAATGAGCGACTTTCAACAACAGTTTTAACTTATCTAGCTATTTACAACTTTAAACATTATTAACTTATCTAGCTATTTACAACTTTCAACATTAATAACTAATCTAGATATTTACAACTTTCAACAGTATTAACTTATTTAGATATTTACAACAACAGTATAAACTAACCAAGCTATGCACGACTTTCAACAACATTATTAACTAACCCAGCTATGCATGACTTTCAACAACATTATTAACTAACCCAGCTATGCACGACTTACAACAACATTATTAACTAACCAAGCTATGCACAACTTTCAACAACATTACTAACTAACCCAGCGATGCACAACTTACAAAAACATTATTAAATAACCCAGCTATGCACAACTTTCAACAACATTATTAACTAACCCAGCTAAGCACGACTTTCCACAACATAACTAACTAACCCAGCTATGCACAACTTACAACAACATTACTAATTAACCCAGTTATGTACAACTTACAACAACATTATTAACTAACCCAGCTATGCACAACTTACAACAACATTATTAACTAACCCAGCTATGCAAAACTTACAACAACATTACTAATTAACCCAGCTATGCAAAACTTACAACAACATTATTAACTAACCCAGCTATGCAAAACTTACAACAACATTACTAATTAACCCAGCTATGCAAAACTTACAACAACATTATTAACTAACCCAGCTATGCACAACTTACAACAACATTATTAACTAACCCAGCTATGCACAACTTACAACAACATTATTAACTAACCCAGCTATGCAAAACTTACAACAACATTACTAATTAACCAAGCTATGCAAAACTTACAACAACATTATTAACTAACCCAGCTATGCAAAACTTACAACAACATTACTAATTAACCCAGCGATGCACAACTTACAACAACATTATTAACTAACCCAGCTATGCACAACTTACAACAACATTTCTACTAACCCAGCTATGCACAACTTTCAACAACATTATTAACTAACCCAGTTATGTACAACTTACAACAACATTATTAACTAACCCAGCTATGCATGACTTTCAACAACATTACTAATTAACCCAGCGATGCACAACTTACAACAACATTATTAACTAACCCAGCTATGCAAAACTTACAACAACATTACTAATTAACCCAGCGATGCACAACTTACAACAACATTATTAACTAACCCAGCTATGCACAACTTACAACAACATTTCTACTAACCCAGCTATGCACAACTTTCAACAACATTATTAACTAACCCAGTTATGCACGACTCACAACAACATTATTAACTAACCCAGCTATGCACAACTTTCAACAACATTATTAACTAACCCAGCTATGCACGACTTACAACAACATTACTAACTAACCCAGATGTGCACAACTTACAACAACATTACTAACTAACCCAGCTATGCACGACTTTCAACAACATTACTAACTTATCCAGCTATGCACGACTTTCAACAACATTATTAACTAACCCAGCTATGTACAACTTTCAACAACATAATTAATTAACCCAGCTATGCACGACTTACAACAACATTATTAAATAACCCAGCTATGCACGACTTTCAACAACATTACTAACTTACCCAGCTATGCACGACTTACAACAACATTACTAACTTATCCAGCTATGCACGACTTTCGACAGCATTATTAACTAACCCAGCTATGCACGACTTTCAACAACATTACTAACTAACCCAGCTATGCACGACTTACAACAACATTATTAACTAACCCAGCTATGCACGACTTACAACAACATTACTAACTAACCCAGCTATGCACGACTTACAACAACATTATTAACTAACCCAGATATGCACGACTTACAACAACAATATTAACTAACCCAGCTATGAACAACTTACAACAACATTATTAACTAACCCAGCTATGCAAAACTTACAACAACATTACTAACTAACCCAGCTATGCACGACTTACAACAACATTATTAACTAACCCAGATATGCACGACTTACAACAACAGTATTAACTAACCCAGCTATGAACAACTTACAACAACATTATTAACTAACCCAGCTATGCAAAACTTACAACAACATTATTAACTAACCCAGCTATGCACAACTTACAACAATATTATAAACTAATCCAGCTATGCACAACTTACAACAACATTATTAACTAACCAAGCTATGCATGACTTTCAACAACATTATTAACTAACCCAGCTATGCACGACTTTCAACAACATTATTAACTAACCAAGCTATGCACGACTTTCAACAACATTATTAACTAACCAAGCTATGCACGACTTACAAAAACATTATTAACTAACCAAGCTATGCACAACTTTCAACAACATTACTAACTAACCCAGCGATGCACAACTTACAAAAACATTATTAAATAACCCAGCTATGCACAACTTTCAACAACATAATTAATTAACCCAGCTATGCACGACTAACAACAACATTATTAACTAACCAAACTATGCACGACTTTCAACAACATTACTAACTAACCCAGCTATGCACAACTTACAACAACATTACTAACTTATCCAGCTATGCACGACTTTCGACAGCATTATTAACTAACCCAGCTATGCACGACTTTCAACAACATTACTAACTAACCCAGCTATGCACGACTTACAACAACATTATTAACTTACCCAGCTATGCACAACTTTCAACAACATTACTAACTAACCCAGCGATGCACAACTTACAACAACATTATTAACTAACCAAGCTATGCATGACTTTCAACAACATTACTAACTAACCCAGCTATGCACGACTTACAACAACATTATTAACTAACCCAGCTATGCACGACTTTCAACAACATTACTAACTAACCCAGCTATGAACAACTTACAACAACATTATTAACTAACCCAGCTATGCATGACTTTCAACAACATTACTAACTAACCCAGCGATGCCCGACTTTCAACAACATTATTAACTAACCCAGCTATGCACAACTTTTAACAACATTATTAACTTACTGAAATATGCACGACTTTCAACAACATTATTAACTAATCCAGCTATGCACGGCTTTCAACATCATTACTAACTAACCCAGCTATGCCCGACTTTCAACAACATTATTAACTAACCCAGCTATGCACGACTTTCAACAACATTACTAACTAACCCAGCTATGGACGACTTACAACAACATTATTAACTTACCCAGCTATGCACGACTTTCAACAACTTTATTAACTAACCCAGCTATGCACAACTTACAACAACATTATTAACTAACCATGCTATGCATGATTTTCAACAACATTACTAACTAACCCGGCTATGCACGACTTACAACAACATTATTAACTAACCCAGCTATGCACGACTTACAACAACAGTATAAACTAACCCAGCTATGCACGACTTACAACAACAGTATAAACTAACCCAGCTATGCACAACTTACAACAACATTATTAACTAACCCAGCTATGCACAACTTTCAACAACATTATTAACTAACCCAGCTATGCACAACTTACAACAACATTACTTACTAACCCAGCTATGCACGACTTACAAAAACATTATTAACTAACCCAGCTATGCACAACTTACAACAACATTATTAACTAACCCAGCTATGCACGACTTCCAACAACATTACTTACTAACCCAGCTATGCACAACTTACAACAACATTATTAACTAACCCAGCTATGCACAACTTACAACAACATTATTAACTAACCCAGCTATGCACAACTTTCAACAACATTATTAACTAACCCAGCTATGCACAACTTACAACAACATTATTAACTAACCCAGCTATGCACGACTTACAACAACATTATTAACTAACCCAGCTATGCACGACTTTCAACAACATTATTAACTAACCCAGCTATGCACAACTTACAACAACATTATTAACTAACCCAGCTATGCACGACTTTCAACAACATTATTAACTAACCCAGATATGCACGACTTACAAAAACATTATTAAGGTGGAATCATACCTTTGAAAACACGTCGTATTTGACGTCAAAACGTATGTTATTGCGACAAAGATAGTCGCCATGACTTTCTCGTTTGAAGTGGTATTCGGGTAAAATAGACGGCAGACAGTAGGGAATAGAATTGTATGCGTGCTGATATTAATTCCATACATCTGCCATGACAAATAAGTTAATTAAATGCGAATTAAAAGTTTCGCCAAAACATTTAATAAGTTATAAGATTATTTCTGATTCATTAAAAACTCGCCAGAGTCATTTTTATTTAAAAGACAAATAATTTATGACACATGTACGTCTACTATCTGCCGAAATTTCAAGAACATATATCGAGCCGATTTTTAATAAATGACAATGCTGTTAAACGTCTGTCGCGCTTCGGAACGTATACTGCAGAAATGTTTTCATTATAATCATAAATTTCAATATTTAAAGTAAGCTACCCCCTTATCAATAATGGTAGGTTGTATTTATTTGCTTCTCTTTAAAGATTCAAAATAGCTACGATATTGTAATTTATATAGTAAATACATTAAAAAAAAGAATACTTACATTTTTACGAGATAGCGAGAATGATATTTTCAACAATATCGATATGTCCTATCGTGCATCAGCAATGCAACATATAAAACTTTTGTGAATTTATCAGTAGTGAAGGGTTGATACTTATTCATGCGAAGAAAGTTGCATTTCAGGTATACAACAGTTACACAGCAAAATAGATGTGTCAGTATATGCATGTACGAGGGGGGATCCAGCAGTAATAGGAATTTTGTTATTACTTCGACACAAATCAAACTTGTAGAAAATAATCCTTAATTTTTCAAAAGTCCACATTTCTCTTACATAAATGACAACTATTTGAATAAGCGGTTGACAAATAACATTTCTAGTAGATTATGAAATTTGTGAGTACAATGGGGGCAGGCCACGGTAGTAACGTCACTCTGACGTCGCCGTTTGGAGGAAACGAGTAGGTTTGAAAACGTGTAAAAATAAGTATTTTAACAACAGTTATATCCCAGAAGCCATTGCATAAAGACATTACAAACGAAAACTCGATTTTCTTTTTGTGTTTCGTCATGTGATAAAAGAATCTGACATTCGTTGTCATTTCAAAAAGTTTTATTTAACTCGCCAAAGGCTCGTTTAATAACAAATTTCTTGAACTTATTTAATAAAACTTTATATGAAATGACAACTTATGTCAACTCCTATATGTATACATCGCTAGTGACTGCTTAACTCCAGGTGAACTCCACTGAATAAACATTTCAAATGACTATTTTAATTTTTGTCTACGTTGTTATATACTTTTACTAATAGTTCATTTGACGGGTTTTTTTTTTTGCGTGACGTTCTTGCACGTCGCTAAACAACTTTACTATTTTGATGGTTATTATGGAACAACAACATTTAACTTTTGTAATTAGAACATCATAAACACAAATTAATGTCATGCGCATTTTCGCTGTCTTCTGTTTGTGTATATTTGAAATATACGCAGCTTAAACTGGTTCTTTCTTGTAAATGTACGTAGTGTCCCGCCTATGACTCAACTCGTTTATATGACATCGATTTATAACTAAACTAATGACAATATTGGAACTATTAATTCGCCATAAGGTAGAGCAAAAACAAATTTACATATGGTATAAATTTCCGAAATATGTATTAACTAATACAAGAATCTCTATTACTTTTGGATTACCCCTCGTATATATATATATTATATACATAAACAGATTTTCAAGTATGATTATCCCGTACCCTGTATTAGGTATATGTATATACTGTATAGTTTGCAATAAAATAACTATTCGGGTAAAGATAAATTAAAATATCCATTTTTAGTAGGGAGTAGATTCATGATACCATAAAGTTGATGATTATTGTGGGAAAAAAGGTTGTCAATTTGAATTCCGCTAACTGCGTTGCAGCTAACATATCGCAATGGTCGTTCCGACGCGCGACATCGGCAAAACGGCATTCTGATTTAGTATAAATCGGCTTCACAGATTTTCTTGAAATTCTGGTAATTTGTAGAAGAAAGAGTGATCGTAATGATATATACTTCTTAAACAAATATCTCGGGTAAATTTTTAGTAAATTAAAAATTATGTAATCACTTTGAAAATATTCCAGCGAAGTTTTCATTAAAAATCGGGTACTTTTATCTGAATCGTCATGGCAGATACATTAAATTTATATCATGACACAGGTAACTTTATACTTTATAATTCGGTGTTATTGGTGTTTGAATACCAATTGAAACAAGACAGTAGTAGCGGGTTTTTTAACCACGCTGTTATTGTCACAAAAACATACGTTTTGACGTCAAAAAACGACGTTATGTCAGAGGTATGATTCCACCTTAACTCATCCAGCTATGCACGACTTACAACAACATTATTGACTAAGCCAGCTATGCACGACTTTCAACAACATTAATAACTAACCCAGCTATGAACAACTTTCAACAACATTATTAACTAACCCAGCTATGCACGTCTTTCAACAACATTAATAACTAACCCAGCTATGCACAACTTACAACAACATTATTGACTAAGCCAGCTATGCACAACTTACAACAACATTATTGACTAAGCCAGCTATGCAATACTTTTAACAACATTATTGACGAAGCCAGCTATGCAAGACTTTTAACAACATTATTGACTAAGCCAGCTATGCAAGACTTTTAACAACATTATTGACTAAGCCAGCTATGCACAACTTACAACAACATTATTGACTAAGGCAGCTACGCAATACTTTTAACAACATTAATAACTAACCCAGCTATGCACAACTTACAACAACATTATTGACTAAGCCAGCTATGCAAGACTTTTAACAACATTATTGACTAAGCCAGCTATGCAAGACTGTTAACAACAGTATTGAGTAAGCCAGCTATGCACGACTTTCAACAACATTATTTACTAACCGAGCTATTATGCACGACTTACAACAACACTACTAACTAACCAAGCTATGCACGACTTTCAACAACATTACTAACTAACCCAGCTATGCACGGCTTTCAACAACATTACTAACTACCCCAGCTATGCACGACTTACAACAACAGTATTAACTAACCCAGCTATGCACGACTTTCAACAACATTACTAACTAACCCAGCTATGCACGGCTTTCAACAACATTACTAACTAACCCAGCTATGCACGGCTTTCAACAACATTACTAACTAACCCAGCTATGCACGGCTTTCAACAACATTACTAACTAACCCAGCTATGCACGGCTTTTAACAACATTACTAACTAACCCAGCTATGCACGGCTTTCAACAACATTACTAACTAACCCAGCTATGCACGACTTTCAACAACATTACTAACTAACCCAGCTTTGCACGACTTACAACAACATTACTTACTAACACAGCTATGCACAACTTACAACAACATTATTAACTAACCCAGCTATGCACAACTTTCAACAACATTACTAACTAACCCAGCTATGCACGACTTACAACAACATTACTTACTAACCCAGCTATGCACGACTTACAACAACATTATTAAGTAACCCAGCTATGCACGACTTACAACAACATTACTTACTAACCCAGCTATGCACAACTTACAACAACATTATTAACTAACCCAGCTATGCACAACTTTCAACAACATTACTAACTAACCCAGCTATGCACGACTTACAACAACATTACTTACTAACCCAGCTATGCACGACTTACAACAACATTATTAAGTAACCCAGCTATGCACGACTTACAACAACATTACTTACTAACCCAGCTATGCACAACTTACAACAACATTATTAACTAACCCAGCTATGCACAACTTTCAACAACATTACTAACTAACCCAGCTATGCACGACTTACAACAACATTACTTACTAACCCAGCTATGCACGACTTACAACAACATTATTAAGTAACCCAGCTATGAACAACTTACAACAACATTATTAACTAACCCAGCTATGTACGACTTACAACAACAGTATTAAGTAACCCAGCTGTGCACGACTTACAACAACATTATTAACTAACCCAGCTATGCACAACTTACAACAACATTATTAACTACCCCAGCTATGCACGACTTAAAACAACATTACTAACTAACCCATCTATGCACGACTTACAACAACAGTATAAACTAACCAAGCTATGCACGACTTACAACAACAGTATTAACTAACCCAGCTATGCACAACTTACAACAACATTACTAACTAACCAAGCTATGCACGACTTACAACAACATTACTTACTTATCCAGCTATGCACAACTTACAACAACATTACTAACTAACCAAGCTATGCACGACTTACAACAACATTATTAAATAACCCAGCTATGTACAACTTACAACAACATTATTAACTAACCCAGCTATGCACAACTTACAACAACATTATTAACAAACCCAGCTATGCACAACTTACAACAACATTATTAACTAACCCAGCTATGCACGACTTACAACAACATTATTAACTAACCCAGCTATGCACGACTTCCAACAACATTACTAACTATCCCAGCTATGCACGACTTACAACAACATTATTAACTACCCCAGCTATGCACGACTTACAACAACATTATTAACTACCCCAGCTATGCAAGACTTACAACAACATTATTAACTACCCCAGCTATGCACGACTTACAACAACATTATTAACTAACCCAGCTATGCACGACTTACAACAACATTATTAACTAACCCAGCTATGCACGACTTCCAACAACATTATTAACTAACCCAGCTATGCACGACTTCCAACAACATTACTAACAATCCCAGCTATGCACGACTTACAACAACATTATTAACTAACCCAGCTATGCACGACTTACAACAACATTATTAACTAACCCAGCTATGCACGACTTACAACAACATTATTAACTAACCCAGCTATGCACGACTTCCAACAACATTACTAACTATCCCAGCTATGCACGACTTACAACAACATTATTAACTACCCCAGCTATGCACGACTTACAACAACATTATTAACTACCCCAGCTATGCAAGACTTACAACAACATTATTAACTACCCCAGCTATGCACGACTTACAACAACAGTATTAACTAACCCAGCTATGCACAACTTACAACAACATTATTAACTAACCAAGCTATGCACGACTTACAACAACATTATTAACTACACCAGCTATGCACAACTTACAACAACATTATTAACTAACCAAGCTATGCACGACTTACAACAACATTATTAACTACCCCAGCTATGCACGACTTACAACAACAGTATTAACTAACCCAGCTATGCACGACTTAAAACAACATTACTAACTAACCCAGCTATGTACGACTTACAACAACAGTATAAACTAACCAAGCTATGCACGACTTACAACAACAGTATTAACTAACCCAGCTATGCACAACTTACAACAACATTACTAACTAACCAATCTATGCACGACTTACAACAACATTACTTACTTATCCAGCTATGCACAACTTACAACAACATTACTAACTAACCAAGCTATGTACAACTTACAACAACATTATTAACAAACCCAGCTATGCACAACTTACAACAACATTATTAACTAACCCAGCTATGCACGACTTACAACAACATTATTAACTAACCCAGCTATGCACGACTTACAACAACATTATTAACTAACCCAGCTATGCACGACTTCCAACAACATTACTAACTATCCCAGCTATGCACGACTTACAACAACATTATTAACTACCCCAGCTATGCACGACTTACAACAACATTATTAACTACCCCAGCTATGCAAGACTTACAACAACATTATTAACTACCCCAGCTATGCCCGACTTACAACAACAGTATTAACTAACCCAGCTATGCACGACTTAAAACAACATTACTAACTAACCCAGCTATGCACGACTTAAAACAACATTACTAACTAACCCAGCTATGCACGACTTACAACAACAGTATAAACTAACCAAGCTATGCACGACTTACAACAACAGTATTAACTAACCCAGCTATGCACAACTTACAACAACATTACTAACTAACCAAGCTATGCACGACTTACAACAACATTACTTACTTATCCAGCTATGCACAACTTACAACAACATTATTAACTACCCCAGCTATGCACGACTTACAACAACATTATTAACTACCCCAGCTATGCAAGACTTACAACAACATTATTAACTAACCCAGCTATGCACGACTTACAACAACATTACTAACTAACCAAGCTATGCACGACTTACAACAACATTATTAACTAACCCAGATATGCACGACTTTCAACAACAGTATTAACTAACCAAGCTATGCACAACTTACAACAACAGTATTAACTAACCAAGCTATGCACAACTTACAACAACATTATTAACTACCCCAGCTATGAACGACTTACAACAACAGTATTAACTAACCCAGCTATGCACGACTTAAAACAACATTACTAACTAACCCAGCTATGCACGACTTACAACAACAGTATAAACTAACCAAGCTATGCACGACTTACAACAACAGTATTAACTAACCCAGCTATGCACAACTTACAACAACATTACTAACTAACCAAGCTATGCACGACTTACAACAACATTACTTACTTATCCAGCTATGCACGACTTTCAACAACATTATTAACAAACCCAGCTATGTACAACTTTCAACAACATAATTAATTAACCCAGCTATGCACGACTTACAACAACATTATTAACTAACCCAGCTATGCACGACTTTCAACAACATTACTAACTTACCCAGCTATGCACGACTTACAACAACATTATTAACTAACCCAGCTATGCACGACTTACAACAACAGTATTAACTAACCCAGCTATGTACGACTTACAACAACATTACTAACTAACCCAGCTATGCACGACTTACAACAACAGTATTAACTAACCCAGCTATGCACGACTTTCAACAAAATTACAAACTTAGCCAGCTATGCACGACTATCAACAACATTACTAACTAATCCAGCTATGCTCACATTTTGACAACAGTATTAACTAACCAAGCTATGCACGATATTCAATAGCACCTGTGAACAATGCAGATCAAGATCAGCTTGTAAACCTGTGCAGAATGATCTTAGTCTGAATTGTTCGCCATTCATTGATCAATGTTTAGCAAACATACGATAATTTATATGTAAGAACCTATCAGTTGCATTGTATCATCACAACCGGTATTATTTATCCTGACACCGATTATATCCCCAATACGAAGCCATTACCGAACTACCATTTCTAGGGATGATTCGACCGGGGATCGAACCATGGCCTACCGCTCAAACAACTTAATCTCGGAGACGGTCATTATGTTTTGATGTATTTGTTTTTATTCGGAATTGCACCGTTGCAACAAAGTTGTATTATTATCGAGTGACAACAGAACACTTATTCGTGTTCTTCAGTGTCAAACCAGTCAGGGACCGTGTATTTATATATTGTCCCTGAACCAGTTGAGATCAAACCGGGAATCCCTTTCGAAAATCCCCTACGCTAACCACTCGGGCCAAAATGGATTCTTATGGAGTGTTATTTTGAGAGAGAGAAAAGACGTTTCTAGTTAATTGAAGTTTTATTTCATTGCGAAAATGTTTTTCAATTTGTTTCAGATTTAAACTTTTATTTGTCTCATGTTTAAATTGAAAACAGCAAATTGCCCGGAGATAAACTGTTTTATTGTTACATGTATGTAAATATATTCCACGGTGAACCGAACAGCGTCAAAGAATGCTGCATTCTTTCTAAATCGTTTGCAAATCATAAACCATACATCATGTTAATCTCGCCTTGGTCCCTTTCCTATATGCATATGGATTTTTAGTTTTTTACGTATCTGAAGCACAAGACTTTTGATTTACAATGTGGAAAAAGGTGAAATTGATTATGATAGAGATTAACCATAATTGTAACAAGATGTTCGTAAAGTTTACATGCTATAAGGCGACGTTTGCGAAGAACACTTGTTTACATGCTATAAGGCGACGTTTGCGAAAAATACTTGTTTACATGCTATAAGGCGACGTTTGCGAAGAACACTTGTTTACATGCTATAAGGCGACGTTTGCGAAAAAATACTTGTTTACATGCTATAAGGCGACGTTTGCGAAGAACACGTGTTTACATGCTATAAGGCGACGTTTGCGAAGAACACTTGTTTACATGCTATAATGCGACGTTTGCGAAGAACACTTGTTTACATGCTATAAGGCGACGTTTGCGAAAAATACTTGTTTACATGCTATAAGGCGACGTTTGCGAAGAACACGTGTTTACATGCTATAAGGCGACGTTTGCGAAGAACACTTGTTTACATGCTATAAGGCGACGTTTGCGAAGATCACTTGTTTACATGTTATAAGGCGACGTTTGCGAAGAACACTTGTTTACATGCTTTAAGGCGACGTTTGCGAAGAAAACTTGTTTACATGCTATAAGGCGACGGTTGCGAAGAACACGTGTTTACATGCTATAAGGCGACGTTTGCGAAGAACACTTGTTTACATGCTATAAGGCGACGTTTGCGAAAAACACTTGTTTACATGCTATAAGGCGACGTTTGCGAAGAACACGTGTTTACATGCTATAAGGCGACGTTTGCGAAGAAAACTTGTTTACATGCTATAAGGCGATGGTTGCGAAGAACACGTGTTTACATGCTATAAGGCGACGTTTGCGAAGATCACTTGTTTAAATGCTATAAGGCGACGTTTGCGAAGAACACTTGTTTACATGCTTTAAGGCGACGTTTGCGAAGAAAACTTGTTTACATGCTATAAGGCGACGGTTGCGAAGAACACGTGTTTACATGCTATAAGGCGACGTTTGCGAAGAACACTTGTTTACATGCTATAAGGCGACGTTTGCGAAAAACACTTGTTTACATGCTATAAGGCGACGTTTGCGAAGAACACGTGTTTACATGCTATAAGGCGACGTTTGCGAAGAAAACTTGTTTACATGCTATAAGGCGATGGTTGCGAAGAACACGTGTTTACATGCTATAAGGCGACGTTTGCGAAGATCACTTGTTTAAATGCTATAAGGCGACGTTTGCGAAGAACACTTGTTTACATGCTTTAAGGCGACGTTTGCGAAGAAAACTTGTTTACATGCTATAAGGCGACGGTTGCGAAGAACACGTGTTTACATGCTATAAGGCGACGTTTGCGAAGAACACTTGTTTACATGCTATAAGGCGACGTTTGCGAAAAACACTTGTTTACATGCTATAAGGCAACGTTTGCGAAGAACACGTGTTTACATGCTATAAGGCGACGTTTGCGAAGAAAACTAGTTTACATGCTATAAGGCGATGGTTGCGAAGAACACGTGTTTACATGCTATAAGGCAACGGTTGCGAAGAACACTTATTTACATGCTATAAGGCGACGTTTGCGAAGAACACTTGTTTACATGCTATAAGGCGACGTTTGCGAAAAACACTTGTTTACATGCTATAAGGCGACGTTTGCGAAGAACACGTGTTTACATGCTATAAGGCGACGTTTGCGAAGAAAACTTGTTTACATGCTATAAGGCGACGGTTGCGAAGAACACGTGTTTACATGCTATAAGGCGACGGTTGCGAAGAACACTTATTTACATGCTATAAGGCGACGTTTGCGAAGAACACTTGTTTACATGCTATAAGGCGACGTTTGCGAATAAAGTGTAACAGTACCAACATGTGTATGTGTGCCGTTTAATCTTGGTTTGCATTGCTCGTTAATGATTTACAAAATTCATAACAAACTTTATTTAAGCCCGTAAGTGTAGATGTAAAGTAGTTCACAAATCCAAACCCTACCGGAGAGGATACCAATTACAGGAATATAGAGGGTTTCCGACGTATAAAAAATCTGCAGAAAACGAATTTGACAATATTGATGCAAATTTCTCTACAATTGAAAGTATAGTTATCAAAAGGTACGATGTTTAAAATATTGTTGCAAAGAGAGAAATTGCTCAATATGATTTTAAAAGTCGTCTGCTACAGAGGCGTCAGAAAGCGTCTGTACGTGGGAACGGGTTAAGCGTTTACTCAGATTCGCAGACTATTTATAGTCAGTAGGGAAGGGTCAATCTGTTCGAAGATAGTTCCATTTGACTTGTCAGAATAAAAAGTAAAATTGATCAAAAGTATCAGACAACAAGACTCTGATATGTGACACAAGAGCCTTTCAGTTCACCCTTATCCTTCTTAACCCTTTCCCTCCTACAACAATTATGCAGCAGACGACTTTGAAAACATCTCAGCAAAAATATGGAAAATCTCTTTAAATAAATGTATAAAAATTGAAAAAATTGTGGCAAAAGGAGAAATTGCTCATTACGAGCAATTTCTCATTTTGTCACAATGTTTTCAAATGGCGTCTGTTGACGAGGCGTCGGAAAGCGTCTATATGAGGGAAAGGGTTAACTCCTGAACCACAATCACCAGCATTTGACATTTTACAAATTGTCATATATACATTGGTAAGTCCATCTTGATTCGTATTGATAACCGAGATAAAACACTGTAGATCAAGCTTGATAAAAAACGGCACGAATGTACAGGCCTGATGATCTTGGTCTGCCTGATTCGTAACTGTAGTTTAAAGTCGTGCAAAAATGTAAAATGCTGTTACGCAGATCCGCGTACAGTAAGGCAAGGGTTGCCGACTAGCGACAAAAACATTTCCGGATTATGAAACTGGCAGGGTAATTACGTGTTTTGATGGTGTTAATTTCAGAAACTGTCAATCACGTGATTCTCATAATTAACACTTCAGCATGTGGCAGTTCGCAGTTTGGTGTTTCCTGAACCGAACGTGGTAAATTTACCAAAAACTCGCTGAAATTGTAGAAAGAGGCTGACAGGCAGAATGGCGAAATGGCGGAATGACTGAGCATGCCATGCTGACAAAAGGCTTACATTTATTCTAAAGCGTTGGGCACATGCAGCATCTACTATAACTGGAAAATGTCTCGGATAAGCAAGAAAAACTATGATAGAAACAACGTCGTCACAATTTTATTGATTGGTTGTTTTATTTGAGATTAACGTCGTTTTCAATAGTATTGCAGTTATACCATGTCAGCTATTTCACCTAACACATCTTTCCTGGTTTTCTGGACCAGTACTCCGTACAAAATTATTCCCAATTAACTCGCTACCTTCCCATTTAGACTACTAAGTCCGTTGATTACAGACGAATGATGATTGTCACTATGACCATTGTCAATCATCAGGGGAAAGGAATGACGATTGTTGCAGGTTGTAGAACGTCGGCCTCTCGTGTCAAAGGTTCCGGGTTCGAATCTAATGATTAATGGGAACTGCCTTTGGGACAAATGGCTAGAGTACTACGTTTTAAAGTCTCCTGGAAGCAGACATCGAGCGTGATTAATATATATAGGATGTGAAATGAGTTTTCACTTCATATAAAGTTTTATCAGAAGAGTTCAAGAAATTTGTTATTAAATGAAAATCCGTTTTTTGCTGTCAGAAAATAGTCCCAACATGTTATACTTAATAAACTGTTAACTAATCACACACAAACATATTTTTTTGATCGATAAGGTCCCTTTACCTCGTCCATCTATCGTGACGTTTGTGTTTACGGATACACGTTCTCAGCCATTTTGGAAATATTCGCGGATGAATACAAAAATAGTGGATTCGGTCATGTTATATTGCACATGTGACATATAAAGAAATACGTAATGGGTATATTATATCGGATACAAGCATTGGCATGTTATAAAAGCTGATCGCAATCGATGTAAACTATATAAGTTCTAACTAACCCGCGACCGCTAAATTGAAAACGCTCGTCGTTACCGACTTGTTGTTTCCGGCTCGATAAGTATCACAGTTTGAAATCTCGCAGACGTTCATAGCACAAACTGTCGGTATGACAGATTCGTTCCGAATTGCCGATGTTGGAATTAAACAGCTGATTACCCCATTTGATTAATAGTAATCGATTGTGTGTTGTGCTTAACGACTGATTAACTTTCGAGTTAGATACAGATCGTTTCAATAGAACTCATTAATATTATTCAGATATGCTGTTAAACAATTCCCCGAAATGCTAAATTTAGACTCTCCCATATTTTAAACATCTGAGGACAAATTGAAAGCGACATAAATGGAAATTGGAAATGTGAGCTTTGTTAACACGAAACAGTTCACTCTCCGACCTCAGAATGGATGCTATTATGGTGGGATATAAAAATAGAAATAATGATAAATAGTACGTTTTGGGTACATTTTTGGGTAAATGGTTGATTTTAATGTTTATAAATGTGAAAAGTAAGCACTCAGCATGATTTTGAATTTTTCGGTTGAACACACTTCTCCTTCTGGTTCATATGTATAGGGACAGGCGTTGAATAACACAGATTGCGGAGCTAGGCGTGAATACCTCTATAGGTACATTTGCATACCAGAGTTCACGTCCAAGATTACATGAAAAGAAGCTGAAATCATGGTTTTTCTGACTGCATCCGCAGATTGCCCTTTGTCTTGAGAGTCTAAGCAGCTCTGTGTTTTTGTTGGGTGGTTTTTGGATTAAAGGGTAACATTTATCTTTTTGTCCTACCTTTTTCACCCTGTTTCAGACCACTTTTATGGCCAATTATTTCCATAATATTGACAGAGAGTGTGAATTCCAGTCATTTTCTTATAATTCTGGCACTCCTTGATACAGGAAAATCTTTTTAATAATACCAGAATGGATATTATGAGAAATATTGAGACAATAAAAGTTTGGGTGTCCCCAGGAAACAGAAAATCAGCTTTCAACTGTGTATTGCCACCTATAGTAATATTAGGACGGTGCTCCAGGAATACCAACCTCAGCGTAATAATAACACGTTTCGTAAAAATACATACCTCTTCATTCGTTCTAAGGATCCAATTGCATATTGCTTAACAGAAATATCTTGAAACCTTCAATAATTAATTGACGAACAGTGTAGAGCAAGATCAGACTGAATGAAAGCGCGGGTTGATATGGCACTACACTCGTCGCAAAGGCATTACACAGAGCGTCGTTCATTAGCAAACGTTTTCCTTTTCCCTTGCCCATGAAGTGAAATTCCCCTGATTAACTTAGGACACCATTTACCTTTACGTCTGATCTTCTTGCAAGACTTTTACGTTCATCCACTATATTCCAGTTGTATACACACAACCCTAATTTGGAAATATATTGAAATACATTTTTATTTTCCGGTTCCATCAGTTTTGGAATTACCTACCTTCATATATTCAAAACTCAACGTCTGTTCAGCACTTCAAATCCCAGTATTTACAATGAATAAACCTAATTTTAATTCGATAACAACTGGATAATAATTTTATGTCATGAAACTTAACCCTTTCCCTCATACGACAATTTTGCAGCAGACGACTTTGACCATATTTTGTATAAAGAAAATCTCCATAATTGAATGGATAACCTATGACAAAAAGTGGAAAACATTGTGGCAAAAGGAGAAATTGCACGTTTTGTGCAATTTCTTCTTTTGTCACTATGTTTTCAAAAAGCCGTCTGCTGCAGAGGCAGCAGAAAACGTCTATATGAGGGAAAGGGTTAATAAAATATTTGGATATGTGGCTGTTCTACGATACAGTTAAAGACATAACAATTCTAATTCCATATTTATATAAACACTTTTAAGTTTATATTTATGTTGAACTGTAAGCAATGTAGGTGAATGAGAATTTATTGCGCACAAAGTATCATCATCCACCAATTATTTCAAAGGTCGTTTGCTGCAGAGGTATTAAACGTCGTTCGAATCCAGCAAAGAGTAAACCGGAATTCGGATGAATCTATTTAAAAACAAAAGCACCTCTGCAGCACTGAATGAATCAATACGTTTTCATTATAGATGTTTTGACTGTAACATGTCCGCTCTTCATTCCTCCATAAGAGCCACGCCATACAAAGACAAACTTTCAGGGGTTTTCAACAAATATTGCGTTTACCGTATCTTGGCGATTTGGGATCTGAATGGCATTCCCTAATGGGGATATATATTGGTAAATTGGTGTTAAACTAATGGGTTTACGATTATAAAGTGTTGTCAGAAATAAATTACATGAACACGGATAGTGAAGGCTCTGGTGCGACTGTGCGGCTGCATATACTCGCATGAGTCTTCACTGTACGCAGATATAATTGCGAATCGCGAGACACGGCTCATCTAAACAAATATGAGCCGTCCTGCGAGAAAACCAACATTGTGGACTCTGCGTAAAGTGTCGACCCGGATCGCAGGCTTATCCGTATAGACACCTTTCGTGGATTTTCTGTTTCATGAATCATTAAATTATATATCTATCACCCTGAGACGGAATGTGTCGGCCAGGATCAGTCTGCGCGGACTGCGCAGGCTGTTCTGGGTCGATACATTACGCAGAGGCCATACTATTGGTTTTCTCGCGGCACGGCTCATAGTTAGAGTTCGTATCAGTACCCACGCTGCTGCTTGAATCAATAAACACAGAACAAATACATGCTTTGATTATCGAAATGTGATCATTGCTTTTGCTAAAGGGTCGGTATTCCGATTGCATCGTACATAGGGCATTATAGATAGCTCTCCAAATAAGAAAGTATTCGTATTTTCCGATTTTGTCCAAGTAGTATTCGTTTTAGATGTTTGCATTTGGGGACCTTCGAACTAATGTGAGCAATTTCGCAATAGCGTGTTTGACTTTTAAGCGCCGTCATTTCGTTATACGGTTTCAGTCTAGTTAGAGAAACAAACAGTGAATATGCCTCTCTCGTGACATTTAACTCTTTCCCACATGCAAACGCGTTTGAAGATGGAGGTTTTTTAAAATATTTTTAAAAATAATAAATTGCTCATGTAGTTTTTTCTGTGCCACAATGTTTTTAAATTAATTCAATCATTATATTTTCATTTATATAGAATTGCATGATGTTTAACCTAGAACTAGACTTGTTGTATTTGGGAAAGGCTTACTATGGCTTTATCAGTAAATTGAATCTTTCTGTCGACATGCAACGCATCATCACAATCCATAAAAGCCATGTCATGTAAAGACGTTACATTTTAGATAACCATGTCTTCTTTGTTAAATACGATAATACCGTAAACGGATTAACACCCGCTATGCCATCGGTCTCGCGAGATATTAATTGTTAACACCCCGGGTAGTACACTACTAAAACATGTATAGCTACTGCAATATAATATTCACAATGTATATATATGAAGCTCGTACATGTGTTAAATTCCCGTTGCGGCATCGCATGACGGGCAAAGCAATATCAACGTGTGTAAACAAGCTATGTCTATGGTGGTTCTAACTGAAAGTGGGCAGTGAAGACTCTGGTGAACCGACAGTGGGTCTACACAGGCTCATTAAAGCCTTCGCTTTTCACAGATGTACATGTACTAAAATCCTGTGTCGCTTGTCGTCATTGACACAAATTCACAACAAAGACGATGAACATTTAAATGAGATGTTTAATTCTTTCAGCGCCAAAGGCAATATTGAGGTTTTTGCAAACAATACAGATTCATGTGAGTCAGCTCGTAACGAGCTATCTCACCTGAAATCAGCATTGTGTGCATTTTAGTTATCAAAATATTCCAAAATATTATTAAATGGGGAATGGAATATGCTATTTTGGGCCTGGAAGAGTCTACTATGAACAATTCGGCGCTAAAAGAGATATTACTTACTTGTTGTGTCCAATGGATCGATGATCTCATAACCCTTTTGCAGCAAAAGGTGATAAACAAGCATAATTCAATCGATAATCCATAACGATTCCATACTAGAGTCAACTTTGTGTTAGTGCTCACTTCTGTTCTAAAGGCAACTTGTATTAAGCAGACAATCGAAGATTAACCGAAACAACATTGTCTCCTTTATTTGACTTGTTTTAAGCAGTCACCTATATTCAGGAGCCACATTTTCACTCCCCCCTTGGTTGCTGCTTAAGACAAGTTTGACTGTACCTACAACACTGCACAATTATAAGACAAATATCCACAAAACATCGCTGAAAAGTCTTCCAGGCGGTTATATTAATCCATAAAAAACGGTTTAAAGTCTATATTAACGTGCTAGGGTCACGACGAGGCTGTATCAGGTAACATGTTGCATTATATATGACTTTTTACAAGGTTGGCTAGAACTACAATGAATTAAGTATGTTACTGCAGAACAACCTAGTTACAAATATGTATTCTATATAAACCCTTTTCTTTATCGATATAGAGTACATATTAGTCGATATGCTTATATGGAATAGTTTGAGAAAAGGATGCATTGTGCCCGACAGTACACAACACTTACCTGTAGCATTTGACATTTTCTATCATGTAGACGAATCTACAGTGGACGATTTGTGAAAACATTGTGGCAAATGAAGACATTGCTCATTTGTTTAATTGAGGCGGTGATGTGACACTTTCTGGTTAGAATCCTGCTGCCGCAGGTCTTGCTGGAAGTACGTTTCGTAAAATCATATTGATTAAATGAAACTTAAACTTTTGTAGGCCAAGAAGAATTAACATGATATACCAGTATCTTCTTACCGGCGCACTAGATAGATACAAAGATCGTCAGTTATGAGCCAACACTGGTGACTATAGATTGGTGACCTCCACTTAGTAAATTAATAATTGTATGTATACAATTGATTTAGCGTCGACCAATGCATCATTGATGTATATTTACGTTTTTGTCTCCGATTTGTAGAATTGTGTGCATACTCTTTAAATGCTTTCAAATGATCATCATTTGGTGTTTAGTTTAGGTTTTCGGTAGTTCAATATAAGGGGAGGGATGGTCATCATGTGGTGTTAAGTTTAGGTTTTCGGTAGTTCAATATAAGACGAGGGATGTTCATCATTTGGGGTTTAGTTTCGGTTTTCGGTAGTTCAATATAAGAGGAGGGATGGTCATCATTTTGTGTTTAGTTTAGGTTTTCGGTAGTTCAATATAAGAGGAGGGATGGTCATCATTTGGTGTTTAGTTTAGGTTTTCGGTAGTTCAATATAAGAGGAGGGATGGTCATCATTTGGTGTTAAGTTTCGGTTTTCGGTAGTTCAATATAAGGGGAGGGATGGTCATCATTTGATGTTTAGTTTAGGTTTTCGGTAGTTCAATATAAGATGAGGAATGGTCATCATTTGTTGTTTAGTTTAGGCTTTCGGTAGTTCAATATAAGGGGAGGGATGGTCATCATTTTGTGTTTAGTTTCGGTTTTCGGTAGTTCAATATAAGGGGAGGGATGGTCATCATTTGATGTTTAGTTTGGGTTTTCGGTAGTTCAATATAAGAGGAGGGATGGTCATCATTTGTTGCTTAGTTTAGGCTTTCGGTAGTTCAATATAAGGGGAGGGATGGTCATCATTTTGTGTTTAGTTTCGGTTTTCGGTAGTTCAATATAAGGGGAGGGATGTTCATCATTTGGTGTTTAGTTTCGGTTTTCGGTAGTTCAATATAAGGGGAGGGATGATCATCATTTGATATCTAGTTTGGGTTTTCGGTAGTTCAATATAAGGGGAGGGATGGTCATCATTTTGTGTTTAGTTTCGGTTTTCGGTAGTTCAATTTAAGGGGAGGGATGGTCATCATTTGATGTTTAGTTTGGGTTTTCGGTAGTTCAATATAAGGGGAGGGATGGTCATCATTTGGTGTTTAGTTTAGGTTTTCGGTAGTTCAATATAAGGGGAGGGATGGTCATCATTTGGTGTTTAGTTTAGGTTTTCGGTAGTTCAATATAAGGGGAGGGATGGTCATCATTTGGTGTTTAGTTTAGGTTTTCGGTAGTTCAATATAAGGGGAGGGATGGTCATCATTTTGTGTTTAGTTTCGGTTTTCGGTAGTTCAATATAAGGGGAGGGATGGTCATCATTTGATGTTTAGTTTGGGTTTTCGGTAGTTCAAATAAGAGGAGGGATGGTCATCATTTGTTGCTTGGTTTAGGCTTTCGGAAGTTCAATATAAGGGGAGGGATGGTCATCATTTTGTGTTTAGTTTCGGTTTTCGGTAGTTCAATATAAGGGGAGGGATGGTCATCATTTGATATTTAGTTTGGGTTTTCGGTAGTTCAATATAAGGGGAGGGATGGTCATCATTTGGTGTTTAGTTTCGGTTTTCGGTAGTTCAATTTAAGGGGAGGGATGGTCATCATTTGATGTTTAGTTTGGGTTTTCGGTAGTTCAATATAAGGGGAGGGATGGTCATCATTTGGTGTTTAGTTTAGGTTTTCGGTAGTTCAATATAAGGGGAGGGATGGTCATCATTTGGTGTTTAGTTTAGGTTTTCGGTAGTTCAATATAAGGGGAGGGATGGTCATCATTTGGTGTTTAGTTTAGGTTTTCGGTAGTTCAATATAAGGGGAGGGATGGTCATCATTTGGTGTTTAGTTTCGGTTTTCGGTAGTTCAATATAAGGGGAGGGATTCAAAGGCTTAAAGCTTTAGCGCGGCATGCTTGTTAACTCTGTTTGCGTTAAAGGCAATATCGAGGATTTTTTTTGCAAACAATACAGATTCAGGTGAGTCAGAGCTCGTAACGAGAAATCTGCATTGTTCGCCTTTTTGTTATCAAACCATTCCAATCCTCTTATTACATGATACATGGAGTCGCTCGGTATTGAATATGGAAAAGTATACTTTAGGGAACTCAACGCTGAAAGAATTAACCCTTTCCCTCAAACGACAATTTTGCAGCAGACGACTTTGAACATATTTTTATCAAAAAAATAAAAAATCTCTATATTTGAATGGATAACCTATGACTAAAAGTGGAAAACATTGTGGCAAAAGGAGAAATTTGCTCGTTTTGAGCAATTTCTTCTTTTGTCACTATGTTTTCAAAAAGCCGTCTGCTGCAGAGGCGTCGGAACGCGTCTATATGAGGGAAAGGGTTAAGGGGGATGTTTAAATGACTAAAAGGTCTGGCGCACCATGCCTGTTAAACGGATGTATTTTTCTATTTTGTTTTATATACATATATTTGAGCCGCGTCCAGCGAAATGGCGTCTTATGACGTCTCCGTGTCTGTTTCACTTCAGGATTCATGGATTCACGTTGCATCGACAGGACCACACATAAATACTTGTTGTCGAACGAGTTTTTCTTTCTTATGTTTTACACCGCTTTCAACAATTTCTCATATATTTCATGGCGTTCCCTTGGTAAGTTACCAGTACTACTGGTCCACTTATCCCGATACCAGACAGTCAGTCGTAATGCTAACACCCACAACCCTGAGTGCCAAGGAGGGCAGCCGTTACTACGATTTTAAAAGTCTTTGGTATGACCCGATCGGAGATCGAACCTGTGACCTCTCACACCCGAGGCGGACCATTACACCATCGAGGCGGTTTTGTCAAGCGAAAAGTCTACAGTTAAATACCAAGACAGTGAAGACTCTGGTGAGACTATTCGAACTCCCAGTTCAGTATTCACTATGCAAAGATGGAACACGATCCGAAATCCCCAGCCGCGTTTCAAATTGCGCAGATGAAAGCAGTTTTCTTCCGCCGCAACGTTAATGAAACTTTAAAATGGTTTCACCGCAAACAGAGAGACGTGTCATACTGAAATTGGTGTTCACTGATTGCAGACCCCTGACGGTCTTTACCCCGTGACATCAATCGCACGAACGAAGCTCTGTGTTGATTTGTTGCGCTGCTTGACTTTAATATAAAATAGATAACTTGTCTATTTTGTTTCTCATTTACAGTTTTCGCTTTCTCGGTTTAATTTTAACAAGTTTTCTCCCCAGAGTAATCAATTATAGAATTTTCCCATAATTCACCCCTCGCTTCATTACCGATTACCCATTAATCACTCCTCTATAAGATTTTCGGTTATTCTTCAGACCAATTAATAATGCATCCTCCCCTTTAACACTTTTTCCACATACAACAAATATGTAGCAGACTTTGAAAACAGCTTGGTAAAATTATGAAAACTTTCTTTGAATGAGAAAACAATTAATGAGTACAGTTTAAAACATTGTGACAAAAGAGAAAATAGCTTATTATGAGTACTTTGCCCTTTTGACACAATATTTTCAAAAGTCGTATAGTGTAGAGATCTCAGAAAGCGTCTACATGTGGCGAAGGATTAAACTCTAAACTGTTATAAGCGACTTCTTTTTAAATGCAATATGTGCGTGTACGGAATAGCACCAGCTTCAATTACATTAATTGCGAATGATATAGATGAAGAGCATCCCGATCATTCGTTTAGTCTTATATTCGTCATCATTTATCGTTACTCTATTAATGTGTAAGAAAATATGTTCCAGTGGGTATAATAGAAGTCGAATAGTTGGAGGACTTCAGCGAGAGAAGGGTAAACCTTTATCCTGCGAACTTGTTAATACAATGGGTATAATAGCGAACTTGTAAACACAATCAATGGGTATAATAGCGAACTTGTAAACACAATCAATGGGTATAATAGCGAACTTGTAAACACAATCAATGGGTATAATAGCGAACTTGTAAACACAATCAATGGGTATAATAGCGAACTTGTAAATACAATGGGTATAATAGCGAACTTGTAAATACAATGGGTATAATAGCGAACTTGTAAATACAATGTGTATAATAGCGAACTTGTAAATACAATGGGTATAATAGCGAACATGTAGATACAATGAGTATAATAGAAGTCGACCAGTTGGGGGAGTTCAGTGAGAGAAGGGTTAACCTTTATCCTGCTGTATCTCACGCAATTGATTTTAACGTCTCTGAATTCTCGTAATTTCCTTGAATATTTCCGTAGTGACATTTTACTGGAATCTAGCGATAACTAATTAATACGTAGAGAAACTGACTGTAGTTTAGTTAACTATAAAATAGATAGCGTGTTGGTGGATACTGATACCAAATGTTGCTGCTAGTCCTATGCTTCACATATCATATCATAAAAAGAAATACATCATCTTATCCCGTCGGTATTCATTAATAGTATGGCCGTTTGAAGTCGTAATATATCGGTATTATACGCCGACTAATCAGTTTGACCGACAAGTCCTCGAACAAAACCGATCTTCAACGAAATCATACGGACATGGCCGAAGCCATAATGTGTGTTCTCATATTAACACGAATTACGAACCGTTTTAAACACACATTTAATTTGCAATTGAAAACAACATAGATCAAGATCGGCGAGCTGGTATAAACTACAAGATAAATATTTGACCTGTCACAGTTCATTTATTTCAATTGTTTTACCCTTTCCCACATGTAGACACCTTCTGAGGCATCTGAAGTTGACAACTTTTAAAGAAAACATTGTTGCAAAAGAAGAAATTGCTCATACAGAGCAATGTCTCCATTTGCCACACTGATTTCAATTCTATTCATTAATCATACTATATTGGACTTGATCATTTCAAAGTCGTCTGCTGCAGATGTAATGTAAGCGGGAAAGGTTTAAGCATTTCCCACATACAACAAACGAATTAAAAAAAGTATAATCATTAAATAAAAAAAGTAAAAAACATTGTGGCAAAAGGAAAAATTTCTGTTCCAAAAGAAAACCAACATAATGAACTCTGCGGAATGTATCGGCTAATCCGGGCCGACACAATACATCTCAGGGGGATAGAAGTAAAGAGTAATGATTCCTGAAGCAGAAAACCCACGGGAGGCGAAAAGCGTCTGTCCGGGTTAGCCTGCGCGGCATGCTTAGGCTGACTCGGGGTCGATACTGTACGAGTAATCCACAATGTTGGGTTTCTCGTGGAACGGCTCATTTAAAAATGCCGTCTGTTGCCGTTCATCAAATTGTATATGGGGATAAGGGTTTACGTTATCTTAAGAGGTTTCTGACTCTTGAATAAACTAGTTTTTGCTTTTGCGGAATAACGTTCGTGTCTGTAATAAAGTTATTTCAATTCGACAAATTAAATTCCATGGGATGATTTTGCAGGCCTGGATCTGATATAAATTTTCGAAACCATGATTTGGTACTGGATCAACGTATTTTATCCTTCCCCTGATACGGATATTATTTGCTGCTCTTTTTTTGTTAACCCTTTCCCAACTGCAGACGCATTTTGTCGCATTTGCAGTAGACGACTTTGATGTGACAAAAGGAGAAATTGCTCAAAACGAGCAATTTCTTCTTTTGCCACCATGATTTCAATATTTTTGTTCAGTAATTCTACCTACACTTATAGAGATTTTCCCATGTTTTTAAGTAGAAACTTTCAAAGTCGTTCTATTATGAGTAATTTCTCAGTTTTCATCAATGTTTTAAAAAGATGTGTATTACTAGTAAATAGCGTCAAGTGTTGAAGACATCTTAATCAGGTAAATGATTAAACGCCATTGATCCAGAGCAAATTTGGACTACTGTAAAGTTTGATAACGGAATCGTTAGGGGTAACTTCTCTAATTCTCGCAATATAACTAACCCCTTTCCCACATACAGCAAATATATATTGCGAGAATTAGAGAAGTTACCCCTAACGATTCAAATTTGACGCTATTTAATATACATCTTTTTAAAACATTGATGAAAACTGAGAAATTACTCATAATAGAACGGAACATTGGACAGAATATTTCTTTTGACTTGTACATAGTACATCGTCATACAGTCACATTCAAAATAGAAAACATACAGTTTAATGAGCATTCAAACCGTGCTGTACGAAAACCACCCTTAGACTGTCTTTAACCTAGTGTAGACCACGATCAATATGCACATTAAAACAATGTAATCTAAATCAACACTGTATGTAAGACGTTTCTGGTATGCCTCCTTGACGTGTAAGCGAATAGAGCGGATCGTACCCAGACTGCTCTGATACGCAGGATGATCTTATCTACACTGATCGTAAATGCCTGGATGTAGCTTTTCCTAGAGAGCCGTCAATATTATTGTATTTACCCACAGTGTGTGTAATATGTTTCCAAGTTTCTGTCGTCTTAAGTAAAATGTGTTGCAATATGTTCGTGTTTGCAAGAAGCGTTGAGAATACGCTGTATCAAAATCGTTGTTTATTCTTTATGCCGGATTCACCGGGGGAGTTGGAAGCAGAGATATATCTCGCCGCAGAAAAAGGGCATGAAACAAGTTTTCAGAAAACATTTCTGATACACTTTGTGAATGCCAATTAAGTGTGTATGTTTACCTTTTACCTTAAATTGACTGCTTCGAAACAGTCAAGTAAAAACATAAGTTGAAGTAATGTATTCTTAAGACAAATAAGACAAAATACATATGTCATTGGGCTAAATAAAGAAACATAATGGAAAGAGGTTACCTTGTTTTGCTTGACATTATGACTATGCTGGATATGGAAGCCTTGACTAAAACATAGATTATAAAGAACTAATTTTTCTGATTCAGCAATTCTCTAAGCAACCTAAGACAATAATGAAGATGAAGGTAACACTCAAACATTACGTATATTCTTTGTGTTGAACAGCTGTAACAATTATAATTTATAGACGGTCATTGATACAGTCAAACATGTGCTAAAGGCCACCTTTGTTTAGCAATTCCCTGTCTATAGCAACAACACTTTTAATTTTTCAATTACTCATGTTCTATATAAATGATCCTGTAATTGAAGACCACCTTGTGACCAAAGACCAGATTGTTCTCTTCCGATGGGTGGTCTTTAAACACAGCTTGGACTGTACATACAATGTGGACAGTTTAAATAACACACAGACGTTACGCACGATATTGGTACCTATTTCGGTAACGTCATAAATGGCGTTAAAACGCCGCTATTTGACGTTATTAGCATTCAAACGCCGCTATTTGACGTTATTACAGAGAAGGCGTCATATAAGGTCATTTTATCAGTCTTTATGTCACATTTGTCTTAAATTAATGAAATTGTTACCCAAGGCTAATATCAAGATCATGTCAATAAACCATAAACCTTAAATTAGCTGTAAATAAACAACAAAAACTCACCAAATAGTATACGTTATATGTTCAATTAGAGAAAGCTATATAAACCCTGATACAATTTATCTAAAATATGTTGACTCGGACACACATTTGAGAATGGCTTGATGGGTATCCTCACTTAAGCTCACGATATCGTCTGTAATTTCAAAACTGGTACACATATATAACACGGACTGAGATGGCACCAAAGCGGGTTTTCTCTTGACGAGACGAAAACACAGAGGATTGTCCTGTTGTTGGAAATAACTTCCTCTAATGACGCTGGTACCACTGGTGTATCGAGCTCCCCACTTGTCCGTCTCGTCCTTGTCTAACACTGCACTGCTCGTTTTTGCCTTAACCAAGAAGTAATCATTTTCGGGGTCATCACACAAAACTGCGAAAATCGTATTTTTTGTTATATAATCTGAAGTAACCATTACATCATTGTCATCAACAGATTCTCTGCAATCTCCCCCCTCCCTTTCAGTAGTCAACCCACTAAACTTGCCAAGAGCGGTACTGTTGCTGCACAATAATTGATTACCGTCTAGACAGTCTTCACATTCGTAGCATGACAATGAGCGCACGTGCCCAGATCCAGTGTCATCTGCGATTAGTTGATGGATAGACCTTATCCCGGGTATTGGGGTAAACAACCTTTCAATATCTCTTGGAATGGTTTCTGCGTATCTAAATATTCTTCGTTTACAGCCGTGAGATTTTGGACTCCTCAAGGTTTTATCGGCGAAACTGAAAAGATCGGCCGCATTTTGGATCAAACATCTCCCACGAAGAACGGCAAGATCTGCTTGGTTTTTTAGAAAACCACCCGCGGCATCCTGGGGTCCTTTCGCATGACTCGTTTCAAAAAAATTCCTTGTGAGTTTCTTGTATCCGAATTCCTGTACGGAATTCACTACATCACCAAAACAATGCCGACTTTTGTACTGGCACGCACATCCGTCGCAAAACTCGTGCATACTATCTACACGACAAGAAATGGAATGGAGATATTCAGATATTATTTTCTGACAGTGATGAGTAAAATGTTGATCATGCTTTTCATCGGGCGAAATGACGTAAAAGTGTTCGGTAATAATATAAGGCTCTTCCTGTGTGCTGTCGACACCATCTACTTCAAGGACAGCATGTCTGTAAATAAGGGAAACATGAATGGATACCTCAACTTTCTGAAAATAGTTCGATTGCAACTCAACCTTCTCTCCGCATTTATAATTTTCCGAAAAATCATGTACTGTCACGCAGTGATTTATTGGTAAGTTATCTACTAATGATTTAATTTGTTTATTCTGCCATTTTGCGCGAAAATTATGACCAGGAAACGTTTCTAGTAGTTTGCGGAGGTACTCGAACATATGACCTGGTTTTGTTGATTGTTTCAACAACTGGAGTTTTTTTACCATTCCACGTTTTGTTTGTATGGTCTGGTATTTAAAACACTCCCATGTAACAAACGTTGCATCGTCGTCAGTCCTCAATTCTTCGTCGGAAACTTCAAACATTTTTACTCCGCACGCACTACATTCGCGATCGTGACATTCTTTGTTATGGAATCCGTCCGAGGAAGGGGAGCATAATGTTTCATTACAAATGTCATAAATACTTTCAAACACGGGTAGGCGTGATATGGATGAATTGTGATTTTTCCTGTATTCCATACGGGGCTTGAAAACATATTTCATTTCAAGATGATAACGACAACAGCATGTAACACGATCTTTTGGTCTAGCAGATCTTACAAAATATGGTTTGCATTTCTCGAATGTCCGCTGTGACATTTTAGTATCCGGGTTTTTAATTTTGAACTCATTATATACTTCTGTTTGAGTTTTTTCAAGTATATATATAGCGTGTGACGAGTATTTCTTGACCCCAATTCTCACCCGTTTTACATCTTTTTTGTTTCCCGTTGGATGAGCATTTTCTGGTAAACACCAGAAGTTATACGCCAAATTTCTAGTATCATCACTGAGCGCATCGGAACGAGTTTTACGTTTCGTGTATTCAAAACATGATTGTTGTGTAAGTAGAACATTTGTTCGAATCGCGAAGCCTTTCGATAATCGTTTGACAGGCAATCCCAATTTCTTTGCTAAAGTGTTTTTTGACCTAGATTTTTTGACCGATTCGCCACAAACGGATACACTTAAAAAAATAAGAGCAGCACGCGCGTCATCTGATCTCCTAAGCTTTGTGTCCGAGAGGCTTGAATTGATATCTTTAAGAACAGCAAGTCCAAGGGTACTTTCGCGATCATCTGTAGGCGATTTTACTACGTTTCCTTTTTGTAACGCTTGTACAGCAGGCGACTTTGAATTTTGCAAATACGCTTTAATTGTTGATGCTCTGCGTGAAGGTGACATTGGTAAACTGTCCTTCAACTTCTTTAAGGCTCTACATTTTTCATTTTATTTTGAAAAGCTGCATCGGTCACAACACAGGTTTCAGGAGAATCTCTAATATTGCGCATACTTTCACGTTTTTTTACTCTCCATCGCTGTTGCTTTTCGTTGTTCTTTATCATTCTCTTGCGTTGCTCCTCTAGAAATTGCTTCTTTCCAAAACGTTCCCGTCTCTTTCTCTCTGTTGCAATTTGTCGTAAAGCTTCGTCTGATGTATGTGATTCTGAAACATAAATGCATATATACAATTGCAATGTAGCTATAATGTCGGGGCTCAATTTGAATTAGTTAAAATTAAATTACAAAATCGAAATAACGAGATAAAAATCATGTATATAGTATATGTATATATATTGTTATTATTGCGTTATCTGTAATAATCATTGCATTATGAATGTTTTATTTGTTTGTTTATTGGGATTTTGCGTCCCTTTTACTCATGTATAGGTCATCGAAACGGTGTCTGCGTGTGACAGTGCGCACTTCTGGCGACTTTAAAGTACTGTTTCACTGACAGTTCACACCACAGACACATTGACATGATACCTCATTCGGTTTCATTTTCCTGACATCGAGCAAACCAGTCCTCTTCCTGCCCAGTGATGCTTAGCGCTTAGCAGGAAGCGAGAAGATTGCCTAATTTTAACGTCTTAGGTTTTGACGCGACTGAGATTCGAACCCACACCTTGGATTCTAGCACCAGTCTACCAACATGAAGCGAACACCCTAACCACTTGGCCATCGCGCCGATCTGAATATTGTTTATGATCCACTAGGAAATGCTATACCCGTAAATGTCCTTTCTATCTATTCTTCAACTATCTCATAAGAAGGACTTTTTTTTTATAGATCTCGTTATTACAACTTTTTATCTCTAATTACGACTTTTCTTTATCTCGTTATAACAACTTTTTATCCGTTTTATTACGACTTTTTTATCTCGTTATTGCGACTTTTTTTTATTTTACACAAATTTCGTAATAATGCATTTATGCACGTATCATCACGTTAAACCCCAATAAAACTATACCTCTGTACAAAATGTTTGATCAAAAGAAACACTTCAAAGAGAAACAATAAGTTATTTCCTTGCAGCGCATTAAAATCAGATGAACAAACCAACCGCGGCACGGATTTAAGATATTATCATGTCTACTATTAATAAGACAGTTACAACTTTTCCGAAAGGTGACTGTTCTTACCTGTTTGGCCGAGCCCCGGTAGCTTAGTCGGTAGCGACGCGGGCTGTCAATCCAGGGGTTGTGAGTTCGAATCCCGGCTGGGCCAACTTTCTTTCCGACGATTGACAAAAAGTCAATGCGACATGCGTCATTCGTCTTCCACCAATGGGCTAAGTCTATGTGGAAAAGGAGCCAGTTGCTTGGGAAGACTGATGTGTGGAGTACTGGTGTGAGAAAACCAGGAAATGCATGAGTAGGTGAACTGGCCGCCGTGAAATAACTGAGAAATTGTTAAAAACGGCGTTAAACCCCAATCAATAAATCTTACCTGTTTGAATTTCATTGTTTTTTCTTCTTTCACGCCATTCTCGCTTTTGTTGCTTTCTTTTTTCTTTACTTTTTTCTTTGTTAATCCGTATTCTTTCCGCAGCAGATAGCACAGCTGTTTATTTAAAACAAACATCAATCACTTAGAATTTCAAAAATAACAAGCACAGATGAAGATTTTATTTAGTGAAGGTCAATGTGGGGCTTACTGTTCGACGATTTTCGATAAAATATTTCAACAACAAAATAGACAAAACAAAGTAATTTTCACTAAGTTGGTTTATTAAAAGGTAACAAAATGAAATTTTGGATATTTGCGAAATCACCGTATCTTAATTTAGAGGGCACGTGTGCCGGGTGCGATACACTTAGTCTGCGTCTATAAAAGTAAAATGTGCCAGGATTCGTAATTTAAGTATAATTATATAAACTCGGTCAAAAAGCGGCATTTGACAAATTTAATCGAAACAAATAAATATATATAGGTTCTAATAATGTATGATTTCTGACATGTGTATAACAACAGCATAGGGGGGAAACGATTGTATAATAACGTTGAACATGATAGTTGCAGTTGTTTGACCATCCATTTCTTGTGAATTCTTGCATGCAAAGATTTTGGGAAATATTTTCTTCATAAGCGTTTTGCTGTTGTTTAACTATTGTGTAAATTATAAACGCCCGCGTTTGAATATATTTTACGCAACGTTACAAACAATGGGCAATTAATTTTGTTAACGTCATTTGCGCGTTTATAAATGCGACGTTAACATTTAGCGGAATTCGATATAGATTGTAGACATTCGGAAAAGTGTACTGATCATTTATGTTTTACCGTACACATATGGAACAGGTGTCATTTTCAACTTTAAAACATGCACATTTGTTTTATGCATACTTTTTACCCACCATAATATTGTTTTCAAAATGATAGACGAATAGACTATAGGCAAAAGTCGTATTTTTCGATAAAGTTCTAGTAAAAGGGGAAAAACTAGAAAATAGTAGACATTCAAAAAGTAAGATAATTTGACCAACCAGTGGCCAATCAGAAAAATACTTCCTGTTCCGAAATTAGCATTAGATGCACTTTTCAATTTTTTTTGTTATTTTTCTTCATATATAAAAATAAAAGGAAATTACTCAGATGCAATTGACAGCAATTTGCTTAAAATTAAGCGCAATTCTGTTGTTACGCTCGCTTGTGACACCACACTTAAAGCATTCAAGTATATCAATTCTCGAGACCATTGCGTATTAGAAACTTGCATGGAGCTAAAAAACTTTTTCAACATTCAAATATATTGATTTTGATTTCTTAAAATATTTTCTGTCTTAAAAAATAAAAATTAATACATTTAGATCCGAATCAACGCAATATTAACCAAACAAACACACTAATTTGTGACATGCCATATTTAAAGCATGTTTGTCTCTTTTCGGACTGAATTTTTATTAAATTTTATAACAAATAAGTGTTGTTTGCTTGAAATATTTACTAAAACAAAAATGTTATTTTAATACTAACGAATATTATCTTTGTTTTTATGAATAACAGTTCTTACCTCCGGATCCACTTTGCAATTTCCCCATTTTCCTTTCGGTCTACATGTAAATCGAATCTGGTATCAACGCCTTTACGTGAAAGCGGAGTTGTTTACATCACTGTATCTATGACGTCATCAATATTTAACGTCAGCACATCAATTGGTGAACTTATTCATATTCTTGACCGTTAATTAAAGCGCCTTTATGATTTTTAGCTGCGCGCATCCTTTTTGTCATGTTACCGGTCTACATGCAAAATATGACGTTAGCATCAAGTTCGAAGACGTTTTATCATTTAAATAACATAGTGCAACATTGATTGAGTTTATATTATGAAAATACAGATCATTCTCTTTCCATTGATATATAACACACCATAAAGCATGCAAAATTAAGATTTCTATTACGCGCTTAAATACTTTGCTATGGACAAAACGTAAATAGGTACCAATATCGTGCGTAACGTCACAGTATGTCTGTCTTGTTGTGTCGAGGCACTTCATAGGCAACATTATTTCATTAATTCATCAACGTAAATTATATTTTAGGAAATATATTTAGACTTATTTTCTTATACTTAAACATCAACATTAAATCATACAATATTTGTAAACTGAATTTATCTGAGTTTATTGTGTTGGAAACCCCTGTAGAACCTTAACTTTTAAACCGATTTTTAAAGAATATTTCGTTAATAATAAATTGATTTCAAATGAAATAAAGGTAGGTAATTCTGTAAAAACTATTGAAGGGTTCTTTAAATTATTGGATGTATTATGTCCCTTGTCCGATATTTTTCTCCGTATTTATTTTGTAGACGCCGATGACCATCATTGATGTGCTATTAGAATAGAATTGCAGATATTTACCAAATAACGACCATTGTATGTGTATGTTCATTCAGATACAAAGGTGATCAAAGTGTACATATTGCTGGTGCCTGTTCTTTTTAAATATATACATTGGATTAATGATAGTCGAATATGTACACTATATTAAGTGCTACAAAATCATAGATCAGGATTTGATATAAAATCTTCGAAACGATAAGGCCCAAATTATCGGTGCCATTTTATCAGAATGTTTTCATCGGCAGTATTTAGCAATTATTCTCTTCTGCTATTTTCACTAATATTTTATTTGCATTGTTCTTTATCCAAATAGCTTAGCTGTCATATAAAACGCGACATCTTCAAATTAATCAAAAACGTTATCGATCCATTAAAATGTGATGAAAGACAGTAGCTCTGGGGTCACGCTTCGACCTCGAGACCCAAACATTACGGGGATCTTCTATTTCACGCGGCATGGATATCAAGGTAGCAGACATCTATATCGATTGATAGAAGCTGCTCAAATTAGCTCCGCAATTGTTGTAAACTAAATAAGTTACAACTAAAAATTGATTATATTGCGTCATTTCAAATAATAATTAAACGGTGTGTTGACACAATTAAGTGTCTAAAACTGTCTACGCGATGTATTTATGTGTTGCACTGATAGTAACAACACAACATGGATGACGTTATTGTAATTGTTTTTAGCACTATCGCAGACTTTGGTATGGTAATTTCATTATGTGTCTATTTGACATTTAATCTTTCATCGCTGCAGATAACTGTTGACGCCATTGCTGCGTAAGGCTTTAGAACAATGAACATATAGCTGATGAACATGACCGCTATTAGTGACCTATACGCTTGAAAGAGGAATTCTACTCCGTGATTTTTGCATGTCTGAAGCATTTGGGTCTGTTTGTAAACTTCATAACTGATAAGCGAGTTAGCCCACAATGGTTACTTCATTCCTGTTATCACCAAGTTTTCTAAATAGCTCCAAAAATATCACTTTCTTGTGTAAGCTAGATTGGAATGTTAATCAAGAAAACACAACAAAAGTGCATGTATTACAAGTCTATATAAAGATGTGCATAAACATTCATTTAATCTGATTTAAATAGACACACGTTGTGGATAGGTTCTTTTAAAAAGCTTTGTGACTGATTAGCGAATTGCACATAGTCGGATCAATTTGTTTTCATTGAATCAATATGGCGAGTTACAACTTCGACAGTGTATTGTTTAGAGCGTCCGCTCTAGAAGACTAGTGTTCGAGCTCCTGTATAGTCTCGGTGGTGAAGTGGTAGAGCGTACGCCTCGGGCGTGGGAGGTCGCTGGTTCGTTCCCCGGTCGGGTCATACTAAAGACGTTTATACTGGTAGTAATGGCTGCCCTCTTTGGCGCCCAGGTTTGCGGGGTTAGCATGACGACTGATAGACTAGTGTCAGGATCAATGGGCATGTCGTACTGGTAACTCACATTGGAAACGCCGTGATATAACGGAACATGTATTGTAAGCGGCGAAACACACCAACAATTCCATCAATCAAGCTTCGGTAAAGCCAAAATTAAAATATTATGTCAGTATAAATCTTAGGGAACAACGGCCTTTTAATCTAACATTCTGTTGACAGCGGTATAACTGTAGTACAAATAATAACATTAGTACGGGTGAAATATATAATAGTTTGCCACACAATCTAACTAAAATCTAATACTTCGCTTCTTGTTTAATAATGGCTTATGCTAATGCATATTTAAGGTTTGTTATTACAATGAATTAAGGAATCCGCTGTGGTCGAGTGGTTAGCGTCGGGGATTTCGAAACCGGGTGTCCCGGGTTCGATCCCCAGTCGCGGCACTACGGCCCTTGGGCAAGGCACATTTTCTAGCCTATATAGTACTGGTTTGTTTACCCAGGGATCATGAATAAGTGAACTGTCGCCGTGATATGCGTTGAAAGCGGCGTAAAACCCCAATAAATAAATAATAAATACAATGAATTAAACGACGCTGGACCTTTGTAAATTTGCGATGGGTGTGAATTCCGACAAACATGGGCCTCATCCGTGTTCCGTTGCAAATTTAGTACAAAGAGGGACGAGTCAATTTCTAATCCAGGGGTTGTTACCGAATTCAAATATTTCTATATTAATTACCAGTACTGCCAGTTAGCTAGTAAGCTCATCCTGACACCGGTCGTAATGCTACCGTTGAGCGCAAGCACAATAACCACTACTACTACATGTAACATTCTTAAATACTTGGTATGACCCGACCGAGGATTGGACATTGGTATTCCGTTTTCGAGGCCGGCGCTCTTACCACTACCCCCAAACGAGGCGGTAGAAACCGCGATAGACACATTGGTAACGACGAGATCTCGCAATCTCTGACTCGAGAGTTCGAAATTGCTATCGACCATTTATTCTTTCAGAAGAAGTGAAAACAGACAACAATGCTTGCTAACATTGCTCTTCCAACACTAGTTTAATGAGCTTGTCCATTTGATCACGTTTACGTTGAGCAGTGTACATGTAGATCAATAGCATCCTGTACATATAAACATGCTTTATTAGGATATATCTACTGTTCAAATATCAGTAACATAAGCTTGTAAGACGTTTCTCTCAATTCGTGTAGATTCTGATAAGACTGAACAGACGGACAGGATTATCTTAACCCACACTGTTCAGAAGTGCCAACGTGTACATTTTCCAGTGGAAGAGCTAGACTAGATTATGTAGTCAATGTGTAGAATTAACCAGTTACCTGTGAATAATGCTGCTAGGGGCCAGTGTCTATTCATTCAAACTCTGTATTAGTTGAAACTTATCTTGTTTACATTGATTGAGAACAAAACCTGTCAGATTATGTAAACTACGCTAGGTTGAAAAAATCTCAAAGGCAGAATCCGTTCATCACGGGATTCGAGCCCAGGACCTTTGGTACCCTTGATTGAGTACAGTTAAAAGAAAAACTAAGAAACACTCCAATAAATCATTACAGTGAGAATTATATAGTTATTAGCATAAAGTTGTCTGGCGCTTATGTGTCTGAATGTTGTCACCGAAACGGAGAAAAGTCCTCAAAAATTGACCTCAATTAAAAGCTTTAGATTGTGAATAGCTCACTGAAAACAGTTAACGATTGAATAATAATAATACTAGTAAAAGCAATTTTGAATTGAAATATTAAAACATATATCAGAATACACCTAATAGTGTTTAATATAAACACAATCTTTTCACAAACATAACATTTGTGTTGATAGATTCAGATTCATAGTAACGTTGTCACAATTATTGTGTCTGTGTAATTCAGGAATCAATACTCTATCTATCCCCCCTTAGACGGAATGTGTCGGCCGGATCAGTCTGCGCGGACAGCGCAGGCTGATCTGGTCGATACATTACGCAGATGTGTATCGCCGGATTTCCTCTTGGAAAATGTTATTACAAACCTAACAATATCAATGACATAGACACTCAATGTGCATAGTACAAAACATCAATTATTAATAAAGAATTATATGTATAATTTTAAAATATGATATATGCTAAATTTCTTTTCACTAAAGCCATGTTTGCACCTTGTGATAACTGTTAGCTGAGTGTACTTATTGAAATTAGCCACAAGTCAATTTGGCGTTTGAGTCTGTATCATTCAAGAATTCAAGATGAGTCAATTTCAACAGATAATAATAATGACGTGACATGTTTTGTCAACTGTATTGCCGTAACTGCATAATAATTTGACTGTTACCAAAATCATAGTTTAATTGAAAAATGTACTAGAAAATTTCTTAAAGGCCCAAGACTCGCAGGTCAAATTTGACATTTAACCTGGTATTTGATCTATAACTGTATATGTAAATATTTACTCCGTTTACACAATAATGCAATTTCACTTATAGCAGTGTAAGAATAGCACAACAATCCCATACATCTCAGAGTAATAAGGCCACACTAATAGTTGGTTGTCTTATCTAAATTCCGTTTCAGCAACTCATTAACTTTAATATAAAGGACTCGTACACGCGCATGTTTTTTTGTTTGCAAAGTATCGTTACTAAAAAATAGCCTAGTGTTATATTTTATAACGAGCACAGTTGAAATTACTATTATTGTAAGAAAAGAATGTATGAACTTTGTATATCAAAGATGCTATATTTAGAACATTACATGTTCGTCCATTGTTCCAAACAATTTGACGAAAATAAGGCTTGAAATATCAACCATATGAAGCACCCCTGGCTTGTAAAGATGCCATTGCCGATGCCTTTCTGAAGTAAATACATATTAAGTAAAAGATTTAAAGTTATTTTGTATTTTGCTAATTTTATCTTTAACGGCATCCGTAAGTTCAGGACGTTCAACCTTCTCTTTCATATGATGTAGAACTTCGTCAATGGTTGCATTCGCCAGTCTCTGTCTAGTAAGAATCGTCGCTCGCACCGCATGGTCCTTGTTCATCATGACGGTCTGTTCCATGTACAAATTGTTCTCGTCCCAATACAGCAACTAAATGAAAAAAGAGTGAAATCATATATAACAAAACTCTACCTCGATCTAGACTTCAATGATATTGATACTAGTTATCCCTCACAGCTTACATTAAAGACATTTGACTCGCGATATTTCGATTCATTTAATGGAATGGATCTGTCTTGTTAAAACAGCGTAACAGTAGTTCTGATCACCCAGTGTAGCAAATATGTCTGCCTCCGCAGTGTTTTTTTTTAATATAATATTATCACTGACTTGTATTCCATAACAGAAACATAAGTGTTCAAGAAGAACGAAGCTGAAAATAAATACATTAACCATTTCCCACATACAACAATTCTGCAGCTGACGATTTTGAAAACATAGTGACAAAAACGTGACAAATCTCCATAAAAGATAGCTTAATTGTCAAATAAAGTGGAAAACATTGTGCCCAAAGCAGAAATTCTCATCATGTCGTCTGCTACATATGCGTCAAAATGCGTATGCAGGTGTGAAAGGAGAAACTAAGCATAACTCAAGGGGTCCCCGAACACGTCGATAACTGTAAAAAATGTATGGTTCCTTTTCGACTTCGAAAGCATTGCATTCGTTAAGACTATCAACATTCAGATACAAGCGTTGATTCGTTAAATGATTGATAAAAACAAGTAGAAATACTAACATGTGGAAATCCATTGTGCGGAGGTGATTGTAGGCGTGATTTCAGAAGTGAATTTGAAGGCAGGCTTACGCGTCCAAAATTGTGTGAAAACGACATGATAACGAGCCTTCTGTCTGCATCAACAGAATGCCTATTGTTTTGAGAATAGTGTAGTTCTTCAAATTTAGACAGGTCCATTGAGTGTTGGATTGGTGATGATTTTGTTGTGATTTTTGTCTTAATGTTTACATCCTCTTCCAGACATCATTGTTAGCTAATTATTTCTATAATATTCACAAAAACTGTGAATTCTAGTCAGTTTCTAATAAATCTGATTCTCCTTTATACAGGAAATAGAACCAGACTTTAAATGATAAGGTGAATTGAGAATTAAAGTTGTGGTGTCTCTGGGTAACAGAAAATCAACCGTCAAATGTGTATTACAACCATACTTGCACTTTCCTGGTAAACGTATACATGTAAATCAATTATAACGCTCTTACTACCCTCGAAACTAACCTTTGCTTTAACTTTGAACGTTTCGAATAATCTGATTGGTTGAACATATGTAACGTGATATTCTTCGTTTTTCAGAGTACATTCACATGCCTTCAAAGCGTCAAACAGGAAGTTTTCGATACGAAACTCGAGTTGACCGGCCGAACATTCACGTAGTACTCGACCTACAGTCATGTTCCAATGTACATCTAGATCTGTTGTGAGGCATATTACTGAAAGTAGAAGAATAGAAGTAAATGCCGAACATTTTTATTTAAACGTTTATGATTAACTATTTGAGTTTAACGCCGTTTTAAACGGTATTTTAGCTATATCATGGCGTTAGTACAATACTCGATACCCTCTGAGTGGCTAAAAACTACAAGTTAAGGGCAATGTTACTTGCCCGTGGGGACTCCTTCGTGACTGTCTCGAGCAGGGATCGAACCCGGAACACCCGGACACAACTCCCCGACGCTAATCACAGGGACACGGCGGATTCCTCAAAGATGTGTTTCTACTCTTATAGTAATTATACTAAGATCAGTTTTCCTGGTGCACCGCTAATACTGTTATAAACGTGTGTAGGTATTAATATATTACTGCTGTTCACGTGCAAAATGGCGGAAATGCTTATGCATATGAGCCGTTCCGCGAGAAAACCAACATTGTGGCCTCTGCGTAAAGTATTGAACCGGATCAGCCTTAGCATGCCGCGCAGGCTAGCCCGAACAGACACTTTTGGCCTCCTGTCGGTGTTCTGTTTCAGGACTAGTTACTCTCTACCTTTATCCCACTGAGACGGAATGTGTCGGTCCGGATTAGCCTGCGCGGACTGCGCAGGCTGATCTGGGTCGATACATTACGCAGATTCAATAATGTTGGTTTTCTCGTAGAACGGCTCATATACAGACGGTCGATTGACGTCTGTGCTTTAGATCAACTACCTAATGTAACTAACTGATTGTCGTCTGTGCTTTAGATCAACTACCTAATGTAACTAACTGATTGTCGTCTGTGCTTTAGATCAACTACCTAATGTAACTAACTGATTGTCGTGTGTGCTTTAGATCAACTACCTAATGTAACTAACTGATTGTCGTGTGTGCTTTAGATCAACTACCTAATGTAACTAACTGATTGTCGTGTGTGCTTTAGATCAACTACCTAATGTAACTAACTGATTGTCGTGTGTGCTTTAGATCAACTACCTAATGAAACTAACTGATTGTCGTCTGTGCTTTGGATCAACTACCTAATGTAACTAACTGATTGTCGTGTGTGCTTTAGATCAACTACCTAATGTAACTAACTGATTGTCGTGTGTGCTTTAGATCAACTACCTAATGTAACTAACTGATTGTCGTCTGTGCTTTGGATCAACTACCTAATGTAACTAACTGATTGTCGTCTGTGCTTTAGATCAACTACCTAATGTAACTAACTGATTGTCGTCTGTGCTTTGGATCAACTACCTAATGTAACTAACTGATTGTCGTCTGTGCTTTAGATCAACTACCTAATGAAACTAACTGATTGTCGTTTGTGCTTTGGATCAACTACCTAATGTAACTAACTGATTGTCGTGTGTGCTTTAGATCAACTACCTAATGTAACTAACTGATTGTCGTGTGTGCTTTAGATCAACTACCTAATGTAACTAACTGATTGTCGTCTGTGCTTTGGATCAACTACCTAATGTAACTAACTGATTGTCGTCTGTGCTTTAGATCAACTACCTAATGTAACTAACTGATTGTCGTCTGTGCTTTAGATCAACTACCTAATGTAACTAACTGATTGTCGTCTGTGCTTTAGATCAACTACCTAATGTAACTAACTGATTGTCGTCTGTGCTTTAGATCAACTACCTAATGTAACTAACTGATTGTCGTCTGTGCTTTAGATCAACTACCTAATGTAACTAACTGATTGTCGTCTGTGCTTTAGATCAACTACCTAATGTAACTAACTGATTGTCGTGTGTGCTTTAGATCAACTACCTAACGAAACTAACTGATTGTCGTGTGTGCTTTAGATCTACTACCTAATGTAACTAACTGATTGTCGTGTGTGCTTTAGATCAACTACCTAATGTAACTAACTGATTGTCGTGTGTAGTTTAGATCAACTACCTAATGTAACTAACTGATTGTCGTGTGTGCTTTAGATCAACTACCTAATGAAACTAACTGATTGTCGTCTGTGCTTTGGATCAACTACCTAATGTAACTAACTGATTGTCGTGTGTGCTTTAGATCAACTACCTAATGTAACTAACTGATTGTCGTCTGTGCTTTGGATCAACTACCTAATGTAACTAACTGATTGTCGTCTGTGCTTTAGATCAACTACCTAATGTAACTAACTGATTGTCGTCTGTGCTTTGGATCAACTACCTAATGTAACTAACTGATTGTCGTCTGTGCTTTAGATCAACTACCTAATGAAACTAACTGATTGTCGTCTGTGCTTTGGATCAACTACCTAATGTAACTAACTGATTGTCGTGTGTGCTTTGGATCAACTACCTAATGTAACTAACTGATTGTCGTGTGTGCTTTAGATCAACTACCTAATGTAACTAACTGATTGTCGTGTGTGCTTTAGATCAACTACCTAATGTAACTAACTGATTGTCGTCTGTGCTTTAGATCAACTACCTAATGTAACTAACTGATTGTCGTCTGTGCTTTGGATCAACTACCTAATGTAACTAACTGATTGTCGTCTGTGCTTTAGATCAACTACCTAATGTAACTAACTGATTGTCGTCTGTGCTTTAGATCAACTACCTAATGTAACTAACTGATTGTCGTCTGTGCTTTAGATCAACTACCTAATGTAACTAACTGATTGTCGTCTGTGCTTTAGATCAACTACCTAATGTAACTAACTGATTGTCGTCTGTGCTTTAGATCAACTACCTAATGTAACTAACTGATTGTCGTCTGTGCTTTAGATCAACTACCTAATGATACTAACTGATTGTCGTCTGTGCTTTAGATCAACTACCTAATGTAACTAACTGATTGTCGTCTGTGCTTTAGATCAACTACCTAATGTAACTAACTGATTGTCGTGTGTGCTTTAGATCAACTACCTAATGAAACTAACTGATTGTCGTGTGTGCTTTAGATCAACTACCTAATGTAACTAACTGATTGTCGTGTGTGCTTTAGATCAACTACCTAATGTAACTAACTGATTGTCGTGTGTGCTTTAGATCAACTACCTAATGTAACTAACTGATTGTCGTGTGTGCTTTAGATCAACTACCTAATGAAACTAACTGATTGTCGTCTGTGCTTTGAATCAACTACCTAATGTAACTAACTGATTGTCGTGTGTGCTTTAGATCAACTACCTAATGTAACTAACTGATTGTCGTCTGTGCTTTGGATCAACTACCTAATGTAACTAACTGATTGTCGTCTGTGCTTTAGATCAACTACCTAATGTAACTAACTGATTGTCGTCTGTGCTTTAGATCAACTACCTAATGTAACTAACTGATTGTCGTCTGTGCTTTAGATCAACTACCTAATGTAACTAACTGATTTGACTAGAACACTATTGTTACAGTAGTGTCATGAAATTGTTTGGAAAACACACAACTAGTGAAATTAAATGATTGCAATGGGAGTGAGTTTCAAAATAAGTTTTGAAGTGGTTTCGAATAATCCCTCGATTAAATGAGTTGCAATGATCTGTATTTATTTACTTATTATATACTTTTGATATTATTTTGTTAAATATTATTAAACCTTTCCCCAAAACAGACGCACCGGATTACTTTTGCAATGCTTTAATTAACTCCATTTTTATAATTGACCGCAATGGTGGTTTTGTGGTGCGGGAGGTCGTGTATTCGATCCCCGGCCGGGCCGAATCAAATACTTAAAAAAAAGGGAATCAATGTTTGCCCTCCCTGGCGTTCAGGGTTGCGGGTTTAGCATTACGACTTATTGGCTGGTGTCAGAATATACGGACCAGTTCAACTGGTCGCTTATCAAGAAAACGCCGTGTTGTGATTGAAACATTGTTGAAAGCGTCTTTAAACACCAATCAATTAATCAATCAATCAACTTTTTAATATATAAATATAGCATCGTATGCTCCAGATGTGTTGTATGTTAAAACGGTTTAGAATAGACATATACATCATGTAAACGAACTATTAAAGATTAATAATTAAATACATTTAAACGTTGAGGTGTGTGAAGTTAGCAGTCAGTTGGTTACTGGTAGTTGGTTATTCAATCTACTGCCACAGTAAGAATGAACAGCCACCTAGTAGTTGGGTGTCCGCCATATTATCGAATCTATAGCCATGGGCGAATACCCAAACAGCTAGCAATTTGTTATTCAACAAAGAGTCAAAGCGCGAATCTACTGCTATATACGAATAACCACACAGCTATCAATTAATTATTCAACAAAGAGTCAAAGCGCGAATCTACCGCTATATACGAAAAACCACACAGCTACCAATTAGTTATTCAACAAAGAGTCAAAGCGCAAATATACCGCTATATACGAATAACCACACAGCTATCAATTGGGTATTCAACAAAGAGTCAAAGCGCGAATCTACTGCTATATACGAAAGACCACACAGCTATCAATTGGGTATTCAACAAAGAGTCAAAGCGCGAATCTACTGCTATATGAGAATACCCAGACAGCTACCATTTGATAAGTTCGAGATATCGATATGTTCTAGTTATCTATATATTCGATGCATTCATTTCAATTAATATGTTGGAGATATCGATTTGTTCGAGCTATTGCTATGTTCGAGATATCGATATGTTCTAGATATTGATATGTTCGAGTTATCAATGTGTTCAAATAAGATGTATTTGTTAGGTCAATGTATTCGAGACATCGATATATTCGAGATATCGATATATTTGAGATATCTATACATTCGAGATATCGATATATTCGAGATATCGATATATTCGAGATATCGAGATATTCGAGATATCGAGATATTCGAGATATCGATATATTCGAGATACCGATGTGTTCGAGCTATCGGTATGTTTTGATATATCGATATATTCGTGATATCGATATGTTTTACATATCGATATGTTACATATCGATATGTTCTACATATCGATATGTTCTACATATCGATATGTTCGAATTATCTATATGTTCAAGTTAAATGTATTCGTTTTATCAATGTATTCGAGATATCGATGTGTTCGAGTTATTGGTATGTTCGAGATATCGATATATTAGTCATTTGTATGTGTGCTGTGTAGCTGTGTGGGTATTGACATATAGCAGTAGATTCGCGCTTTGACACTTTGCTGAATAACCAATTGCTAGCTGTGTGGGTATATGCATATAGCAGTAGATTCCTGCTTTGACTCTTTGTTGAATACCCAATTGATAGCTTGCTGGGTATTCACATATAGCAGTAGATTCAAGCTTTGACACTTTATTGAATAACCAATTGATAGATGTGTGGATATTCGTATAGATCAGTACATTCGCGCTTTGACTATTTTTTGAAAAACCAATTGATAGCTGTGTTATTATTCGTATATAGCAGTATATTCGCGATTTGACTCTTTGTTGAATAACTAATTGATAGCTGTGTGGTTATTCGTATATAGCAGTAGATTCGCGCTTTGACTCTTTGTTGAATACCCAATTGAAAGCTGGCTGGGTATTCATATATAGCAGTATATTCAAGCTTTGTCTCTTTGTTGAATAACCAATTGCTAGCTGTTTGGGTATTCGCCCATGGCTATAGATTCGATCATATGGCGGACACCCAACTACTAGCTGGCTGTTTATTCGTACTCTGGCAGTATATTGAACACCCAACTACCAATAACCAACTAACTGCTAACTTCACATAACTTAAACTGTGTATAATGTTTTATTAATAAAACACCAATAAAAGATATAACGTTTAAATAGTGCCAATAATTCAATATATGAAAGCATCGCGGACAGACGGTCTAACTGACATGCAGAAAGACAGACGACATACAAGTGATTCCTCGTCGTACTGCCAAGGCGCGACGCAAAGAACTAACCGTTGTAAGAATTGGTCCACAAAAGTTTCTTCGGAATGGATTTTCGTCTTTGTAAACAGAAGAAGTAAACCAAATAATGTCTGATTTTCAATTCAATTCATTGCCAGTTTTGTACCAACTGTCTGAGGCAGTGGTACTAGCTTATAGGTGAACTTTTTGAGCAATACTTCTCATTTGAAGTACGACATCACATTATAGTTTTATGCTTAAATTAAAAACTAATAAGCATCTTAGCATGTTAAATGTCTCAACTGAATAAAACGTGGACTCATTTATCTATCACCATTTATTATGCAAACTAGCTGTTTCTCCCCATCACATAATTAATCGTGTTATCTGAGATAATAGTCATGTCTCACGCCTTGTTTAATATGTTGGTTAAGGTCATTCAAACAAAATTTAATTCGGATGTATTTCACATGGACTATTACAAAAATGTATTTTGTAGGATTTCATAATTTGTTGTTTTTATAATTTTATGTAAAATGTCCTTATCTCCTGACAAGAAGCTCACCTCATCTGGGCTTGGCGGTCGTTTCACTGTGGCGGTTGTTTCGCCCAGATATGGAAAAATGTTTTATAATTCATATATTTTATTATGAATTAAAATTAAAATTTAAGGCATTTTAAATCTTAAAATGCCCAATTTCAACTTCAATTTAATTTCTGGCTTATCATTTTCCCTTACTAGTCCGGTTACCTGTCCCTTGTCAGAATATATGGAAATGTATAAAACAGTATTATATGGAAACAATGGAACATAAATAGATTTTATGCATGCATAAAAGTATTTATGGTATTGGGGACCCGTTTTTATCTGGAGCGGTTACTCCCAACTGAGTGGGGGGTAGACTGGCGGTCCTGGCCACCTGCGAGTCACGTGATGATGCACGATGACATTGCTGCAACGTATTACGTAATATGACGTAATGCGACGGGTGTCGGCCAATCGCTGGTGGGGGTGCCCGGAGCGGCTAGTCAGCTACCTCCTTTCTCGGAGAGCAGACTTCCTTTGTTTTAAACAAAATTACGTTGTGAAGAAGGAATTCTGTTTTTTAACCACCACCTCCCTATTCCACCTCCATATATTACATTATATGTTACTATCTATGTTTTTATTTCATTTATATTTTTATTTTTCATGTCTGGCGGTTGTTTCGCCCAGATATGGAAAAATGTTTTATAATTCATATATTTTATTATGAATTAAAATTAAATATCTTTGCGACTCTCTTTATTCAGAGTGATATGGTGATTTGGGTTTGTAACTTTACAAGTTAAGTCGGTTAGACGGCGCATGAAAGAACGGCCAGGGACAACCACCTGGCAGCAGAAATTCAGAAGACCCAGCATTGACTGTAGCTCCCTTAATTTTATTGTACGTTTGTTCTTGTACAGGGCTAAAAGGGATTGCAACTTTACCAATTTGTCATCTGGCAAGCGAGCCTCCATAGTAATTGAATCAAGTTCTAAACCCATGAAAGTTATAGTATTGCATGGATACACAGTTTTTTCCTGTTTTATAGGTATCCCAATATTGGAACAGAATAGTAAAAATTCTGTTAAATTTTTGTGACATGTATTTTTAGGGCCTAAAATTAGGAAATCGTCCAAAATGTGGACCATATGCTTGATGTTTAAATGTGTTGCAGCTATCCAGTGGATAGCTGTACTGAATTTTTCAAATATTGCACATGAGCTTGATGCACCCATGGGAAGGCATGCATCAAAATAATATTTATTAAGAAACGTGAAACCTAGCAGTTCATGATCAAGTGGGTGTATGGGAATGAGGCGAAAGGCACTATCGATATCTGTTTTGGCCATGAATGTCCCTTGACCACAAAGAACCAACTGAGATACTGCATCATCAAAAGAGGAATAATGGACAGATGAAAAGATTGGATCAATAAAATCATTTACCGACTGGCCTTTTGGGTAGCTAAGATGGTGAATCAGTCGGTACTGTCCTGGTACTTTTTTGGGAACTAAACCTATCGGACTTAATTTCATGTCAGGGAATGGAGAATGATCAAAGGGACCCCGAATACGATCAGTTTGCAATTCAGTCTGAAGTTTTTCTGAGACAGCATGTGGCATTTCAACACAAGATTTCAGGTTGGAACAGGATGAAGGAGATCTAGCGCCCATGTAACCTAGCCTGAAACCAGTCTGAAAACCTTTGATTAAATAATGAGAATCGGGATAACCCATTAAGAAGGGAGTTAATTTATTGATTTTTATTGGTGTAACGATATGTCTATTTAGCAGGTCGGATAGTGGTTCTGCTGGCAATAGGGGAGGGAGAGCTGGTTGCAATATTGGTAATGGATCTGTCCCTGGGCTTGTTGGGACATGCGATTGCAGAGTGTTGGCCCCGGCAGAAACCACATATGTGGGGATGTCTGCACATACTGATGTTGCAGGTCCCTCTTTTATTGAAGGCCCAGCATGTGTTTTCCAGGAATTTCTGGCGCTTATTATTCTGTCCCCCTTTTTGTTGTACCCGAAAGGGCCGTGGTTGCGTAGAGCTTTGCATGGGACTAGCCTGTGTAGAGGCCAACAGCCAGAATTCCATGTGTAACCTATCCCATGGGTGGGGAATAGTCTGACGCAGCATCCTGAACTGAGTGTCATAGAACACGAAAGCTGCGCCAGGCCGACGTTGAGATAGATCACGTATTATCTCCCCGTATTTCATTAGTGTGGACGTCTCAAAGGGAAAACGCACGGCATACACAGAGACAAACCGCAAAAAGGCAGTTGTCCATGATTCAATCGAAGTTATTTTCTTCGTCTTTTGCGACGGAACCAGACTAATATTAGCCTCTGCATCAACCTGTAGTTGAAACTTTGAATTGCCCTGCGGTATCGAATCCGAGGGCAACAACAAAGAAAAATCCACAAATTTGTTTTGAAAGATTTTCTGTTGAATGGAGGCAGATATTTGTGAATTGATAGGCGTTGATACAGGGGTTACATATGTTGGATACCCTATACCTAAGAGGCTGTCTGTATGTGAGGACAACACATTCGGAAATGACATGTTGACATCCTCATCATCCGCTTCATCTTCGGCTGCAGACGTTTGCACTGGCACATTTCTGTCAGATATGTTAATGTTCTGTGATCCATGCATACAAGATTGTGTATGGATGTCTGGCGATGTGACGTTTAAAAGTCGATGACTGCTTGGTCCAGGTAACTCTGGATGAATGTCCATCATGTAATTTGGCTCCTGTAAGGTTTGTGTACCTGTCCCTTTTGTGGCCCGTTTAACAGTGGCCCTTTTCTTGGCCGGTTTAGGCTGTACAGCAGTAGCTGTCCTCTTTTTTGCCGGCATCTAAATGAAATTTTTAACCATGATTTAATATGAGTAACATTTAAATGTATCGGCCAACAGATTATGCATAGATCACTTTGTAAACCACCTAAAGACAAACATTTAGGCAGTAACTCAGTTCAGACAGGCGTTGGTGATTTCCATATGTTGGGAATTACTGAACAAAGCCGTCTTCAAAACCTGGCATAAAGAGGGCAATGTTTCACTAATTCAGGTAATTAAATGCCCGAGCAGGCTAAGAAAGTCTAAAATTTCTTGTTGCTGATGCTGCAAGCTTTGCAATGCTGTTTATAACATTAGAAACCTGCTTGCCAGAGACAGTGCAGGCTTACAGCGGAAATGGTTATAAATAAGTAAATGAAAGGCAGAACCCTGCATAAATGAAAAGCAGAACCCTGCTTAACAAAATATAAAAGGCAGAACCCCGCCATAATGCAGACCCTGCATAAATAAAAAGCAGAACCCTGCTAAAAAATAAGGCAAACCTTGCCTGCTGCTGCAGACCCTGCATGCAGCATAAATGAAAAGCAGACCCTGCTTAACAAAATATAAAAGGCAGAACCCTGCCGTAATGCAGACCCTGCATAAATAAAAAGCAGAAACCTGCTCAAAAAAGGGGCAAACATTGCCTGCTGCAGAACCCTGCTTAGAATTGTAAATAAAGGATTAACATAGCCGTACAATTGCACCTTTTTTTAAAAAGTTAAAAGCAGAACCCTGCTTAAATCAAAGCGCTGAAGGCACTGCATTTGTTTGGGTACATAAAACTGTTCAACGGCCAGGGAAGAAGACAGTGCAATTTAAGAATACAACATTACAAATTTCTACGTAGTTACAAGGGAATCTATGTTTTTGCACTTCCTGTAATGATTTAAAGGTCCCCTTTGAATAAGGAAGTGTATTTATTTAGTCTAAATTTCTGTTGTTTTTAGAACTGTAGGGGTGATTACTGGGTATCCCCTATTGATTGAGATATATTTTCTTTCCGCCTATATTTGATTTAGTTGACTTGTAGAATGTGTAAAACTGTAAAAGAATATCCCAGCGTGGTCGAAAGTCCCAGTCGTTAATTAATTAAGCAATGATTAAATATTTAAGGATGCGATCTTAGGCACCCCAAACAAATAACATTGGCGAAAAGGGAGCAACATTTATAAATTGCACTGTATTCAACCAGTTAAAAATGCACAAAAAGAAGATAACTACTATTTATATTTTGTCTGTCATCTGACAGTCAAGCAGGTAAGTCTCCAGGGCAAGAAATGTGGATGCTTGTAGAGCCTTCGACGGAAACAAACCTTTTTCATACCAGAGAACTCCCAGGAACGCTACAGAATTGTTGTTGTTTGGCGTTGTTTACCCTCGCGCTCGGCATTAATGCCATTTGGCGAGCATGCTACAGAATCTGTGTACTTTTTTTATTTATAAAATCTTTATAGAACCTTACACGGGTTTTGATTAAAAATTTATTAAAATTTAAATACGGCATGGAACTTATCTTTGTATTGCATTTTTATACATTTATAACATTATTGTATAAGTGTTTATTTTTTGTATCGCATGATCTATAATAACTTAAATACAGAAAACCTATGTTATTTATTTCAATAAAGGGAGGTAATTCTACAAAAACATAAGAAATCACTATTTCGAGCGACTTACTCCGTCAAGTTTTCGCAGTTTACATTTTACTTCCGATTACTTCCCTTTATACATGAAACTGAAGAGAAAGCTTTAAGACTTTCAATAGACATATATTTGAGATACGTTTTCAAAATATTTCTTATTTTTGTTTATTTCACTTGTTTATGTGTCCGAAGATTTGCTCTATATTCTATAGCGTCAGCATTTTCCCACTATATTGCATTTGTCCGCATTTTCCCTCTATAATATATGTGTCCGCAGATCGCGTCCGCACTTTAGACCCTCCCCCCATACCGTTGTATTTATAAATAGAATTCGACGATCACGATTTCTCTGCAAATGTGTTACTCTCATTTTAAATGCATTTTATGACGCACATATTTGTTTTTTTAATTCTTTATACTATACTTATATGGCCGACAAGGCACAAAGAAAATATTTTCAATTCTGTTTTTATCTACATTTTCAATGCGTGATTGAAAATTCAAATACCGTATCTGGAGCTTAAATCGGAAATAGTTTTCCCTGTAGCAGTTCACTCATTGAGATTTATAAATCTCTCCGCGTTCTTGTTTTAAAATACAATGTTTCATTTTATTTCCAAATTCTCTTTGAATATAAGAACCACATAAGAAAACAAAGACGATATAAATATATCATTATTTCAAAAATCGTGATACATTTGAAAAGTAAGAGCAAGTATTGAGTACTACTTTCACGCGTATGAAATTCATGGAATTTTCGATAAGACGTATGGCTTCAGAATTGCAGTAACTAAATTTGTTTGTTCCAAACAAATAAAAATGGTACATTTGATATTTATAAATATGTATAATGGAGAATTATGTTGCTGAGATCAGGCAACTAATTAAAGTGGAACACCATTTGCAATTCCATAAAAATGAATGGGAGCAAGTAACAGAAACAAATCAAAATTTGTGTTTGAACAAACAATGTGTAAGCTTTAAAGCTCAATTCATGGTAAACTTCATGCAATGTTCATGAGATGTTTGATTGTTGAAGTATGGAAAGACTTGTGCCATTTCCAAATTGAAAATAATTAATTTGGATATACAGAAATGTTAAGTCACATTGAAAAATGATATTCTAATAAATAATACATATCTTGCGTTAGAACAAGTTGTTCAATACAGCAATCACGGCTGCTCTGATATTGTTGAAGAGCTTGAATTGACCATCATTTGTCAAATGTGTACCATCCCTGGCAAAGACTGTCTGCTTTGCGACTGTTGACCAAAAACCTGTGAAGCGCCACAATCTAGACTGTGTAGGATATTTGGCCTCCAGGAACCGAGATATCAGTTGATTTGTGGCGTCAACTCTGCAGTTGAACCATTCGAGATCGACCGGATATCGTGTAAAAACGGCTGGCGCTCGGTGAAGAATCTGACCGACTATAACATACTGTACTCTGTGTTTCGTCACAAGTTTTCCCACTAAAGTCACAATGTCACTAGCAACATCAGAAGGTGTGTTAAATTCCGAATAAATGTCATTTGTCCCAATCATAAGCACTACAATATCAGGAGCAAAATCTTCGATCACATCTAAATGTTCGTGTAACGTGTTTATTTTTGCACCTGGAAATCCTGAGTACTGCACAAGCACTGATTGTCGTAGACCCAGATCATAGCGTATGTTAGTAGAGTCCGAAATAAAACGCTTGAGGCGATGCACAAAAGAGTGTCCAAAAACATGAATCTTCACAGCCGCCATTTCTTCTAAAGTTCTTAGATTCCAATGTAAACCGTCCTGCCAGGGATGTTTGAAAAACACAAATTACGAGGAATTAATTAATATTCCTAACAAAATACGTACTGTAACGTTGATTGTCACTTGTGTAGAACAAATAAATGTTAAAATCCAATCACGAAAGTGACAATAAATGGCATTAATTAAATGCAAAAGTATTAAAAAACAGAATTCCTTCTTCACAACGTAATTTTGTTTAAAACAAAGGAAGTCTGCTCTCCGAGAAAGGAGGTAGCTGACTAGCCGCTCCGGGCACCCCCACCAGCGATTGGCCGACACCCGTCGCATTACGTCATATTACGTAATACGTTGCAGCAATGTCATCGTGCATCATCACGTGACTCGCAGGTGGCCAGGACCGCCAGTCTACCCCCCACTCAGTTGGGAGTAACCGCTCCAGATAAAAACGGGTCCCCAATACCATAAATACTTTTATGCATGCATAAAATCTATAAAATCCATGTTCAAATAATTTAACATTTGGTTAACAAAATCATGAATAGCATGTTAGCATTAACTTGAGCGTTGAAATCATTTAAAAATGCAACTTGATATGCCAAATCAAATGCTCCAGTTAACGCGGGCGACGGAAGAAATGTTGTCATGGGTTTCTTTTTGTCTTTGATTTGATGTTTGTTGTTAGTATGATGTTGCTTTTTTTATTTTATATTTGAGGATAGGGGAAGAGATACTGCATTGTAAACAAATCACCGAAGTGTCGAATACACAATGACTTGGAATATTTCAAACAACACTTGTCCCGGCAGGCAGTACTTAGATAAACACTATTTGAACTGCTGCTACGCTGTTTTCAATAGACATCTCCGTTCCAGGAAATCATTTCAACTATAATTTTAAAGTTCCTCATGTTCGTGTTATCAAGAGACCACCAAACTGATGATTATGTAAATGGGAAAATTAAAATAAGTTCAGTATTTAGGATCGATTTTTCCTTTTGAGGCATAAACAAGATCCGTTAAATGTTATGCCTATTGTAACAGATTTGATGGAGCCTGTGACAATTAGGCCGCAGCTATATCAGCCGTCCCGCGATAACACCAACGTTGTGGACTCTACGTAAAGTATCGACCCGGATCAACCTAAGCATACCGCGCAGGCTAACCCGGGCAGACACTTTTCGCCTCCTGTGGATTTTCTGTTTCAGCGATCATAACTCTATACCTCTATACCTCTATCCCTCTGAGGCGGATTGTGTCGGCCCGGATTAGCTGGTTGGTTTTCTCGTAATTCGGCTCATTTCTATTTTTATATTCCTAAAACTGGCTTTGGACTCATACACATGCAAAACTGAAAGAGTTCATCTTAAGTGTCAACATTGAAAGGGTTAACTCTTTCAGCGCCAATGTCAATACTGAGGTTCGATAATCCCGAACTCTTATTACATGAAAAATGGAGTCGCTCGATAATGAACATGGATCAATCTACATAGGGGAATAAGGCGCTAAACTCAACCGAATGGCATTGATATCAAATTAATTTGTTTCCAACAGGCGTTACCTTACTCACTAGGAATCCACTGTGGTCGAGCGGTTAGCGTCGGGGATTCCGAAACCGGGTGTCCCGGGTTCGATCCCCAGTCGCGGTACTACGGTCATGGTGGAGTGCCCTTGGGCATCGCACATTTTCTAGACTAGTACTGGTTTATTTACCCAGGGATCATGAATAAGTGAACTGTCGCCGTGATATAACTGAAATAATGTTGAAAGCGGCGTAAAACCCCAATAAATAAATAAATAAATAACCTTATCACTCGTCAGTGCCTCCATTGTTCGATCCTACTAAATCAGTATCGATACAACAATATGATGCTATCGGGTACCACAAACACATCACGTTTCCGTTGTGTAGGGGCGAGAACGCGCGCTTAATAATCAAGGGTTCGATCACCTGTCGAATTAAACCAAATACTTTTAAAAGTGCAGTCATATCTTCCCCCAATGGCGCAAAGGGTTGCGGGGAGAGTAGAACGACGAATGCATCGGTAAGGAAACACCGTGATGTAATTAAACAACTGTTGAAAGCGACGATAACACCATTCAAACAAAACACACCACCGCAAGATCGGTATAATAATTAAAACCTCGATAATCAAAAAGAAATATCTCGTTATCACGAACCCTCGATACTCGTATCAATTTACATATATGTGTATTTATACTACTAGGCCGAGTGCGGTCGATAAACTGTTAATATATATATCATATATGCATATACCACAGTCTGATGGCACAACAAAACAAGCTACTTAATTAATATACAAACACGATTGCGTTTTACTTGTTTTCATGATTCTTTAGTTTGAAGTTATAACGGATTGCCAATCGGCTCTTACACGTCTGCTATATATAGTCCGGTATAACTTCGTACTAAACAAGACGAGATCAGACAAAACATCGTAATGTTTGCTAATAAATTAAGGTGGTGCTTTAGACCCTGACATAGTTATAGTTCGTGCTTAAACTAAACTGTCGTATTCGGAATACATAACAAGTTCAGTCTTCATAGGATTATAGTAAATCGACCTCTGTCATGCGGCAGTTACATTAACAGCTTAATTGTTTTTGTTTGTATGGTGTTTTACGCCAATTTAAACATAACTCCATTACTTAGCGTTCGGGTGTTTACATTACGACTGAGTCACGGGTATCAGGTTGAATGAACCAGTGGTACTTGTAACTTACGTTGGAAACGTCGTGATATAACGGAAACGCCGTGATATAACGGAAACGTCGTGATATAACGGAAACGCCGTGATATAACGGAAACGTCGTGATATAACGGAAACGTCGTGATATAACGGAAAATCTGTTCAACGGCGTGAAACAATACAACATATGGAAACGGTACATTGCATCCGTTCCACAGCGACATCTAGCGGAGACAAGATAACACGGTCGTTCTAAAGAGCTGTTGCTCTTTAGATGTGTTAACCCTTTCACACACACAGACAGACGCTTTCTAACATTTCTCTGCAGCAGACGACTTTTGAAAACATTGATGCAAATGAAGAATTTGCTCGGATATTTTCACGTCATGCAGACATAGTATTTATTCCCGACCTTTAACCCTTTCCCTCATACGACAATTCTGCATCAGACGACTTTGAACATATTTTGTCAAATAATGGAAAATCTCTATAATTGAATGGATAACCTATGACTAAAAGTGGAAAACATTGTGACTAAAGGACAAATTGCACGTTTTGTGCAATTTCTTCTTTTGTTACTATGTTTTCAAAAAGTCGTCTGCTGCAGAGGCGTAAGAAAGCGTCTATATGCACAATTTATTTTTTCCAAAAATTACCCATTTCTTTGTTATCTTTTTAGTCCTTATAATAACATCCTTAATTTTTGAAACACAGTATATGATTTAGAAGTTTAAAAATAGCATAGGTTAAAATGTATAACCACCACAAACATACAGGCCAAAAAGATATTTTTTTTTTTTTAGAATTTTGGTCCTTAATTTTTTCCATGTTTTCTATAGTCGAGAAAACTTTACGGAATGTAATCATGTGACTTAAAATTCCTATGATGTCATAAACAGTTAATACACAACATGTTCAAATGTGAAAGAAAAAATCAACAACAGGTTTTCTACTAAAATGACGATTTTGTTGATGAGGGGTCAGGGCATGTAGGATTTTCTTTTTATTATGGGTAATAATCTTATTGAGTCGTAATTTCTGAGAATATTGATTTTTTTTGAAAAATAATATTGTAGCATTTGAAAGTCGTGATAACGGGGTTTCCTGGTGGAATCATACGGCATCCGGTTGTGCGCGCGCAAATAAGAAAACACCGGTTTTGTGTTTACCTTGGTATTCGTGATAACACGGTATTCGTAGAACCTACTATACAATCAAACCTTGCTAGATGTATTTATGAATCATCAAATAGGAGGAGTTATCTCATATCAATACCTGCTAGTTGAATCGAAACCATAGCAACATAGTATGTGTATATGAATTGTTGTATTATACATGTGTTGATATTTTGTAGTCATGTTTTTTTAACGTTCAATCATGTTTATGCATTGTGCACGGCCAATTTTCACATTTAGTTCCGACTTGCCTAATAAAAGTATGTGATTGATTGATTGATTGATTGGGGTTTAACGCCGTTTTTAACAATTTCTCAGTTATATCACGGCGGCCAGTTCACCTACTCATGCATTTCCTGGTTTTCTCACACCAGTACTCCACACAACAAACTTCCCAAGCAACTGGCTGCTTTTCCACATAGACTTTAAAAATATTTGAATTGAGCTGAGTTGAGATATGTAAATATCCAAAATAACAACAAGTGTTCCTATTTTTGGGAAAAATCAAAGTAGCATTAAATCAAATCCGTGGTTTTATGACAACACGGGTTCAAACAAAAATCACTGGTGTTTTAACATGTTGGCCATTAACATGTTTATACAAAACGAATACGTAGTATTTAGTCAGGTGGCTTAGCAACAATTTTCAGGATTAACGTTACCGGCCGGACAAAAGCACCAAATTTGGTATGGAGTTTCTTTTCGACCTATCTATTGATTTTATCCGTGGAACCCGCTTGATCGGTTCCGATTTTCCAAGATGGCGGCCAAAATCCAAGATGGCCGCCTGGAAAAAAGGAAATTTCATATATCTGGCTGTGAAAATCGGAAATGAACAAATGAGGTGTAAATTCAGGGGTTTCTGAAGTCACTGAAATAGATGCTGGCCATTGCATTTTGCTCAGGTCACCCATTTCCAAGATGGCGTCCAAATTTCAAAATGGCCGCCAATACTACAATAAGATATATGCCAGAAATCTTGATATATACATTTACGTGTAAAATCATTTTTAGATTTAGCGCAGCTGAATATTAATGTGATGTAGGATGGGAAAAGGACTCTTTCCTGTGGGCGCTCTTGACAATCTCGATCAAGATTCGAGTGCAACAACAGCCTGGACATCTTTTCATGGCACTGGCATTAGTACATTTCAATTCCAAAGCACGAGGGAACCCGGTGTCATCAGGGAACCTGTCACATTACCGCCATCTTATTTGCTTTCATACCATTATGCTTCTGTTACTGCAGTTTCGTTGAAGTCTACTGGTGTTCAGGTACCAGAGAGTAATAGTGAACCTGTTAAGCTTGACCTGGCAGATGCAAAACGTGAAGAATATGACGGGACGGAACATAGTCTAATATCAGTGATGTATAACTGTGCAAGACTAGTTCACTTAAATGGTCTGCTTATCACGTCACTCGACAACAGCCAACATCAGAGCTAACAGCAATATGTGCAGTGCGCCCTCTCTTCTATGAAAAATCAGACACACCAGCAATGATTAATTATGGCATGGATGTACATCGGCGGCCAACAGTATCTCAACCCAGGACAAATCCCAGTGATTACGTTTGACCAGCCTGTTCACGCTCGCCAAGTTCGTACACTGGAAATGGCCAGATCTCTATGGCGAGAAAGTCTATGTAGTTATGATCGGCGTACTGCACATTGAGATAGCTAGATCTATGGAACACTGTTGGTGATTTATTAGATGGGTCAGGTTGGACGACAGCTCTCACTGAATCTGAAGTTGCTTCATCAGGAACAGCTGATTCATTCCTGAAAGTATCACACATTACCAGGACTCGGCATGTCCACCAGGTCACTGTTCTTGTTCTTCATAGTCTACTAGATATAATATTGATGAGAGTTTCGGCAACTGGCTGGAACAATTGTGTAAGAAATCTCCCACATTCAAGTCCTGTTATATGATCGCACACTATGATATTCTGATTCTCATATTTGTTAGAGCCCATCGGGAGAGAAACTTCCCATTGTATGTAACTGTATTAGAGGCACTCGTACTATTGTTCTTTGCGTTAGACCATGTGAACTATTCTCGGTGGCTGCCTGTACACATCAGAGACATCAAGGCGCTGCCACAAGAGATCAAAGATGAGTTTGAAACTCGGAATCACTGGACAATCGAAAAGTCGTCACACAGATACTCTGCAATCCCAATAGACCAAGCGCATGGGCAGGAGAATAAAGTGGTAAAAGCATCCGGTGGTGCAGTAGGACTCACTGAGAATCCAGTTGCCTTCATATGCTGGATGACCGCTGTACCTGAGCTTGCCAGACTTCTGAGACAGTAAGAGAATGGATATTTTCATGACGATGATCCGGAAAACCCTCGCTAACTTCGAACCCCATGAACAGGGACTTGCAGCACAAAAAACCTTCCAGAGACAGGTTGATAGTCTATCTAACACAACACGCAAGATGGGAAATCCCTTCCTGGATGACTTCCCAGAGTTGGTAATTCTTGATAGTCGTAACTGCGCAATTGAGACGGTAGTGAATATAATCCGTACACTGGAAGACACAGACACACAGAAGTATCAAGAGTATGTGAAGACTGTGTTCGTGGATCGGAGTCACTCCATACATGATACGATCTCAAATAATTCACTACCCCTGTTCTTAATAAAACTCAGTCAGATCGAAGGATTGCAAGAAAGTAAAGGTGCTTGAGAACAATGTGGCACTCTTCGCCAGTTATACATCTCCTTACAAAATAGAGATGGTGACATCAGTGAATTCTTTGCACACGAAGTTCAGTCGTATCTTCCATCCCTGTCTGAGTTTGGAAAGTTTAATCTGTCTGGTACCAAATGTCATCTGTTACAATGTATCGAGGAACCAAACCAGACAGAGGCACATGTATTATATGACTGCAAAATTCTGGATGGTGCGGTGACAGTACATGCATTGACGTAACAAATGTCTCCACATTCCAGGAATATGCTGACAATGTGTTTATAAACTTTATACCACATCTGGAACGTCAGCTGCGTGACACAAAGCGAGTGGATGTTGTGTGGGACGAATACCGGCCAGATAGCCTGAAGGAGGGAAACAGAGAGAAAAAAGGTGTGCGTAGAAAAGTATTAGGTGACACCAAGTTGCCGGGCAACTGAAATGTCTTCCTCCGTGATCCAATCAACAGGAAGGAACTCTTTGAATTCCTGTCGTCAAAAGTTGCGATTGCAGCATCCCTCCTGAAATGTCCAGCTGCAGTCAGGAAGAAGCAGACACTAGGATTGTGGTTCACGTGTAGCATGCTTTGGAGAATGGAGCAAAGTCGATACAGGTGCTAGCTGTTGACACAGACGTCGTCGTTGTTCTTACCGGTTTGTTTCATGACCTCTCTCAGATAAATGCTGATCTTGATCTCTGGGTAGCATTTAGAAATGGAAAGAACTACACTCATTACAGCATCAACGCCATTTGTGCCCATCTTGGACTGTGAACGTAAATCATGTTCCCTGCCCGTTTTCCACACCTTGTCAGGATGTGATACTATAGCAGCGTTTAGAGGGAAAGGGAAGAAATCGTTTTGGCAGGCATGGAATGCTTATGAGGAAGTTACTTATGCCTTTGTTTATCTTGCCGCACATCCGTTTGAGCATCTTGACTTACATTCTGAATCATTTCAAAGAATCTAGAGACTATTTGTCGTAGTTACAAATCAAGTAACGCCATGAATGTTAACAGTACCCGGATAGAGCTGTTCAGCCAGAAAAGCCAAGCTGTTGACAATATACCACCTACTCAGAATGCAATTCTCCAGCACACTAGGTAGGCAGTATACCAGGCTGGCATCTGGACAACATGCATGTTATCTCAACAAACAAATCCATGTCCAACCGAGTTCGACTATGCGTGGGTGAAAGTTGGGAACTCATGGGAACTACCATTCCAGAGGCGTCTAAAGCGTGCAGAGAATTCGTGAAATGTGGCTGCAAAAGAGCCTGTACAGTCTGCAAATGCAGCAAGGCAAATCTGCCTTTCACATCTCTTTGTCGGTGCACATGTTCATCCAAATAGGATACATCGACTGTAAACTGTCTGGTAGAGATACATTGTATTGAAACATTGTTGATATAATTCCTGAATACTACCAGTATGTACTTAACATGTAGGCCAATATGTAGCTATAGAAGTCACAATAACCATTCAAAATCAGGCCAAGTAAGCCTTTTTCGGACATTATCTTAAAAGATAAATGGTATAACCATTAATCGTGTCAAGAATCGTTTTTAGTGACTACAAAAACCTCCGATTTGATTTCGCAAATGCCTGTCTGTGACCTCTATAGCCAGTGACAACATGTGTATTTTCTGTTATATTGGCCGCCATCTTGAAAATTGGTGACCTGAGCAAAATACCATGACCAGCATCTGTTTCAGTGACCCAAGAAACCCCTGAATTAACATCTCATTTGTTCATTTCCGATTTTCACTGTCAGATATACGAAATTTCCCTTTTTTTGGCGGCCATTTTGAAATATAGCCACCATCTTGGAAATCGGTAACCCGAGCAACATGCCATGACCAGCATATGTTTCAGTGACCCCGGAAACACCTGAATTGACCCCTCATTTGTTCATTTCTGATGTTTACAGCCAGATATACGAAATTTCCTTTTTTTCTGGCGGCCATCTTGGATTTTGGCCGCCATCTTGGAAAATAGGAACCGATCAAGTGGGTTCCACGGATAAAATCAATAGATAGGTCGAAAAGAAACTCCATGCCAAATTTGGTACTTTTGTCCGGCCGGTAACGTTAAATTTGCTAAGCCACCTGACTAATTTACCTTTAAATTCATTTTCTTCTAGCAGCTTTCTAGAAATACTTTTTCTGCGTTGTTGACAAAAGTATAAAACCAAATAATATCTCCAAAAAGTGTGCACATCATACGAGAGAGCAAGAATCAGACACGCAGCAAGACATAGTGTGATCATCTCCATGTTAAGTGTAATGTTTATTACATATACTAGTATACATATGTATGCAGGTTTTAAAGGATACATAGAGAATATGACTTAAGATATGAACTTTATCTGACGAGGTTCGGACAATCATCACTTCTCCCAGCCAAGTCAAATAAAGTTCATGTCGAAAGTCAATGACTCAATATTATATTTATTTGTATCTTGCCTGCTAAATTATGTTTTCAGGTACATTCATTTTAATAAGTTTTAAGAAATTGCATACAAAATTACAACAGCCCATTCATAAATGCCTCCACCAAAAAAAATGGATGTGACGACATAGTTCCGACTTTAATTCCATATTTCTCGATTTTTACCACTTAATTTGTATATCTGGTGTGACAGAATACTTTTACACGGCAATGTTAACTCAAATATATACGGTGGCACAGAGGTGACATGTGTATGTTTTTATTTATCTCGTGCGCACGACATACTAAGTCGTGGGCACGACTTAGTAACGCGTGCGCACGACATAGTAACTCGTGCGCACGACTTAATTATCTCGTGCGCACGACATAGTATCTCGTGCGCACGACTTAATTATCTCGTGCGCACGACATAGTATCTCGTGCGCACGAGTTACTAAGTAGTGCGCACGACTTAGTATAAAAACATACACATGTCACCTCTGTGCCACCGTAAATATATACTAAGTAGAAGTGTAAGTATTGCGGATTGGCCGTCGCTTCAGTGCACACGACAGTTCAATATGTATGTCAACCGCCGTGTTTTGAATGTGTTTGATCTGAAAGTCGTTGTTTTAAGTTTGTTCAGACTAAGGAAGTTTAAGTACAGACAACTATATTCAAGACAATTGGGAAGCTTTGTCGTCGTTTAGATTGGAAAAATCAATTTCGAAAAAGGGATACCATCACTGTTGTGGGTAGTCATGTCGAAGACACGTTACGAAACTTTTAATTTTAAGAATGATAATAAACTCTTGCTGTTCGTGAACCCTTTCTCGTGGAAGAAAACAGACAGACGATAGAATGTGTAGCAACGTTAAATGTCGCACCAACGCTAAATGTCGCACTTGACGTTATATGTCGCAAGGCTTACGCTAAATGTTGCAACCATCGCTAAATGTCGCAAAACCTCCTGACGTTATATGTCGCATCTGTAACGCCAAATGTCGCAAAAAATTGTACTGCCGCTATATGTCGCAACATCAACGCTAAATGTCGCACTCCTTTATAAGCACTCTTTTTTTGTAGTATTACTGATTCACAATGTACAATGTAAAATATTGATTTCATTTTTATTTTTTTCCCGCCGCTTTTCGGGACAGCAGAGCATCTTTAATATTGAGTATACACAATATTGCAAATCATCCTTATGTTCACAAATAGATGTAGAATGAAATCTAAACATGTTTAAACTAATAAAAAAAAACTCTGGCCTAAGAGTACTAGCCAACAGTAGGTGCAAACGGGTAAAACGCATCCAACCGTAACAAACCCTCTTATTTGTCCAAGGACTTTTTTATCCTCCCTCGCATATATATACATACATTCAGAGCAGCCAACCGGAACAAACCATCTCACTATAATACTCGTATAAATGTATGTAATTTACAAGAGTCGAACGAACCTCGACCCACTCACTCCTATTACCGGGTCAATAAATGGGCTACATGGTAGCTGGGGTAAAAACCTAAACTCACAGAATGGTTGACCTGAATTATAGATCGTAGCTCAACCACTCAAAACACCTAGTGTATTGGTTGATCTTGATCGTAGATCTTAGCTCAACCACTAAAAACACCTAGTGTATTGGTTGATCTTGGTCGTAGATCTTAGCTCAACCACTCAAAACAAATACAGAATTGCTTGATCTGGGTCGTAGATCGTATATCAACCATTGAAAAAAACATAATTATTTGGTTGACATTGGTCGTAGATCGTGGCTCAACCACTGTGGCAGTAAATACAAACAACAGTGGGAATATGAAACCTTGCACTCCCAACAAAAAGTCTATAATCAAGGTGGGAAATTGGAGAAACAGTTCAATTTAATGTGGTTTATAAATGATACATTTATCTTATAACGCTTTTAGCCAGAAAAAAAAAATAAACTTTCATGAAATTCAGAATCACAAACCCCACCCACTTTAGCTCTTTTTCGGCAAATGACACTACCTTAAAAGATATGGTCATAAATGTCAAAGAAAAACGATGCTCATTTATCTTAGAAAGTAAGAAAGTAAGAAATCTATTTAAAACATAACAAACACATAGAAGATGTTTTAGTATGGGTGCAATAGGAAAGTTTGGTTGTTTATCTTATATATAGATCATGCGAGACATATTTTGCTCGAATTGTTTCACTTCATGCAGACGTAGCGAGCTATTTTGTTTTAGACCTTTAACGATTTTGAGGCAAAAACAACCTCACGGTAGATACGCGTTGCAAGTTAGCGTAATTACGTGAGAATAACTTGCTTTAACATTCCTGCCAGGGGCGTAGCTCCCTTTTGGCACTGTAGGCACGTGCCTACACAATTTTTCTCAAAATGCCCCAAATTGCAGCTGCAGCGATAGACATCTGCGTAATGTATCGACCAGATCAGCCTGCGCTGTTCGCGCAGACTAATCCGGCCGACACATTCCGTCTTAGGTGGATAGATGTATAGAGCAGTGATTCCTGAAACAGAAAATCTACAGAAGGCGAAACGTGTCTATCCGGGTAGGCCTGTGTGGCATGCTTAAGCTGATCCGGGTCGATACTTTACGCAGAGTCCACAATGTTGATTTTCTCACGAGACGGCCTACACATTGATTATTTCAAGCTACGCCCCTGCCTGCTGCTAACGATCCAAATAAATACTGCTTAGCAGAAGTGTTTTAAAACGTTTCATGACCATTATGCGAACATTATGCAGGATCAGATCATACTGTGGGGATGCATTGACCACTTTGGATCGGCACTGGTTTCATATTAATATTTTACCAAAATAAAATACATTTTTATCAATATGTACGTCAAAGCCATTTCAAGCCATTTTCACGTTTTTCTCCCTTTTCCTGACTGATAACTCAGGGGACGCTTGTACCCGTGTGTGTCAATATGCAAATTAACAACAAGTGTTCCTATTTTCGGAAAATATCAAAGTCGCAATAAATCAAATTCGTGGTGTTATCAAAACGTGGGTTCAAAAAATAGTCTAAGCGGTTTTAACATGCTAGCCACCAACAAGTGTGATACATTACGAATACGTAGTATTTACCTTTAAATTCATTTTCTTCCAACAGCTTTCTCGGACTACTTTTTCTGCGTTGTTGGCAAAAGTATAAAACCAAATAATATCTCCAGAAAGTGTGCACATCATACGAGAGAGCAATAATCAGACAGGCAACAAGACATATTGTGATTAAATCCATAGTTTAGTGTAAATGTTTATTTAACATACTAGTCTATATATTAAAGAATACATACGATGTTATGTGATAGGGAGGGTTCGACAATAATCCCCGTGTTAACTATCGTTACAACTTGAAATACACCTACCAAGAAGACAAAGTTAGTCCTTGATAATTCAGTTTTAGAAATGAAAGTAAAGTTTTATATATCAAATTGTGCTTTACAAATAGTAGATAAGTATGGTATACATTATTTAATTAAGAATACAGCGTAATAACCAATACAAAACATGATAAAAACGTTGTGTAAGATGTAACAGTCGGAAGTACCTTTTTGATAATCACACCTATGATATATACAATACAATACAACACAATATTTTAAGCAAGTTAAACAAACAAAAATTATAAAATAGACAATGTTTTTTCTGAATATATTAACTTTGCATGCTTTGCTTTGTGGTGTGTGATTGTTCAAACTACCCATTGAGTATTGCTCTATTTCCATGACGTCCTTTGGCCGTTTTATACATATTATGTCTTTATTAACAAAATAAAAACGTCTGTATTCTGTTTTCTGTACTCTGGTTTCAATGTCTACTAAACGAAAATGTAGAGCTCTGTTCAAAACGGCTATATGGGTTTCAACGCAGAAATTCAGTTATAAATGCGCGTAAAAATGCGTGAATTTTGCGTGAATACCGAAACTGTTTGATTGATTAGCTGATTGCAAGTCCAGCCCTATACTAGTTCCTCCTTGTACAAGCTTTACCCATATGCGATAGCTTCATATAAGGGGCCGCAACGGATCTAGCCACATCCTGACGTGGTAAATAATCAGAAAATCACTCCAAGAAATATCATGTGACGGCTTATGTGTTTTGTTTAACACACACCAACAGTAGTTATAAGCGGGTAAAACTTATAAGTTATTTTTTTTTTGTCCACGAACGTTTCGATCTTCCCTCTCATATATACATACATTCAGCTCAGCCGACCGTAGTATATCCTCTCCTCTCTCTATAATACTTGTGCGAAACTCGATACATTTAATACATGAAAGCCAATATATTTTTTAAACACACTGAAATTGTAAAACTTGAATAATCAGCAAAGCGTGACATTTTCTATATATCATGGCCTATGTAGTTTTTAAGACACACATGTAGCATGTTTTGCAAATTGACCGTCAATAACGTGCGATTGGTAAATATACATTAGCAGCATAACAGGAAAACCTACCGCGGGACATTAACAAAAATGAATATCCAGATAGCACTGCAACTTCCGTGAAGACTGATCTGTAGCAACACTGTTCTGTAGCAACACTGTTCGCAAGCCTCTCTGTAGAGTAAGATAACATATATAAGGCCATACGTGCGGGTCTATCATAACGACTGGCGCGCTGGTGTCTGGATACACCCTTAAAACGCCGGGATATAACTGGTATACTGTTGAAAGCGGCGTTAAACAACATCTAAACACGTGTCATAAACGTTATAGGGATTGATTACATAGATCATAGCTAGCTCAAATATATAGGTTTCTGTCGTTACCGCTGTGATTATATTGTGTGTTGGCCTAAGCACGAGGTTTCATGAAGCTAAAACCATTCCCACATACAGACGATATATTTACATCTTGTTCCTTTTGTCACAATATGTACTCAATAATTGAACCCTATTCATGTGAACATGTACAAGCAGTTAAATCAAAATATATACACTGTTTATATATTAAATTGATAAGCTTGTTAGAAGCTTCCTTCAACTTGTGTAGACTATGATTAGATGAAGCAGAATGTCCAGGCTGATCTAGACATACATTGCTTATAAATGGAGAAATGTAAGAGAATCGGCGATTAATTTTCATCTACGAACACAATGTTCGTAACTGTTCGATAAAATGGATGTAAATAAGCAAAGTGACTTTTGAATTAACTTTTATAAAAGTTTTCTAATTGATTCTAATCTAGATATACTTCAAAATCATTTGCCATATTGTATCCCCTTTCCTGGTTACTGTGCAACTACTTAGAGCGAGCAGATTTCCTGTGCATGGGTGAAAAGTGACTGGTAATCTGTTTGGTTTTTTAAGAAAGTCGAATGGCATTTACCCTTTCCCTCATATAGACATTCTGACGCCTCTGCAGCAGACGGCTTTTTGAAAACATAGTGACAAAAGAAGAAAGTGCACATAACGTGCAATTTCTCCTTTTGTCACAATGTTTTCCCCTTTTTTGTCACAGGTTATCCATTAAATTATGGAGATTTTCTATGTTTTGACAAAATACGTTCAAAGTCATACATCAACTAAGAGTGTCCATGTGTTTTCCCTCAAAGCGTATTGGGGACTGTAACTATGACCGTCTAGGGGAAAAGTTTCCTTTTGTAAATACTTTAGATCAAGGTAAATCTGTACATCTTCACAGTCATAGGAGCCGTTCCACGAGAAAACCAACAGTATGGACTCTGCGTAATGTATCGACCAGGATCAGCCTAACCATGCCACACAGGCGTACCCGGATACACACTTTTCGCCTCATGTGGATTTTCTGTTTCAGGAATCACTACTCTATTTATCCCCCCTTAGACGGAATGTGTCGGCCGGATCAGTCTGCGCGGACAGCGCAGGCTGATCTGGTCGATACATTACGCAGATGACATACGAGCCGTATTACGAGAAAACCAACAGTATGGACTCTGCGTAATGTATCGACCAGGATCAGCCTGCGCAATCCCAGCAAGCTAATACGGGCCGACACAGTCCGTCTCAGGGGGATAGAGGTATATAGAGTAATGATACTTGAAACAGACAATCCACAGGAGGCGAAAAGTGTCTGTCCGAGTTATTTTGCGCGGCATGCTTAGGCTGATCCGGGTCGATACTTTACGCAATGTTGGTTTTCTCGTGGAACGGCTCATATTACTTACACAAGCTTGTTAGATATTTCTGTCAACATGTATATATTCTCATACGACTGGATACATTTAAGGGCTGATCTGAATCTACACTTTTCAGAAATGTCAACGTGTGCTTTTTCCCACTAGCGGGCTCAAACTATGATGAACTTCAGAAATGTATTGTCATGATCAAGAAGTGTCATTCTATTGGACTTGATATTTGAACACTGACTTTTTCCCCCAGTGCTGAAGGTTGATATACCGCTTTCTGTGTCAAACCAAACACGCTGAAATTACAAAGAAATATAAGCAGATTATACATACAGTGGACTTACGATAACGTGAACATGGGAACAATTGAATATAATATTTCACTCGAACCATTTCCTTGGACGGAACTGTCCTTTGAAAACAACGTAGCAGAATTTCTTATTGCTCATACGCTGAACTGTTTGTTTTTTCATTTTTTTAAATATGATTTTATCACTGGCTTGATTTTTATGATAAATACTAACGCACAAATGAATTATGAAGCTGATACAACATGAATGAATTCAGTACAAATATAGCAGCAACCATTCGCACACGTCAATAATCGATGCAATGTCTGTGTCCACTACGAGTTCACTTATTACGAGTACACGGAGTACTAATATAAGTCATGTTTTATAGAGGAAATATAGTAGAAACTTGCATGAACATGTGTGTAGTCCATTTCTATTGAACCTCTGCAAAAGTGGTCTCTATTTGGATACTTTAGGCAAGTCCTTTTCAGACCATGTAACAATTCAATTAATGTTGGTTTTCCTGTAGCATCACCCGTATATACAAGTGTAATGATTATGTTAAGGTTGGTTTTCTGCGGAACCGCTCATCTGAATGTGTGATAATTACGGTAAGGTTGGTTTTCCTGTAGCACCGCTCATCCAAACGTGTAATATTTACGTAGAGGTTGAATTTCCTGGAGCACCGCTCTTCCAACAAACGTGTAATATTTACGTAGAGGTTGAATTTCCTAGAGCACCGCTCATCAACACGTGTAATAATGAAATAAGTTAATGTTGGTTTTCCTGGATCACCGCTTTATTAGATCAACAGTACGAACTCAGCCAACCACGTGAGTGTGTGAACCAAAGCCCAAGGAAATCAACGTGCTGATTGTTATCTAGTAACTCAAGCATTATAATTATAAGTTTCTGGAGACTGTTTATTACAAAAACGATTTAACAAATATGCAATTCGACGAAAACAAGCATTTATTTTAAAACCGAAGGTCATTTTTCGTGTAAACGGGACTCATTGATAAACAGAATGACGTACTAGCAGCCTTGGGAGACACAAAAAGACTTACTGGAAGTCTCGGGAGATTAACAAAGACTTACTGGCAGCCATGGGGGACACACAAAGATTTACTGGCAGCCTCGGGAGACACACAAAGACTTACTGGCAGCCTCGGGAGACACACAAAGACTTACTGGCAGCCTCGGGAGACACACAAAGACTTACTGGCAGCCTCGGGAGACACACAAAGACTTACTGGCAGCCTCGGGAGACACACAAATACTTACTGACAGCCTCTGGAAACACACAAAGACTTACTGGCAGACTCGGGAGACACAGAAAGACTTACTGGAAGTCTCGGGAGACACAGAAAGACTTACTGGCAGCCTCGGGAGACCCACAAAGACTTACCGACAGCCTCTGGAAACACACAAAGACTTACTGGCAGACTCGGGAGACACTGAAAGACTTACTGGCAGACTCGGGAGACACAGAAAGACTTACTGGAAGTATTTGGAGACACAGAAAGACTTACTGGCATCCTCGGGAGACACACAAAGACTTACTGACACCTCTGGAAACACACAAAGACTTACTGGCAGCATTGGGAGACACACAAAGACTTACTGGCAGACTCGGGAGACACACAAAGACTTACTGACAGCCTCGGGAGACACACAAATACTTACTGGCAGCCTCGGGAGACACACAAAGACTTACTGACAGCCTCGGGAAACACGGAAAGACTAACTGGCAGCCTCGGGAGACACAGAAAGACTTACTGGCAGACTCGGGAGACACAGAAAGACTAACTGGAAGTCTTAGGAGACACAGAAATTCTTACTGGCAGCCTCGGGAGACACACAAAGAATTACTGGCAGCCATGGGAGACACACACACACACACACACACACACACACACACACACACACACACACACACACAGACTTACTGGCAGCCTCGGGAGACACACAAAGACTTACTGACATCCTCTGGAAACACACAAAGACTTACTGGCAGCCTCGGGAGACACACAAAGACTTACTGGCAGCCATGGAAGACACAAAAACTGACTGGCACACAAAGACTTACTGACATCCTCTGGAAACACACAAAGACTTACTGGCAGACTCGGGAGACACAGAAAGACTAACTGGAAGTCTTAGGAGACACAGAAATTCTTACTGGCAGCCTCGGGAGACACACAAAGAATTACTGGCAGCCATGGGAGACACACACACACACACACACACACACACACACACACACACACACACACACACAGACTTACTGGCAGCCTCGGGAGACACAGAAAGACTTACTGGCAGCCTCGGGAGACACACAAATACTTACTGGCAGTCTCGGAATACACACAAAGACTTACTGACAGCCTCTGGAAACACAGAAAGACTTACTGGCAGACTCGGGAGACACAGAAAGACTTACTGGAAGTCTCGGGAGACACAGAAAGACTTACTGGCAGCCTCAGGAGACACACAAAGACTTACTGACAGCCTCTGGAAACACACAAAGACTTACTGGCAGCCTCGGGAGACACTGAAAGACTAACTAGCAGACTCGGGAGACACAGAAAGACTTAATGGAAGTCTCGGGAGACACAGAAAGACTTACTGGCATACTCGGGAGACACAGAAAGACTTACTGGAAGTCTCGGGAAACACAGAAAGACTTACTGGCAGACTCGGGAGACACAGAAAGACTTACTGGAAGTCTCGGGAGACACAGAAAGACTTACTGGCAGCCTCGGGAGACACACAAAGTCTTACTGACAGCCTCTGGAAACACACAAAGACTTACTGGCAGCCTCGGGAGACACTGAAAGACTAACTGGCAGACTCGGGAGACACAGAAAGACTTACTGGCAGCCTCGGCAGAACAGCGCATTTGTAATAATTCTTACCTTAATAACATAAATACGATAATACAAATTCCGGCCAGTACGAGGAAGACAAATCCGTTCATGAATGACACGGTAGCTGAGTAGACGGGATTCAGAACTAAGTTGGCAATTACTCCACAAATGCTGTGTACGGCAGAAACGCTTGCAAAAAGTGAACCTGTAATATAAAGTTATATAAACTTTAAAGACAACACATGCATGTGTGCTTTACTAGATTGTGTTTGTATGTTGTTTAACGCTCCCGTCAAAAGTATCTCAGACATATCACAGAGTTTCCTCGGTAGGTTACCAGTACTAATGATAAACTGATCCTGCCACAAGCGCATCAATCGTTTCTATCCCAGCCGTCTTAAGCACCAATAGGGGAACCCACTACTGCCCTTTTGAAAGTATTTCGTATGAGCCGGCCTGGGATCGAACCCTGGTCTCCCGGTCTCGATGTGGACGCTGTTACCACCTTACCACAGAACGGTAAATTTAAATAGTATTTTACCGAGGTTCTCGATTCAAATTGTTTTTGTCTTTTTATAATTGACAAACATCATCGGGACAACAAGCATCATTCGTATAAGCCTGTTTCACTGAGACCTCATCTTCGCAAGCCAATGGTTATTTGTCCATTATATTATCAAAGTTATGACAAGTATGTACTTTTTTTCGGAGGTCGCCAGCCAAGGATAATTATGGGAATGCTAATGTACATGTACATTGTAGCCTTTGCTAGCGAAGCCGTCGTGGTCCAAGCCGTCGTGGTCTTTGGATCAATGCAAGAGATCGATTCAAGACTCGCAGGTCAATGTTTATTCATTATACTGTCCGCTTATTTCCAAATACGTAACTGTATACATAGTTACATATGTTTTAAACATACCTTGTTTGTCTGCCGGTGTCATCAATGACAGAATACTTTTTATCATCGGTACAGTGAGAAAACCGAATGTGGCAGGTACTGATACTGAAGTACAAAATAAACAACACGACGTATACGCAGTGCACGAAGTGCATGTACTTTTTATGATTGGTACAGTTAGTGGACCAAGATGTGACATGAACTGATATTCTAAAAACAGTATAAACAACACGTCATAAAACATCTATTGATTTACCATTGGTAGAGTTTGAAAAGTAAATGTGGCAGAAACTGATACTTAAATACAGAATGAACAAATTATATAAACCAGGTCTTGTTTACCATGTTTCCAGTAAGGAAAATAAACATGTTAGGAATTGATTACTTTAAAAATATATAATTAAATAAAAAAAATACATAAACGTGTATTGTTTACCATTGGTACAGTTATGAAACTAATGGTGGCATGTTTTGTTTACCATGTGTGCAACGAGGAAACTAAATGTGACAAGTACTGATAGTTGAACACAGAATGAAAAACATGACATAAGTTAAGTATTGTACAGTGAGGAAATTAAATCTAACATGTTCTGATACTGGAATACAACATGTACAAAAGAAATCACCCGTAATCCAGTAATTTCCTTTCATTAATACAGTGTAAAAACTAATGCTGCAAAATTGAGATATATGTTTTTCAATATTTAAGTAAGACAACTTTGTATGCTTTTAAGATAGATATTTTCTTACCCAAATACATCGTCAGATCTGTTTGAACTATTCCCTCCATTACAAACGATCCAGCGTTAAAAAGCGTACTCCATATTGCAATAGAGAGTTCAGATAAGCACGCTTTTAACGGCACTATAAAAATAAAACCAGCTAGCACCTGAGCTGCATGTCTGATAGCTGTGAATATGCCGACCTTCTTGGCTGGCCAACATAGTGGCATTCCCAACTGGAATATCATTTCCAGTGAAGATCTATGGGTTGTGGAAATCTCCTCAAAGAAATACGCCAAAATCAAAAGAATGTAAGCCACGCGTCGCCCTCGGAAATTGGAACTTCTATAGAAATCAATGGTCCTGTTCAGTGTCATACAGATGTTGGTATTCTTAGTTCTATTCTTTTCTTCGTGTGTTTCTGGTAGAAATAGTATTGCTAAAATAAGTGCGACAAATAACATGATTGCACTTGTTACTATAGGAGGGAGGAAACCTGTGTATGTTATTATATAACCGCAAGCCAGTCCAGATAGCGTGTAACATCCGAGCAAAAGACTATCAAACGATGAAAAGCCAAATGTTCGCAGGCGTCCATCTTGTGTAATATCTGCTATGTATGAGTAACTGGCTGAGGAAATGCTGTAGAAATTTCCGAACAGACCCGCAACAAAAGATCCAGCTACGAAGTAATGCAGGTCCAGTTTGAAGTAAACGGTCACCGATTCAAATACCATTTGTAACATCTGACCCGTTATGCCAACGATAAACAGGAATCTTCGACCGTATGAATCGGAAAGGGACGGCAGTACCATGCTCAGTAAGAACGAGGGTATACATCCTGCTAAATTCTTATACAGCTGCCAGTCTGCACTCGTTGATTGTACTTTCTCGAATGTAATGTAATCCGGATCGCTGTGATTGATAGCTTTACAACCGTCCAAGGATGTGGTATTAACGGCATTGTGGAACATTTCCTTTTTCACATAGTCTTGTATCCATTGCGTGCTCGTATAAAACTCCAGGCCGACGGCAGTGCATGTTAAAGTCACTATTGGAAGCAAGATATAATACTTCCATTCAATGCTTTGGTGTAGAGACGTATCCAAATCGTCCCGTTCTGATACCAGCGGTGTTATTTCGTTATCGGTCATATTTTCGGTGCAACCATACAACACATAAACATATTAACACATTGCCAATATGCTGTATGTAGACTCTTCAGAAGTAATCAATGCACAATTAATGCATGAAAATGTCATTTACGAAATGTTAGAAAATTATTTAAGCGAAAGTATAAAAATTCCTTCTTTCAGTTTTCTCTAGTTCAAAATTTCTATTAAAGATCCTACACCAGAGTCGTAAAATAACTTTCGAAAGTGAAAGCTGATTACTATAAGTACGCATAACTCATTGGTGTATATCAACGCTGTACATATGAGTCTAGTGTCGTGGGTTAACATTATATCAGTGCTTAACCTCATACAAGTGGTGACCTAATTAGGTCATTATACCAATTTGATAAAAACCTAATTGTTGCATTAGTACTTTCCGCGTAATTCGAAAAGGGGGGTTTTACAGCTTCCTCTGTTTTTAAATTATAAACTGGGATATAGGAACGAAACCAGAAATACTATATTTCTAGTTTTTGTTTCGTCTTATTTAATTTACAGTGGATAACTTGAATTCAAACTGGAGCCATACGTTACTTCGAGTTATCGACGTGTTCGAATTATAAATCGATGTATGTTAATTCATGTATGTGTTTGCAGCTTTGTAATACATTAACAGTAACAAAGCTTTTTTTAAATAAAATAATATCAAGAAAACAGCACAACAGCCGTTCTGAATGCGCGTCTGAGCAATCGAAATTGTTGTTACACTCTCTTAAAATGATATATTTGTTCCAGGGGTTTGTTCGATTTAAACGAAACATTCGAATGATCACATGTTTGAGTTATCGTGAGTATACTGTATGTACGGTGGTTCTTAATGCAGGCGGATAGTGACGATTAAAGTGAGATCGGCCGTCTACAATGATTGGAAACACTCAACGGCGACCAAGGAGTTCTTAAACTTTACCTATTAATTGATTAAGTGGTATGGTTTTTACAGTGTACTCATACGCTGGGTTCATCTCCCCCGTAAGGCAGGGTAAGATAATTCGTGAATCGTAATTTTGGTTTTCCTGTTTTGCACTACGGATTGTGATGGATAGCATTTCCGACCGAATAACCTGTGTCAGGATAAACAAAGCGGTAGAACTTATCCAGGAAACGCCATCACAAGATGCTTGCTTAATTTTGAGAATGACATAAAACACATTTCAAACACACTCATCATTACCGAAGTTGTGTTGCTCAGTTCCATATTCCTGATTTTCATTTCTTTCTCATACTAAATTTACAACTGGAAATTTACCAATGAACAGAAACAATAGTTGTCCACGATTGAACAGCATGCATGTGAAAATTGACCTTCATCTACTGTGTCAGCTAACTATATATAACATACAAACATTTTTGGATGGTGTAGCACTCTGACTAGATTGCCCTGCTTAACATAGATAATTTAATTGGTTTTAAACAATATAAATGCTTTTGGCAAATCTGGGCTTAAATCATCTCCGGTTTTGATATGAACATTTCCTACATACAAATCTGCAGAAGCTTCTTTGAAAACTAAATATTCAGATTGATTGATTGATTGATTGGGGTTTAACGCCGTTTTCAACAATTTCTCAGTTATATCACGGCGGCCAGTTCACCTACTCATGCATTTCCTGGTTTTCTCACAACAGTACTCCACACAACAATCTTCCCAAGCATCTGGCTGCTTTTCCACATAGACATTAGCCCATTGGTGGAAGAACTAAATATTCAGACAATATCAATGAAAGTATAATTATGAAATAATAGTTGAAACATTGTGACAATAGTCGTCTTCTGCAAATGCGTCAAAATGAGTCTGCGTATTGGAACGACTTAGATGAAAACATACGGGAGAAGAACCAGTGGTGCTAGTCTTCTTACTTCTCTTCACGTATATATGCGAACAGTCATTCAGGCAGAGACAGTTGTGTACATAACTTTCGCCTCACGCAGTGCAATAGGAACCCGTGTGTGTGTGTGTGTGTGTGTTAATATATAAATGTTTGTGTGTGACCCTTGTCCCAGTAAATACAAACCACAGAGTATCAATCCTTTAAAACATGCAAACACATTTTGAAGCAATAGACGACTTTTAAAAGCATTAAGAAGAAATTGCGATTTCTCACTTTTTCACAATGCTTTATTATTTCTACTTTAGCTATAATGTTTTATACTTTCATTATTATAGAGTGTTTCAATAGTTTTATACGTTCTTTAATATAGAGAGTTTCTATAGTTTTGCCTATATTCATTTTCAAAGTTAACTGCTGCAAGAGATGATAAATGTGGGGGAAAGGTAAATTAACACGACAGGTCCCGAACAATATCCAAGGTATCTATTAACGCAAGTGTTATTATTGAATAGAGATGGAAGTTTTGTGGCAAAATGTTTTCAATCGTCGTCTCAGCTGCAGAAGCGTCAGAAAGTGTCTGTATGTGATTAACGGTTAATTGCAACACTTCGACAGAGCTGGTAAACGCGACCTTCAAAACTTGAAAGATGTACTAGATGTACTCGGATCGTGTGCACAAGTATCTGATTGGTCAGAAGCAAATAGTCTTATTCATTTTTGAACTCGAAGAACGTTCATAGATTCGGGGTTCGATTTAGACATCTTTGTTTGTTTTTGCATTATGGGAAGTGAAACGGTTTCCGGTTATGTAACGCAGATGAAGAGATCGGTAATACTGGAAACCATGTTAGTCCCAAAAATATTCACATTGGATTTGCAATAGAAGCCTAATTGAAGACAAGGACTTGGTTTACGTATGCAGTGCCAACAGTTTTAAGAAAGGGATATTAAAACGAAAACCTATTTGCACTGTACTCTTTATTTCAGATATTTGACAATTGAAAAGGACACATCCAAATGTAGAACGTGTAAAATGTATTAGCAATCTTGATGTCATTTGGGAGAAACGATAATGAAAGAGTAGAGAACAGTCAGTACAATTATTTCCATGGTATTAACCCTATTTAGGAAGTCAACATTTCAGGGAGGTCATTTCAATTTTCCTTGGATTAGTTTTTATAACAAAACAAACAATGCCTTAGTATTTAGAACTGCCTGAGTTTTCGAAAATGATCTTGATATTGTCACATGGACAAGCAAATGTGGCAAGGAGCTTCTCTTCTAATAAAGACATTTCGAAAAAGGAAATCTGTCTCGTCGAATACTGGTTCCTCAGCGTATTGTATGTGACTATAAACAGCAAACAGGATGTGTTTTGATTACACTGATCGCAAACAAACGTCTGAGAATGTGTGCTGCATCAACAGGGTAAAACTGTGAGGTCTTCCTACGAGCAGAAAGAGACAGGAACAAAAGTGATCATCACTTCAGATAAAAAGAAAGAAAAGTAGCATAGAACACTTGGAAACAAATGCTGATAAAAGAGCCATTCCACAAGAAACCATCATTATGGATTATGTGTAATGTTTCGACCCAGATCAGCCTGCGTAGTCACATTTCGTTTCAGGGGGATAGAGGTACAGAGTAATGATTACTGAAACAGAAAAATCACAGGAGGCGAAAAGTGTCTGCCCAGGTAAGCCTGCGCGGCATGCTAAGGCTCGTCAGGGCCGATACTTTACGAAGAGTCCACAATGTTGGTTTTCTTGTGGATTGAGGTGACATCAGAATGAGGTATCTGGAGTTATTCCTTGGTGCTCAAGGCTTCTGGGTAGACATTACGATAAATATGATTGTGACCGGATAAACTAACTAGCTTTGCTGGGAGGTAACCAAGGAAACGCCTCGACTTAACTATGAAAAGCGACGTAATACATCATTCGAACAAAAAAATCAGGTTCTGCAAAATAATCAAAGCAAGAAAACTAAGATTGACGGCTTTAATAAAATAATAAATCTTCAAAAATAGTTAACACAATATTTTTAAGAATGAGCTTTATATAGCAAATTAATAATAGACACGCAGTTAAATAAAGTATCGCTGAAAGGCAAGCGTAAAACGACAGTTTTCATAGTCTTATTAGTTACTGAGCAAACATGCCATTTTAAGATCCTCCAGTTCTTTTCTTTTATTTGTTCACGAGTCGCAAGCTTCAACAACTACATTTGAGGGGGAAAAGCAGGAGATTTCTGTAGTGAGTGTCATTCAATTTGAAAATATTTATTTATTATTTAATCTTCTTTTAACTAATGAATAGGCTGATCGATCATACTGTTTTAGTGTCCAAGCGTATTGCATTAATAGTGCGACGACAATGATAGGATTGCGCGTTAATTGGAAGTTTCGAATCGCAATTTCTATCTATTGAACAGTTCAGACTAACATCAGTATGTGGTCCAGCTAATCAGATCAATGACTCTCAACAGAACGTGAGCACAATGTAATACTGCTTTGATTTTGTAAAATGTAGGGTCGTTCAATTTTTTTCAGGAAATGTTAGCTACTCATCCATGTATTTTTGTTAGTTTATGCCATGAGACGAAGTTCTGCAAAATTATTATCCCATGCATGTGTTTATTCCATTTGGCACATATTAACTTTTAATACTCACTGTTTGGATACAAACTTAAAATCGAACTTGAAAGAAATAATACAGTTTTATGTTTAAATCTTAATCACGTTTCCAACATAAACCATAAAACTGATGTAAAATATATTAATCAATAATAAAAAAAATAAGGCAGCATGGCATATAAATATCTTGTATCACAGACTTGAGAAAATATCACAATCATAAGTAAGTAACGTAATAAAACATAGTATTCTATTTGCGGACAACGTATGCAAAAAAAAGACAGCACAGCACGATTATGCTTAATAATTTTGGTTTTCATTGTGAGCAAATGATCTTACTAAACATTGACATCAGGATGAAGACATTGACATGTACTGGTTCATTCATAAAGTGTAAAGCTCAGTATAATAAATAATACAGTATGGAAAAGCACAAATTCGGGACAGCATGTAACACGCAATTGAAAAAGCTGATGTAGTATTCAGTCATCACGATTTCATAGAAGTAAAGCTTGATTCTTTCTTTGAAGAGGTAGATGGAACTTGAAGGGAAGTGCTGACCACACTTGTTCTCCGTTTACTATTGCGAAGGTCAAGTTTACTACCTCGAGTACTTGGATCCGCGATAAAGCTTAGCTGGAAATCATCCCCATTCATATATTCCTGTAAAAGAAAAATGATCATGTTAGTGCCAAAAGATACACACATTTGACATTTGAGCGTCCCGTGAGAAAACCAACATTATGGTCTCTGCGTAATGTATCGACCAAGATCAGCCTGCGCATTCCTCGCAGACTGATCCGGGCCGACACATTCCGTCTCAGGTGGATAGAGTTAAAGAGTAATGATTCCTGAAACAGAAATCAACAGGAGGCGAAACGTGTCTGCCCGGATTAGCCTGCGTGGCATGCTTATGTTGATCCGGGTCGATATTTTACGCAATGTTGGTTTTCTCGCGAGACGGCTCATTTGTGAATAGTTTAGATTCAGATCAGCCTGTACATCATATAGGTTTAACATATTTACAAGTCACCAAAAGCTACAAGTAATTCGCGAAAAGGGTAGAAAGGGTAGATCTATAGCAGACTAATCGGATGCGCTTGCTGGTCTGACCTATGACCTTAGAAAGGGCAAGGTTGTACCTTTGTGCATGGGCAGGCCAAGGCTTTTGCTTTAATTTCTGCTTACTGCTGAGTTTTTAATTTAAAACAAAACATGAAATAATAGAACAATAGCAAATATACAATGTACTATCATTCGTTTATTTCTCAGTTGACATAAGACTGAACTAAAACAAACAGTAAAATATATAAAAGTTCCGTTTTTAATAAAACATATAACAATATTCTATTTATTTATAATGTATTTCACAGCCTATATTAAACAAATTAGCCGAGAGTTCTGTTAACCCTTTCCCTCATATGACAATTCTGCGGCAGACGACTTTGAACGTATTTTGTCAAAACATAGAAAATCTTCATAATTGAATGGATAACCTATGACTAAAAGTAGAAAACATTGTGGCAAAAGGAGAAATTGCACGTTCTGTGCAATTTCTTCTTTTGTCACTATGTTTTCAAAAAGCCGTCTGCTGCAGAGGCGTCAGAAAGCGTCTATATGAGGGAATGGGTTAAACGTTTACTGTATTGAAATAGAATGATACGGACGACGTAAATAAAATGTTTAGAAAGTAATGTGAAATCCAGTGAACTGAAAGTAGAAAGTTGAAGTGGCAAACACTTTCCTCATTATAAACAATTCCTTTCTGAAAACCTTTCTGAAATCATGCGTACCAAGTCAAAGAGATATGCGTTTATTCTTGCACAGTTATTTGCAATAAGGACTATTTTATGTTGTTATCAAACAGTATCCATCAAATTTATCAACGCATATGACCCTTAAACGCTTTCCCACATACATACGCTTTCTGACGCCTCTGCAGCAGACGTCATTGAAAACATTGTGACAAAATTAGATTACGCCATTTCGCCTTTTGCCACGATGCTTTCAGCTTTATTCAAAAATAATTGTTCTTTTATCTATAGAGAGCTTTTATGTTTTCAAAGTCTTCTGATGCAGATTTCTTTGTATATACATGTAGGACAGAATTAAAACAATTATATAGTGATTTAAATCCAATATAAACAAAACTTATTCGATTTTAAAACCGTAGACAAATGGAATTCTATGTATCAGCTGTATCTGATTCACACCCCAAATAGTTGAACAGGTTGGATACTATATATATATATATATATATAAATAAATTGTTAGATCCGTATATGTGAACGTATGTATTCAAGTCTTCACTGTATACGCCTCCTATAATGAGAGTAATTTATAACGAAAACTAGAACTGTAGCCGCACTAGTTTCTAATATTTCTATATCGACGGTGCTCCAGTAAAATAAACATAAGGACATTGATGGCCAGTATATATCTAAATAAGCATGTGCATCACTGTAGTCTTATCTGGATCTGCACTGTAAATAGTAAATACACACTTATTATAAATACAATAAGGCTATTTCTCTTGCAGCGCCGTTCAAGTATATACATGTACATAATTATATAGGTTTTTTTTATATTTAATTGTCACGTTAGACTTATAATGTTGAGCTATCAAACATACTACTTGCACTTCTGTAACTAATATTGACTGTATGTTGATGTCTATTTTTTCCTTATATTGGTTTTTCTATATTTATGTACATGTTTGTAGCAAATTTATTCTAAAGCCTTCACCATCGTAAGTGTAAAGTATAGCACCTATTACCCAGATATTTTTAAAAGACTGTCTCACGATTTTGGGCCTGAATACAACATATGCTAAAAGTATATATCATAGTTGTACAGTAGTAATTATTTTAGCCAAATGTAATGTTTTATCGCGAACATATATCATAAAGGCATGTGTGGATCACGTGTTTTATGGTCAATTGTTACCAGGTTGACGAGTCCTTTTAAATTACTGTTGCTAATGTACAGCTATACAAAATGAATCTACTCAAACAGAATCAAACTGGTTCCAAGACTATAAAACTATTCTCTGTGCTTTGAATTTGTTCTCAAGTATATCATTGGTTAGAAAGAAATTATTTCTAGTAATTGACCAATCATATTACTTATCTAGAGCCTGGTGTTCATTTCGGAGCACAGGTAACGTTTAAAAATGTCGGGTCCTGACCTAGTTTAAACTTCGGTTTGACTCTGGGTAACATTTGAAATAGTTGTCATTGTTTGAATAAAACACCGTGAGACAATCGCTTTAAAATTATCGTCTAACGAAATATGTATAGCAATATTAAACTGTATATCTGTTGTGTTTGTGTAAGCCGTCAATAGAACGTTGAAATGTAATACAAGTCGATATATATATAAACATGAATGATGCGTAAGGAGTAAACTCAATCAATCAACAAATATGCCATCAGTGATAAAATCAAACTTAAAATTAATTTTGATTTAACTTACTTAGTAATCAAACGGACAATAACATCGCCAAAATGGTTCATTGCCAAAGCGTGTTCATGCTCATAATTGATAAAGAATACCTTTGTTTCATCCGATAGATAAAGACAGTATTATTGTATTTTCTTCTAACAGAAATATAAAAGCAAATGGCCTATGAGGACCCACTCATCGACTGGCAATTAGAAGATATTTTCTTCTATTTGAATAGTTATCATGCTTACACAGATGAAGTAATATTGAGCAAGGAAATAATAATAAGATAAACCTGCGGTATGTAATGCATTGGTAATTAGGCAATTATTAATAAGATACTGAACAATAAGAAATTGTTGGAAATGATATTTGTGTTGTGTTATTAATCTCTCTTTAAAATAAAGTCTACTTTAAAGAAAAATATAATGAAGATGTAGTTAAAAAGGTGTAATGCTCTTAATGTTAAAAGAAAAATTGGTAAGTAAGAAAATAATGAAATAACAACTCTAGACTTAATCGCGTTTACATCACAAGCGATTGCATAATGGATGGAGTTGGCACAGTTTTAAACGGCCCTGGTCACATATTGATATAAATAATCTCACAATGTTGAGACGATTTGGATGTAAAATGTAGCATGTTTCGTATTTTAGAGAAAGTGGTCATGGCCGACAGAGGGATGAACGCACGACGGGAACAAAACCATCACAAAGGCTCTTTCAGTATTCGACAAGTCGAGCTATTTATGAAAGTAAGACCCCTGATTCCCTAAACTATACAATCTATAATTCTTGATCCAGAGAGCTCTATACTTAAAAAGGAAATAGATACAGACAAAACAAAAGAATAAAACGAACGCCATTTCTGTGAAAATGTAAAAACTACCACCTAAATAGAAATAAAAAGATTTTATAGTTTCTTGAATATGCTTTCCTATGTTCCTATAACCTGTTTTCATCTCAGTTTAACATTCTAATTCATGCAGTGTCTAAAGAAGTTAACAGTCTTCATTGTTTTAATGTCGTATCACGTACTTTTTAAATCGAAATCGAACAACGGTTTGAACAAAATATCGAACCACTAATACTATTCAGAATAAAGGAGGACTATCAAGAAGTGTGTAAGCTCGCAATATCATCGAAGCCATTTGTGAATACACTGGAGCATACATATTGAGTTCCTTCAATAACAAGGACTGTATTCTTCTTTCACATATATTTAATAGTTAAGGTTTTCGCAAATGTAAGTTTAAATGGAAAATGTTCTATTTGTCGAAAATCACATGTTCCTTTTTGAAATATCAATTGTTGGAACAAGAGAACAATGACGGTCATGTACTGCTCACCTGATTTATGATTTAATAGAAGCCGCTTGCTTGTACATGTATATAAATTACATAATGATGTACTGTATCATATTGACCTGACGCAGTCATGTTATGGGGCTATGTTGTGACCCATGTTTGTAATTAATACCTTTTTCTGTCTGGACACTCAGTGTTATAAATGTGATACAACAAGTATGCCCTGTTCCAGTAGCAGTTATTTTTGGGAGATTGTAAAAGTTTACCCTGGTGGTCAATAACGATTGCTTGAACTGAATTTAAGGATTTTTTCTTTGAAATCGGACCAGAGCAGACGACGGGCTTTGACCGATTACAACAGCTCATTCCGAGCACCACGTGCTCAGGCGAGCTGAACATAATAGCATAATTCATATACCAACACGTGTAATGCCAAAACAAAGCACATGATTGCTTGCCTTTGATTGATAACATAATTATATCACATAGAAGAGAAAGCCTTAACATATAACTTATGTGGCACGTTTTCTGACAATGTGAACACTTTTCTGAGCTACAAATGTGGAATATTAAAATAATTAAATATGTATTTTAAATAAATTTCAAATCCATCATTGTTCGAATTCAAAGGAAAAATTAAACCAGTTATCTACTGCATGCAATCCATGTTCAAGTACATGAAGAAGAGATTCATCAAGCGGTTTTTCAATTTACCAATCTATGCACAAATTCAATATCCCTTCTACCCCTATATACTTACCCACTATTTAATATTAATTTACTGCAAATATATGATGTTATCAATTTACACAAAAATGTCTCAGTAAATATTTTCAAATATTATGTACTGATGGCACTACATGAATACAACTTAAAACATGTCATATGTTACACGTCATAAAAGGTATTGGGAGTGTAGTGCTTCGTGGTATAAACTAAAACAAGAGCACCGCGTACGGCACAGACGCTCGACTGATGGAAAACAGGGAAAAAAAGCTGAGCTAAACAAAACACCTTAACCGGACGACCACGCCGCCGCCGCCGCCGACGACGACGCCAGGGTCATGACATTAGCTCTCGTTTTTTTCAAAAGTCGAGCTAATAATATAAATAAAGACAAGACTAGCTCGTCTCGATTGACACTTTTGTTAAAGTTGAATGTAAGAGTGTCTCGTCTTTAATAGCTTTGAACAAAAGTGTAACGTACATAATTGAAAACGTTGTTGGTTCGTTTCGAAAACAGCATCTATCCATTCGGGGATTCAAAGCGCGCTTACCAATTGCGCAAATAATGTATTATTCACCCTGCCATTGAACATGACATTTGAAAACATTGAAATAAAAGGAAAAATTGCTCAAAACGAGCAACTTCACCTCTTATTGTAATATTTTCAACTCTTTATCAATTTTCTACATTGATGAAATTGTTCGTCTGGAGACGACCTAGGAAAAGTCATGTGAAGTAATGGGTTAAACAGTTTGCATGTGGCTTCAGTTGAAAAGAATCGACATTCTGGGAAATGACAACAATTGCTATAACTACCCGATGGTTTGGAATATTCCTATGATGTTAATACATTGATAGGTGTCCTTCTACCAACCTCTCACCAAGACGGATGTGTGTGTATCCAATACCCATCACCACTAACGGTTGGTTGAATTTGAAAAAAAAAAGTCAAATTGCAAGCTATCTACTTTCGACCGATGGAAACTCAATGTTACAATTGCAAACCAATCACAGGCTATGATTCCATACATTTCTCCCGAAGAGAATGCGGTTCCGATTCGGTTCAATTTCAACCTTGTATACATCCTAATAGTCATTAACAAATACAATGGTGAGATTAATACATGTACAGTCAAACTGGCCTTAAGAAGTCACAAAGGGGTGTGCCAAAATGTGGCTGCTAAATACAAATGGCTGCTTTATACAAGTCAAATAAAGAGGTAAATGTTGTTTCTGTTAAACTTCAAGAGGCTGCTTAATACAAGTTGGCTGCTTAACAGAGGTGACCACTAACACAAGTTTGACTGTATACGAATAGCTGGCTTCAATATACCATAAAGGACACGAAACCTAATTGAAACTAGAAATATCACTGAAGATGATAAATACCCCCAAAACAGCACCTTGACTCAAAATATGGTTTACGACCGACCAACAAAAGGGCCATAACTCTGTAAACAAGAAAAAGTAACAAAGGGCAATAACTCTGTATTTAGATTAAATAGAGTTATGGTTTCTGTACACTGCACTTTCTCTCAATGTGTTGTATCATCCTATGAAGTTTTATTAAATTCCAACAATTAGTTTTAAAGTTATGCTCCGGACAAGACTCTACGAATATGAAAAAGTAACACACGGCAATAACTCTGTCATTATGTAAAGTAGAGTTATGTTTCTTGTACACTGCACTTCCTCTGATTATGCTCTACCATTATATGTAGTTTTATTAGATTCCATCTATTAGTTATTAAGTAATTCTACGGACAAGAAAAAGTAACAAAGGGCAATAACTCTGTATTTAGATAAAATAGAGTTATGGTTCCTGTACACCGCACTTCCTCTCAATGTGTTGTATCATCCTATGAAGTTTAATTAAATTCCAACAATTTGTTTTAAAGTTATGCTCTGGACAAGACTCTACGAATAAGAAAAAGTAACAAAGGGCAATAACTCTGTAATTATGTAAATTAGAGTTATGGTTCTTGTACACTGCACTTCCTCTGATTATGCTCTACCATTGTATGCAGTTTTATTAGATTCCATCTGTTAGTTATTAAGTAATTCTCCGGACAAGAAAAAGTAACAAAGGGCAATAACTCGGTATTTGGATTAAATAGAGTTATGGTTCCTGTACACTGCACTTCCTCTCAATGTGTGGTATCATCCTATGAAGTTTTAATAAATTCCAAGAATCAGTTTTAAAGTTATGCTCTGGACAAGACTCTACGAATAAGAAAAAGTAACAAAGGGCAATAACTCTGTAATTATGTAAATTAGAGTTATGGTTCTTGTACACTGCACTTCCTCTGATTATGCTCTACCATTGTATGCAGTTTTATTAGATTCCATCTGTTAGTTATTAAGTAATTCTCCGGACAAGAAAAAGTAACAAAGGGCAATAACTCTTTATTTAGATTAAATAGAGTTATGGTTCCTATACACTGCACTTCCTCTCAATGTGTTGTATCATCCTATGAAGTTTTATTAAATTCCAACAATTAGTTTTAAAGTTATGCTCCGGACAAGACTCTACGAATAAGAAAAAGTAACAAAGGGCAATAACTTTGTATTTAGATAAAATAGAGTTATGGTTCCTGTACACCGCACTTCCTCTCAATGTGTTGTATCATCCTATGAAGTTTCGTTCAAATCCTATGTTGCATTGTTAAGATATGGTCCGGACAAAATATGGCTTTCGACCGACCGACCGACATACCGACCGACCGACCGACCGACCGACACAGTGACTCCTATATACCCCCCCAAAACTTTGTTTTTTGGGGGTATAATAATTTCTTACAACCAGGAAAAACTCAGATATTAAGATAATCTACATTCCATTCCGATTTTATACCTTTAAATGTGGTAAATATTTCTTCTACAGTTAATTAAACTTGACTTAAAAACTTACAATAAAGCCAAATGGACGGGCTGATTAGAAGCAAAGTCATGGGCTTCTTTGGAAAATCATTCATATTAGAATATAGAAACTTTTGTCGTATTGAGTAATTTGATAAATGAATAAATGTGTATACTATTTAACAGTATTAATGCAGGAGATGTAAACCAAAACCAAGAGGGTATTTCTACGAAATAGTAAATATTCAAATAATCTGAATCTATAGTTCCTAACTAACTATAAACTTAACAATAAACCATCCATGAACGTTTAAAAATGGACATACACTTTGTTCTGATGAGGTATCCTGTAAAATATATACTTCTAAATTAATCAACTATATAATGATACATATACATGTACTGTGTTTGAAATAGGCAGCCATTGGTTCTTTCCGTAGCTAGTAGCGACTTTCATCTTACACCAACGGGATATAAATAGGCCGTGTGGTCTAAATATAGACCATGTGGGCTATAAATAGGCCGTGTGGGAGGGTATCCAGTTGAGGGAATTGGTCACCGAGATATACCTCGAGATGTTCAAAACAGCGTTAAACTCCATTGAATTGATTTTATTATCTTAAAATATGTATACAATATCGTATTGACCGCAAAGTCTAGATGCATGTGAGTAAAAAAGGAGAAAAGAAAATAAGACGAATAGTTAATCAACATGTGAGTATGTTGGTATCTGATGCGCGGTAGTCTTTAGCTGGAGATAAAACGCATTGTGTATCTTAAAATATCACAACACGTTAGGAACAGGTTGATGGTGATACTGCTATGTTTAAGGGATGTAATCAATGTTCAATATATCCGTACTAACATCAAGTGTTAATTATAAATAGATTTTGACCTGTGAATTTGAAGCTTTCTAAATGAACATACATCAATCATTGGTATGAATCAAATAACATAGTGATGTAACACAATACCTTTAGATGGTTATGCCTTTATTGCACGGGTAATGACAATGAGATCTTAATTCAAGTTCACAGGTCAAGTTTGCCCTATAACAGTTTAATTAATACTTTTCAAATATTTTATAATAACCTCGTTATGCTTAACATTTGCAAATAAACATTGTTATCTTGCACATGAAATAAAAAAAAAACACGGTTCTCGGAAATGAAGAAATCAAACGTTTGTTAATGATTGTTTGAATACTTGTCCACATAAATTGGACAATTGATGTTAATACAAATTCAAAGCCATATTATGAAAACATGATATTGCTAGATGATGATGTTTTGTAATTTTGATAACATATGATGAAACAAGAGGCCCAAAATGGACAGTATCGCTCCACTGCATTAAGCAAAAAATTAATTTCTTTATCCGTATAAGGCAAAACAGTCCCATCCCCTGTAGCCATGTCGACAAATCAACATTGAACCAGAATTATACGTGGATAAAAACAAATGGTTTAGGAGAACCGAGGATGCTTCCTATGATGTTTCATCCCAATTGGCCCTGTACTTACAGAGGAGAGGTCGATACAACTAAACGATTAAGCACACACGGTCGCATGGCGGACATTTCACCATGACATAAGCTCGACTGGCGTTCAGCCAGTGGAGCTAAAAAACGATCTCATTTTGAGCAATCCTCGAAATCTGGTAATGTCATTCTTGTTCGTTATACATCTGTAACGTAAATTTATATTTCAGAGATATGTCAAGTATATATAATAGCAAAGCTACTCTCCAAACATATTACCGCACATTTGGTTTGTATTCCATAATACACAGACAAAGAATATTCAAAATGAAGTAATAAAATTACGAACGGATAAAATCTAAATCTACTTTTAAAATACATGCCTCAAACAGTTATTTATTGGTGACGTAGATAGTTCGAATGATACTATTTCGTTGATCAAGAAAATTGAAACTATCTAATGACATGAATGCTGACATTGGTTTAGGTGAAGCCGAGCAGGGTCATATTAGGTTGAAGGCTACAAACAACAAATTCCAATTGCTGAAATCAATGCCATGCGGGTAACTATATGTATGGTTTTTTTGCAAATGAAATTAGCTAGATGAAATGTCAGCATAGCAAGGAGTTATTACCATGTAGACTCAGTATCTATCGTGTGAACCTTCTTCGTCCTAGAACATTGAGAATGGAAACCATGATCATATTTTGAAACAAAGTTAAGACTTTACAAATCATATAAAATTATAAACAGCAAATCAAGTAAAAATATGTAAATTTTCCAATATAAATATATTTTGTTAATCCAATGATTTGAAAGTGATAACTATTTCTCTGGATTTATGTATATACTTTATATCAATGAATGCACAAAGAACGTTGCAACCATGTGCTAGAGTTAACACTATTAGTTCTTAGTTTTATTGAAAAAAAGTATGCTACCCAAAAAAAGCCATCGCCGAATTTCTTTACTTCAAAATCAATTGATATAGTATGTTAAAAGATATTTGGATAAATTGATTATTTGACTGTTTAAGTAGACATTCGGTATTTGTTTTTAATTACTTATAACAATTAACAAGACTACCATAACTGTAAAATATATCCATTCCATGAACAAGAATCTTGCATGTTATGTTATTTCATAATATTTAACTTTTGTTGTAATATTGTTTTTTTGAAAGTTGGATATATGTTAAATTAAAAAAAAAAAAAAAAAAGGTATGGTACTGGGCTTTTTTTTTTGCTAGATCAATTTATAAAAGCCTTATGGTGAGTGTTTTTTTTGCTATTTCAGCCCATGAAATAAAAAATGTTTTCACGCAAATTGCCGATATTTGAAAGATGAGATGCTAATTGTTTATCTTCTTGTGGTTTTAATCTCATTCTGAAGGTATTATATCCATATCTTTGGAAGTTCATGCAATACATTGTAGTTAAATCTAAAAAATAGACACTATTTGACACTAATGAAAATCCATATTTGTCAGATTTAAGAATAGACAATTTCAAAACTTTGAAATAAGGAAAAAACATATTTGTAATATTTAACTTTTTCTGAAACTTCTCTACGTTATTTCAATTACTATCATTTATCAGATTTTAATAAGAAAAGTATATGTCGCTGGGCAATATTTTCAGTTTTTCTTCTTTGAATGGCTAAAAAATGTTAAAATATGAATATATATTTATTAATTTTTCAAACATATCTTCAAATGTCAAAAACGTTTTCCAATATTTTCTACTTTTTTTCAAAACAATATGATACTATACAAGTTTTAGATTAAAATTTATATACATGGACTTTAATATGTTCTTTTTTACCAGTTTTATTTCTTAATCAAACACGGCAACTGGACAGCGTCTCACGAAAAAATTGAAGGCTCATGCCAAAAATAGGCCCTTTATCTCAAGCAAATTTTATCCACTTTTTTTTAAATTTTGAAGAATTATAAAAAGGTATAATGACTAAACAGGTTTTAATTGACAACAAAATAAGAAGATTTAATAAGAAAGTAAAAAAACAACAACATTTTTTTACATTTCAAAACCTCAGTTCAGTACATCCTTAAACAACAATGCATGCACTAAAATTATGGATAGTACTATGCAGTTTAATATCCCCCTTATGCTCAAGTACCATATGCAGAAATATACACGTACACTAAACAAAGTATCATTTGTTTGAGACTAGTCTATTTTCAATGACAAACATGGATCTAATTAAGGGAGATAACCATTCCATTTCACGTTCATTCACAAATATGTTCAAACAAAGGTCGATTCCTTTCTCATTTCATTCATCAAACACTTTGTGCTAACACTTACCCAGCTTACACTCCCCTTTTATGAAGAAAGCAAAGAAAAGAAAGAATCGAAGTTGAATAATTGATAAATATTTCACGTATAATGTTTCAATGAAGAATAGTCAGTCACTCTATGATTATCGCAATTTGTTCCAATAAAATAAGGGCACAGAAGTGCTGAATTCAGGCGTGGATGATGATTATTTTTATATATTTAGCGATTAAACAATAGTTTACTATTGATTTTACTGCAAATATAAACAATGAATGCTGCAGACATAGGAGTGACTTGAAACGCATGTGCATTAAACAACATATTATGTAAGTGAATGATTATTGTCTTATGAAAATGAAAGAAGAAGAATCTAAGAATACATGTAGGTACGTGCTCTATGTTTTTTAAATGTACAACTATTTTAAAGAAACATAAACTAACTTTCTATGAATGTTATTTACACATAATTCAATATATCATCCATGTCGTTGTTGCTTGTATCCGATTAAGGTAAAGAAATAATGTAACAAAATAATTTTCGTTCTCGATTCTAGTTTCATTTTTAATTAATATGATTTTCAATAAAATATTTGCAGAAATAATATTGAAAGCAGTATGATGTATGAAAATGGTAAATAATTATATATAAAACTTGCGATTCTCCGAATTCGATCAAATTCCAATGTGTAATTTCTGTTTTGCTGTTATCCAAATAATTTACAATTTTCTTTTAAAAAATCTAAATGATATAAAGAAGTACATCTGGCTGATACAGCAGCAATGCTTTAATAAATAACAGCATAATTTGCATCGTTGAAGAAAATATATTTTGGAAACAGATCGTTTGAGAGAGTAAGTTCTTGAACTGTTTAAAATGGATTCACCTTCTAATATCCCTGGAAAACGTCATTTATATATATAAAGAGAGAGAATTGCTTAACAAAAATACTTAAACTAAACGAAGAAAAACAGATCTTTGTGCACTTATACTGCCATGGAATATGACCGCATGTTTTATGACTGATTCCCTTGCGTTTATGCAAGGTGTATTAAAAGTTGTGCATGTAGTAAATGACATGTCGGATGTCTCTGTCAAGTTAACTCAAACGAGTCCTAAGTAAAAGAAGAACATACGTAAAAAAAGAACTGGTTTTCTTCGTCGTTGAATATTATAGTTCAAACAACATAAACTTAAACATATCCTTAAAGTCATGAATACAATAAACATATCTAATTTGATCAAACTTAAACCTTAGTAAACAAGTGACAAAAGTTTCGACACAGCAAAACGTAAATCTTCAAAACAAACATATCCACATGTGCAAATGTAAATCGCGACAAAGAGTGCAACTCTGCTTACTATAACACATGGTTTTCTTCACATACAATATTTGAACTTACATGAATCATGTAAAATGCAATGATGTTGATGTATTGCCCAAACCCGAAAATCATTTTAATTTAATCCATTTGCTGACAATCAGTGCTTTAGATAATTAAATCACCAGTATTATGACAAGAAATGTTGCATTTGAGACAAAACTGGGAGACATCATGTGCAGAGGAGAATAGCTGACAGGGAACTATCTTTTTAAATAAAAACATAATTTTCTTAATTTGCATCCTGAAGAAGCGTCTGTTTCTTGTATTGGTCATTGAAAGTGGAGAAAACCATGTATGATTAGCAGCGAGCGAAAATAAACAGCCTTCTTCACACCAAACAAGAACACAAATCTAAATTTGAAACATTCCGATGACAGAAAACTGCAGATATACGCGGTTGTCCTTTAATTTTTATTAGAATAAGTAACATAATGCGATAACGGTAACTACACCACTGTATGGGGATTTTGTGTGTTTTACATTAACTCTTTTAGCGCCAAAGCAGATTTATGTGATTCAGCTTGTAATGAGAAGTGTCACCTGAAATCGGAATTGTTTGCATTTAAGCTATCAATATATATTCCCAATATCATATTATGAGTCGTCCGATGTTGAACATTGAAGAGTCTAATTTAGGAAATTCATCACTGAAATTGTTAAGTAAAACCTTACTAAAAAATTCAACCCTTATCCTGCTCTCTAGGACATTACACACATTTATATCTGTATACACGAATGTGTTCATCATTTTAGAACAGTAAGCCCTAGAAGCAGTTCTAAAAAGTAATTATATTCCACATTGCTTATTTTTGACATATTTATTTAGGCAACGTCTCTCTGTAAATATGTAACAACCTTAACAAAATTAAGGACTATGATATAATTTGCTTGAATTTGGTAGGATAAGGTTTGAATTAGTGTTGTAATGAATGAAATGAAACATACATTATAGTTTCATATTACACATATGTATACCCATATAACCATACAATCATTAAATACATAGACGATCTACACCATAAACGTTCTAAATTATTTGCGTACAGTAAATTAAAACAGTTTGAGACAACTCTTATTCTTCTCATTACAGAGATGTTTGAATGGGTTTCTTTGATGCAAGTTTTAAAAAGGCAAACACGGTTAAAAACCACTTTGATCTCCTAAAAGTAAACATTCCTGTCTTCTTCTGCAGAGCGTTTAAGTAGATTTTACGTTATATCACAATTGCAAAAAATCAAATCAAATCAATATGACGGTTTGATTCGCAACTATATGTTTAACTGAACACATTGCTGGATTAGTTGAAACCTTAATTCGCCGCTAGATCGTGAGATCGTCGGAATTATGTTTGCACAGAACAAACAGTTTGAGGGTAAATAAAAAGCTAAAACCCCAAGATACCATACTGTAATCATACTTACAAGATCCTCCTTTAAAATTTTAGAAATATAAAATATGATAAAAGTTGTGAAATTTGGTTTCGGGACCATCGAAACAAGAACAACTTAGATATAGATCGGAAGTGTAATAGTTAGGTCGTAATGCTTCTTACCATGATATGTCACCAGGGTTTACTGTGGATTGATTACTACTGGGCCTCATTTAGTTTTAAAGCCCATAGTCAACAGTAAAAGATCCCAATATGAATTTTAAAAAAGTATTGGTTGGGTATGTATTACTTTAAATTAGCAACCAGAAAAGACCTATATCCTCCTGTACACCGCACAGTCTGATAAAGGTCTTCGTTCGTGTTCGCATCAAGACATATCAAGTCCTTCCATTAAATGGAAATATATCTATGTTTAAACGTGCATTACACAAGGGGTCCATGTCAGGTTCTTGTGCAAATCTATGCATACCTTCAACAATCCTACCGACGACATTTGAAGAAAACATAACTGGTTTTTTCTGTACGAATTATAATTGTTTTATATTGTCGCATGTGTGAAATCGGTTTGTTTGTAAAGAAACGCCGATGTCACTGTCAAATGTCATCGGTAGGGCTTTTCATTATACTAGCGTGTCAAAAATAACAGAAAAGTAGCAGTAAATTGATGCAATGTCAGATCGTAGCCTGTATCTATAGTCACACATGCTGAACATTATTGCTTATCTTGCATTTTAAAGTAACATACTAATGTGCCAATGGAATAATTGGCCGTAATTAATGTACGATGGATAAATTGTGATGACAAGTGGTTAATAACATAAGTTGAGAAGTTATTCTAATAAGTATTACTGAGAGCATTATATTGTAACTAAATAGATATGGTATACCTGTTGTTAACTATGTACCTAATGTGATAATTTATGAGTCGTCTACATCGAAAGTATGATCATGAAAATAAGAAGCAGACTTTACGGGGAAATGAGCAAATATGTTCATGTTGAGCAAGTTCTCCATGTTCCTACCACAGTGATATCAAACGACGCCTGCTGCATTAGCGTTCACTTGTCTGTAAAGGTTTTTGTTTAATTATTATTTAGAGATAACCAGATTTACAGAGTAAGTGTGTCCATTAGTCTAATATGTCAATTGAGTGTACAATATTTAGACCAATTGTAATTAACCTCGGACAATCTCAATCGACGACTTAGAAATATAACATAACATGTAATAATCAAGGTATTAGTGGCGCGAAGATGAGAGTAAAGTAATTATGTAGACATACGTTTGCCCAGAATTGTATTATAGTATTGATTTAGAGATATCTAAGGATTAAATGCATTAATTAGGCTAACCGAGAAAGAGGTCGACATTCACTGCTGGTAACAGTGACAATTTAACAAACCTTCAGTCTTCTTCCTCAGTTTCATCGAAATCCCCATATGCGCCGTACTGTACCAAGAAATATTTAATTAACACAGAACTGGGTTAAACACATTGCATACTGTATCTGTCTATTAATTATATTCATTATGTTACTGTGAAGTAACAGTATTAACTATAAGCAAACCTGAATTACTTAAGTTTAACAAACGCTAGTTTGATGTATTATTGACCTGTTAGTTTATATAATTACAGTATATTTCTCATACAGTGATTATCGGTATAACGTGTGTTTTTGATATATCTGTCCTAAAGTATGTGCATGATAGCAAAAAAACTAAACCAATATAATATCAAACACAACTATCTAGTTATCTAACAAGCAAATGTTTTGATTAGCATTAGCGGCAAATGTACTTGTATTCGTGTCGTAACTCACCATAACATCAAGTACTGACACTATCGTAACTTGTAGAATGTTTCGGTTGAATATTAAATGCATGTCTATTTTGAAGTGTAAAACTAGCATTAGATGCTTGACTAATTTTACGTTGGCGACGTTGCCCGATATAAGACGAATTTGTCGTGTGACTTCTTTCAGACATTTGGTCTGACACTGACATGGCTGTACCAGGCTGAAAATGTCATCAGGTAAGATATAAATTAATTCATCAACAAAACCAATACAGTTATCAAGGATGTTTATTGACTGGTTTTTGCCTTGTCTTTAGCATATGTAAAATCCAATAAAGTTTTACCATGAAACGCTTCTGTATCACAGCACTAAATGTTTCAGTTATACTTCTTTAATATGTATATCAATTAAGGCCACAAATCATATATCTCAGTAACTGAAAATTTCATCATTGTTTCAATGAATAATTATTTAAGTATTCTGAATAATATCAGGTGTATGTTATTTCAAAAGGGTTACATATATGTTCCGTATTATTAAATGTAAACACACATATAAACTACAGGGTAGATTGAAATAACAGTAGCAACATCAAGCAAACTTACCCTAACTTTAACTCCCTCAGACAGTGAAAATGTAAAAGCAGCAGCAGAACCTTCTGGAATGGATGGCAAGTGGAATTCACTAGAAGGTATCTGGTAATTGTCTATATTTTCTAGTCTCTTTTTAAGCAGCTTCTGATACTTTGTCACTGAAATAAATTCAACATTGATATTGAATTATGATAAACAAAAGTTAAAAGAAATCACATGTTCAATCAGTTTATGAGTCAAGTCATGTACTTGTACTGTATATGATCAGTGCAGCCTCTTTAAATTGTAATTGAACTGACATATTATGATGTTCCCATTGCTGTCTTATGCCTTTACTGACGTCCTTTGTTTCTCAAAGTATTGTTGTGTGTATAATTCAACTTATTGAAGGATAATTAGTTTCTAAATTCCAATCGCTGAGTTACTAACTCTTGTATTAAGACTATTGGTTCCATAAACATAACGATGATCAATAGACTGTAATTAAACCAATTTTGTATTTTATAATCCTCATAACGTCTGACCCAACTGTAACCGACTTCCTTTGGTAATTGTGATAGTAAATACTCATTATCTCGCGATGATATAAACTCTGTCCTAAAGGGCATACACTTGTTTATATATAAAATATATATTTAATGTGCTTTAGTATAGATGATTTCAATTTGGAAGGCTAAAGGTAGCATGTCGGGTTATCATTTTAAATGTAACGTACCTGGTCGTTTGGAATCGTCGCTAGGTGGAGCTTGTGACTTTCTAAATCCAGCCCAATATGGCAACAACTCTTTAAACACAGCTAGCTGAGCTTCATCAAATATATTGGAGAAAACATCCTTCCCTGACACATACCTCTGGGCCGCTCGTAAAGATTTCTGGTGTGTTTCAGTATTCATGTCAACCTGGAAAATATTTTTGTGTATGTTCAAGTTTCTGCTTTTATAAATTACTATGAAAACTTGTATATTCCGTTATCAAGTATAAAAATATCAAAGCAAACAAACTCTGCTTTAACATTTTGACTGTAAGACCAATGTTGTGAAACCTGTGTCACCAGCATATACATGTAGCCAGGTCACCCAGAGCTCAAATGCTCGATTTAACATTTTATCTTGATATTCCTTGAAGTACTGTTATACGTTAAGATAAATTATTTTGTCGAATTTTTCACCTCTTGGTTTTCAACAAAATTACACGAAATTTCAAGTCAAACTATATATTTCATAATAACTCACACACTATTACATGTAGCCGCAATTTTTAAAGGTCAATTATATATATGTATATATATGTTTTCTTGTTTATTTGTAAATTACCATAAATTTTGAAATGTTTGTTTCAATAAATATATTCTGTTCATGATATAGGATTACTAGGATTATAAATATTACCTGTAATGTCGGACTTGTTATTGATTCTAAGAAACAATCTATAACGGACTGAACCTTTCGTCTTAATATTTCTTCATCTGCATACTGGTGACTACAATCCTGTAAAAAATGAGTAACCATATTCGTTGATAGATATCATTATATAACTTATTATGTTACATAGACTGTCAATTTACTCATTGTAGTCATTGTTTTAGCCTATTTAAGTGAACATTGTGATAGGCCAATCATAGATAGCCATGTTAATTGTTGGCCATTTACCATGCTTAGATAAAATATAAAAAGTTTTTCCGTATAAAGATCGATTGATAGTTTAGTTTGTATCGGCGCTTTTAATAGTATTTCAGTGCGGCCTCGTATTATATCGGAATTTTCACCTACCAATACATTCATTGGCGAAAAGAATGTTGACCAAGCCGGAAGCCGAACCCATGACTGAGCTAATGCGGATCGACTTACAGTATAGAAAGATGTTGGTATGCACAAAGACGGTAATAGAAACCCCGTTTCCTGTAACATAAAACTTCAATCTGCCGATTCGTTGAGTGTCACAAGCCTGTTAGAATCTGTGACGCTTAGGATTCACTTCCACATTGTCCGTTCCATTCTCTGTATACTCGTCACTCCTAAGGTTAATTTTCAAAAGCTAGTGAGGTGACACGTTTTCCTCTGAACATTCTTGAAATGTAAATATAACCTCAAGATTGGTCATAGTATTGAAATCAAATTTACATAAAACACAGAGGAGTGCGATATAATTTTACAGAGCTATGCATTTAACCCTTTAAGCGTCAAAAGCAATATGGAGGTATTTTCAAACAATACAAATCCACGTGATTGATTTCACAACGAGCTGCTTTACCTGAAATCAGCCTAGTTTGCAGTTTAGTGAACGAAATATTCCAAAACTCTTATGACATGGAGGTTTTTAACATGGAATAGTCTAAAGCAAATTCGGTACTGAAAATGTTAACGTGTCAGTTTGTAGATGTAAGGACCTTACCTTGAATTTCTGTACTTCGATATAAAAGAAAAGATCCTTGTCTATTAGCGGCATGTTATCCTCTTCTCCATGCTTGAGCAAATATTTGTAGAAATACAACATGTGTAACGTCATCTTTCCTTGAGCTGATAGTTTTAAAGCTTTGTAAAACTCTTCTCGGTCGTCTTTATGTGGCTGTGATCTACCCGTCTGCAATGAACAAACACACACGTGTCAACATCCATATCAACCCTTTTAACAAACACAACTCTGAAGCAGTTTTTTCTTAAAACAGTTATACACAAACACTTTTCAATTGACAGTTTGATTATATAATTAACCGTAATGTTGCTTAAGTTGTAATTTCTCATCATGAGAATGTTTTACTTTTACATGCTGTTTTGAAAAGGTCTCTGCTGCAAGTTCACCAAATGTGTCTACTTATGACAAAGCGATAAACTTTATCTTCATACACCTTTCGTTTTCTTTAAACCTTTTGTATTTATGGTAAGGCTATCAAAGGATGTCATGTTACTCTTGGTAAAATATTTACTAAAAAGGACATGTTAAAATAATGCCTGAAAGTGATATATAAGAACATAGTGGAGATACAAACATAAGCTTTGTATTTAAAATATGCAAATAAACTCGTTATTCATTCTCGATTAACGTTTTAATATTAATAAACGAAATTGAGTGGAAGAATGAGCTATATGTATATTTATTTAATGCAAAACGATGAGATACTGAGTTCTATCAGTGAGATATAATCCATATCACAAACACTGTGAGTGATATAGGTAAGACGTCATTTTCCTAGTTTTCGATCATGTTATACTACACACGTTATATTTATAAAGAAATACGTAATCGGTATATTATTAGATCGGATACAAGCATTTTCATGTGATAATAACCTTATCTTATCTATACCCATGTATAATTCCGTATTCCGTAAATTTAACAAATCTGACATTGTGTAGTAAACAAATACATTCTACATGATTGTATTAATACAAGTTCGAGTGATCACTAGATTTATACTAACTTCAAGGTATTTCAACTGCGTAATTCATTCGTATTTTTTTTTTTTATTACAGATATGTCAAGAAAGCAGCACAATAGTATATATGTTTGCTTGTATACGCAATCAGTTGTTACACTGTTTTCCGAAACCAATTTCAGAAAATGACTCCAGGCAATTGTCACACTTTTGAAGCGTTTATCCTGTAGAACAGCATATATCAATGAAAAGAGTGACCTCTATGCTTTAAAACAATCAATATAAATTGGGGGTGTTATGAATTGTGCAAGAAATAATTCACCAGGCGAAAATGGTTACCGTCATTTTGGACCATACCGGGTCCGGACAAAACCGGTGTTTAGCATTCTCTATTTTCACTTTCAAAGAAGGTCAAAATACTAGAAATGATCAAATCAATCATTTCCAGTGCATCGTATACACATTTACAATGAATTTAAACTCAATGTCATATATCCAATGCATTCTGGTGATGGTATACACTCATTTCTACGCAAACAACGTTTTTTTAAGGACTATTTGGCTCTAGATCAGCATCACAGCGGATGTATTTGGCGTAATTTGACATTAAAATTAGTATCCGATTATCCGATAGTTTTATGCCGAAGTAATCGGAAGTGAACAGTATACTAAAGGAACAGAGGGAAATAATTCACAGAGTTCTACATATAGGGGCTGGGCGTATCTGATATTCTTAAATCATTCCACAATTTATGGTATAGATGCTGAAAAGAATCATCTCGATGAGCCAATCATTGAATACCAACATCATATGGTTTGCTTTAGTAATGAGAACTATATGTTAATGCTTCTTTAATCCTCCTTAACAAGATCTCTGTTTAAAAGAATATCAATATTAGTAATGAACAAAACGTTCGTAATTCAAATATCACAGCACAACTGCACAAAGTTAAGATTGAAAGAAATGCTGATCAACACCTTGCGCTTAATGATAGGAGGTATACACCTCTCCCACATACAACAAATCTCCAGTAGACAACTTTGAAAACATATTGTTGAAAAAACTCTGTTTCTGAAAGGGTAATTATGGAAAAGAGTTGTAGAGTGTTTCGGCAAAGGGAGAAATTGCTTATTATGAGCGATTACTTCTATTGCCACAATGCGTCCAATAGTCGTCTTCTACAGACGAGAAAAAATACGTCTCTAAGTGGGATAGGGTTGAGAAAGTAAGACACTTTCAATTATACATTGGGCAAAGCATTCACTACATTCTAGTACAAAAACGACATAAATGGGTAAAAGGGTTATCACAAGACAAAGCTTTCTTCTGATTTACGCGTATCATAAAATACAGTTAATACATGTGTTTATAATCATCTTTGTTTAAGGTGGGTGAGAATGTTCTTCTTGGCTATTGTCTCTCCTGATATTTTGAGTGTCTGGATACTTGCTATTTATATGCTTTCAAACGTATATCTCACATAATATAATAACATTGAGGAACTTATGACTTCAAACAAAGACACGCATTAGAACACCTTTCCCGGAAAAGTGGGTTAAACAATAATAACACTCTTACACAGTACTCCTAAAACCAGATTTCAAAAATATCGGTATATGTTTGTAGCAAGGAAACTCGCACTTATTTCCATAATTTAGTTTGTGTACATTTGTAATATTTCTTGAATTTATTGTTTATATGTTTATATCACAAGATGTGGACATTGTTTTGTATTATATCTCATTGTAATGGTGTTATGGTCTGTTATCACTAAAGTATTTGTAATTAACCCTTTCCCTCATATAGACGCTTTCTGACGCCTCTGTTTTCCACTTTTTGTCATAGGTTATCCATTCAATTATGGAGATATTCTATGTTTTGACAAAATACGTTCAAAGTCGTCTGCTGCAGATTTGTCGTATTCGTAATTGTTTAAGATAATACACCGAGTCTCGTGATTTGAAGTACTGTTGCACCTGCGTGCAGCGAAGACTCGGTTAAGTCTCGACATGTGTACTCTCTCACAAGAATAGTTTATATTCCGCATCTATAATATCTAGATAAAATGCAATATTTGACAAAAATACTATTTGGCAATCCCTAACGTTCAAATATTTCCAGTCGATGATGCAATGAGATCCAAAGTCGCTAGACACAGTACATACAATTTTATATGCAAAACCTAAAAGTCACTTAGTTAAATGGATGCCATTTCTGGTGATCAACAGAATATTGACTTTATAGTATTTACAGATACAATAGTTCATAATATGTAGTACTTAGAGCTCCATTCATTGGACTGAAAAAATACTCACGAATTATTCGCGATCTGTTAAATGTGTCAACATCTTTAGAATATAAAGCAATGCCTGATTACTTTAATACACATTAGAGATATGACCTAATTATCATAAATCAGTGATAATAAAAAGCAACAAGTAAAACCATCACAAGAAACCATTCCTATCACTGATTATAATCCTGACACACACTATTTGGTGATCTAAGTATATATATTAGCATAATCAATCGACCAGAAAGAAGTGTTTGTAGGTTAGACTACACGTATTTCTAGAATTTGACCCCTGAGCTGTTACCTTAAGACTAGTCTGGGTAATAAATGATAATAGGAGTAATGCTTCCATTATGTCTTAATTGTCAGAAAGAATGTGTCTCGGTTGGTAACGCACATACCGTTAAAGCCGAACACCTCTACGCTAGTTTGTGTTTATGTTTAAATAATAATTTATAATTTCAATCCTGTCGAACGTTAAATCCAGAATGGAACATACCTAAAATACAATACAGACACGGCATCAACGTACATATTGTATTCATACAAGTATACACCACTTGGTACTTATGGTCTTTCGTGGTTTTGTCAAAAGTAAAATACTTCTAAATCGTAGGAGTGCATAACCAAACCAAATAATTCGTCAATCAACAATCGATCAGTCAAGATTTTATATCGAGGCTAAAGAAAACGTGTTCGCCCCTTAAATTAATGTATAGATATTTCATTCGGTACATGTATATATTGTGATATTACATGAACCATCATATATGTGTAAACGTATGAACGAACTTTTATATTTCTGACATTTACAATACCTATAGAATCCCGTAAAAGAAAGAAACTAAAACTTTTATTCATAAAGTAAAACCTATGCAACGTGTGAACTATAATCAGTCAAAAATAGATGGCACCTTTGTTAGAACCTGATAACCAACTAAGTGTTTATGTGAGCTATTGTGATCGCCTAATGTCTTCCATTAATAATTGTGCTGAAAAGAAGTCACTCCTGAAACTTCCGATTCCGATTTCGAAATAGTTTTACATCAATTCCAAACGTCATTGCTGACCATTTACGAATGGTTGTCTTCATCTTGATAATCCAAATACATGGTCATCAAGACTGAGGTTGGTACCGGTATTTGTTAATTCCGAATTTCGAATTGATTGATTGATTGATTGGGGTTTAACACCGTTTTTAACAATTTCTCAGTCATATCACGGCAGCCTTTTCACCTACTCATGTGTTTCCCGGTTTTCGCACACCAGTACTCCACACAACAATCTTCCCAAGCAACTGGCTGCTTTTCCACATAGACTTAGCCCATTGGTGGAAGACGAATGACGCATGTCGCAATGACTTTTGTCAAACATCGGAAAAAAAGTTGGCCGAGCCGGGATTCGAACTCACAACATTTCTGATTGATCTTAAGTAAATATTGTTATTTGTTGAGCTTATAAATTGCTTCGGTGGAGCTGGGTATTAAACCAGCAAATGTCGTAAAAGAAGTGAAAACAACATTGATGATGACTACATTGCTAGTTCTAAAGGTGGAACAAATCTTAAGATAGTAATGCCAATTTATCCATTAACCTTCGATTGAAACATGTTAGTAAAAATCACACAAACAACTCTAAACGAATATAAAACTGAATAACTGAAAATCCATATACCACCAGATCATAGATATATAGTTGAATAATGTTTTTCACTCATCTACTTGAGAAAGCATTTTTTTATGATATTCATTCATAAGTGACGTCGATTTCAATCAGCTCAAAAATACTAAAACAACATTCACTTTTCACTTGAATACAGTTTTGAGAGTACTTTATCATCATAATAAGATTATTTGAAGTTTATGAAAACATGTGATAAAAAAGCTAATAAATAATTTACACTTCGTGATAGCTGTGAATTTTCCCTATTGATACACAACAAAAACGGTGGTAGAAAGCCTTTGTGAATGGTATGCATAACGTCACAATCCGTAACAGAAAGAAATAAATACAGATAAAACTATCGGGTTATCAAGAAGCCATGCAAATATAAAATATGTGAAGCCTTATAAGCAAAATACACCACCAGTGTTAAAACATATACGTTTGACAGCCATTTGAATGCGCTGTCCAGTAGAAAACAACATACACATGAATACACGTGTTTGATAAGCTACCTTCATGTTAAAACGTGCTCGTTTAGGGCGACGGAACATTTGTGAACTGCCAATACCTCGTGGTGTGCCCGTACTACTCGATCCATCCTGATTAAGGGAAAAGTTACAATGTTATACTACTCACATATACAATGCATGACTACTGCGAAAAGGGAACTGTAATAGTTTCCATCTGGGTGGAAATAAATTATATAAATATTAAACTAATAGTGTTAATGGGTATCAATAATGTTGATGTTTCAAATCCAAAGGGGACTTAATTCGCATTTTAATAGTAGCTGCAGTTAAAATATGTCACCAAAGCGAATACAAAAATGAATGAGAAGTTAAATATTTCAGTAAATATACCAGGATTAAATTAATTTGCACGTCTCCTTAGTTTAATCAAGAATCTTGAAGAAATAGATTAGAAATAAACAGTGCAAGTTTAAACTATTTACTATGAAATACATATGTTAATTAATTAGTATTTACAAAATAAGATACATTCGCCTATGCATGCATAATGTAATTCAACAACAAGATCAATGAGACTGGTATCATTTTACGCTCGGAATTGTTTGGATGACATACACAGTACGTTTTCAATCAATCAGTCAATTGTGCACGATAAGGTTAAACCGTCGTGGTGTTTAGAACTAAGGGAATTGCTATAATAATATGTAATACCTGATTTTAAAAGCAAATGATGAAACTATGTTTGACATATAACTAGAAATAGCATCCCGGCGTCATGAGGAATGCGGAAAAGGTTTATGCAATTTACCATTAGAATAATCGTTAATCATTCACAATTCTCAATAAAATTTCCCAAATCAAGTATTGCAGATAGTTCACAATCCGTCTGTATCGATGAAGTTTAATCTGTTTAAACTACATGTGTGTATGAAATTATGAATGATCGTTAAAAAGCCGTACATAAAAGAATACCACTATGTCAGTCAGTGTTCTACAATAACTTACTTTTACAATATCCTTTATATAAAACAAAACACTCAGATTAAATAATTAGTTTGCAACAATATGGAATTATTTCTGTTGACTCTAGACAATATTTATGCATAAGTCCAGCATGGCTAGTCGTAGTACAAAACTATTTGTATTAAAACTGCAATAAATTAATAACACAAATAAACAGAAATGTAAGCCCCTTAAAAGTCGTTATAATAGAAACTATAAATGGTGACAAATTAAGCAAACTTATATAGATAAATATTTGAACACACAATAATGATGATGAAATAAATAGTAATAATAATAATGATAATAATAATATTGAAGATCATGATGATGATTTTAAAAGATGATCATCATGATAATGATTATAATAATAATTGATATATCGCCATGTACAGCTCTTTGTTAGAGGTTTAATAGACAGGTAAAATAAAATTCGAAAAATAATCAAATTCGTTTTCAGACAAACTAGGGAAGAGTTAAAATGTGGCTGCTGATCACTTTATTGATTAATTGTTTTGTAGTTTACGCCCCTTCGGTTATAGCACGGCGTTTCCTTGGTAAGCTACCAATACTACTGGTCCGTTTACCCTGACACCAACCAGTCAGACGTAATGCTAATCCCGCAACCGTGATAGCCAAGGAGGGTAGCCATTACTAACATGACCCGGCCGGGGATCGAACCCGCGAAATCCCGCACCCTACGCGGACACTACCACTACACCAACGAGGCTGCTGAACACAGGCGGCTGCTTAATACAAGTCAAATATAAAAGGATAATCATCAAATGTATTTATGCCGACAGACGAGGGTAAACAAACCCACTTCAACAAAAATCGGCATGTGGCCGCTGAACAGAGGTGACCCCTGACGCAAAGTTGAATGTACTTGTACAATCGTGTCCTTACAGTTGCCTACTGGAAGAACCAAACACTTTAACGGGCCCTAGTAACTCAAAAGTTATAGTTGAACTATTTAGACGTGTTTGAACAAAGTGAAACATGTGTAAGCTCAACTTTTCTAATGTCTTTCACTCATTACACAAAAGAGTTTTGACAAGTCCTAAATCAAACATTAGTCTTTTTGTTTTCCGCTGCCCTCAAGTAGAACTTAAAAACACTAAGCATGAAGGTACATAAATACCCCTTTTGTATGCGACATGTGAATAATCAGATCGGCATACAATATAACTGATTTGTAGTTTTCTTGTTACCATTTTGATGCAGATCCTCGTGAAAACTAACAGTCCAATTATTGGAACTATCAAAAGGTTTAACTAAATGTTGGTGTATTAATATAAACTCAATTAGACAATAAGCGTTACGTTACTTCAACACAAAAACATACAAACATAAATGTAGTTTTCTAGTTATAAAACTAGTTATGCATGTAATACTATACGTCAACAATGACATCACTTCCTGTCACATGACAAAGTTATTTATAGCCACACGTGTTATAACATCCACATTATACCTGTGACGTAGAGAGGTAAGTATGATCTGTCGCTTCAGAGTACAAAGATGTCTCTGTTCCATCTTTGGAGAAATGAACTTTTTTCTTAAGTTTACTTATTGTGATTCTCACTGACGGGACCCTATCCTCTCCTTCCTAAATAGTATATGGGTGAATTAGTTGTACATGCATATCAATTATCACGTTTCACACTTTCCTTCTAACGTGTACAACTGTTGCCCTTATTGTATCAAACAAAAAACAAATCTTCGTCATAATTCCCTCAATCACCTTTCTCCCCCCCCAAAAAACCCAAAAATAACCATTTTTCTTGAATATAAAAATTACGTTTACAAAAATAATTCATCTTAATTACAAATGTAATTAACCTAAAAACAAAGATGAATAAAGGTAAATCTTAAATTAAGAAATTATATTAAGGTAAAGGATAAGTCAATGTTTATTTTGCGGAACTGTAAATTTAGGGATGTGACGGGATTTACAAACATCAAACACGCCATAGGAAATTCTACCTTCGGCACTTTTGTAAATAGGGAGCCTCAGATCAATCTAAGTCAACGCATAGACTGCTCAAAGTCCTCCCTGTTTATAATCATTTACGTTCTTAGAAAGTCTGTAAATAATGCCAACAACTTCGAACATATTTTACAGATACATATCATGATCTTCATTTTTACTTTACTTAACACTTCCCAAGATACAGACGCTTCTGTAGCAGACATTATTTGAAAACATTGTCGGTTAAAAGAGAAATAGCTCATCATGAACAATTTCTCCCTTTGCATCAACGTTTTCATCGCTATTTCGTTATTATAATATAATTTACAGACTTAATAAATGTCGTCTGCTGCGGATTTGTATGTTGGAAACTGATGAATAAAACCGTTAACAGTTTCGTATGGCGTAGCGTGAAAGGTCAACCAAGCTTCAAATTAGACTTACTTTGCCTTTCCCTTTAGTCTTTTTCCACGAGCCCGTCCCGCCGTCCGTACCTAACCTCATGCTCAGTTCAGCTTGGGACAACTTGACCAGTTCACCAGGTTCCAGGCCTTGTTCTTCTGCTCGTGTCTATTATAAGGTAGGGGAAGTATTAGATACTCGGCGGCATTGTTACAATTTATCTTGCTTAAGTCTTTCACAGCCGAATTTCACATTAAACTCTTCAATGTTGAAAATTGGACCACTTCATTTAACATCCATAAGAAAATGTTGGTAAAATGTAATGTCTACGTGGCAAACAATGCATAGTTCAGGAGAGCTGCCTCGTCTGAATATACATTGTTTGCAAATGTCTTCAATTGCTGTTGGATGCGAAAGAGGTCAGACAATATTTAATTATAATTTTGACTACATTTATATTTTTATATGATAGATATTACATGCAAAATTAATAAAAAAGAAAGCGCTAATCTTCTTTATGAGTGTTCTAATGAACACTTATATCGCTTTCCAATCATGTCAGACAGACGGACGGACAAACTTATATACTTAACTTAACTTTACTATTTCTGAAAAGGCTTTACACAATTTAAACAGACATACATATACATGTGTTTAAAAAAGACCGATTAGCTGAATCGTTAATAACTTATAATAGACAGATAAGAAAAAATAACAACTATTTCTACGACGCAAAAATGTAAAAAATAAACATAATCAAGGATCCTTTCACAGACGGACGGGCAGATTAATAACGGGCAGAAAGAAATAACATACCGCAATATAAGCTTTAAAGTTTTCGTCGATTTTGACGTGCAGGCTATGTTGTATCTCTTTCATCACAGGGGTTTTAGGTCTCTCCTTCTCGTGTAGTTTACCCTTTACTTTATCAGAAAGATCTACCTTCTTCTTGCCATGTGAATCTATGTAAGTTCTGTAATAGAATGGTGTTCAAGAGTACATGTTACTTTCTCCTGGTACAACCTATTCGTATTATTGAGCTTATGACCATGACTTTGACCTTGGACATAACCATCACAATATTGGTTTGCCACCCGGATGTATTGTTGTTAATCAAACAATTCTTGTCTAATTGTTTTTTATATGTTTTCAATTTGAAAAGATTTAAAAACGTAATAATAATATTGATATCGTGAGTTGTATGGTGGGGGCATCGACTTATCGACCATTTATGTCCATTATAAATACAAAATGCATGTAAAAATTCTTCAAACAAAATATCACTTTGTAAATCGAAAAGGTAATGACGATATTTGCAGCGTAGTTAAAGCGTACACAATTCAGTGTATAATCAGGGACACTATATTACATGTAATATAGTGTCCCTGGTATAATTATCTAATTACTGTAACTCTTTCAGCGTCAATGGCAGATTAAATTGAGTCAACTCGAAACGGGCTGTCTCACCTGAAATCAGCATCGTTTGCCTTTAAGTTATCAAATCATTCCAAAACTATTTTTATATAATAAAGGGAGTATACTTTAGAGAAGATGGTGCTGAAAGAGTTGATATCATTAATTGTAAAGCCTCCGACAGACGGGTTTCGTTTCACGTTGCTCAATTGTGTTTGTAAGAATAGAATATAGTAGAATATGTATTCATAGATTTGAACACGTAAGGTTCATCGAAAAAATAATTACAATGAACATATACATGTAAGTATAATAGACATACAATGTACCATTATACTAGGATGAAAAAACACTACATATTTCATTAGAACGTGGAAACAATGTATTAAAGAAAGACTATTTATATATAGAATTCGTACACAATTTTTGGTATTATTTTTTCCTACACACTCGGCAATGATCTTAATATGAGAACGAATAGTAACGTAATAATCAAGTCAGTCAAATATCGCTGTGCATCTGTACGAAGACATATACAATGCATGTAAGTATATGTCTTTGATCTGTATTGTAATACATACTTTTGTATATGATTCCCATGCTGTTCCCGTCTTGCAGTTTCCTTTTTGTTTGTCCCATAGGAGAAAAACGTTTCGATGTCCATGAATAGATTCACACTGTTTAACATTTCCTTCTCCTCGGTCTCAATCAAACTCTTCTTGTAATTTGAGATTATTCTGAAAGAGTTATTTAGTATTACGGTTTTACGCAGCTTTCAACATTATTTCAGTTATAGGCCTATGACGGCGACAGTTCACGTATTCATGATCTCTGGGTAAACAAACCAGTACTAGGTTGAGAAATGACCGTCTTGCCGCAACTGGAGATCGAACTCGGGACGCCCGGTTTCAAATCTCCGACGCGAACATGAGCTATACTTGTCCATTATGCAGTGTTTGTGCATTTGCAGTGTTGTCATCAGTGTATTTTTATTATAAACATATTCGCCACAAAATGTAGTCGTTCTTTGGTATAATATCCCGTTCAAATAGGCATGTTTGGACTACTATCAATAAATTATTTGTATTGTATTGATAAGTCGAAATCTGGTGTAGAGATTCTGGGACAGGAAACGTTCGGTCAGTTAAATATCACATTTTGGTTAAACCCTTTCCCACATACAACACATCTGAAGCAGATCACTTTGAAATAATCTCATCAAAAATATGAAAAATATATATACATGAAAGTATAATTATTGAATAAAGTTGAAAACATAGTGACAGAAGGATAAAGGCTAAGGAATACGTCTATAATTTGGAAATTATTTTAAGACTGGTTCTCAAGCGTGCAATCTATTGTGCATTCTCTAGTTCCAGAGGAATATTTGGAACACTATACCTTATCTGGTACAATGTGATCACGTCTCTCTGGAGTGAAGACACCAATTCCACTCCAACTTCGACTGGGTAACAGGAAGTATTTCTAATCAACCATTTTCAAAGTGCAGACGAACCTGCATCATGCTGAGCAATTTCTCTTTGTTTCATCAAATGTTCGGATCTTTTTCATACTTAAATTTATATGCACTTTTAATTTGTTGTGCTTAGATGTTTTCAATGTCGTCTACTGTAGATTGAGGGCTAATGGTAACGATTATTGTAGTAATGTTTGACTTACGCTTTGTTGCCAATCATTTCATGGAATGGGGGCGGGGGTTTAGCCGATTTCTTTTCTCCGTTCTCGTCAAAGTCAAGGTCGTCGTCTTTTTTCTGCCAAATTCAAAAGACAAATAGATATATAGGTATATAATATCTTAATTAAAATGAACAGTACTATGGTGATCATTTAAGCACACTCATTGTAAAACAAAGTTGGTATGGCATAGGACGACACGTCACAGCAATAACATGAAAAAGTAAATATAAAAATATACTGCCAAGTGTATTGTACTTCAGTCTAGATAAATATTAAAGAAATGAGTCTTCATTCCGTTTTCAAAACACTGTTCACTACCGACTTATCCTACTTTCCCTTCAAATTAAGAAAGGGATTGTAAAAATCGATGATTATTAACTCTTTCCCACATGAAATAAATCTTAGACAGACGATTTTGAAAACATCTTTTATAAATGAGAGTTAATTGATTTAAAATATTTTGGCCAATGGAAAAATTGCTCATCATGTGCATTTTTCTCCTTTAGCTTCAATATTTTTTAAAAAGTTGGCTGCTAAAGATGCGTCAAAATGTTCGTGCATGTGAGAATGTAACAGTTGCACGATAAGACCTGATGCTACGTAAATAACTCATAAAAGATGTATGTAGTTTGAGGGGAAATGGAGACCATGTGTGTTTAAAGTTGTTGTCTTTCAAAAAAACAACATTATACACCATTTTAAGAAGAGTCATAATATTATTTGTGACGCTTTCGGTTTTTTTTAGCACATACTTATTCTAGTCGTAGTATTTAAACTACGGATAAATATTATCTATAAAACCAACTAAATATGTTGTCCTTTGAGAGACATAAATATCGAATTAAAATCTTAAATATTGTTGCTGTTATTCAACTTTTGAGTTAAATTATTGATAACAATAATACATTTTAGACAAAATTAAAATGGAAAATTTCATAGAACAAGAGACACTCATAAACGCAAATAAAACCAATTTAAAGCATTCTATAATATAAACATAAATACATAGACGTTAAGAGGGAAACAAATGTTTCCATCAAGCCATCAAACCATGAAACACACACCACTGTTGAAACCCTTCCCCTCACACAAACTTACTTAGACACCTCTTCAGCAGATGACATTTTAAATCATTGTGACAAAGGCAAAATAGCTGATAATGAGCAATATCAAATTGTGTCACAATGTTTTGAACTATTTTAAATTATTTCTATGATTTAATGTATACAGATGTTTTCGAATGCATCTGCTGAATGAAGGTTGCTTTTGTGAAAGGGTTAAGAGTGGTGCTTTCCATTGGAAAACCAGCATACAGGTGTTTATGACAATTGTAGATTAAGAGATCAGATTAAACATCCCCAATGAAAGTGTATTGTTAGATTTTTTCTCTTGGCAGTTTGTTAGACATATGGACACAATTTGGCAGAGTCTTGCCAGACTGTATGGAAGCCCTACGACGAATTGTCCCTGAGCAATTGCCCATTTATATATTATCCTGATAGAAATTAGTAATAAAATAAATGATGCCGAAAGAAATAGGTACTTTATACTTTACAGCTATAATATTTAGTCAGGAAAGAATTTAAATAAAAAAGGTTTCCCTATCCCATCTGTTTTCGCATATAAATACAATATATATGTGTGTCTCTGTATTTCATTCTTTCACCCTGTCCCTGATGCAGACGACAGTAAATGCATATGTGATAGACGACATACGACAACATGTAAAGAAGAACGAAAATTTCTTCTGTATTTCCATAATGTTTTCAACTCAAATATGTCATGCCATTACATTTGTTTGCTTCAAACGTCGTATCAGGTTATCATCAGTTAAAGGTCCGAAATAAATAGAAAGGTAGTAAAAAAAAAGACATAATGTGTTAATTAATCATGCCATAAACGATTCCACCTGTATTAATAATGTTAAACATAAGTAATTACAAAAAGCATGCATAACATCGATGAAATAAGGGAAAATACAATGTATGTTACATGTACGACTCAGAATCAAGTATCGTCAAACTCCGTTGAAATCGATTTTTGATTTTTAACACAGAGTATTTCTTATCGTGAAAAACAGTTTCGGAGTCGTTGAAACTGATTGCAATGGAGGTAATTTAAACGGTTGATATGTCTAACGATTTTAACAGAACTGATATTGACACATGTTACTGGTGCTATAACGTTATTAAAGTCGATGTTTAAATTAGAAACCGATTTCAACCTACTTTAACGGTTTATTATTTAATATGATATAGATGTATAGTATTACAGTTCTTTACATGTAATTATAGTACTGATACAATAAATAATGTAAACTAAGTTAAATATGAAATATTGGTATCAGGTGTTATTGACTGTGTACTGTATATATTATGGACCGGATACCAAAAGTATTAAATAAATACTGATAATTACTGTTGTGAATGAAGATATAAACGTATCCTTAAAATGTGTTACATATCTATTGAATATATTTTGCTAAACTTTAACAGATGAATAACACAATTGTAGACCACGAATGTGCAGACTGATTTTGGTCTACATTGTTCGCAAATGCTGATTAAAGTCAAGTATGGCATGATAACCAAATGCTGTTTAATCTAGTAAATATGAAAAAAGGGTTAATAGAAAATATATCCTAGAGGAGCATTTGAGATCAACTTGTGAAACTGATTTAAAAGATAATTCTTTGTTATTTCCGATACTGTCGAGAGAATTGTTAGGAGAAACTGGAGTTCCACTATGCACTATCTTCAAACTCTACATACAAAAGACTTCGAATATTGAGAAATGGTAAGTCAATGCGTTACAATGACGATTCAAAGAGGTGTGGCCATGTATTGATCTCATTAAAATCAGACCAAAACACTTCGCTCTGCGTATATTGGATGTGTCGCTACCCCATAAAGGGTAGTCTCAAATGGAACCTTAACGAACAAAAACAATATTCGGCCATCGGCGCTTCTAGCTTTTTCATTGAAAAAAGTTATCTCCCATTTTAATACTTTGAGCTTGTTGTAGAAGACAATCGGATTGGCTGATACAAAGGTCAATTTGAGATGACCTGTACTGAGCAGCTATCAGACGAGTTATAGGACTGGTTTTAATGAGATGTGGACGTGTGTATTCATTAAGTTGGTAATATTCCGGGTTGTTAGAAACAATCCGGGTTGAATACTGATCAGTCTGTCTCAGAGAATGACACAAATATATATGCTAAAACAGTATACAATATGTGGTACAATAATGTTTTAACTCGTTTACTGACGAATTTCACAAGGTTGACTCTTCCATGTTGAAAATTAGACCACTCCATTGTTCGCCCAACAGGAGATTTGGTAAAATGTAATGTGTAAGTCGCAAACAATGCAGATTGCAGGAGGACCAGCTCGTTATGAGCTGTCTCACCTAAATCTACATTGTTTACAAAAGCTTTAAATTGCCTTTGGCAGCGAAAGAGTTAATATGAATTGTTTAACAGTAAGTTAAGAATTAAAATGAAACATTTACGTTTTAATGATTATGCTGTTAGAACTGTAATATGTGTAATGATATGATATGTTACTCCGTTCAATAATACATCCCTAGTAGGTACTTGTGATTGAACAACCAATAGTGTCATGCACTTAAACCTTCCCCACATATTGCAACACAACAGCAGACGATTTTAAAACAATATATTCACAAAAGTGAAGCATCTCTATTAATGAAGTTTAATCAATGAATATTGTGGCAAATGGGGAAATTGTTCATTGTGCGCATGTTCCCCTGATGCCTAAATGTTTACAAACGTCTACTTCTGCAGATGCTTCAACGAGTGGGAATGGGTTTAAATAAACGGACTAAGCAAGCATGTTGCGTTTACGTATGTCATCAGGCAAAACATAGCTTTAACAAATGTTGTGTTATTTTACACATAAGCCTTCAATCGAGGAGTGTATGACAATATTCCCGAATTTTTTGACTGATGCTTTTTTCTCGAGCTTTAATAGATATTTAACTTTGAAAATTAAACTATAATACCTTAGTATTGATATATATTAAAGAATGTTTGGAGAAGAAACTTTTATCAAAAAAAGCTGAGAGAAAAGCACAAGAACAAGTAATATTATATGATCTGTAAAGTAATGAGGCAATGAAACAATAACAAGAATTACCTAGCTAGCGAAGCCAATATATTAGTAAAGACAGCTCAGTTTTACCTTAAGTGTACTTTTCATTTACCTTTTTCTACATAGAGAGATTACAATAAACTTTATTTATAAAGAAGGCATGCAAGTTAGATCTTCTAGGAGTGCAAATGAACGCATATATAAAAACCAACCCTTTGTCATTTTAGAATAAAACAGCCACCGGAAAAAAGGATCCGCGAAAGACGAAAATGCCAATTCGACTTTGCAGATGTGCAGGTTTACTGATCATTAAAAGGTAACTGGTTGTTTTTAGTGCAACAGGCCTTTGATATCAAAGACTATGTGGTAAGTATTTTATATCAAATTTAAACATAAATTAATCTTACTATTGTAATAATAAACTACAAATGTATATCTTATTATTGTTATATTGTGCTATTGAACAAAATTTATATAATTTTAAAATCTACAGTATAGCATGCACCTTATAGAATTACTCAAAACAGGCACAACAGCGTCATGCAAATTAATATAGATGCTTAACTTCAAATACTTATGTTTGATACTACACAAATCTAAAACTGGAAGACGAGTTTCATGCGGATTAAGAGAGTTGATTGTATATGTATAGATAGAGGTTTAGGTTGCCATGGCAACAATATACTTACTTCCGCATCCGGTAGATCATCCTCGCTTTCCTTACTCTATCAGAAGTGTCACATTAATTATTATTAAACCGTATACCACACACATACGCTTTCTGACGCCTCTGCAGCAGCCGACTTTTGAAAACATTGTGGTTAAAGGGGATATTGCTCATAATGAACTAATTCTTCATATGCCACAATGTTTTCAACTATTTTCAATAACTCTACTTCCGTTTATAGAATGCTTAAATATTTTGCGGGTATGTTTTCAAAATTGTCCGCTGCAGGTTTAGTTTATGTACGGATTATTTTTTAAGAAAAGAAGTATTTACCAAAAAGACATTGCTGTTAGATTTGCAGAAGATTTTAAAAACCATTCGAACATAAGAAGAAATTGCTCGTTTTGAGCAAGCTATCCTTTGGCCACAAAGATTTTAACTCAATTCAATAATGACCCTTTCATTTTTAAATATTTCCCACTTTTTTTCGCCAAAGTTATTAAATCCGTCTGCTGCAGTATTGATGCATGTGGGAAACATAACGATTGTCCTCGTATTTGTATGTCAATAGACTCCTTTACTCAAAGACCATATTTATGTATTTATTTATGTGAAACTATAAAAGTGCTCTGATCTGTACCTCTTTCAGCGCCCAATTTCCTAGAGTGGACTCTTCCATGATCCAATTCGGGCGACTGAATTCTTCATGTAATACTAGTTGTGGAATATTGTGATGACTAAAAGGGAGACACTGCTGATTTCAGGTGAGACAGCTCGTTACGAGCTGATTCATCTGAATCTGTATTGTTTGCAAAAATCTAAATATTTCCATTGGCGCTGACTGAGTTAAGAACAACTATAAGTAGAATAGTGAAACGACCAATAAAGTATAAACCAATGGATATCCAAGAAGAATGTATCTAGCAAGTTCTTTGATGGCGAATGATAATTAAGAAACTGTTCGTCACCGGTAAATTCATATCACAACCATTGCAATATTCTTTGTCTAAGGTATAACAATTGTAAATGCATTTTCGTAATTGGGGCAGATGAGCCTTACAGTAAATCAGATGAATACCATTCAGCTCTCAGAATGTTTTTATGGCGGACTGAATGGTACAATGATACAATATGCACTGTGCCATAAATTAAAGCGCTATTTAACAAACATGTAAAATGGCAACATAAATTATTAAATGGCACATCTTCATACAAGTTGATCCACACATAAACTGTTGTGCAGCACCTAAGAAAGCGAAGAACCCGATAAGTGTATGCAGATTCACACGGTCGATCCGAATTCGGTAATCAAGCTAAATACATATATTCACAAAGTAACACATTCTCTGATTGGCGAAACCGTAATAGAAAAGTCAATCAGAAAGTGTATAACTTTGATATATTACTCCAATGGAGAATCGGAATAAATATATAATCAACCAATCAACAAACAGGTTTGTATTTTAAAGCTATTACACGACCGAATGTCCGGCTTGTTAAGACGATCTGAATACTCCTAAGCTAGTTTAGCGTCACCTGTTTTAAAATTATCACATACTAGTAAGGGTTAAGACGGACCAACGCTAAATGAATCAGCATGCGTGCAATTCTGCATGTATAAATGGTAAAGATAGACCTCAAACCGCCAATCTTAAACGCGTGGAGTTGAAGTATAATATATCTGTGTTCACAGATTTTTGTTTTCACTAAATGTCTTAAATATGTCTGCTAATATCATCATTTTTGCCACTTAAAAAGCCCCTTCGTTGTTGGTTATCAAAACGAATCAGTTCAACAGGTTACTTTGAATGCCAACAGTAAAAGGTTTATATGAACCTGTCTATGGCACAAGTTGGCTTTTGTGAACGGTGTAGTACCTGATTGGCCTGTGCTTTTGCAAAGCCAGATCAAGCTATACACTGTTCACTTAGTATGTACATAAACCTGTTAGACGGCTCTATCAACTTGTGTAGAGTTTGGAGAGATGGATATGTTGATCTGAACCATAAGTGTTCAGAAATGCCAACTTATGTATTTTCTCATGCATTGGCTCATATAAGGATTTCAGAATTCGTTTCCTCCTTATTAAGATTTCTGAAGCACAGAGATGTGTATAAGCTTCCCTCGTATGTTTAATAGGCTACAAGATAATATAGGTTTACTACATGGGAGATACAAAAAACTATAGGATGGAAAAGTACGAAAATTGTTCAATTACAAAATAAAATACAAGAAATAATGCTCATAAATATTTAGAACGCATATTGAAATGTTGGACTTAAAAGATTTCCAGATAATTATAAAGGACGATAAACCATTTTGATATAATCTTCTTAATATATGCATGCAACATGCAAGTAATTACCTAAATAATCTACAGAACGCAAGGTTTTGGAATACAAAACAATTAGAGTAAGAAGAAGGGTCACATATTCTTTCAGATACTATTTTTGTGAAGGTACAATAAATATTGGGATTCAAATTAGAGAAAAATCGACCAAAGATATCAAATTGTTGGGAAAAAAGAAATATTTAATCGCTGGCCATTAACTACATATATGTCATACATATGGTGATTTCCACCATTAACCTGATTCTAAATTTATGACTTTGTGGAAAGTTAAGTGTTAACAGACAAACAATTGTACCTCATATATCTTTGATATGATGTAGATCTTTACTTTTTGAAGCGAACATCATATATTCGTCATACAAGTAGGTTATATATAGGTCATATCGTACAGTTAATTGATTAACATTCAGTGTCAGTAGTATGAGATCATTATTGTAACAAGAGCTGTCGGAGGACAGCACGCTCGACTATATGCTGCTTATTCACATAAAGCACTATTTCATTATATTGCACTTAAGTACTATTAACCCTTTCCCTCATACGGCAAATCTGAAGCAGACGACTTTGAACGTATTTTGTCAAAACATAGAAAATCTCCATAATTGAATGGATAACCTATGACAAAAAGTGGAAAACATTGTGGCAAAATTTTCTAAGTAATTCAAGGCCATTACTCCATATTTAGGATACAATGGAGTTATCTAACCTAATTGTACGATGGTCCTTAACAAATGTGTGAAGTATGAAGTGATTTGAATTATAAAACTTTAACGTTGAGTAAAACGCAAATGTTAAAAAAAGGTTTACCAAATGTTTGACATCATGCAAAACCCGTTTGATATGTTGAAGAATTATATTTGATAAATGAATGATCACAATTAGAAAGGAATGTAACCAAAAATTATGAATTTATCTAAAATTCTCAAAATCAAACAAAAATCATGCTATTTATTCCCAAAAAGTCACACTCAGCATCTTCTACATACAATGTGAAGAAAGGTATTATATGTAATTATATTCCAAATATGAAAGCCCTAACACAAGTACTTATTGAGAAAAATTAAAAAATTAAATGAAAATGCCAACTTGCCCTAAAACTTTAACCACCCAAAGTCATATCTTTTACCGCAAAAAGAAGGTCACACTTAGCATCTTCAGCATACAATATGAAGAAATATATTAGATGTAATTATATTCCAAATATGACAGCCCTAGCATAAGTACTTATTGAGGAAAAACAATTTTAAAAAAAAATTCCAACTTGCCCCAAAACTTTAACCACCGAAAATCAGGTTTTTTACCCCAAAAAGAAGGTCACACTCAACATCTTCAGCATTCAATGTGAAGAAAGGTATAAGATGTAACTACATTCCAAGTATTAAAGCTGTAGCACAAATACTTATTGAGAAAAATTGAAAAATTAAATGAAAATGCCAACTTGCCCTAAAACTTTAACCACCCAAAATCACGTCTTTTACCCCAAAAAGAAGGTCACACTCAGAATCTTCAGCATACAATATGAAGACAGGTATTAGATGTAATTATATTCCAAATATGAAAGCCCTAGCATAAGTAATTATTGAGGAAAAAAAAAATTAAATAAAAATTCCAACTTGCCCTAAAACTTTAACCACCGAAAATCATGTTTTTTACCCCAAAAAGAAGGTCACACTCAGTACCTTTAACATTCAATGTGAAGAAAGGTATAAGATGTAACTATATTTCAAATATTAAAGCCCTAGCACAAATACTTATGAATGAAAATGCCAACTTGCCCTAAAACTTTAACCGGACGCCGACGCCGACGCCGACGCCGGGGCGAGTAGTAAAGCTCTCATATTCTTCGAATAGTCGAGCTAAAAAGGAAGTAATGCAACATGGATGGCATGTTTCATTCCAAAGACTGTTTGAACAACAGCACTGAAGTGTGTAATCAAGTGTTTTTGCTTGAGTATCGAGATATCAGCATATATATATATAACAGTAGAATGTATCACTTCACTTAAACCGGAAACGAACGATTAACTGATAGCGTCTTACAATCTACTATAGAATTGTTCATGCATGGATAAAACGCCATTTTTTCATGCGGTACATAACTTGTAAAATAGCCTCAGGCGCTCGCTGAGAGGTGGGCATACAGCTAAACATTGTTCAATTTAGACCCGAAATTGTTCCTATCAAATGGCTGTTTTACCATATACATGAGTTTGACATATGAGCCGTTCCACGAGAAACAACACATTATGGACTCTGCGTAATGTAACATCCAGATCAACATGCGCAGCCCACGCAGGCTAGTCCGGGCCGACACATTCCGTCTCAGGGGGATAGAGGTATAGAGTAATTATTCCTGAATCCACAGGAGGCAAAAAGTCTGTCCGGGTTAGCCTGCGATGAATGCTTAGGCTAATCCGGGTCGATACTTTACGCAGAGTCCATAATGTTGGTTTTCTCGCGGGAATGCTCATGTATCAACCAGTAGTACCATAGGACGCACATGTATTGTTGATTGAACATTAGTTACATAATACAGCAGAGTTGACGAAATTACCATACAATCCATGTAATACGAATACTCAAAGATGCACCGTGTGTAACTATGTTCGAATGCAGAAAACTGAATTTGGTATTCAAAGGTACGAGGTCAATTTATCTTTGCAATACCACGTATGCCACATCTGTCAGCGGGCGCCTGCGAGAAGCGAATACTAATGGTCACGTGATAGCAACATCATTCATTTCATTTCAATAAATCATTTTGACTATTCCACAAAGAAGCAAACACATCACTGTGTACACATATTTAAACAGCTTTAAGTCATTGCACATTTCCTTAAAACATAACGGCAGATCATGGCCAACACACGCTCAGCTGGTCTAAATACATCAATCGCAGAATGGGGAATCCTACTAGATAAAGAACAGAACAGAACAAGCTACCAGTCAACTTACTTCGATTTTGGTTTTCTGCCGCTAAATAAAGGATTCCAAATCTTAATCATTTTACAAAACGGTATGATATTTTCAGTACGTATTATACAATATGAGCCGAATTAAGAGTAAACCAACACTCGTGGACTCGTAAAGTATCGACCCGGATCACCCTAGCCATGCCGCGCAGGCTAACCCGGGAAAACACTTTTCGCCTCCTGTGGATTTTCTGTTTCGGGAATAATTGCTATATACCTATATCACCCGGAGACAGAATGTGGCGACCCGGAATAGACTGCGCGGACTGTGCGGGCTGATCTGGGTCGATACATTATGCAGAGACCATTAAGTTAATTTTCTCGTGGAACGGCTCATATGGTGATACAACATGTATCAGAACCGCGTCAGGTGATTAGGGGTCTTCTTATATCTCCGTACACTGAAGATCGGATTAAGTCGGTGATAACGCCCGGTCTCGTTCGGGTCTTCACGTATCCTTCGAGATGTGATATAGCAATAGATCTACCCATTAACACACATATATAAGGATATAAATACTAACATAGCGTGAGTTTAACACTTTATTAATACGGAAACGGAGGCTAGACCAATTATCTAGCCTATAAATTATCCAAACGAAAGACGTCCAGTTGATTGCAGTGAGTTTAAGTTAAATCATTATATACTAGGCTCAGAATTAAGTAATTCGTGTTAAAGATACAGTTAAATATAATTTCCGTGGATAAATGTCTATAATTATATTTGTCCTTCTCAAACTGATGTATACGGAACCTACATTAAGTGGAAAAATAATTAATTAAAACCTACTTGAAATGGATCTTAAATCAAATATACTATTATTATGTTTGAAGTAACTATACAATTATCATGTTCACATGTTGTAAATCTTTGTGAAGGCAAATCAAAGCAAAAGGTATGTTCACATTACCATGGCATAAAGGCATAAAGCCATTGTGCAATTATTTTAGCAAAATTGTGTAGATAAAATTCTGTGTAGTAGAACGCAATATTCTGTGAAGGAGATCAAATAAAAGGTAAACTTTCCACCCTGGCAGGTCAAATGTATAACATGTCAATTATACAATTTGGTCAAAGGAATACTGTTTACATTGACATGCCCGAGTCAGATATTTGCCTGTAATAGTTAATTTCTATATATACTTACATCATCGGTTTTCTTAGTTTTAGAGTCCTTCAATCTTTTATAGGCGGCTCTGACAGCTTTCCTCCTTTCCCTCTCCATTTCTTTACGAGCCTCTCGTCGTTTTGCCCTGAGTATAGCGCGTTGTTCCTCGTCCATGTCTTCCATCGAGAACTGGGATCGAGATCTCTTCGCTCTGTCCGAGTCGGTGGTCGGTGGACTGTGAAAGAATGATAATACTAATCCGTGTCCAACCATTTACAAAATATACTTTTAAATCTTCCCTTAAATTACGGCGACCGGTTCACCTGTCCATATATGTTAAGGATCACCCAATATTTTTCCATGAGCAGAAATACAACATTTATCAAGTTCAACTGAAGCCATTTTAATCCACATTTCCCAGAATGTCACTTTTATTTAAATATATAACATAAGGACTGAAGTAGTGGACTACATGTATATTACAAAAATCATACAGGCAACGGCCATCGGTACTGTTCGATTTCTTGGAAAATAAAGCAGTGTTTTATAACCTATAGAGTTAAATTGACATTTGCATACTGAACATATAAAAATTAATTAAAATGCACGGAGTTTATGATATGAAAATTCATGTTTCATCCTTAATAGAACCCAAAAAGTTCTCCTTTGTTCCACAATGTTTTCAACATCGAACCAAAATCATACTTTTTAAACCGTCTTTTCCATCATTATTTAAATTTTCGCGATTAATGTCTACTAAAAATAGAAATTTACAAAGTAGTCTTGCTAGATTTATTAATGAAGCTTCAAATAGGAGGAGGGATCTTATATCGGTACCTGCTATTTGAATCATAACCACAGAAAAACCTTATACTATTAATAATGATGTTATAATGTATATATGAATAGTTTTATTATACATGTGATGATATTTTGTAGTCATGTTTTTTGCATGTTCAACCATTTTGAATGTATTTTGTATGGCCAATGGCAGATTTAGTGCCGACTTGCCTAATACAATTATTTGAGTTGAGGTAATATGTTTTTAGTTTAAATATAACTTAAATGTCTTTAATTATAGCATGATATTTCCTTGTTCCATTAGCTCAATGTTTTTTTTGGATTTGACCCTTGCTCCCCAAAAAAACAAATGTGCAGATGACCTGGGAAAGTTCAAGCCGAAAATATGAAACAACTCTATAAATGTAATTTTGATTATAGAATAGAGTTGATAGCACTGTGACAAGGACACATTGCTCACTGTAAGCAATTTCTCACATTGCCAAAACCGTTTTCAAAAGTCGTCTTTTGCAGATGCATTGCATATGTGTGCATGTGGGAAAGGTTAAATAACGTATAGTTTAGTCTCACCCATGTATTGGAGGAAGTTTCAAATAGTCATCTGTTTCCATATTGACTTATATATCAAAGACTAGTGTCAGTCGTTTATATAGCAATCCACTTTCATTATTGTTTATACAAAAGTGTTTATTTCCTTTTTTCTTAAACCATTTAAACCGTCAATATCCCATCCACTAATTTATCAGATGCATTTTTTGACCTTTTCTATGATACAGATGATGTTTTTCTCAATCTTAACTTAGATGAATCGTTAACACTTTAAAAAATAACACTATTTAAGTGATATTTCAATAATATTTTACTTTATTTTATAAGTTACCACTCTATAGTGTTAGATTATCATTATTCGTGATCACATTATTAGGTATGAAAATGTTCACATTTAAACTAAAACATATTTTTCCATTTCTTCTCGATAAAAGGAGCAGTTGAAAGCCAAGCTCTGCTGTACGCTTTCTTAACTTCCGAACAGCTGTTAGAAAGTGAAATTTAAAATATAAAGTGACCTTGATTAAACTCCAACCCTTGACTCATACTGTACTATGTACTCGGTGAAATTGAAAGCATAAATTATATCTCTTGACAAGCAAGTCATGCATCAACCCTTATATCCCTTTTCCACACACAACAATTCTGAAGCAGACGATTTTGGAAACATCCTGGCAAAAATGTGAAAATCTCCATCAATGAGTGTTTAATTATTGAATATAATTGAAAAAGTCGTGACCAATGGAAAGATTGCTTGTAATAAACAAAATCTCCTTTTGACACAATGTTTTCAAAAGTTATCTACTGCAGGTGCGTCTGCAAAAACAGGGTTTAACAAGTTACCGAGAACGCACAACGTGTTATACTGGTCTAGACAATGTGATAGTTGCTGCTGTCTAAAACGAATTAGAAAATGGTATTGAAACTAGTTCGTCAAGCGATATGATAAAGACAGAAACAATAGCCCAATATAAATCGAAAATCATGTATGTCAATGTTATTATTATACTGTTTGAATATCAATTCCAATTCTTGAAGAGAACAAATATGCCGATTAGTTTGAATGTAGTTAGACAATACCATTGTAAAGTCATGCATTATTGTTTTATTTACATTTAACCCTTTCCCAAATATAACAAATTTTCAGCAGACGAATTTGAAAACTGTTCAGCAAAGATATAGAAATCTCTATAAACGGATGTTTTATTTCTAATTCAGTTAAAAACATTGTGACAAAATGAGAAAATGCTTATGATGAGCAATTCTCTTTTTGGCATAGTGTATTCAAAAGTCGTCTGTTGCAGTGGCGACTGTATGAGGGAAGGTTATAAGGAATGTACTCTGTTACCACCTTAGTGTATCTCAAATGCAAAAATGATTGTTCATCGAATTTTATCGAATTATCTTTAGCATAAAAATATAATTCTTGTCGAACTACGAAAAAGTATTTCTGATGCAAAACAGTGCTAACAGAGATAAGCATGGTAGTAGAATATGTACCTATTGTGTGGATAAGTCTATAGCTGGGAATGTGTTGAAAGGGTTGAGCATAACAGATAATGTCAACAAAATACATGAATAGACAGATAACATCTATTGCTAAACAAAGGCTCGTTAAAAACAAACTCAAACGGTAAAAGGCTTTGAACAAAAGAACAATCAATGTGGCATTAGTTGGCTATTGTGATTTGTTATTAAAATATTTATCTTTACCCTTTTAAGCTAAAGGTTTGTTATTCAAAGAGGTAGTAAAGCGTGAACAATTGGGAACCATCGGAAAGCTTAAGCGGCCTTGTAAGCTTAGTGTGAACAATTGTTTTCTCCGTGTTGCATTTCATATGTCAGGACAGGTAAACAAAGATATATTTGCAGTCGAATACATCGATAAATTTAACCCATTAGTTCACATGACTTTTCAAAGGTCGCCTGCTTTACAATCATCAGACTAACAATTTCAACAATCTAGAAGACTAAAAGATTTATATTGATAAAGAGTTGTAGATTTTGCAAAAAAAGTGTGATATTGCTCGTTTTGAGCAAGTTCACCTTTTATTGCACAGTTTTCAAAAGTCATGTTCAGTGGCAGGTGTCAAATGTCGTCTGTGTGAAGTAATGGGTTAAGCCAGGGTCATGGTCTACTGATAATTAACTCGTCATTATAAAGGACGATAACTATGTCAGCAGTACCGGGAAAGTGTAACATGTATAGAGCGGCGGTATTTCGGCATTGGGGTATAGTCAAATACATCGGTAGAGTTACTCACTGTTTTAGCCAGGGTCTTGGTCTACTGATCAGTAACTCGTCATTGGTAAGGATAATATCTATGTCTGCAGTACTGGGTGGGGATATGCCTGGTCGTAATCGACAACTGGAAACAAAAAGGTAAATGTAAGACATTGTAGATCTATTTGTGATGTAAGAACTAATTATGAATATATATATGTGTATCAAAATGACTGCATTTAAAATATGTATTTGGTGTTCAACTTTCAACTTGTATTTAATGCGATAGTTTGAGCCTCCGGCCCATACACATGATACAGCATAAATACATAACATGTGAAGTGAGAACAGTATTTACATACTATTGATACAGACATGGTATACCAAAAATATCGATTATACTATTATATACTTCTAAAATGTTACTAATGTGGCAAATGTTAGACATACTCCTCTACCTCTGTAGACGATTTATGGATAGACTAAGCTGTTAACATGGCATTTCAGCACATAATACATAAACAGGGCGTAGCTTTGCAATAATCAATGTGTAGGCCGTCTCGTGAGAAAATCAACATTGTGGACTCTGCGTAAAGTATCGACCCGGATCAGCCTAAGCATGCCACACAGGCCTACCCGGATAGACACTTTTTGCCTCCTGTGGATTTTCTGTTTTAGGAATAACTACTCTATACATCTATCCACCTAAGACGGTATGTGTCGGCCGGATCAGTCTGCGCGGACAGCGCAGGCTGATCTGGTCATACATTACGCAGATGTCTATCGCCGCAGCTGCATTTTTGTCAAACGTTTACGGTTAGTGGTACATATCTGTTGACATGGTTTGAAAACTTACTCTAAGAATATCTTCAAGTCCTGTTTGAGGAACCGAATCCATATTTCCTCCAGTGTATCTACGGCATGATGTTTACAGTTGTCAAATACGGAAGAGTCTACAAAGTCCTTGGTCGCCATTAACGTCTTGTGTATAGTATTTCTCTCGTCTACCGACACCTCTGTAAAACGAATTGTACATGTGAAAAGGTACAAGATGTGAAATCATAAAATGGGCCATGTCACACGTTCGCCAACCGTCCGGATTTTGCGATCCGTTTAGATCCTGAACCAGCCCTGCCCCTCTGTGCAGACTGATCTGGATCTTCCTAACTTGTCTTGACAGCATTCGGGAAGAAATTACAGAAGTGTACTGACCGACAACCGATTAAAACAAGTATTCAGTTTTAACGTAATTACCAATACTTTAAAACTTCTGAAGGTCGATTTTCTTCTGACAGATGTGCAGTCATATATATCTTTATAGTAGCTAACAGTTTAAGCTTTCGACCTGACTTTACTGCACTAGCATGTATCTTTCTGTTTCAATGCAATGCCGAAAGCTTGAAATTTGAGTTTCGTTATGAACCCCACAAGGTAAAAAACTAATAATAAAAAAAGATGTTAAGTTTTCATTGTTTGAAGGTAACTTCCTCTTGGGTAAGTGTCAAGCAAAGTAAATATCCGAAGAGGCAAAAGGCACGATCAGTTTGATCACTTGATGTTAATGATTGATACGAGTATTAAAGCCAATAAAGATATAAGTGACTTCGATACCGATATAATGATTTAATTCGTTTGATCCCTAACGTCAAAAATGTATCTTTTCGTTGACCAGTGTGGTAGACAGTACATCTGAGCATTGAAAATATTAACTCTTTCGCTGCCAAAGGCAATAAAAGATTTTTGCAAACAATGCAGATTCATGTGAGACAACTCGTAACGAGCCGTCTCTCCTGAAATATGTATTGGTTACCACTTTGACATTAAATTTGGCCACATTTCATGTTGGTCGAAAAATGGAATGGTCAAATTGTCAACATGGAAGAGTGGACTATATGAAATTCGGCAGTGAAAGAGTTAAGCATAGTTAGTGTTTGTGTCGCCTGTCTTGGAGGGGTGTCACAAATAGATCACTCCTTTGTCTGTCACCTGCCTTGGAGGGGTGTCACAAAGAGATCACTTCTTTGTCTGTCATTATCGCCTGCCTTAGAGGGGAGTCACAAATAGATCAGTTCTTTGTCTGTCACCTGCCTTGGAGGGGAGTCACAAATAGATCACTTCTTTGTCTGTCACCTGCCTTGGAGGGTTGTTACAAAGAGATCAATTTTTTGTCTGTCACCTGCCTTGGAGGGGAGTCACAAATAGATCACTTCTTTGTCTGTCACCTGCCTTGGAGGGTTGATACAAAGAGATAAATTCTTTGTCTGTCACCTGCCGTGGAGGGGAGTCACAAAAGGTCACACTTTTTGAATTACTGACGACACATGCGGGTTTTTTTCCGAAAACTCTTGTTTATTTGAACATTGGAGTTATTACAAGATATATGTTTCCGATCTGCAATAAATAAATAATCAACACATCAAATTATGTTCTATGACGAAGTAAAATGTACCTATATTATAATCACTGTCTTCTGAGATGTATTTGTTGAATATCGCCCAGGCGTTACACATTCGAAGCAGACGATCTGCAGCTCGATCTTCTGCTGCACCATATTCAGTTACGTCCTGCCAGAACAGAAGGTTGGACAGTAGTACCGGGTCAGGGTTACTGAAATAATAGAATTAGGGAACAGATTTTACTATAAACCATTTCGCACATGCAGATGTATCTTGACGCATCTGCGGCAGCCTTATTTGGAAAGTATTTTATCACAGGAAAACATTACACATGGTGAGCCATTACTCTTTTTGTCTCAATGTTTTCAATTCTAGACAATAAATCTACTTTTATTTATAGAGATTTACTATATTTTATTTGTTTACAAAGTCGCCTGATGCAGTATTGCTGTATTTGGGAAAGGGTTTAATGCCAAATATGTGTGTACGGTAGGCGAACATTTATTATACTGTTCACTGATGGCAATGCGTGCTGATTTGACAATTCATGTTCGAAAAGGTTTTTCTCTGCATTTATTTAATATCAGTCAGTACAATCCATACTCAGGGATTGCGAGGCAATACTTATAGAAAAATGTCATTGATTCATGTGTTATACATTTCCTTAATTAAGCATTTAAATCAAGCAAAATCCATGCATTCGAGTTTTTCATAAATTAGATACACTTGAAATGGGTTCAATTAACATATCATTCAATGCTCACCATGCGAGGTACCTTTCCAACGGTCCACCGGCAAACCTGTCAGCTGCTAATGCAACCAAGAACCGCTCCTTTGTTTCTCTGTAAAAAAAAAGCAAAAATTACATGATGTTCCAGATAACGTTTTGTTTGGAACAACGGAAAAAGTATACCAAACTAGGTTTGTACATGTTCCTTCTACACATTGAACTGTCTGTGAGAGTGACTAACTCATTTAAAACTCTTTTACTGTCGAATTTCACAAAGTCAAGTCTTCCATGTTGAAAATGTTCGTCCAATGGAAAATTTGGATAAAGTTTATATCAATGCAGATTCCAGGATAGACAGCTCGTTGATTGCAAAAGCCGTTTATTGTCTTTGGCAGTTACGCGAACAATATATGTATATAAAATAAAAGGTAACATACCACAACATAAGATGAAACTCTAAGTTTAAATAAATCTAACAAAAAAGAGACCTTGTTCTTCAAGTATACACTAAACCAACATTCTTAACTTCCATCTGATATTTTATAACATTTAAAAAAATGGTGCACTTTCATTGCAATCCGTAAAACGTTATTTATAAGTTAACAAACTATTGATTAAAACAACTAGAAAATGTCTTACTAAGTCCTATAATAAAACACAAATACGTGTTTCCATCTCTTAATGGTAAATATGAGATATGGGTAGACTACGGGATATCTTACTCGAACATCTTTCGTAGTTCTATACGTCTATTAACTCTTTCAGCGCCGAATGTCTCAAAGTAGACTCTTTCATTTTCAAAATAGGACTACCCCATTTTTCATGTAATAAGAGTTCTAGAATATACTACTAATTAAAAAGCAAACAATGCTGATTTCAGGTGAGACAGCTCATTACGAGCTAACTCACCTGGATTTGTATTGTTTGGAAATCCCTCAATATATCCATTGACATTGATAACGTTAAAGTTGTCGCAAGTATTTGTGTATATCAACGACAATGAAATTCTGTGGCAGGCTATGCAGTTTTAAGTTGTTATCGTATTTACATACTTTAGTGCAACTGCCAATGCCTTACATTGTACATACATGTAATTACAAAATATGTGTAGTAATGGAGAATTTTTCCAATCATTACAAAACTAGATGCATGATATGAAAAAAAATTCACTCCTGTAAAGTGTTACCTACCTATATATAAACTGATACTGTTTTTGTCTGGTAGACAACATAGAAGTGGTATGAATATAAAAGACAGACAAGAACAAAACAGACATTGATAAGAATAGAGATATAACAACCATGCAGTCAATCAAAAGTGTAAAAGGGTGAGTGAATATAAATGACCAACGAACCCAAAGGTATATTAGACGGATTAGTTAGTAGAAAACAATAGGTATTTAACCCTTTCCCACATACAACAAATCTGCATCAGACGACTTTCAAAACAACTACCAAACATTTGGAAAATCTCTATATACTGATTAAAAAGTACTGAATAGTCTTTAAAGATTTTTTGAAAAGGGAGATATTGATTATTATAAGCAATTTTCTTTTTACACAATGTTCAATATCGGCTGCTGCAGATGCGTCAAAATATGTCTTTATGCGAGAAAGGAGGGTTAGCAGAGACATATACAAGGTGGGGGTAAATCATTATTTATCTGATATTATCAAGGAGTAAACAGGTATATTTAGTACCCACAACGCTAGGTTTGGAGTTCAAATCAACTTTTGTGAACAGTGTAAATCTAGATCCACATGTGCATCCGCACAGTCAGATCAAGATCTCAATAGTTCACCTAAATAACATAATCGTGTTAGATTTTTGACGGAAGAACTCAAATATTGGGATCTGAACATGATATACGTCCCTTCTCTCGAGTTATGTTGGTTATAGTAAATATATAGGTGATATTCGTGCAAGAACGAAGCGATATCATAAGCAAAAGAAGGTTTCAAGGAAGCGCAAGTGTAAACCAAGATCATGCTACAAAACCCTTTTAAACACGTTGAACGAACTCGTTCCTCGTTGACCTTTAAGAAATGAAGAAATCGCTACGTTCATGACCGTTTTCGCTAGACAATGCAAACGAAGACTGAATGTGATAACCTCATCGGACTGAATTCACCATTCTTTGATGTCGGTCAGTGTCTTCTATCTGTGAAGCAGTTAAACTAACGCTTTTCAACATACAGACGCTTTCTGACGCAGACGACTTTTGAAAACACTGTGGCAAAAAGGGAATTGCTCATATTTAGCAATGTCTCCTTTAGTTCTAATGTTTCAACTCTATTTAATAATTATAATATCGTTTATAGAGTTGTGTCTATGATTTTTAAACTCGTCTCTGCAAATTTCTTTTACCATTTTGGAAAGGGTTAATGTTAAACATATATGCAACTTAAGACTGCGATCTAGATTAGACTACATAGTGGATAAGAAGTTTGTATCGAGGTGAAAGCAGAAGCTCATATTCAATCGTTGACGACAGGGCAGAGAAGACGATACCTAGACAAGTCGATATGACACACATTCAGACTACAAGTGTCAATAATGACCAAATATAATTGAAAACATTGTTATAAAGTCAGGTTTTACTCAAAATGAGCAATGCCTCCTTTTACCACGATGTTTTCAACACTATTTGATATTTATCCTTTTATTGATTAAGATTTTCCATAGTTTTGTCTCAATTATGCCGGGAAGATTTTAGACCCTACATTTTCATGAATGTTTCTTATTTCTAAAATCGAACAGTGTAGATCTAGATCAGACTGTGTGTCTGAACACGATAATCTACATCTAATAAGTTAGTAAAACATAAGAAAGCCTATTTTCTTGCATGGGGCTCGTTTTACAGCATATTGACTTGTCTGGGATTGTGGTGATGAAGAATGTAAAATGTACCTGTGCGGTTTTGATGTTTTAAATGTAGTAAACCCTAGAATACCACTGCAGTGAGAAAATATGATCAAATGAACAATGATTCCTAAAAACAAAAATTACAACATGTTTAAAGGAATAAGAACATCTATTTCACTTGTACGACAAACTAATACTCATTAAACCCTTTCCAACATACTACAGATCTGTATTCGACCATTGAAAATATATCAACAGAAAACTATAACATAGATCTATAAATTAGAGTATAAAGATTGTAAAGAGTTAAACACATTGCGATAAAAGAAGAAATTGCTTATAGTGAGCAATTTCTTTTTATGTCAAAATGTTTTCAGAAGTCGTCTGCGGTGGGGAACGGTTTTAAGCAAATATGCTGTGGTCTATAAAAGCCAAACATAATGATGACAAGTGTAGATATAGATATGCCTGCACATTTATGGAATATTATCTAAGTTGAAAAGGTTTATAAGAACTACTTTGAAATCGCCCGTGGCCAATTGGAAGTCAGTGCGGGGCCTGAACGAAATATGCCGATATGCAGTTTATTATACACGTGATGTAAATGCGTTTTTGTCGGTTTATCTAGAGCACATATAAAACGTTTTATTTGTTAATTCTATCTTTGACTCTCTGTTCATTTATTACACAAAATCTAAATCAAAATCTGTAACACAAATATATTACGTTTAAATTCGCCTAATAATTAATAGTTTCAAACATGAAACAAATCTGCTGCAAAGAATTAAAAAAAAATCCAAATCATCGACAATTTCTATACATGAACGCATTTATGATTATTGATAAAACATTCTGGCAAAAGAAAAAATGCTCATTATGAGTATTTTTGCGTTTTGTCACGATGTTTTCAAAATACATCTGCATGTTGGAAAATGTTTACGTTGTTTCATTAGCGAGTGGGTAATATGTACAGATCTGAATTACTAATATATATTTATTGGATTCTGTATAACGCTTTTGTACTTTCAGAAAGTAGGATTCCCTGCTGCGATAAACGAATAAAACAAAATATTGATGAATTCATTCATACTCATTATTCTTGTTCATTGTTCCTAACCTACATGATATGGTGTGGCATCAATTTGCTAATAAAATTAAATTCCAATAAAACAAATATCCATTTAATGTCTGAACGTGATGGTTATGTTTTCAGTTAAGAACAAATGAAATAGTGAACATTGATTTAATTTTCACAAACATTGGCCGGTGCAGTTTTCGCGATCATGTAGTGAAACACGAAAATCAACGAAATTGCACAACACCCGTGAAATCTTTCTATGATAAAATCCCATGGCTATTTAACCATTTCCCTCATACAGATGATTTTATACACCTAAACAAGAGAAATAACTCAATGACGAGTAAGCTCTATTTCGACAATGTTTTCAACGCTGCATTTAACCCTTTCCCTCATACGACAATTCTGCAGCAGAGGACTTTGAACATATTTTGTCAAAAAGTAGAAAATCTATATAATTGAATGGATAACCTATGACTAAAAGTGGAAACATGGTGGCAAAAGGAGAAATTACTCGTTTTGAGCAATTTCTTCTTTTGTCACTATGTTTTCAAAAGACCGTCTGCTGCAGAGCCGTCAGAAAGCGTCTATATGAGGGAAAGGGTTAAACTTTATTTCAAAATTACGAGCAAAACAAAATATTGTTCGCACATTGTGTGAGCAGACTTTTTCCAGAAATCGCGTATCAGAGAAATGGTAAACTGCTCCTTTTCATCTACCGTCTTACCTAAATGCTGATATAGGTGGCTCCTTTCTATACTTGGCTGACGTGACCCGACTGTCGAGACGGCGTCCACCTTTACTAACAGACTCCCAGTTCTTTGTTTTGGTATAGGTCAACACATCGTCGGGTTTGACCGGCATTGAACTCACTAGGTTGATGGACGGGAAGAAGGAGAAGGAGTCTTTGAGGGAGTCACGCATGGTGATCCAGCGATTCGAATCAATACGCTCTTCTTTCATACTACTGAAACACGAAATAAATAGTGGTTGAAATGAATGGCTGATCAGCACAACCGTTTAACTGATATAAAATACAATACAATACAAATAAAATATATTATTCAATTATCTACAATCCATGCCAATATATGTATTAACACAATGTGTGTATAAAATGCTAGATATAAAAAGAACATGTAGATGTATATGATATGATATGCTAGGGTCAACTGAATCGAAAGCATGTGATAACAAATGCAGTGAGTTCATAACAGTATTGTGTCAGTCACCTACACATACATTTCTAAAGAAGTCAGTGATTGAAAGAAAGTTGGGTTTTCTAACAAGTAAGTTCACATGCAACAACTAAAGTCTGTAACTTTTGTTCCATCCACTATGCTGACATCTAATATAAAACTACTTACTCAATCTTGGCTTCTCGTTCTTTGTGCACCATAAACCTGGGTAACCAGTAGGCCCGGAGTCGTCGTAACACGTCGTACTGGGTTCGTATAAATATGGAATGACTAAGATTGGAGTTACTGGCAGCACGGGAGATCTGGTCGTTCGCGTCTTTACTGAGATTCATTTTGAACTTGTCTTGTATGTCCCTGCAATGATAGAACATACATTAATATTTGTTTTCCTTTTGGATTCATGGTTTAACCGTTATCCCTCTGAATTCCAGCATTCGGTACCATCATCCCCGGAGAGTTTTTAAATACGAGAACAGTTTGGGGGTTTTAAAGTCGTGCATTATTTTATTTCTCCGCTAGTTGCTATCCTACCGTCCTATAGGTCTATTGCCATTGCATGCTGTGTTATACAATCAAACAACAACACAAAAGTCTTACCTGAATAGGCGGTTGCGTTTCTCCATTATGGAAACTTCGTCAAATATCTCCATTGTGTCTTTAAAGAACTCGCAGTCGAGCCAGAAGTTTACGAGCTCCTTCCCTATGGTGCCAGCGAGAAACAATTTAAAATCTTCCATCCCAAGGAACTGTATAAAACAGAAAGAGAGAGAACAGCGATGAATATTATCAAGACAAGTATGGTTAAAACTCATTTTAATTAACCTTTTTTCACAAACAAAGGTTCTGCAGCAGACGACTTTGAAAACAAATATGATGGTATTATTCCTTAAATGAGTTGAAAGTACTGTGGCAAAAGGAGAAGTTGCTCATTATGAGCAATTTCTTCTTTTGTCACAATGTTTACAAGAGTCATCTGTTCCAGAAGCGTCTGCAGGTGGGAAAGCGTAAAGAAACGATTCATCAATGTTCTGGAGACACAAACGTTGCAATCGACGTGGCAATAGATGTAGCATCAAAAAAACTAAATATGATGTATGTCTTTAATACAACTAAATGTTATAAACTTTACAAACTACTATTCCAAATGGTATTACTAATTCGATTAAGACTCATCTAAACACTTCATAGTAAAGGTAGGGAACCAGTTTTTGAATTTAATTTTCCTAAATCCCTAGACTGCTCCTAATGTACTATGGCCGGGTTTCCTGAAGTGGAGGTTAATTATAATCGTGCATACTTCTGGGGAAGCGTTTTCTTGTATTGACCACATTTCTATTTGAAGTGCAGTCAATATATTCATGTATATGTATCACTTGTTATCAGTGCATTGTTAACACACGTTTACTTTCAATTGTTAACCAAATTAATACACACAGTTTATGCAAACCGATATTGGTTTACAGCACACGAAAATAAACACGGATATCACGAAAATGATTAAGATAAAACTTCACTGGAAGTAAAATAATTACAATAAAATCAATAAGAAGCATACTTACATGACCTAACAATGTTTCTTTCATTTGCTGGATGGTCATTTTTAATCTACCTTCCAAATTTTTGACATCTGTTTCGGTTTGCGCTTCGCTTACACCCTCGTCGTCAAATGTAACATATACATTGCCATCAGGCTCGGGTTCGTCCTCACCGAACATCATGTCGAAGTCACGGTATGGGTGCTTCATGTAGTCATCGTAGTTAATGGGCGCGGATAATACTCTGAAATAGTTGGCGTTGTCGTCTCAAAATCCATGTTCACCCTCATAAGGTACTACACCCCTAAAGGGGCTCGGCGATTTCCGTACGAGGTCGGTATTCATTAACGGTATAAAGACTCTGCTACTCCCGTCCGGAGTAATAAGAGATGGGGATTGTACGCGGACTTGAACGATTCGAACAATACCGATATCTAACGACCTCATACGCAAATCGCCGAGACCCTGGATAATCTAGCTTAAACGTGTATCTGACATGGTTTCTTCAGTGAAGTCTGCTTCAAACTATTGGAGAAAATCCGTATAACCTCTAATATTTGTATATTAAATTATCATATTTACATTTGAAAACATTGAGGAAACGGAGGAAATTGCTCTTCTTGGGCAATTTATCTATTTCATTGTTACAAGATATTATAGACATTTCCAAAATGGTAAACATGATTATTTTTCACTGCCCGCTTTAAAGATCAAGCGAAATTTGGGATAAGGAAAAAAATGTTAAACCATATACATACTGCTTTTAGCGATGTTTAGCAACACAAGATGAATAGTACCATAGCATGAGACAAGAGTTTGGAACATCAGAGACCAAGATCATCCTTCATATTCGTGCAGTCTAATCATTGTCTATATTGTTCTTGTAAGCAAAACCTACCCCAAATGTACGCAAATAGCATTACAAACATGAAGGCTGGTGAAGCCAATTGTAAGAATATAACAGGATAAGGGTAAAGAGGAGACGTCAAATATCTAACCTGGCACCCCTTAAAAACGCCGCTTCGGCATCCGACTGAGGAGCCTGGCCTCGTTTTGTCCGGCTAAGTCGAGATGATCGTCTGCTATAACTCCGTAAAGACTTACCCTCCGGGTCGGCTAGAATGGAATAATGAATTCATAGTCTGTTAACGTTTTCCCTTACATGATATTTTAGATTCGTCAAGTTTGAAAGTCTGGCTGTGTGAAAATGACATTTGAATAAATGTCGAAGAACTATTGTGGGTCATAACTGACCCACTTAGTCAATATTAAAAGAACATTCACTTCCCATTCTACGCGGATCAATAAATGTAGTAGCAATTATACTGTATTTATTCGAAGTTGGTAAAAACAATCTTCCAGTACTTTATTTGAATCAGTCTTAAAACTGTTTCTCAATTGTACATTTTCAAATCATGAACTAGAGAAAAATATCAATCAAGACAGAAAACTCTGTACCTGTATCTGGATCGAATGTTACGGTGCTCTCCCTTGGTAAAACGGCCCCGCCTACATCTAAATCTAGGATCAAATCTGGGTCTGCCCCGAGGAGATCCTCATCTTGAAATTTTCTGGAAGTTACATTTATTGGTAATAATTTAGTGTGTGGTACTATGTTTAAATTTCGGAACTATTTACAAACTATGCGTTATTACCTTGCACACAGCAATATGTTTTAACCCTTTCCCGCAAACAAAGAATTAGCACCAGATGCATGAAAACATCTTTAAATTATTGAAAATCTCTATAAGGGCAAGTTTAATTATAGAAAAGAGATGAAACATTGTGATAAAAGGAAACATTGCACAGTATGGGCAAATTCTCCTTAAGCCACCATGTTTTCTAAAGTCGTCAACATGTGCCTATGTGTTGGAATAGGTCAAACAACCTCGAGTAAATAACGCCTATACTTGTAGCATCTGCAGCAGAAATTTTTTGAAAACATTGGCTGTCATATTCGAAAGATTTTACACAGGAAACACCATTATATTTGTTCTGTATAGCGAGGGTTAAAACGATCGAAACATCAGCATCACTGTAACAAACAGGGCTATCAAACCACACTTACTTCGTTCTGTGTTTAAATGACGCCGTTTTTGAGGTATCGTGTGTGTGTGTAGTTGTGCTTCCTCGATCTTCCTCCATAAATGGGTCTGGAAGGAAACAAAGAGAATACAATCAATGAATTGATTTAGATTGAGTATAAAAAGCGAACTTATTAAAAGAAAAAAGAAATACTTTTTCCACGCCCTTTCACATTTATTGAGCAACCTTTGCTTAGAATTTATAAATTGGTATCGCACGTTGTTTTTTTTTTTTTGCTTATAAGAAACACTTAGCTAATACCAATTTCGGAATACAGCTCACTTTAGTTCACTTTATGAGGACATTTAGATCTAAGAACTTAACCTACCGTATCCATACATTAAGGGTGCTGGGACACTGAGTGCCCTACTTCCGGGCCGCTGGTACCGAAACAGCTGGGATGTGTTGTAATGGCCTTCAAACGGGAAGTCCTCATCATCGACGTCATTGGCGCTGTTGTCTGCACTGTTACTAAGACTAGAAACGTAACTCTCGGACTGGCGGCTGTAGCCCCGTATCTGGCGGCTCGAACCCCGACTTGCCGAGTACCGGTCATCAAGCGGTCGTAATAGCAATTTACATAATTTGAATTCACGGAACAGTTGTGTACTGAAAGATTTGTTAAAGGAAAATATTAATTTTATTTGGGTTTTTAAAATAATCAAAAAAAGTTCTATAAATAGATTTCTTTTTTTTAACTCTTTCAGCGCCGAATTGTTTTAAGTAGACTCTTCCATGTTCAAAGTCTACATTTCTCATGTAATAAAAGCTTTGACTATTTTGATAACTTAAAGGCTAACAATGCTGATTTCAGGTGAGACAGCTCGTTACGAGCTAACTCGCCTGAATCAGTATTGTTTGCAAAAACCTCAATATTGCCTTTGGCGCTGAAAGAGTTAAATTAATTGTATTTGTAGGAAACACTTTGACAATAACTAAGGTCAAAATGAATGTGAATGGCAGATGGGTAGACACACGTAACGACGAAAACGAAGTGTCATTCTGAAATCTTATGACAAGTCAGGCGACACACACTATACGAAGAAATAGCTGATGGTCCCATACTGGCGGCTAGACTCGATCTTGTCCGAAGTCAAGCGACGTTTAACCGTTTCCGACATACAATAAATCTGCAGCAGACGACTTTGGTAGCTCAGTCGGTAGTGACGCGGGTTGTCAATCCAGGGGTTGTAAGTTCGAACCCAAGCTCGGCAAATATTCTTTCCGACGTTTGACAAAAACATTGTGACAAGCGTCATTCGTCTTCCACCAATGGGCTATCAGTTTATGTGGAAAAGCAGCCAGTTGCTTGGAAATAATGTTTTATCAAGTACTGGTGTGAGAAAGCCAAGAAACATATGAGTATGTGAACTGGCCGCCGTGTTATGACTGAAAAATTGTTGAAAACGGCGTTAAACCTAAATCATTCAATCAATGCAGACAACTTTGAAAACATCTAGACAAAAATATTGAACATTTCTATAATTGTAAGTTCAATTACTAAATAGAGATGACAATAGTATTGCATAAGGAGAAATTGCTCACGATGAGCACTTTCCTCTTTTGCCAAAATAATCGTCTGCTGCATAGGCGTAAGAAAGTGTCTGTATGAAGGAAATATTTTTTGAAATGAAGAACCTGTGGAAAAGGGAGAAATTGCTTATTTTCCTTTTCTTTTAAAGGATCAACAACATTCATCTGCTGTAGAGACGTCGAAGCCGTCTGATCAGAGCAATGAGTAAACAAAGTATTTATCCACAACATGCTTGTTGAAAGAGGCGTACTTTATAGTTGAGTATGTTGTTCATGCGGACAAGTAAACCTAACAAGCCAAACAATCTGAATAAACCTATTAACCCTTTCCCTCATACAACAATTTTGCAGCAGACGACTTTGTTTTTGTAAAAAAAAAAGAAAATCTCTATAATTGAATGGATAACCTATGACTAAAAGTGGAAAACATTGTGGCAAAAGGAGAAATTGCTCGTTTTGAGCAATTTCTTCTTTTGTCACTATGTTTTCAAAAAGCCGTCTGCTGCAGAGGCGTCGGAAAGCGTCTTTATGAGGGAAAGGGTTAACAACAAGTACAATACCTTAAGAAGAGTGGTAGTCGTTCTTTCCGCGCCCATTCCAACATAAAATCTCTCTCGTCGTCCGACACGCCGTACGGTAGACTAGAGTTGAGTCCATCCTCGCCAATGTTGTTGACTTCTTCAAACGCTCCCGTCAGTCTGTTGTATCGCAATACCGTTGGGAACACCTGTAAACAGATAGAAAACACTCCAAATGAGCACACACATGTAAACACATATAAACAGATAGAAAACACTCCAAATAGGCACATGTTCACAGATAGAAAACACTCTAAATAATCACCTATAAACACCTGTAAACAGATAAAAAACCTCAACATGAGCACATGTTAACAGATAGAAAACTCTCCAAATAATCAATAATAAACACCTGTAAACAGATAGAAAACACTCCAAATAATCACCTATAAACACCTGTAAACAGTTAGAAAATACTCCAAATAATCACCTATAAAACACCTGTAAAAAGATATAAAACACTCCAAATAATCACCTATAAACACCTGTAAACAGATAGAAAACACTCCAAATGATCACCTATAAACACCTGTAAACAGATAGAAAAGGGGGGGGGGGGGGAAACAACCGCAGGGTATTCGTGAGTTCTTTTTCCATATGCAGGCATATTTTTTACGCATATACAGCAGAAAACTTTAGAAAATATTGACGCAAAAAGGTAAAAGTTAAGGATGAGCAATTTCTCCTTTTGTCACTATAATTTCATCTCACGTCTAAAAATTAGACATTTATTTACCGAGAGTGATTCATTGTTCTTCCTAGACAAAATGACTATACTTGATACCTAGCTCGGGCAATCACAGCCTTGACGAAACTGAAACACTGTTGAAAACGGTGTCAAACCATCATAAATCAAAGTAAACGTAGTGTAAATAATAGACGTCCAGACCGACAAGAAAGAACGTCAAGTGATTTCGTTATAAGGATATCAAAATTCACATCAAAATTGATTGACATTCGGTATCTGGCTACTTAACAAAGTAAACATAATCCTTAACAGTTTGACATACTGAAGGCTTTTGACCATAATATGTGGTACGTGTTCCTTAGCCCTTTCCAACAATATACCGACGCCACTGCAGCAGACGACTTTTGAAAACATTGTGACAAAAGAAGCTCAAAACGAGCAATTTCTTCTTTTGCCACAATGTTTTCAACTCCTTTCAATAGTTAATATTTCCCTGAAAGAAATTTTCCAATGGTTTTCCTTGATGTTTTCAAAGTCGTCTGCTGCAGATTTGTTGTATGTGTGAAATGGTTAAAGGCAAACATAGAAACAGGAGAGAATATATTGTTTATGAAATCAATTATTGCTTTATGATGAACACTGCCGCATTCTTTATACGAGAGATTCAACGGTTTAATATTCCAACTTGCGGATGCATTTTGACGCATCTACAGCTGACGCTTTTTGAAAACATTGTGGCAAAAGACATAATTGCTAAAAATAAGAAATTTCTCAATTTGCCACAATGAGTCTTATTCTATTCAATAATTATGCTTTCACTTATAGATAGTTTCGATATGTTTGTCTACAAGTTTTCATAGTCGTCAGCTTCAGTTGTGTTGTATGTGGAGAAGGGTTAATAAACCTATGTATGGCCCAACAAAAACAAACTTCCCATTATTATTGACTAGTGTCGATAACTCTTCGCCAGCACATCCATGCTATCTGATCCAACTGCATACTGTTTGCTAGAAGTTGATGTGGCTAATTGACGGACACTGTAGATCACGATGAGTTTACAAGGAGCTTCACCGTCATGTGGTGTGTTTTTACTTCAACCATTAACCCTTTCCCACATACAACAAATCTGCAGCATACGACTTTGAAAACATACCCGAAAAGGTTTGGGAACTCCCTTTAAATGAAACTACAATAATTGAATAGGGTTGAACAAATGGTGACAAAAGGAGAAATTGCTCGTCTTGAGCAATTTCTTCTTTTGTCACCATGTTTTCAAAAGGCCGTCTGCTGCAGAGGTGTCAGAAAGCGTCTATATGAGGGAAATGGTTAATTGTTGAACGTCTCATATACATATATTTAGGTAAAAATCAAATGATTCTCATAACATAACGAATGAATGAAGATCACGATCGGAATGTATAAATAATGTACGGAACGAGCCTCGATTGCTGTCTACACATATTTTCAATAATTCCTGTCGTGTTAAAGGTTTTACATAAGATCTTAATGAATATTTAAATAGAATTCGAAAGCCACGGTTAAATATTTTATCCTTAAATACACACATTTAAGTCATTTACAAACATCATTTTAAAACCCCCCCCTGACATAACGAAGAGGCCGGGGACTTCTCAATGGCACACTGATTGCACAGCTTAATTCTTACATGGAAACTATTGACAGATATTTTTATGGGTAATGCTATTGCGAAAAATAAAGATGAAAATTAGCATGTTTGTCCTTTTACTCACTATGTTCAAGATGTGTCTCTAGCAGATGAATCTAAAGTCATCTGTG